>OY292416.1:5363136-6563136 GCA_958496275.1 Zele albiditarsus
CTCAACAACCCTCGAACTAATACAATTACGTCACCGATCTTTGCGGATTCATTAAAAAAAAAAGGAAAGAAACGCACCAAACGTCTACAGCTCGAAAAAAAAAAAATAGAATAATAAAATAAAACCCCAAAATAAACCTACACACGGTTATAGGGAGAATTTTTTCTTCACCACCCCGTTACTTCTTCATCTACAAGGGTTTGCCAATGAGTTCTACAGTCATTACACAAACACACACACACACACACAACCAATGTACAGTGACATAGCCCACTTTCACATTCTCTCAAGTGTCATTCAGCAAGGATTAATAGATACGTAAGGTCATGGAGAAATAGAAAAAGGAAAGAATTATGTATAAGAGTGAGCGAGAAAGGGATGTATGACGAGAGGTTGAATGAGGGTGGAACCCAATGGTATATTCTATCATGGGGTCATACACAAATACATGGAGGGAGCCATAATAAATATATATGTATACATATATGAAGTGAAAAACGAATACACATTTATGTATACACGAGGGAGTTAAAGCAAAGCTCAACAACGCAAGTTGACAAGAGAGAATATATACTTGGGCGCGCAAAAAGATGCTGGAAGTAATGGCTGTTGACAACATGAACAGACTTGTATATAATACATATATATATATATATATGTTGAGGGAATTGAGAGAAGGGCTGTAGGGATTAGGAAGCGCTAATTGAATGTTTAGTTCACGCTGCATGAAACCAGGGGGCGAATAATAACTGTGCCGATTTAGCTACAACGATTTATTACCGTCTATGAACGATTTTACCCTACCAGGTTTCTCTTTTTTTGTATCTCTGTGTGAGTGTGTATTTATATATGTATATTGTATGTATACTCTTTTTTTTTTTTTTTTTCACACATAAAGGGATCCTTTTCTTTCGTTCTTTTCTTCTTCTATTTTTTTTTTTTTTTGCCGCTTTGCCCTCAAATACCTTTTACGCATTCATTCATAGTTTTTCGTGTATACTTTACAACCGACTAGGATTTTTATGCGAGTGTGTGTGTGTGTGTGTGTGTGTGAAAGAGAGAGAGAAAGAGGGGGGAGTGGTGGTATGTGTTTTTTCTTTTGGTGTTTTCTATTGAAATTTAACACTGAAACTTTACACTTCGTATGGCGTGTGAAAATTCAGTTTATGATATTTTTTTCTGGGTATTGATATGGGGTATTTTTTTAGGAAGGTACTTTTTTTTTTGAGTTCGTGTGTAGTGGGGGGTGTATTGGCGTACGGGATGAATTGATGGCAATTTTGAAACTTTATTCTCTTGTTGTAGTATGATATTGTTGGCAATTTTTTTGTGATGTTTTTTATTGAATTTGAAAATTTTAATGGGAGAATAAATTGGTGGTTTTAGGGTTTGTGCGTTGATTGGTGGGGTGTTTATTTCCTTTTTTTTTTGTCAGCAGTATTCATTACGATTATCAATTTGGTGTTGCAGACGAAATTGTTTATAATTTTATGTTTAGATTAAATTAAGAGAAGCGCGATAAGACGAAATGGGAAAATTTTTAGGGAAAAAATGAATTCCCTTAATTTTGAATAAAAAGAATTAGTTTCTCTTTCTTTTTTTTTCTATTACCCACGTGGATGATCTGCCCTCTCGATATCACTATGCTGTTCGAAATCCCGTTCGATTTCTCCATAAATTTCAGATTAGAAACCACGAAAAATATCCTCATTTTTGGATTCATTTTCACGGGTATCCAATTCCCAAAAATTTCTCGATATTCCCACTATTCCATTAATTGGATGAAAAAACATTCTCATCCTCTCCATCCACCCTATGATCATTCATCAAAAATCCCCCAAAAATTCCAACCAGAAATATAATTTCAATAAGTCAATTTTGCATTAATATATTTACCTCATGAAGTTGCCGGCGGCACGTTGAAAGTCCAGCTCAATGATGTGGCCGTAATTCACACAAAATGATAATTCCCCAACAATCCTATATCAAAATCGAAAGAGAGAGCGAGCACGAAATAGAAGAGACACGACGGAACTTCCAATTGCAGTATTTAGATATACTAAAAAACAATACAATCTTGCTTATCCCAACAAAAATAAAATCAACACCCCGATTATATATTTGAATACACGCTCTCTTTTTCTTTTCCAATAATTCAATTCACCAAATAGTCATATACAAATATATATATACACACATATATACGTATATATAAATATAATAAACAAATTCCACAACAAATCCCCGCACCAACTTAGTTCACTTGTTTCCTCCTTTATCAATTACTATCACACTGCCACTGTACAAACAGAACAATAATTAAATATATAAATATAACTGCCAGCAGAAAAAAGACGAAACGAAATGAAATCAATGAAAAAAAAATGAAAAAACGTTTCGAATAATCCTCACAATTAATAATCAATTAGTAAATGAATCAACCGATATCAATCAACATTCAATTCAATATAATACATGTGTGTCCATACATTAATTATATGGATATATATCTATGTATAATATTTTTGCACGTCGGAACACGTTTTAAACGGCAAACGTCCGATGTGACGTGTTTGAAAGTGCCGAGGCGAGTAACCGAGCGCTCAGCATTCATCCAATGATCCCGCCCTAGGAAATTCCGTGGTCTCCTTTGCCTTAATAATTCCCTATACACCAAATTCCCTACCACTATCCCCGCTGCCGCGCT
Source organism: Zele albiditarsus (assembly GCA_958496275.1). Taxonomy (NCBI): domain Eukaryota; kingdom Metazoa; phylum Arthropoda; class Insecta; order Hymenoptera; family Braconidae; genus Zele; species Zele albiditarsus. The sequence goes on from OY292416.1 coordinate 5,365,844, forward strand.
CTCCCCACTCCGCCAACTACCCCACTCTATCGCACAGTTTACCCCACTACCTCGCGCCAACGGCCGTTTGGTAAACGTGTTGAGATACGTTTGGGAGTTAGTCGCGGAGCATTAGGGCTGTACTATTCCATCTACCTTTAACCAATCGCTACTCAACAAAGGCGTGGCTTACTCAATTGCGTCGATATGACGCAAAGACGACGATTGGCTGTGGATGCACGTATATAACGGCAAACCCGCGTACCCGCGTCAAAATGAAGTGAGAGAGAGAAGTTTATTCTTGGGGTATACTGGCACGCCAATATTACAACTGTGTATTACATGCATAGAGGAGAAAGAAATGAAAAAAAAAGAAGAAACACACAAATAAAAACAGAGAAACGGAAAAAAAATGAATACACACATAAGTTGAAACATTCATGTGTTTCGTAGAACTGTTGTGTATTTATATGTTCTGACTTCTTGCGTGTTTGTGCGTGCACGTTCCCGCGCTTTCGTTGCTTTTTTTTTCCTTTTGTCTTTTTCCCTCTTCATTTTCTCGTTTTTTCCTGAGAATCCCACTATATAATACAGAAATTGTTGGAGAAAATAAAGACAGTGTAATTCGTGTGTATGTATTTTTTTTCTATTATACGCAGGCGTAATACAATTGGTTCGTTTCGGTGAAATGTATTAGCGGCGGCCGTGCCTAAAATGTGAACTATATATGGTATTATATATGTATCAAAGAGAATGGTTAAAATACCTGCTCAAGATGTAAGCAAGGCCGTACACACAAAGACCATATATGAATATAATGTAATACATCCGGTTCCCCTCTCCTTTCCTGTCATATATACATATATATATTGAGTGTCGATGGTGGGGATTATTTCGCATCATGATACCACTACACTGCGGATCAATGAGTTCACTTGAGCCATATTATATTCATATGAAATGTTACCAGATTTTTACCACGCGAGAATACGATGGAAAAAAATAATAATAGACAAATCTTTATGTATAATTTTTCTGGGTTAGTCGTTTTTTTCTTCTCTTCCGGATTCAATCATCTGCTAACTTCTTATTCGATTGTGATGATTTTTTTTCATGGCATATGTAGTAATTATTTGGGAATGTCTATAATCTTGGATAAAATTCTTCTTAGCAACGAAATTTTTATTGAAATATATCAACTTGACAAAAGTGTCTTCATAGAAAATTAAAATTCATTTCCAATCTTTCGTCTAGTGTACGATAGAATGTCACCTTAATTTCAAAATGTTGATTGAGGCAAATGATTATTTGCGTATTGAATATCCCAAATAAATAAAATTTGTTTGCTGTGGAAAAAAAAAAAAAACTGGTGGAAAAGAGAAAAAAGGTGTAAGAAAATAAGTTTAAGAAAAAACAAGCGAGGAAAATAATTATACCCAGACAAGCAAATGTCATTATATACATATGTACACATCTCCCCTACTGTTTGTTTACTCATCGTGATCTACTGATCGTTTTCTTTCCATATAGACCCTTATCCGACTTACCGAATAAATACATATATATTATCATCAGAACTAAATTAAAATTCTGTTTGCGTCGATACTTGAAAGGCGTAATACAATTATCCCCAATCTTTCGTAGTGTATAACATTCAAATTAAAATTTATTCAGAATGAAAATAAATAGTGAAAATAATATAAATTGATGTTATTAAAAGAATGAACAAATAAATGAGTTAATAATTTCCGTTATATTATCTGAAGAATATGAGAAACTTCAATGACAACTTATGTCTCTCTGTTAACATTAAAAAAATACCGCCAACTCTCAATAACCATCTTCAAAAAATTACCAAAAAAACATATCCATTCATTCAAACTGAACAAACTCGTCCACCACTGTATCCCCAACCAACCCCGAAACACACATTCACCAATCGGTTCAAAATAAACTCCCAAACATAGAAAAAAATCCACTCAACCCAATCTACCCTACCACACCAGATAACTCACCTTCAAACCCCAAAAATCCTTTCCTCCAACTAACTCAATACAAGAGTCCCATCCTCCACGATTAAACTACACCTCAAATAAAGATACATCGTGCGTACATAACCATATTGAAACGAAGAATAAAAAAGAAAAAAAAAAATAATAATAGCGAATGAATGCAAAAGAGAAAAAAAACGCACAGAAGATTGGTTTTAAATGTATATAACGGATGAATGAAGCTTGTGTTGATGCTTATTGTTATGGGCACACGTCGGTCGGTCGGTTGCGTGTCGATATATATACACACATAGATACACACGCGCATAAATATATATACACATGTATAGACATCTATATAACTGAAACCAGTAGGTAACGTATGAATATCTAATGCTCCCCTTTCACAATTAAATTCGGACAATATGTTTTGTTTCGCCTGTATACAAGTCCACCCTCTCTATACCAATTCCCTACACATATTGCAAGGGCAAATGGGGTATATATTCCAACACATACACACACAGTTGAACGGACAGACACATGGACAGTGCAACACAGACACGGATAAACGTTAAGGGGGGCCGGATTGCGTCGCTTATGTATCGATACGGTTGCACCCTACCTCTATACACAATTTTGGGGCTTGAATAACGCTTGTGAGTGTTAATCTCACGCTAACCCACAAATCCACACATCAAGTGCCAACTTAATATATTCTTCTTCAGCATATATACAATGTGTATAACATCGTCATTGAAAACCAACCATCGTTATAATCGTTTTTGTTGGATTCTATTTTTATTCATTTAGTTGCGGAGTATATACATACAAATACGTATGATATATGGATGGTGTAACAATCATTTTGTTATTTATATTCATTGTGATTGACGGTGAAGGAAGAGTGAATATAAAATGAAGAGACAATAGGGATGGTGAATTAATTTTCGGGGGTTGTTACAGTAGTGGATGATTGTGGTTATTTGTAAGAGTTTATTTTTAAATGATTGTTACGGAGGAAAAAGTTTGAAATAAAAAACGCATTTGTTGAATGTATAAATAAATAAATTTAATAAATATTTTGTAAAGATATACATATTGATAATCATTATCATTATTATTATTACAATATTACTGACTATAATTAATATAAATGATAGAACACCAGTTAGTGATTTATTAAATATCAATAAACATTTAGTTGATACAATCGTTATTTATCCAAACAAACAATTTATTCGAACTACGGTTGAACTAATAATTTACTAATTCTCAATAAATGTTGTTAGTACTTACCTCTTCACTCTTCCCACAGTGTACTCATAAAATACACACACACAAATACACACAACTCTCCAATTAAATTTCAATTAAAATATAAATTTACTTACCACCCAATGCCTGAAAAAGAAGAAAAAGAACATAACCAACATGCAATAAAAATATATATATTAACTAATTAACCACTCGCTCATTTATATTCAAACACACAAGTGCAAAAGTATATTAATAAATATTCCTCATCAACATCAAAGATTTTTATATATGAAAAAAAAAAAAAAAGAAAACGTATTCATATCCATATTTATATTTCATAAACTTTTTTTTGTAATATCGTTTCTAATTGAAATTAAAAAAAAAAGGCACATTGAGATGTAGCTACAGAATTAAACACACACTTGTATATATATATATGTGTATCCTATATACATACATGCATATATAATCCAGGAAAAAAATCTGATCCCTCGAGGCTTTTTCTCTTATATATAAAACCTTTTATGAATGCAGGCGAGAGCGCGAAATCTTTCGTGTGCTAGGTTGAGCGGCTCAATTCTTCTCCTCTCGCCTCTCTACATACAAATATATTTCCATATATATATAAGGGATGTCTATATTTCTCTCTTACTATTGCGCGCGACCCCCTCTTTCGCGCTTGATTCAACGAACTAATTGGCATTTAGACCAGCCGCACGTATTTTCAATCGGCGTCCAAAACTTCCGCGTCGCTCACTTCCAATGATATAAAATAAAGGGGCTTCACTCTGTAGTCGTTCTCTCTTACTACACCCTCACCTACACCCGCTTTTATTAACCCCGTCACCTTCCCAACCCACCACCTTTACTCTCTCTCTCATTTTTTATTTTCTATACACAACCTTTGCATATTCACACATGCAGACACACATGGAGATATATTTTCGTCGTTCGTATAGCACTAAATCTCCGGCTTAAACCACTTGTACATACACCACCAATAAACGCTTATACCGTATGATATTTATTAACCCTCGTTTTACACTTAAACTGGCAATTATTTTTCGTTTTATTTATTTTTTTTTTTTTTAACTATTTTATTTTTATTTTTATTTTTGCCTCAAGAAAAAAATTATTCGGCGAAATTTAAATGTTTATGATTTGTGGATTTTATTTTGTTTCAATTAATGCTTCGGTGATTGTGAAAAATTGGTTGGATTGATGTCATATCTTTGTTTTCAATTCATTGTCATATATTATTTTTACGTTCGATATATATACCTTTACCAAGAATATTGAGGGAAAAGAATAGTTTTCACAATTGCCACCGCCAGAGAAAACAATTTTCGACAAATGACCCCACAATTGTCATAATTATTTTTAAAATAGTGAATATTTAATTGAAATACTTTTTCATCGCACGAATTCAAGTACAAAGGTGCAAATGTATATTGAAAAATATACAAATTCATTTTTTATATTCATCCATTTCCACAGATATGGAAGACTAATTTTTCGTCCCCAATTGGTCTACCCTAACTCTACACGATGACTGTTAAAAATTTTTGAAGTTCTCTTTTCGTTTTTTTCCATGTTAGATTTTTGTATTTATCCGTAAATGTGTATAGACGATGCATTAGTTCGAAATTCTATCAGATTTATATATATGTATTGTATATGAGAGCAGTCCATTTCCATTTCTCCCCAAAGATTGATTGAGAGTTGGAGTTTGTAACATGTTCAATAATGGATAACTTGAAATGTATAGATAGATAGATAGATAGATAGATATATATATATATATATACAAATTAACAATAGGAATAAAGCCTAATGGAATTGTCGAGTGGACCAATGCCTACTTTGTATCAATGTTTGAATGTATGCGTACGTGTATATAAACGCGATAATAAGGAGATAAATTAAGTTGAAGAAGAGTATTATAGTATTTGATGATTACATAATCGAGTAATTGCACAAAACTGCACAAAAAGTTTTCGGCCATCACATGATGGCCGTTAGATAAAATGGCTACATCAATTTCCGAAAATAAATGAGTCCCACAATTTTGTGAGGTTAGAATTACAAATTTCACAATGAACCGTTCCAAACACACTTTCAAATTCTAATTAATTATCCCATCAATATATTCCAATTGAGAAATGTCGTATTCATAATAGCCATTAGATGTAAATGAAAAAATCCGACGAAATAAACAATTTCACTATTCGAGTTCAACCATTTGGAACTATCCCATTCTCTCAATCAATTTTTAATAATTGATTATCATCCAACGATTCTACAACCCAAATCTACATATATCTATGGTGTGATTATGTCTGATAGGCAATTGAATCGTAACAATGTATGTGTCTTAGAAATCCTAGCACGCTATTATAACAATACGAATTGATGAAAGATTGTCTTGTATAAAACTTCACGAAGCAATCTTTGGGATTGAATAACAGAGACTCGAGTGATAACGTCACTCACTCAGTGATTGACTCGACTAACTCTCGACCCCCTTCAGTATAAGTAAAAGTGATATATATATATATATGTGTATGTGTTTGCCCTGCCCTCGTGTCTTTGTGGGAAAACGTATTATGCAGCAAACAATTGCGAATACTGTAGGGGAATCCTTATTGTATTGATATAAATGACATACTATGTCCGCTATTGCACGTTTTATCGAGCCATTTCACTAAACTCTTCATAGTCCGATTATTTCATTGTCTCCAACTTGAGTATATTAACTATTTTATGAGTTAAATATCCACGGTTATTAATAACCCATTGTATCACTCTTCATTCATATATTTCACTTTCACTCGATATGATATTAATTCAGTATTCTAATCAAATTATTTTGATTAGCGTACAGCGAAATCTACAATTCAATATTAATTACCGACACAAGGTATAGAAGAGCATGCTATTGCCGACGCAGAAAAACAATGGTCTGTCAGGGGAAAGTGACTTTATCGAGTGTGGGTAAACAGATACTAGACGTCGGTAAGTACACTCTATTTATTATCAACAGTCGTACAAGCAATTTGGATTGTGAACTAACTGTAATAATGGATAACAAATTATCAATGTGATATCCAAAATATCCTATTAGTAAAGTGCCTTACATTATATGATGGTATAGTTGTATCTATTCGTATTACACTTCTTGAGTTGTTGATGGTATTTCAGATGTTGTCAGCGAAATATTTGTGTGTATGACCGGATACTTCATGTACTTTGTGACGTCCAGAGTGTATATACGAGGAGTGATGTATCCACCGAAACCATTTCTCTCTATAAATGATAGTCCAATACCGCCGAGTGGAAATGACGGTGATGTTTCAGCAGACTGTGCATCTAACAATGGAATAGTTGTTTGTCCAGCATCTTTATATATATCAGTATGTGTGAATTTTATGAATTTATTTGATGCTAGATTATATGTGAATTAAGAACTTCTTGTTGGATCGTCAGGTGCATCCATGTTAATTTCAATTCTGCATAGAGATTAGATTGTATTATTTTTACATTATATTTCATCAAACAAGGAATAATTTACTATTTTATTTGAATTCACCTCTCTCGTTTATAATCTTCAGGTCTCATTGATTTTTTTGAGGCGTCAATCCAACCACCACCAAACGGGAACAAATTACCTGTTCCGAGTTCATACTCTGATATATATATTTGTATCTTGAAAGCGGAATCCCCGGCCAACTGGAACCTAACTCCTGCATGAAGAAATGTCTATCAATGATAATTCATAATGTATATGGGGTATTCCTATGAATATGAAGCAAACAAAATGGTACTTACCAGTAACGACAAAACCCTCAGGAGCACTTATATCATCGAGATACAGTGTCCTACGGTCATATCGCAAAGGCTCATATGACATTGGTCGATTCACTTGATCTATACCTTTATCATAAAAGCCAATGTCCAATCCTTTCCATTCGCTATCATTATAAATCATTCCACTGTATGTAAATCGAGCCTGTTGAATTTGAAGATGTAAAGCACTGTCCTGTGTAATGAATCTAATTCCCGTTACAACTCTGAAATATTAATTGATTTATAAATCCATATCTTACGGATGACATGTAGAATTGTCATATATTCTCTATTATTTAGGGGATCAGTTGGTAGATTGATAGAAAAAAATTGTTTTGAAACTCAACTTGTTATTGAAAAGATCGGAAACTTGATCTGTAACACTTATTCGCCAAATTGTGGAATTATCATCTTTTTGGGTGTTATTCGTTTGCACGGAACAGGCACACACCTTGCAAAAAAAATAATCGATCATGTTTCTGTAAGTGGGAACTCTTATAGATCCTCCATTAATAGTTTTGGTTTTCGCACATGATATATCAGGACCATAATGATTCCCCGCTCCATCTTGCCACCACAAATATTCATGAGGTGAACCTGATTCCTAAACAATAATTATATTATATTGATTTATAACAAAATTCACATTTTCATCACTATATAATGTAATGAAAAATTACAATGAACAATGTGATTGCTTGATAATATTTGTAGCGTTGCAGTAACGAAATGGTATTTACTTATTCATAAACATATATATTCATTTTTCTTCAATTAATATTTAAAGATTGATTTTAGTGCTTACTGCCGGACAAGTTGTTATCTCGGTTCCCATATCTTTACAATCGTTTATTGTGGTGTTTGTGCGAAGTGAAATATCATTGAGTGTGGATTCCTCTGGACACGCCAAACAGCGATCATCAGTCACGATGTTAGAATCAAGGATGGTAATACGAGAAAATTTTCGTAATTCAAGAAAATTAACACCTGTGAATTGGAATTGCATGAAACAATACTAATTACAATGAAAAAATAGCGGGTAAATGAATATTAATTTTTATATTCACCCCGTTTCGGTGGATTCACTTCACATCGACGAATGTGCTGCGGAAAGTGACCCATTGTCTGAGAAAATAAGTCGAAATAAATCTTCACCCGTTGTTTAAGCCCTGACCAACTGCTATTTGACTCACTCACGTAATTATGTGCTGCATAGTAAGAAATCATAAATATAAAACATTTCATTATGGTCAAATTATTAACAGGATACGTATTTCAGAATATAAATTGTCTGATAAATAATATTAATTACCGCTCTCATCGAATAGCCGCTCTATCAAATAGCTTTGTTGCAGTGTCATCAGACCCTTCATCTCAGCAATAATCAAGTGAATGTAAGTATAGTAAACTTGCTGTTGTGCCGAAACATAATTGTTGCAATCATGTAGAATATTCAACTAGTGAAACAAAAAAGAAAATATAATAGAAATAATTATTATCAATTTGGTATTACTATTTACTTATAGTTGGCTTACCATCGAACGCTCAAGCATTAGAGATAACAGTCCAGAATCTGTCATACCATCAGGAACAAATAGATCATGCATGTCATTGAGTAAATCTGGCATACTACTCTCACTCCATAACATTTTATAAGCAAAATCTTTCAATGTTTGATTACCAAACGATTCACCAAATTTATATTTCCTCGATAAATCGAAATAATAATCTATTTTATTCAAATAATAACGTAGTTGTGCTTTTGAATTACCAATATTCGCCTCGACTTTGATATCAGCAAGTAATAAATTCAACATTCCATCTAACTTTATATCTAGATGAGTTTCCAATGCATCCAATTTTGACGACACTACCGCCACTTGATTCATTATCATTTCGATATTCTCTATTGATTTATCTGGATTCTTGTATTTTTGTATTGTTTGATATACTTTAGAAATCCATTCATATATTTGTTGGATTAGCTCGAATGTTAATTCAAACTGTGCTGTTGATTGTCCACTAATGAAAAATATCACTAATAGACCTACTAATAATTTCGTCATTATCGTGGAAAATTTTGTATTCAAAATAGTTTAACGAAAATTCCCAAAATTTCTACGTTGAAAGTTTATTGTTCTATTACTATTATTCAATGTAAAATACTTGATTCATCATACAAATTACCTGAATATATATATATATATATATATTAACAATTATTAAAATAATGAACAACTTTATACAATTGAAACAATTGAACTGGTATCTTTTATGATTTTTCCAGTTTTTAATCAAGTTCGATACTGAATGTTCGAGAAAAATAGACATGGTATTTATATGGACTGTTATCAATTAAGTGCGACATTTTATCAACATAAAGAATGTTTGCACAGGTTTTTTACGAAATGAATATTAGGAATACTAATTCCTCAATAATTTTATTTGTCTGTACTAGTACGATATGAAGATAAATAGTGTCATATATGAATTCAGGTTACATAATTAAATTATGAATGTAGATTTCATCAGACTCAATATATCTGATAACATTTTTATTTTTGTTTATACTTTTGTGTCACAGAAATGTCCATTATGTACGAATATTAGAAGCAGTAATTTCATTACATTGTTATATATTATTAATAATATAATATAATATTGATCATTCATTGCATATTCCATGTGTATATTTCGAAATAATATTCCACGAATCGTCTTTAATGAATTCAACAAATAAATTTTTAATTTATACAGAATTCATTAATTATTTCGATTGAATATCTAATTCAAATTACGTCCAAAATGTTTTTTGACCTCTAACTGAACGAGTAGCGTCTCCCAGACGGCCATTCTCATTTAAAATACAGTGGCAGAGAAATTATGCGTACAATTAAAGATGTGAGACATCTGAACAATCGTGAACAGACGTTTGAAAGAAATTAAAAATTTCTATTGATCAAAGCTCGTAAATGTCTTGTATTTTCAATAGAAGCGGAAGGTGTATCTGTATTCTATGTGAAAATTAGGATCTTCATAGAGCATTTACAATATTCAATATACAATTATTCATATATCTTATGGCATTGTTCAATGTAGTTAGAACATTTCATCAGACCGCCAGTAACGTATGTTATATCAAGCCTTGCTGTATTTTGAGCGACTATCAAGTGAATTTGAATCTCCGTCATACGATTGAAATTCATACTCAATTGTTTCAGTTGTCGGCGGACTTTCGGGTTCAAGTTTTGGGAATTTCATATAGGATGTGATATCAAGAGTGTATATACGTGGAGCAAGATATCCACCGTAACGATCTCTTCCTCTGAATCCTATTCCAATACCTCTGAGTGGAAATGATGGTTGAGCTTCAACAGGTTGTGCATCGACTAATGGAATGGTTGTTTGTCCAGCATCTTTATATAGGTCAGTGTGTGTGAATTTAATCATTTTATTTGATTCCAATGTGTATTGATATTCGGAAGCTCTTGTTGGGTCATCAGAATTTCCCATAGTAATTTCACTTCTGTAAATCAATTGTATTGAATTATTGTCACATTCTATTGAATCAATCAGAATATTGAGAATATCTTATATAAACATTGTTTACCTGGATTTTTTGTAATGTTCGGGATACATAGGATGCGTCGAGGCATCAAACCAACCACTGACATGCGTATTCAATCGACCTGTTCCCAGATCAAACTGTGTTGCATGGAGTTGTAGTTTAAAAGCAGTATTATCAGTTAATTTAAATCTAATTCCTGTATGAACGTTTTCAATATTAGAATATTGTCATTAATCATTGTATAAATTCTATAAATTGATGGTACCTGTTTCAGGATCATAAAAGTAAATAAAAATGAACATACCAGTGACAACATATCCCTCTGGAACTTGGATGTCATCAAGATACAGTGTCTTTCGATCCTTTAATAATCTCTCATATTGCATTGGTCCAGCAAATGAATTTATACTTTCATCATAATAGCCTTTGTGTAAATTTTTCCATCCCTTATTATCATAAACCATTCCACTGATTGAAAATCGAGCTTGCTGAATTTGTAGATGCAACGCATTGTCATATGTAACAAATTTTACACCCGTAACAACACTACAACATAGAATAATTAATGAATTTACAACTATTGATGTTATTCATAGTGAAAATAGAGAAATCAATTGATATAAAATTGAAGAAATAATTATTTTAAAACTCAACTAGTTATTCATGATATCAGAATATTGCTCATGAACACTCATTCGCCAAATTGTAGTACTGTCCTCACTAACAAGTTTATTCATATCAACAGAACAAACACACACGTCGCATAGCATAGAAATTGCAGGACCTTCAGTAGGTGGAACAGTCATAAATCCACCATAAATGGGTTTGGTCTTTTCACATGGTGTATTGGGTCCGTAATGATTACCTTTTGCATCTTTCCACCACAAATATTCATGACGTGATTTTGGATCCTTAACAACAATAATACATTGAATTAATAAATATATTGAAGTCTATTGTTATTTAGTTACTGCATATGATAGAATGGCTGTACAATTATAATATAATTCGGAATAGTCTCAGAAGCAATAGTGATTTAAGAATTGCACCAAGGACTAATCACGAGAGGAGACTGATATCAAATCAATCGTCCCTTCACTGAATCAATGATATATAGACAATCAACTTTATAAATTAGAAATAATTGTTTGCAGCGCATACTTACCCCTGGACAAGATGTTGCAACAGTTCCCATTGCCTTGCAATCATATATTGTAGTCATAGAGTTCTCGGAAGCTTCGACAAGATCGGATTGACTTGGACACGCAAGACAGCCATGATGACCTATGAAATGTGGATCAAGAACCGCAATGCGCGAGAATTTTTCCAATTCAAGTATATTAACACCTGCAAACGCAAACAATAGCACAAGACTGTAAATTTTGTTTAAATAGGGTGATAATGAGAAAATAAACTTTGATTTTATATCTACCGCGTTCAGGTTTCTTCGCTTCACATCGACGAAGATGAGATGAGAAATGAGGTAGCGAACGAGTAAACAAGGTATAATACTCTGCCAGACGTGTTTCAAAGTTTGTCTTTGTGATACTCAATTCGGCAGCATAAGAATATGCTGTGTTGTAGGAAAATCACAAACAAAAATGATTTAATGATGAATAATATAATAAATGATTGATTCCCAATTAAAACCTCACGAATTGACTTTGTACTGATTTTGTCTTGTCATCATTGTTCCCAATTTGATATTCTCAATTTCTTCAATTCCGAACAAGTTCAATTGTTCAGTGAATTTATTTTCATTGTCACGAAACAAATATATCATCTGAATAAAATGTTTATTGACATTCATGAGATTTTTATTGGAAACTGAAAAGGAACAATGTTCAATACGATTTCCTTACAACTTTCATCGAACACTCGCTGTAACATATAACAATGCTGCAGCGTCATCAATCCTTTTATTTCAGCAAGTAACAGTTGGATATAAATATAGTAAACTTTCTGTTGCGCCGAAACAAAAGTGTCACAATCATGTAAAATATTCAGCTGATGAAAAGAAGAAAAAAGACGAATATATAAATCTGAATAATTTCACAAATATGATATAAGTATTGATATCCACAATATTGTATCTCCATAATTATTCATGGGATTTGATAATATTAGTCAGTCTATCAATGAGTTCAACTCACCTCAGTTCGCTCATTCATAACAGATAGAAATCCTGTATTAATCACACCACCAGGAAGAAATGCTTCATGAAGATTATTGAGAAGATCTGGTACACTGTCAGTACTCCATAATGCTTTATGAGCAAAATCTTTCAATGTATGATTACCATATTTTCCAAGAAATTTATATTCCCTTGATAAGTCAAAGAAACGATCAATTTTCGAAAAACCATGACGTAATTTTTCTTTCAATGTATTAAGAGTTCCCTCAAGACGAATATCAGCGAGTAATGTACTCAGCATTGAATCTAATTTTATATCCAAGTGAGTGTCCAAATTGTCCAATTTATTTTGTACTTCCTCCACCTGTTTCATTATTTCCACAATACTCTCTCGTGATCTATCCGGATTTTTATAGGCGTCCACCTTTGCATATAATTTCATACCCCATCCGATGATTGATTGGATTAGTTCGGTGGTGATTTCAAACTCTTGAGCAGTTGTTTGACCACCGATGAGAAAAATCATCAAGAGGCCCACAAATATTCGCGTCATTGTTCTCTGAAAGATCATTATTTAAGATTAAATTTACATGTAAAATAATATCATCATATCACGAATTGTTATTTACCATAATAAATGATATAATTTATTGTGTATAGCTGAAGAATATTGTTGAAACATTAAAAAATACATTTAGATAAGACACATGAAAAATATGATAACATTGATAATTAGTACAAGACAAATGTAATAAGTAATTATTGCTATTGATTTCCTGTACACGTATCTTCGAGGTGAAATATTATCGATATGTTGTAAAGCTCTAAATATCCTACAGCAAAATATATATCTCCATATAGAATCTGTCGCACGAAATTTTCAATTATTGTCACAATGCTCAAATATTTTTTATTCATTATAGTCTTCTTATTTTTTACTAGATTGATTGTTTCATTATGAGTGTATAAAATGAGGAGCACAATATTTATTGAATATAATGGAGAATATTTATTCGTTAAGCTTCATAGCTGAATGTGCTGTGTGTTGTGTTGCTATGTCAATGTTATGTCTGATTGAATGACTACCATTACTACTAGTCTAACAGTTTTGTATTTAAATGTTATCATCGGATTAAAAAATACCACTTGTATCATGACAGTTACCATCATCACTTGTGCCCAATGATTTTAAGATACACAAACTGGATAGAATTCTCATACTGATCATAAGTTATATTAATTAATAATAATTGTGACAAAACTTACATTTGTATACTCAATGAAAATTCGAATGGGTCTTAACACAATACTTCAGTTTGCATCAGTCTTCAATCACTTTTAAGACTGATGTATGTCAGGCAACGTTACGTGTCTTTTTATAGGGACTGATATCAGTTATATTTGGCCTTCAAACGACGAAAAAATTCAATATGAAAGCATTTTTTTTATTTTACAGATATCATCAAAGTGCAACATTTATAAATCGTTTGTCCATATCGAATTCGTGATTGTGAACATTTTTTTGATTCAATATTTGCCACATTAATTTTTTTTCCATTTTCTAGCTTTATTAAAAAACATTGATATTGATACTATCTGTATCAAAATACATGGGAATTAAACTAGAATTTTTATTAATGTGTATAATATTTTTAACATTGACCTAAAAAATTCTATCGAAATTTGATCTCAAATCCATTTTATACCATTGTTTCATTGATTATTATCTATTTCGATATTTAATTCGGCCAATCTGTCCAAAATTTTGTATTAGAAAAATTGGGTTTACGACGAGAAGAAAAATATATATGACTATTGTTTGAATTACTTTTCGATCTGGGATAAAATGAATTGAGTAATCTGGAGTCAATTTAAATCCATTTTCTGGCACTTGTACAATACATTAAACATGTTTTCAGGTTCATATATTTCGCTAGCAACATGCGTCATTTGGTGACCCTGAGTATTCGGGTATCAAACGTTTATGATATGGGACTTCATCAATTGTTAAGATTTTTTTCGTAGTTGTTGGTTGGCTATGTCGAGAATATTCCGGAAATCTCATATATTTTTCGACGTTAAGAGTATATATGCGAGGAGCAATGTATCCACCAAAGCCATCTCTTCCTCTAAATGATAGTCCAACGCCGCTCAGAGGGAATGGAGGTTGCGTTTCAGCAGACTGTGAATCTAACAATGGAATAGTCGTTTGTCCAGCATCTTTATTTATGTCAGTATGTGTG
Source organism: Zele albiditarsus (assembly GCA_958496275.1). Taxonomy (NCBI): domain Eukaryota; kingdom Metazoa; phylum Arthropoda; class Insecta; order Hymenoptera; family Braconidae; genus Zele; species Zele albiditarsus. The sequence continues at coordinate 5,380,865 of OY292416.1, forward strand.
AATCTAATCAATTTATTTGATTGCATATTATATTTGAATTCGGAAGCTCTTGTTGGATCGTTTGATTTGCCCATGTCGATTTCGAATCTATGGATTAATTGCATTGTATTGTTTTCATATCATATTAAGTCAAATAGGATAATCAATTATTTTGTATTTATTATATACCTTTTTTGCTTATAATCTTCAGGTCTCATTGGATGAGTCGAGGCGTCAAACCATTCACCGCCAAATGGAAACACATTGCCTGTTTGAAGATCGAATTCTGATGCGAAAATTTGTAGCTTGAAGGAAGAATCATCGACCAACTTGAATCTAACTCCTGTTTTAATATTTTCAGAATTAGAATATATTCATTAATGTGACTTTGTTGACGACATTTGAATATGTGTCCTATTCAAGGCTAATGGGAACGAATGATAATAAACTTACCTGTGACAACATAACCCTCGGGTACTTGTATGTCATCAAGATATAATGTCTTCCGGTCATGTCGCAGAGGTTCATACTGCATTGGTGATTTTACTTCATTCGTACCTGCATCATTAAAGCCAAGGTCCAGTTCCTTCCATTCATTATCATTGTGAATCATTCCACTGAATGTAAATCGAGATTGTTGAATTTGAAGATGTAACGCATTGTCACGAGTGACAAATCTAACTCCCGTAACAACTCTGGAATACACAAAAATTTATGAACTTAGCCATTGATTGATGATACATGGAATGGATATATGTGGATAAATTGTCAAGGTGAGGTAAAAATTGTTATGAAACACTACTTGTTATGGAAAATATCGGAAATTTGTTCCGTGACACTGATACGCCAGATTGTAGAATTATCATTTTTTTCGAGGTTATTCGTCACCATGGAACAAGCACACACGTGACAATTTGCTACAGTGGCGAATCTGCCTCCGGCTCCACGAAGATATACATATCCACCATCCATAGTTTCAGTTTTTGCACATGATGTATCAGGACCATAATGATTCCCCGCGTCATCTTCCCACCACAAATATTCATGAGGCGAACCTGATTCCTAAACAATAATTATATTATATTAATTTATAACAAAATTCACATTTTCATCACTGTATAATGTAATGAAAAATTACAATGAACAATGTGATTGCTTGATAATATTTGTAGCGTTGCAGTAACGAAATGCTCTTCACTTATTCATAAACATATATATTTATTTTCCTTCAATTAATATTTAAAGATTGATTTTAGTGCTTACTGCTGGACAAGCTGTTATAGAACGTCCCATTTTCTTGCAATCATTTATTGTGATGTTCGTGCGAAGTGCGATACGATTGAGTATCAATTCATTTGGACACCCGAAACAGCCACTATCAGCCACGGTTTTTTTATCAAGAATGGCAATACGAGAAAATTTTTGTAATTCAAGAAAATTAATACCTGCGAAATAAAAATGCATGAAGTATAAAAACTGATTATAATAAAAATATGGCGAATAAAATAAACCTCGAATTTATATTTACCTCGTTCAGGTGGACTCACTTCACATCGACGAAGGTGTTGTGGAAACTGAGCAATTATTTGAGTGAATAATATGTAATACTCCCTCAAACGTGTTTCAATGTTTGTCTTAGCGACATTCAACTCACTTGTGTAATTGTATGCTATATTTTTATGGATCACAGATATGTAGTACTTGATTATTATTATTAACAACTAAACATTTATTATCTTGGACGATTGAGTTCATGATAAATGCAAAATTTCCATTCATTAACTCACGAATCAACTCTTCACTTATGTCTTCTACATTACTGTATTCTAGTTATATTCTAAATCACAGCAAGTCCGGATTAATTAAGTTCCAACTGTTCATTTAATTATTCCTAGACTGATATTGATAATTTTGTTTTTTTCAATATATCATGGGCATTTAAGATAATCTATTTTTTATCATTGAATCAACCTACATCAAAAAATTCTAGAAATGTTTTCAACTCACAGCCAAAATAATTGCCATGATAATATAAAATAGAATCTTGATATACATAGCATTAAATCACATTCTTTGGTAATTACACAAAAATAATGATAACATTTAATTACAACATGGAATGTTTGTCATTGACCTGTGAAGAAAAAAAAAAAGTGGTTCTTCGTTTTCGTGAGCTCTTGAATGGGAATTGTAGAAAATAAAAAAAAGTTAATACGAATTCCGTACAGGTGATATCGAACCAGCGCTGTATCATGTAAGATTGCTCCTGTGCTATCAGACCCTTCATCTCAGTGATAATTAATTGAATGTAAATATAGTAGACTCTCTGTTGCGCCGAAATATAAGTGTCACAATCATGTAAAAGATTTAGCTGATAGAAAAAACAAAAAAATATATTCTCATGATTTCAGTAACACAATAAAAATATTAATAATTATTTTCTTTTCTTCATAATTATCCATTCAATGAATAATGTTACTTATTTATAAATTCAACTCACCATTGTACGCTGAAGCATAATTGATAAAAATCCTGAATTCTCTGCACCACCAGGAATAAATACTTCATGCAAATCATCGAGGAAATCTGGAACACTACCGGCACTCCATAATACTTTATGTGAAAAATCTTTTAATGTCTGATTACCAAATACTCCACCAATTTTATACTCTCTTGATTCATCAAAATATTTATCTATTTTCAAAAAGGAATGACGTAGCTTTGCTTTCAATTCATTAAGATTGTTCTCCAGTTTAATATCAGCAAGTAATGTATTCAACATTGCATCTAATTTTATATCTAGATGTGTCTCCAATTCGTTCAATTTTGATGAAACTTCTTCCACTTGCCTCATAATTGTCTCAATATTTTTTCGTGATGTATCGGGATTCTTATAGTTCTCCATGTTTTCATATATTTTCATACCCCATTCATATATTTGTTGAGTTAGTTCGAAAGAAATTTCAATTTCTTGTCCTGTTGTATGTTCACTGATGGAAAAAATCATCAACAGTCCCACAAATAGCCCAGTCATATTCCTGAAACATTTGTTTGCATACAGAGAATTAAATAACGTTAATAATTGTTGATAAATAAAATATGAATTCAAATAATCATTACCTCATCATGATCAGTTCGAGTATTACGATGAGTCTGACGAAAATGTGTTACTATTCCAAAGTCTTAAGTTGAACTGAACGTTGTCTATCGTGAAATAGATATCATTCATATAATTGGATTGTTATCAGCTATTAACACCAGTATTTTACACAACAATTGATGTTCATCTAGATTTATGTCACGAAAATTAATACTAACCGCCGAACTTTTAGAATAGAAATAAAAAAAAAATACAGAAATACTTCGTAAAATGAATACAAACTGGCTGTTTTATTTTTCTGATTACATCAGACAAATGTGTACTCAAAAATGTTAAAAAACACAATTGAACAGATATTTAATAAAAATTACTTCAGCTCATTCAATTTGTTTTATTCAGGATGATGAAGTATAGTCAACAGGAGTTATACACAGTGTTTTCTAATGTATCTTTCATTCCCAATCAACAATATTTTGTAGAAATTAACCGTGTCAGCGGGTGTATTTGATGCGAGTTATTCTATAGTTCTGTTAATTAAGAAGAGTTTGTTGCATGCAAATTGAATGTATTTATTCATCATTTTTTGTAGAATACTTATCGATTATGAATAACTTTTCTGTAAATAAAAATAAAACTATAAAACGTACAAAAGTTCTGCTGATATAGTTGTAATGATTTTTCGAATAGAAGAAAAATTTTCATTTTATATTGATTCCTTCGAATCACAAAAATATATGTAGAATGAATTTACATGTGGCATGACATTTTTTTTTTTTCTAGTTAATTAAAAATATATTTCGCTAGCAACATGCGTCATTTGGTGACCCTGAGTATTCGGGTATCAAACGTTTATGATATGGGACTTCATCAATTGTTGAGATTTTTTCAGTTGTGGTCGGTTGGTTATATCGAGAAAAGTCAGGAGATTTCATATATTTTTTGACGTTAAGAGTGTATATGCGAGGCGCAATGTATCCACCAAAGCCATCTCTTCCTCTAAATGATAGTCCAACGCCGCTCAGAGGGAATGGAGGTTGCGTTTCAACCGACTGTGAATCTAACAATGGAATAGTCGTTTGTCCAGCATCTTTATTTATGTCAGTATGTGTGAATCTAATTAATTTATTTGATTGCATATTATATTTGAATTCGGAAGCTCTTGTTGGATCGTTTGATTTGCCCATGTCGATTTCGAATCTATGGATTAATTGCATTGTATTGTTTTCATATCATATTGAGTCAAATAGGATAATCTATTATTTTGTATTTATTATATACCTTTTTTGCTTATAATCTTCAGGTCTCATTGGATGAGTCGAGGCGTCAAACCATTCATCGCCAAATGGAAACACATTGCCTGTTTGAAGATAGAATTCTGATGCGAAAATTTGTAGCTTGAAGGCAGAATCGTCGACCAACTTGAATCTAACTCCTGTTTTAATATTTTCAGAATTAGAATATATTCATTAATGTGACTTTGTTGACGACATTTGAATATGTGTCCTATTCAATGCTAATGGGAACGAATGATAATAAACTTACCTGTGACAACATAACCCTCGGGTAGTTGTATGTCATCAAGATATAATGTCTTCCGGTCATGTCGCAGAGGTTCATACTGCATTGGTGATTCCACTTCATTCATACCTGCATCATAAAAGCCAAGGTCTAGTTCCTTCCATTGATTATCATTGTTAATCATTCCACTCAACAAAAATCGACCTTGTTGAATTTGAAGATGTATCGCATTGTCACGAGTGACAAATCTAACTCCCGTAACAACTCTGAAATACACAAAAATTTATGAACTCAGCCATTGATTGATGATACATGAAATGGATATATGTGAATAAATTGCCAAGGTGAGGTGAAAATTGTTATGAAACTCAACTTGTTATTGAAAATATCGGAAATTTGATCCGTGACACTTATTCGCCATTGAGAAGCATCGTTTTGGACGTTATTTGTCTGTACGGAACAGACACACACCTTACAATAATAATAAGGGTCAGGACCATTATATCCGAAAGCGAGCTTAGATCCTCCGTGAATAGTTTTGATTTTTGCACATGAAGTATCAGGACCATAATGGTTCCCCGCTTCATCTCGCCACCACAAATATTCATGAGGTGAACCTGATTCCTAAACAATAATTTCATTATATTGATTTATAACAAAGTTCACATTTTCATCACTATATAATGTAATGAAAAATTACAATGAACAATGTGATTGCTTGATAATATTTGTAGCGTTGCAGTAACGAAATGCTCTTTACTTATTCATACACATATATATTTATTTTTCTTCAATTAATATTTAAAAGATTGATTTTAGTGCTTACTGCCGGACAAGCTGTTATCTTGGTTCCCATGTCCTTACAATCGCTTATGTTGGTGTTCGTGCGAAGTCCGACATCATTGAGTGAAGATTGCTCTGGGCATGCCATACAAACATCATTAATCACGATGTTAGAATCAAGGATGGCAATACGAGAAAATTTTTGCAACTCAAGAAAATTAACACCTGCGAAATGAAAATGTATGGAATATGAAGACTGGCTACAGTAAAGATATAGCGTATGAAATTGACCTCGAATTTATATTTACCTCGTTTAGGCGGACTCACTTCACATCGACGAAGGTGTTGTGGAAAATTAGAAATCAGTCGAGTGAATAATAGGTGATACTCCGTCATACGTGTTACAATGTTTGTCTTTGCAATGTTCAATTCACTTGTGTAATCATATGCTATATTGTAGTAGATCATAAACATAAAAATATTTTGTTTCCTCAAGAATGAAAGAAAATTATGATAGATTATATGTTCAATAAGGAGTTCTCATTCAATATATTATGAATTGAATTTTCACCAACTTCTGCTTCATCATTTTCTTTTAATAAAGCATTGTGAATGAGTTTATTGTCTGATTGGTTGAGTTTCGGCAGATAGTTTCACGTTGAAAAATGAATTTCAAGATATTCAATTGAAGATTTCGATTGAGAACTCCTCTGGTTAAAAATAAATTATGATTTCATACAAGTTTCATCGAACCAGCGCTGTATCATGAGTGTTTGCTGCTGTGCTATCAGACCCTTTACCTCAGTAATAATTAATTGGATGTAAATATAGTAGACTTTCTGTTGCGCCGAAGTATAAGTGTCACAATCATGTAAAAGATTTAGCTGATAGAAAAAACAAAAAAATATATTCTCATGATTTCAATAACACAATAAAAATATTAATAATTATTTTCCTCTCTTCATAATTATCCATTCAATGAATAATGTTACTTATTTATAAATTCAACTCACCATTGTACGCTGAAGCATAATTGATAAAAATCCTGAATCCTCTGCACCGCCAGGAATAAATACTTCATGCAAATCATCGAGGAAATCTGGAACACTACCGGCACTCCATAATGCTTTATGTGAAAAATCTTTTAATGTCTGATTACCAAATACTCCACCAATTTTATACTCTCTTGATTCATCAAAATATTTATCTATTTTCAAAAAGGAATGACGTAACTTTGCTTTCAATTCATTAAGATTGTTCTCCAGTTTAATATCAGCAAGTAATGTATTCAACATTGCATCTAATTTTATATCTAGATGTGTCTCCAATGCGTCCAATTTTGATGAAACTTCTTCCACTTGCCTCATAATTATCTCAATATTATCTCGTGATTTATCGGGATTCTTATAGTTCTCCATTTTTTCATATATTTTCATACCCCATTCATATATTTTTTGAATTAATTCGAAAGTAATTTCAATTTCTTGTCCTGTTGTTTGTTCACTGATGAAAAAAATCATCAACAGACCCACAAATAGCCCAGTCATATTCCTGAAACATTTGTTTGCATACAGAGAATTAAATAATGTTAATAATTGTTGATGAATTTTTTTTTTTGAATTAAAACCTCTCAATATTTTGCTCTTAATAAACTAATACATTTCCAAAGTAATTTTTTTTTCCACACTTGCAATATATTTATATTACTCATGGCAGGAATTTTTTTTTTAATTAAAAAACAATAAAGAACAACAGTGAATAACGAATGATAAATAAAATATGAATTCAAATAACCATTACCTCGTCATGATTGGTTCAGTCAATACGATAACTCTGAACGACGTACTGCTAGCACCAACTCTCAATTAAGACTGAACATTGTCTATCGTGACACAGACAACCTGATTTATATTATTGTTATCGATCAAATGCATCAGTAATTTCGGAAAAATAATTGTCCACACAGGTTAATAGTACACACATTAAAACTAACATCCGTAATGTGGAAATAGTTTGCTCTTTTTTCAGTATCAAAACAGGTCATATCTATATATAGCTTATCATAAAAAAAAAAACACAATTAGAATGTGAGATGTTGAAATTACATGAAATAATCAAAAATACCGAAACACACTTTGTCGAAAAAATTCATACACTATCGATTTTAAATGATAATTCTTATTTAATATATGGATGAATTTCTCTGAGTTATTTATACAATACGTTAAAGCAATAGTAACTCAATATCTTGACAACTTGTCATTCATTTTGGAAAATAATACAATTTATTGTGTAGCTGAAGAATATTGTCAGCTATTGAAGAATACATTTAGATAGTACATGAAAAGTATAATAACATGATGATAATGTTCAAGGAAATTGAAGTATATGTAATTATATCTATTGAGTTTCTCTAGACATGTTTTCAAGTTAAATATATTATCGTTATATTATAATGTTCTAGATATCTAAGAGCAAATTATTGCTACAATGCTCAAACATTTGTTATTCATTATAGTCTTCTTATTTTTTAGTAGATTGATTGTTTCATTATGAGTGTATAAAATGAGGAGCACAATATTTATTGAATATAATGGAGAATATTTATTCGTTAAGCTTCATAGCTGAATGTGCTGTGTGTTGTGTTGCTATGTCAATGTTACGTCTGATTAAATGACTACCATTACTACTAGTCTAACAGTTTTGTATTCAAATGTTATCACCGGATCAAAAAATACCACTTGTATCATTACTGTTACTGTCATCACTCGATCCCAATTATTTGTTGATACACGAACTAGAGAAGAAGAAAAGAAAAAGTCCGTAGTGGGATAGTTTTCGATGCATAACTAAATAGAATTTATTTCTTCATTCAACTAGAATGCTATCCCTTACAATTGATCGTCATAACTTAACTTTGCCTATTATGTCTGTATTATTCAAATCTTCATTAGAGTGTACAGATTCAAAATTATTCATATGATGCATTCTAGTTATTTATTACAGTATATTCTACTTTGTCTGCGTGTGAGTTTGACCCGTCTAACGTATCAATATAGATTGGCGTTTCTTCGGTTGGAGTACTTGAATGAATTGTCGGAAGTTCCATGTATTTTTTGACGGCAAGAGTGTATATACGAGGCGCAATGTATCCACCAAAGCCATCTCTTTCTGTAAATGATAGTCCAACGCCGCTTAATGGAAATGACGGTTGCGCTTCAACCGACTGTAAATCTAACAATGGAATAGTCGTTTGTCCAGCATCTTTATTTATGTCAGTATGTGTGAATCTAATTAATTTATTCGATTGCATATTATATTTGAATTCGGAAGCTCTTGTTGGATCGTTTGATTTGCCCATATCGATTTCGAATCTATGGATTTATTGCATTGTATTATTTCCATATCTTATTGAGTTAAATAGGATAATCAATTATTTTGTATTTATTATATACCTTTTTTGCTTATAATCTTCAGGACTCATTGGTTGAGTCGAGGCGTCCATCCATGTACCACCAAATGGAGACACATCGCCTGTTTGAAGATCGAATTCTGATGCGAAAATTTGTAGCTTGAAGGCAGAATCATCGACCAACTTGAATCTAACTCCTGTATTAATATTTTCAGAATTAGAATATATTCATTAATGTGACTTTGTTGACGACATTTGAATATGTGTCCTATTCAAGGCTAATGCGAACGAATGATAATAAACTTACCTGTGACAACATAACCCTCGGGTACTTGTATGTCATCAAGATATAATGTCTTCCGGTCATGTCGCAGAGGCTCATACTGCATTGGTGACTTCACTTCATTCATACCTGCATCATAAAAGCCAAGGTCCAGTTCCTTCCATTGATTATCATTGTTAATCATTCCACTGAATGTAAATCGAGCTTGTTGAATTTGAAGATGTATTGCATTGTCACGAGTGACAAATCTAACTCCCGTAACAACTCTGGAATACACAAAAATTTATGAACTTAGCCATTGATTGATGATACGTGAAATGGATGTATGTGGATAAATTTTCAAGGTGAGGTAAAAATTGTTATGAAACTCAACTTGTTATGGAAAATATCGGAAACTTGATCCGTGACACTTATTCGCCATTGAGAAGCATCGTTTTGGACGTTATTTGTCTGTACGGAACAGACACACACCTTACAAAAATAATAATTGTCAAGACCACCTTCATATCCGGGAACGGTCACAGATCCTCCGTTAATAGTTTCAGTTTTTGCACATGATGTATCAGGACCATAATGATTCCCCGCTTCATCTCGCCACCACAAATATTCATGAGGCGAACCTGATTCCTAAACAATAATTTCATTATATTGATTTATAACAAAGATCACATTTTCATCACTATATAATGTAATGAAAAATTACAATGAACAATGTGATTGCTTGATAATATTTGTAGCGTTGCAGTAACGGAATGGTCTTTACTTATTCATAAACATATATATTTATTTTCCTTCAATTAATATCTAAAGATTGATTTCAGTGCTTACTGCTGGACAAGCTGTTATCTTGGTTCCCATATCTTTACAATCGTTTATGTTGGTGTTCGTGCGAAGTCCGACATCATTGAGTAAAGATTGCTTTGGGCAAGCCATACAGAGATCATTAATCACGATGTTAGAATCAAGGATGGCAATACGAGAAAATTTTTGCAACTCAAGAAAATTAACACCTGCGAAATGAAAATGTATGGAATATGAAGACTGGCTATTGTAAAGATATAGCGAATGAAATGAACCTCGAATTTATATTTACCTCGTTTAGGCGGACTCACTTCACATCGACGAAGGTGTTGTGGAAAATTAGAAATCAGTCGAGTGAATAATAGGTGATACTCCGTCATACGTGTTACAATGTTTGTCTTTGCAATGTTCAATTCACTCGTGTAATCATATGCTATATTGTAGTAGATCATAAACGTAAAAATATTTTGTATCCTCATGAATGAAAGAAAATTATGATAGATTATATGTTCAATAAGGAGTTCTCATTCAATATATTATGAATTGAATTTTCATCAACTTCTGCTTCATCATTTTTTTTTTTTCCAATAAAGTATTGTGAATAAGTTTATTGTCTGATTGGTTGTGTTTCGGCAAATAGTTTTACGTTAAAAAATTAATTTCAAGATATTTAATTGAAGATTTCGATTGAGAACTCCTCTGGTTAAAAATGAATTATGATTTCATACAAGTTTCATCGAACCAGCGCTGTATCATGAGTGTTTGCTGCTGTGCTATCAGACCCTTTACCTCAGTAATAATTAATTGGATGTAAATATAGTAGACTTTCTGTTGCGCCGAAATATAAGTGTCACAATCATGTAAAAGATTTAGCTGATAGAAAAAACAAAAAAATATATTCTCATGATTTCAATAACACAATAAAAATATTAATAATTATTTTCCTCTCTTCATAATTATCCATTCAATGAATAATGTTACTTATTTATAAATTCAACTCACCATTGTACGCTGAAGCATAATTGATAAAAATCCTGAATCCTCTGCACCGCCAGGAATAAATACTTCATGCAAATCATCGAGGAAATCTGGAACACTACCGGCACTCCATAATGCTTTATGTGAAAAATCTTTTAATGTCTGATTACCAAATACTCCACCAATTTTATACTTTCTTGATTCATCAAAATATTTATCTATTTTCAAAAAGGAATGACGTAGCTTTGCTTTCAATTCATTAAGATTGTTCTCAAGTCTTATATCAGCAAGCAATGTATTCAACATTGCATCTAATTTTATATCTAGATGTGTCTCCAATGTGTCCAATTTAGATGAAACTTCTTCCACTTGTTGCATTATCATTTCAATATTTTCTCTCGATTTATCTGGATTCTTTTGTTTCTCCAATGTTTCATATATTTTCATACTCCATTCGTATAATGATTGAAATAATCCCGTTACACTCAATTCTTCAATCCCATTACCAGTCGTTTGCCCACTGATGAATAAAATCATCAACAGTCCAACAAATATCCGCGACATTTTCCTGAAACATTTTCATATAGAATAAATTAATATAAATCATTGTTAATCAACATTTAATTCAATATTGTAACACTTTTCACAGTGTTATATAACAATATAATATGATTGCAGTGAATATTCACAAATTGTATAAGAAAAAACATACAATGTGTTAGAGGCAGATATTCTCACTCAACTACACTGGAATTAAGTTGACGATACTTTTTATAATTCTGATGACTAACCATGATGGTCGTAATCAATGGTGCCTTAAGGCAATGAGAAATTGTACGATTAATGTAACAGAACATTAACTTTAAAAATTCCTTGAACACAATTTTTATCAAATATATATTTCCGTTTAGATATAAAACGAAACATCAATTCAATTACAATTTATGGTAGATGAATCAAATGAAAACTTTATTTCATTATACCATGATATAAAAATTATGTAGAAATGAATTCAATTGTACATCATATCGAAGCCAGATTAAACATCAATATCAATTTATTCTAATAATAATTACGATCTAAATTACCTTTATATTATCTTTATAACGATAACGTTAGATGTCAATATTTCTGACTATTTCACAGTGTTCAATACTATAAAATACTGAAAATCAACAAGAATTCTATTTAATTTAGGCAACAAAATGACTAATATATGTTCGACACTTTGTACAATAGTTTAGAGTTAGAAATGCTGAACGAAATAAATATAAAAATGTATCTAAAAATGCCACGTAAGTAAAATTGAGATAATTGGTTTGTTAAATGTGTTTTTGGTGAAAAAAAAAAAAATTAATTAGATATAAGCATATGTAATCAATAGATGTCTACATATGTACCTATAAATTATCAGATAAAAATTTTATGGTAATTGATTCACGATTTAATTAGACCACATTTACGCAGGAGCTTGAATGAATGAATGAACTTGTCAAACCCCACATTATCAACATTCTTCATATAAATTATACCTAGATGGTATCCAAACATTAAAGTACAAATTACGATTATGTATCAATAGAACAAACAGTGATGAATTAAAAGTGAACATTTCATTGTTATAATTAAAATTGTTTTACGTTGAGTACTCGAAGTTTCAAACATTTTTATATAAAATTCTAATAGGCCTTGACGTTTGTGTTCCCATTTCTCAATCTTAAATGAGAATCAACATCTGACAAACAGTGAATTTAACGAGATATTAATATATAGGGACTATTACCAATTGTGTACGTGACCCTATCGATGAAAAATAATTATACGGCAAGTTTTTTTGTGGAATGTATGGTAACTGTGGAAGTTGTATAAAACAATGACACGAACGATAATGATTCGATATCAATACTGTATCAGTGATTATTATTATTATTTCATTTTATTTCATGTCAATTTTATTATATTTTGTTAAATGTTAATAACATAAAACTTATAATACCTTTCTTATACGTTTGATAATTCTTTAGAATTAAATTTTAGGTTGATGCGAGAAACGATATTTGAATGTTTCATAAAATTGAATGTAACTTTCGGTTACAGTAGAGTTCTGACACTGCCAATAACATTTATTATTAATTATTGACACAATGATCAATACGATGATTCTTGCACAATCAATTGTGTTCATTATTTTACCAATGACAATAGTTTGGACAGATTTTTGATGGTTATTTTGAATCAAAACTTTATCACCGTTACGTTTTAATGTAACCGAATGACAATCACTTTTATGATAATAAACGAAACCAAATGAATATATATTTGATTTATATATTAATATTTGGAATTAATTAGATCTTCTGAAAGGCATGTAGAAGTTCTACTTCGAAAGCGTACAACGGTTGACATTGAATCATTTGAAATTTGTCCGGGAATTTTTATGTGTTTTGTGGTAATGAAGCTATATACACGGGGAGCAATGTATCCACCAAAGCCATCTCTTTCTCTAAATGATAGTCCAACGCCGCTCAGAGGGAATGGAGGTTGCGTTTCAACAGACTGTGAATCCAACAATGGAATGGTCGTTTGTCCGGCATCTTTATTCATGTCAGTATGTGTGAATTTAATTAATTTATTTGATTCCAGAGTATATTTAAATTCCGAAGCTTTTATTGGATTATCAGATGAGCCCATATTAATTTCGATTCTACAGAAAAGTTGCTTTGTATTAATTTTATATAATAATGAATCAAACATAATTGTTAATTTATTTTTATACTTGTTCGTACCTGTCGCGTTTATAATCATCGGGTCTCATTGGATACTCATTGGCGTCAATCCAATAACCTCCAAATAGCGATACATCACCTGCTTCGAAATCATATTCAGATGCCATAATTTGCAATTTAAAAGCAGAATCTCCGGCCAACTGAAACCGAACACCTGTATGGATATTTCAAGTATTAGTATCTTCATATCATTATCAATTATTTCTTTTTATAATTAATCACATGAACATTTTTAACCTATTCATGTACTATGCAAAACAATCAAATATAAATTTACCAGTTACAACATAATTCTCAGGGACACTTATGTCATCAAGATAAATTGACTTTCGATTGTGTGTCAAAGGTTCATACTGCATTGGTCGATCCACTAGCACAAAACCAGCATCATGAAGACCAAGATTCAATGGTTTCCATTCGCCACCATCATGATTCATTCCCGTGTGCATAACTCGAGCTTGCTGAATTTGAAGATGCAATACATTGTCTTGTGTGACAAATCTAACACCCGTAACAATTCTAAAATATAGTACAATTTATGAATTCGCATCTACCAATAGTATATGGAATATGGAAATATGTATACCAATTGGAAAATTGATAAAATAGTTATTAATGATACTTTACTTATTATTATAAATATCGGACATTTGGTCCGTGACACTGATTCGCCAAATTCTAGAATCATCTTTTCGGAATTGATTCATGTCTGTAGAGCAGGCACACACTTTGCATTGATGGATAGTGTCACTACCTCTATACCCAGAAAATCTCACATATCCACCAGAAAGACTTTGTGTTTGAGCACATGATTCACTACCACCATAATGATTACCCGATGTATCCTCCCACCACATATATTCTCGAGACGAGCCCGGAGCCTTGACAATAATTATACAATTAATGGATTAATTATCAAATATAATCAAAGATATAAAATAATACTTTGAACATAAGAACTTACTGCTGGACAAACTTTTATAACATTAGTCATATCCTTACAATTGTATACTTTGGTATTTGTGCGAGTTGAAACATCATTGAGTGTTGATTCTGACGGACATGCATAACAACCGTCATTTTCTACGATCTCACGATCGAGAATTGCAATCCGTGACAATTTATCCAATTCAATAAAATTATAACCTGCAAAATGTGAAAATATATTTTTAATGTAAAAATTAATGCGAATAAAGACATAATGGTGTTGTGGATATGAATATGATGGATATATACCGCGTTGAGGTGGATTTGCTTCACATCGTCGAAGATGATGTGGAATTCGACCTATTAGCTGAGTAAATACATTGTGATATTGCCCCAATCGTGTTACAAATTTCCGTCTTGCAGCATTCAACTCAGAATTGTAATTATGCGCTAAATTATAAATTATTATGATTATAAAAGACTGGTCATTAATTTTTAAACTATAAAAACAATATCCTGAATGATAAAAAATAATTATAAAAAACAAAGAGTTCTCGATGATAAAAACAAATATAATAATGCAGTGAATGTTCGGTTGGAATGAATTTATCAATTACTGCAAAGAGAAATAAAATTATCAATCCTTTTTTCTATTCATTCTTGGATGAAATAATTTTCTATTATCACAAAATGTTGATTGAAAACTCTTTAAATAATAACAATGAATACAAATTACATACATGTCTCATCGTAAACGTGTTTTATATTGAGACAATGCTGCTGCGCCAACAGACCCTTGACTTCAGCAATAATCACATGAACATAAATATAGTAAGCTTTCTGATGCATCGAAACAGCAGTATCACAAGAATGCAGACGATTGAGCTAATAGTAAGAAGGGGAAAAAAAAGAAAAATATTCACGTTATTCCCCAATGCAATATAAATATTAATACTATTTATCAATTTGTTCAACTTACCAACGAATGCTCGAGCATAACTGACAAAAATCCTGGTCCCATTGCACCACCAGGAATAAATACTGCAAGCATTTCATCAAGAAAATCTGGTACACTGCCTGTACTCCATAACGCTTTATGCGCAAACGATCGTAATGTATCATTGCCAAATATTCCATTAATTTTATATTCTCTCGATTGATCAAAATAACTATCTATTTTAGTGAAACAATGACGTAGCTTCCCTTGTAATTGATTAAGATCACCCTCAAGTTTAATATCAGCAAGTAATGTGTTCAACATTGCATCCAACTTTATGTCCAGGTGAGTCTCCAAAGCATCTAATTTATTTGATACTTCTTCCACCTGTTTCATTATTTTTATAATACGTTCACCACTTCTATCAGGATTTTCATATCCGTCTATTTTTCCATATATTTGCATACCCCATCCGACTATTTTTTGGATTAATTCAATGGTGGAGTCGAAGTCAACATCAGCTGATGTCTGTCCGCCAATGAGAAAAATCATCAAGAGACCTACTAATAACCGACCCTTCATTCTGGTAATCTATAAATAAAATAAAATAATAATATAAAATAATATATTGATGTCCCATTTAATTTTAAGAAAAAATTTATCATTTTTAAATATTTCTTTGTTCATTATTATTTTTATTTAAATAATTTACTCCTATTTTTTTTTTTCTTCTAATTTACTAATATGTTTATTTTATCTTTGGCGTCCATTTTTTCAGTTTTATACCTAGATCTTATTCATCACATAATGCATAGCAATTACGATAAATTTATGTTTGTTATTTGAAAGTTTTACAATTCATTGGAATTTAATACGTAAATTGATCTCAATTTATATTAATTAATGATAATTGCGACAGAAATTACCTTCGTGTACTTATAGTATGAAGATTCGTATGGGTCTTAACACAACATTCTTGGCTATATCAATCTTGAATTATATTTAAGACTGACGATTTTCAGTCTACTTATAGGAAATGCTATCAGTTATAGGCGTCCTCTAACTCGATAAAAATTTAATACAAAAACGTTTCGTTTTTTTACGGATATCATGTATGTGCGTCATTTATTAATTGTCAGTCGAAATAGAATTCATGCTACTAAATATTTTTATTCGTCCAATGTATGTCACATTTATTTTTCAATCATTATCTAGTTGTCAAATAATAATGTACAGTAGTGAGATATTGCTGAGCAATGCGGATGACACTGATTTAAATCGTCGATAATTGTTAAATTTCAAAAAAAAATTTATATTGAAAATTATATTCCACAACTTTATTTTTGATAATTCAGAATCAAAATTTAAATTTCAGTCATAATGGAAAATTTATCATTGATTATGACTCACATCAGCAATAATTAATATAAAATCCAAATTTATAAAATCGTTATGATAATTTTGATAGGTCTTGCAATAATTTTCTCCAATTCCTGAATTTTAAATAGAATGCAAAACTGAAAACATGGATGAGTTGAGCGACATATTCATACGTGTGATACAGCTATTAATGGCGTCTTAATATTAACAAATAATATTTGGACAAGTTATCGTAAAGGAACAAATACCACTTGTGAATGTTTCTGATATAATTTTATCTCATCTGAGTCGGAAAAAAAAACATGAAATATATATCCACACACGTAATGGTATAAAATTAATGATGTTAAGTGTAATCAAAATAAGATGTTCATTTTTTTTTGACTACGGAACAAAAAAATTACGAATAAACGTTGTTTAACTCATTGTTCGATGTACTGATTTGTCCAAGTTACCATATATATATGGTTTATATATAACACAAGGAAATATATTTATCATATGCGGTTTTAATCTCTTAAATCGAATGCAAAAACTGAAAAACTAATTTTATATTCAACCATTTTTCACAACTGATCAACCAAATTTATACAGTTGTGAATTTTACATGAAGATTAAACGTCGAGTATATCAGAGATAATACTGATCTTCTGATAATCTAAAAAAATATATATGAGAAGCACCAAAGTGAGTTTATCAATGTTATTTTACATACAATAGTGTATCATAAATATTCAACGATATGGTGTAATCATTATTTCTCATCGTTATGAATAGTAGATAAGTTAGAAAAATTCTTTATCCTCTATCTGATTCTGTTTCACCCACTGTTATTACCATTGAATGGTACGAAAAAGTTCTATATACCGGTAATTAAACATCAACTTCTATTACCACTATTGATAAAAGCGTAATAACTTGTTTAATATAATTGATAACACAGCTGGACCATGTGCATCGGTAAAGTAGATTCGTTGCTTATTATATCGATAATTGGATTGGCAATTAAAGTAGAAAGAGGAAAAGCTTGAGGAGAGGTAGATTGGGTCAATCAGACTCTCGCTGGAGATCAGTAAATGCACAGTAATTAACATTCCATTTTCAGGTTGTGTATCAAATACATTCGAGAGATAACCTCAAAATTTGTCGGGCCTTTCTGTAAATTTATTGATCAATATGGTCGAACAAATAAACTAATACGATATTATATGATAACATTGCATTCAAATATTTCTGTTCAATGCATTGTATATTATCCATTATTTTTTTTACAGTTAGATACGTTGAACATCACATTAAACTAAATGGTTCATCCAGTTGCGTATGCCTCGAGAAGGAAGCAAATAATACTTCTAATACATTTTACACCTGTATGACATGAGGTTGGTCATTCACCACGCAAGTTCGGAAATGATCTTTAGGTTCCACATTTTTCTGCTGATTGATAATGGATGATGGTAACTCTGTAGGAATTCCATGTTCAACTTTTTCAGTTTTTGAAGGATTTTCAACAATTACCGAATGGATTTCAAGAGATTTTATCTGATTTATAATGTCGAGGGTATATATATGAGGAGCAATGTATCCACCGAAGCCATTTTTTCCTCTAAATGATAGTCCAATTCCACCGAGCGGAAATGACGGTTGTGTTACAACGGATTGAGCATCCAACAATGGAATAGTCGTTTGTCCACCATCTTTATATATGTCGGTATGTGTGAATTTTATCAGTTTATTTGATTGTAAATCATATTGAAATTGTGATGTTCTTGTTGGGTCATCAGGTGTGTCCATGTGAATTTCAATTCTATAAATTGATTACATTATGTTATTTTCCATTTACAATTAATCAAATATACAGTGATAAATATATGTACCTCTTCCGTTTATAATCTTCAGGCCTCATTGGACTCGTTGATGCGTCAAGCCAAACATTGGTATATGGAAGTAAATTGCCAGATCCGAGGTCAAACTGTGTTGCAAGAATTTGTAGTCTGAAAGCCGAATTCTCGACCAATTGAAATCGAACTCCTGTATAAAAATTGCTTATATTACTATTCTAATTTAATTTCTTTATCCATGTTTGTTTGAAGAACACTGCAAAATTTGTTATGTTCTGGTAAACTCCATGACAACAAAAAAAGAATTAACTCACCGGTAACAACATAACTCCCTGGAACTTTGATGTCATCAAGATAAAGTGACTTCCGATCGTGACGCAAAGGCTCATATCGCATTTTATATACTTCATTTCTACCTCCATAATGATAACCAATGTCAAGCTCTTTCCATCCGCTATTATTATAAATCATTCCACTGTGCGAAAATTGTGCTTGCTGAATTTGAAGATGTAATGCATTGTCATGTGTAACAAATCTAACACCCGTAACAACCCTACAATACATCAAAATTATCAGTTCACATTCATTAACAATATATCAAATGAACATGTATGTATCAATCAAAAAATTGATGGAACAATTATCATGAAACTCAACTTGTTATTCATTATTTCCGAAGTTTGTTCTGTTACACTTATTCGCCAAATTGTTGAATTATCATCACTTTGAATTTTGTTCATGTCTGTGGAACACACACACACCTTGCATTTGTGAAAATAGTTGAAATCGCCAGAGAACCCGTGGACTCTTACAAATTTACCAGAAATAAGTTTCCTTCTGGCACATGATGTATCCGGACCGTAATGATTATGTTTTTCATCTTTCCACCATAAATATTCTCGATGCAAGTCTGATGACAACTATGGTCAATAATAATCATACAGTATTTATTAATAATGAAGTTTATTATCTGTCCGTTGAGTTCGAACTCGCAGTTCAGTACAATTTAAAGTATGAGATAATTTTTAAAATCAACTCAGTAATTTTGAGAATTATCTCCAACCAATTCTATTTCTCATCATTATTTAATAATGATGTTTGAAACACGGTGAACCCAAGGAAAATAATTGTTTTATTTTAGTTTTGAGGGATGACTTTGTCTAGATTATTTGATATTTAATGGTAAATATGTGTACTCACTGCTGGACAAGCTATAACAGAAGTTCCCATTTCCTTACAATTATAAATTGTGGTATTTGTTCGAAGTGATTCATCACGGAGTTTTGATTCCTCTGGACAGATATTACAGCCGTTGTTCATCACAATCCTGGAATCGAGGAATGAGAGCCGAGAAAATTTGTGCAATTCAAGGAAATGAACATCTGTGAAATGAAAAAATATAAAAATTAAAAATGAACTTGAATAAATTGATAACGAATAAGTAGACAATAATGTATTAATACCAACCGCGTTGGGGTGAATTTGCTTCGCATCGACGAAGATGTTGTGGAATTCGAGTTATTAATTCAGAGAACAACTTATAATACTCACTCACTCGTTTTTCAAACTTATTCTTTGCGTGATTCAACTCATCCTTGTAAGTTATGGCTGAATTGTGAAGAAATCATGAACATGAATGATTTTAAATAGAATAATTTTGAAGACAATTTGTCTTTTGTTTATATATAAACAAAAGAGTTCGACCAATCAAAAGTTTACGGAATCAACATTTCAAATTTATCAACGACGTATATCATGTTGTGGTATTAAATTAATTTAGACAAAAATTATGGTGTATCTTCATGTTCGCGAAATTTTGATTGGTAACTCTTCGTGTAACAACAAATATAATTCAGATTACATACGAATATCATCGAACAGATGCTTGATATTGAGACAATGCTGCTGCGTTAATAGACCCTTTACCTCAGTAATAATTAGATGAATGTAAATATAGTAAATTTTCTGCTGGTCCGAAATATAAGTGTCACAAAGCTGTAGAGCATTTAGCTGATAGAAAAAACATTAAAAAATATATCCTTATTACTCATTCCTCAATTAATATTATTACTTATTCAACAGTTTGAATTACCAATGAGTGCTGATGTATGGCTGATAAAAATTTCAAATCCACTGTATTGTTAGGAAACAATGCGTGATACATATCATCGAGCAATTTAGACACACTACCACCATTCCGTAATGCTTTATTTGCAAATGATGATAATGTTTCATTGCCAAATGATCCACCATATTTATATTCCCTTGATTGGTCAAAATAATAATCTATTTTAGCAAAACCACGACGTAGATTTCTGTTTATTCGATGAAGACTATCCCCAAGTCTATTATCAAAAAATAATGTATTTATCATTGTGTCTAGCTTCAAATCCAGCTGAGCATCTAATGCATCCAATTTTGATGATACTTCTTGGACCTGATTCATTATGAACTTAATATTTTTTCTAGATTCATTGAGATTCTTATATGAGTTTATTGTGCTATATATTCTCATGCCCCATCCGACTATAGACTCAGTTAATCTGGATGATATTTTTATTTGTTCATCAGCTGTTGTTCGCCCGCTGATAAAAAGTATCAACAAAACACCAACAAATATTCCGGCCATTTTTCTGAAATATTTTTGTATAAAATTTTTAACAATTGGAAATAACTTTCATAATAAGAATAAAGTTACTAAAAATGTGGCCGAGTTTTCCACCGTTGTTTAAACAAACAAACTTAGTATTCCGAAATTCTGCCAAAATTCTATTGGCATTTTTATTTTTGATACTTAAATTGTTCTGAATGATCAAATCTTTTCAAATATTAAAGTACAATTATCTATCAATTTTTCTATATACCCATTATCTCAGAGAGTTTACACACTCATCAATTCACATAAAATTATTTATTGGTTGGTTATTTATTGGTCTATATATTTCATTATCTTACGAAATCGTCAAAAGTGTTTCAGAAAAAAATTAAAATGTTGCTATTAATGTTAATATAAAAGATACGCATTAATTACAACTCACATCACAATCTTCAGGATAATATTCACTCTCAAATAATTCGTATGATGATTCTGATGGGTTACAAAAATTTTGTTCTCTCAGTCTTTAACAGGATTGGATACTAAGAATTAGAAAAAAATTTAACGACTCATTTATATAGATTGCTATCAGATAAGTGCGCCATTCTATTGATAAAAATTATTTACGCAGGTTTTTCTATTTGTTCTGGAAAAAAAAAAAAAAAAAAGAAAAGAAATACTACCTGCTCAAGTGTTAGAAATAATTTTATGTAAACTACACAGAGAAATAAATTACATCAACCGCTTACCTGTGATAAAAATATAAAAACATGATGAAAAAAAAACAGATATGAAACAACAATAGAAAACATGTTATGTAAAAAAATTGAAATAGTTGTTTGTGGTTTTTTTTTTTTTTTTCAGTTTTGAAAAACATAATCAGATATGAACATTTACACATGTGACTTACACACGACCTGTTATCAGTTCAATCCTGTTCTCATCACCTCAAGGACATATAAAACCACATTTGGTGTCGTATCGAAGCATGAATTAACATTTTATCAATTAATAAGCACGTGAACAACTAAATATACAGAGCCAAAGACAAAATTAGGAAAAATTAAACCAATTTATCTCGATGGTATAAAATAGAAGTAGACAATGATAAATAAAAAATCAGGAACAGTTAATTCCTATAAATAATAAATTTGTGTGAATGAATTTCATCAGCGAATTTATTAGTTATATTAAAAAGGAATTTGAATGTAGGAAAAATATTGCATTCGTCAATCTAGGTAAACAATTGAATTATTTGTAGCAATAAATAGCTCAATGTGCGAAGAGAAAATAACATTAATTTTTCTATTTTTATTTGATTGATTGGTTAATAATATTTCACATTCGAATATGAAATTGACTCAAAACACTCACCTGTGATGTCTATTTTTGGTTAGACATAAATTTGAATTAATTTTCATTTAAAGTACATGCAAATAATTATATGTTTGGCACTTGGTTAAATATTAGATAAATATTATAATAATAATAATACTGCTTCATATATGTTCAGGTGTGAATAGAAATACGGTAATTTAAATTGAATTCTCGTTTACATGTCACACAATTTTTTACATTGCTCCAATATAGTCGTGAAATATTGCGTATCATTTTCAAATTTTAATTCTCGTATATATTATTATAGATAGATAGGAATTTAAAATATTATTTTTCCCTATTCACTATTATTAGATATAAAGTTATGTAACTGAGTGGAATTACAATTTATCGATCATCTTTCTGCATGTTTTTAATTTCAATATTCGTACACATAACAACTAAAAATAATACTCCGGTATTTTTTTTTTTGCCGATTTCGCAGTATGTAATGTATTTCCAATGATTTTTATGTAAATAATTTAATTTACCTAGGATGAGATAGAGGAGAAATAAAAAAAATATCTCATGGTTCAAGATGAAGAATATTTATTAATTGAGCTATAGTATAATGATTCGAAGAATTGAAGGCATAATAATAACACTAAAAATTAGTTCGCATTTTTGTTGCATTCGACAAAATACTTTGAACAATTATTTATTTTTATATTTATATTTATATATAATATATGAACGCAAAACATATTATTTTGTTGTATTTAATGCTATTATATATGAGATGATAAATTTGTTCTTTGCTAGGGAAAAAAGTTTGCCTCTCTTATATTTTTTTCATTATTTTTTTATTATTACATATTTAATTAATCGTGACTAGAATGTACAGAAAACAATAAAAAGAAACGATCAAGTTTAATTCTCCATACGGTATTTATCCATTGTTAAGTAAGACATATAATTAGATTGTATCAGAAACTATATTTATATATATATATATATATATATATATATATATTTATATGTTATATTTCACTATTTAGAATAAATATAATAATTTGGAAATTTCTATTGTTCATCCATTCATTTAATTATTTTTTATTTCGTTGCCTAAAATAGAATTGAATTTGTTATATCAGATTATTTATTGGTCAACCATAATATATATTCATTTTCTAATGATACTAAATTCTAAATTGATTTTTCAATAAATGCAGTGTGTTATTATTATTAATTGTTTATTTAGGTTCCATTTCCTTTTTCCTTTCTCTTTGCATGCATATGCGAATTGCGTATTCAAATATAATATAATTTTATATGTGAAATCAATTTTTTGAGGTTAACTGAAATGTATTAATTCAATTGTGAAATTGTCAATTGAAACTTCATGAAAAGTTTAAATATAATTGAGAAATAACATCAACTGTTTATTCATTGTCGATATTCTAAATTCTATAATCAATTATGAATAAACAAAAATGAAAAAATAAAAAAGAAAATATAAATTTTCGTGTCAATTATGCTTTCACATAAAATTCATAAAGAATATTTCATCTATCAATTACATCCTCTACAAATCTAAATAAACTTGCGACATTGTCATTATTTATTATATTATTATCTCTCAGTCAATGAGAACAATTTTTGAATTATTACAATTATATAAGACACGATCGTGCTATATAATAATAAACACGATATATTAATTATTGGATATAAATAATCGGAGAGAATTAATTGTGCACTTGCAAACATTTGTGTGTGGTAAATTTTTATTTAAGTCATCTTGTGCAATATTACTTCACATCATATTAGAATTCTTTTATCCATTTCTTCGTTATATTTTGTGTAATAGATGACAAAAAAAAAAATGTCAGCGCTAAAATTTGCGTTGAATTAGTATTTAATTATAATAATTTAATCAATTGCACGATTTATTTCTGTTCTTCTCATCTCTTTTACTATTTAAAAATGTTATTTGTTCAATTTCTCACCATGACAATAATATAATTGTGTGAAACAGTATAGTTCATCAGTCGTTTTAGTACATCATTATTATTCACATAATTTTTTTTTTTAGTTGCTTATCGTCTTGTTGAATTATCTATTTGTTAAATTTGAAGTTATAAATTGTCAATTGTATTATTTGAATGTTCGATAAAATGTGCGACGAAAAAATAAAATGTACATTAAGATGATGTGCAAAAATGTTTTAATATCGAATTAAAATGGCGGTTGAATTATTATCTGTATATATTATTAAGTAGCTCAATAATTCATATTGTGACTCGTCTAATAAAAAAAATGAATAACAGGCGATTGAAAAGAACACAATGAAGAGTGGAAATAAAAATAGAAATATACATTAAAATTTTCCAAACATAATTGTTCTTGTGTCTTCTTCAAATATCGTTATTAATTATTCAATACAATTTTTTTATTCTTCACTAACACATTTGCTGATGTTCTACGCAGCATATATATTTATTTATATAAATATATATGAGCAAAAAAACAGGCATACACATATAACGTATTTATTTGTCTCATCTTTTCTTTCATTTTGTTAAATATTCGTTTTTCTATTCTTCATTTTCATATTAAAACCCAACCACATCAACAAAAAAATATTTTTACATTACACTCTTGTTCCATTTATTATTACTTTAATTTCACATTTAAAAAAATAACAGTAACATATTATACAAATATTTTTGTTCAACATTTATCATGTTCTTTTACATTTCCTTTTTATTTTTAGACATCTTCGAAATTTCTTTTAAGACCACACGGAAATTATTAAGATACTTATTTCTTTCTCTTCTTTTCTTTCATTTCATTTTGGTATTTTTCTCTTATTTTTTTCACCCAACACAACCATCGAATAGATAATTATACATTTGTATTAAAGAACAATATAAACTATATAAACAATTCTTTCGTAATTTTTCTTTCGTGTACTTTCTTATTGCAAAATTTCATATTAATCTTCGATAAAATTTTTTTCCATCGCACTGTCAATGTGCCCCACTACTTATCTGTGTACATATCAATTTTCCATATAACATTTCCTCCATATATAAAATACATATTGATAAACGCCATCAATAATAATAAAAATGTAACACATATCTCTCACAAAAATGAAAAAAACAAATTAACTTCAATACCTTTAAATTTCAATTGTTTCTCCATATTTTATCCTCTTTTCCTACACGACTCGACAAAATCCCTATCAAAATATCAATTCAGAATTTACAATCCATCTCGAATAAAACCAAAAAAAAAACAAATTCTCTCTCCGAAAGCCAAATATATATATATATATATATATATAAATCCCAACAAATTACAAATCGTTCCAATTAATCATAATAATAAAGGAAAATCAAGTTAAAAATATAATCGCACAGAGTCTGAGCACCATCAGCTAATTAATAATTAATATATATATTTTATCTCTTTTGTTTATGTTCAGAAATCATTTCAATAATAATACTAATTATCATTATCATTATTAATCACTATTGTTGTTGTTATTGTAATGATAATAATGATTATTATCGTTTAACTGTATCCAAATTGCACCTTGCGACACTGACACAACCATTTAATAATTCTTGCATTTCTTTCAACGATGCTTGGCGGATCACTCACACGTTGACTAGTATCATCATTACCACCACCACTGCAATTATTACCACTCTGCCACTGCTGTCCATTATTACAATTATTTAATTGCTGTTGATTATTTGCGGCCCATGGATGTAAACCCAATGCTGAATCAACTGAACTAACGCTGTCAAAAAATATTGGTGATGATAAATTTGATGTTGGTAATGCTGTTAATGCTTCATAATTATCAGAATCGAGACCAAGTTGATTGAAAAAATTTTCCAATTCAGTTATTGAACGTGGTGGTCGTGGTGGAGCTATTTTTTTTCTTCCATTGTCACCACAATGGCGCCAATAACGATCACTTATATCGGATTTTGAACGTAATATTGGTCTACCACGACCCTCTTTCCAACCATCGGAAAATCTGGAATTAAAATTATCAATTTTTAATCTGTCCACGATATATAATTATCAGTGATGAATAAGTATTTCAATCAAATTCACATTCATTCGCCAAGAGAAAAAAAATAACTCTTTCTCACCTTGAATTACACGTAGGACTATAATCAGTCTGACTATTGCTGCTATTTGAATTGGGACTCAAATTTCTGACAACTGATGATGAATTGCCACTAACATAGCTCGCTTTTCTCGAACGTTGCTGCTCTTTTTCATTTGAATGTTGTGTTGACGCACCGCTGTCACGTCTGATAACATGACTACCACTACTACTATTCCAACAGTCTTGTATTTTAGTTGGTGGCGGTTCACTGCGGTGAGTACAATGACCTGACGAACCACCAGAATCACGCGCTGTTGCGCCATGACTTAATTTACTTGAACCTGATGATTTTTGGGTTCGTCCACCGGATGATAATACACTGCCGGTATCACCGCCACCCCCCGATCCCAATGATCTTCTAATTCGCGAGCTAAAAATTAAATATGAATTTATACAATCAATTGTATTGTTTTAAATTCATCGTAAAATCATCAGCCCAAAAACAAAAAAAAAATAGAATACAAACAATAATTTAAAGAATAAACATTTTACCTGTGATAACAAATGGCATCGCGTTTAAAACTGTGTGCCGAATAATCCGAACTCGTTTCACAATCAGGACAGTTATTAGCTGTAGAATAATGATGGCCAGGTGCTAAAGCTTTTGTCGATGATTTGCTTGATGCTCTTGGCGATAATGATGAACGACGTCTTGAAGCACTCGTATGTAAATCTGGCAATGATTTGTGACAAATTGTCGTTTCAATTGGCGGTGAAATATTACACTTTTGTATCTTTTTACCAGACGTATGTGAATGTGAATTGCTTCTACCAAATTTGAATTTTATTTCGGGATTTAAGTGCTGAAAAATATAAAGACAAACAATTATCGTCGAATGAACTTGTCTAATGATAAAATTCACCATGACATACATTATTATTTGTTGATGATGATAATCTAATTGCTCCAACATTATCCGGGAAGAAAACATTCTCCTTGCTATCTGTGTTCAATAAACGTCTCAATTTTGTTTGCAATTGATCGCTTCCATTCGTGGCGCTATTTGGTGGCCCGGAAACGGCTCGTCGTTGCGGTACTGATATTAATCGGGGACTCTTTGGCGGTAATGGTGGTGGCAGTGTACGTTGTGGACTGAGAACTCCATCGGCTGTAAATAATTAAATATAACATTATAAATATAAATTTAATATTATGTACACTTATAGAAATAATTCGTGTAATATTTAAAGGTATTTTGGACGATTGAGAGTCAAAGTTTCATCTCAGAGACAATTTTCTATTTTAAAAATAAGAAAATTCGTTAATTCTTTATACTTTCTACCATCCTGAACTATTTTACAGATGAAAATCCTATCCAATTGTTATTTATTAAATAACGCTACCACTAAGACACCCTGTACATTTTTTTATTATATAAAATTGAGCAGTAAGGAAGTGAGAAAACGA
Organism: Zele albiditarsus; assembly: GCA_958496275.1. NCBI lineage: Eukaryota > Metazoa > Arthropoda > Insecta > Hymenoptera > Braconidae > Zele > Zele albiditarsus. The sequence goes on from OY292416.1 coordinate 5,409,106, forward strand.
TTAAATGAATAAATTTAATACACTCACGTCTATCCTGTTGGCAATTTGCCCAACAGCACGTGCCTGGTGTATTTGATAATGGCAATTGTGATATCGATTGTTGTTGTTGTTGTTGTTGTTGTTGAACATTACAATTAACCGTATTACCACACTTGCGTAATAAACGAGGTGGTGCACCAGGTGCTGTTGATGGCGCAACCTGAAGATGTCCACTATTTTTTAGCTCCTGTTTTCTGTCAAGAACAATTTCGCTCTTGACATAAAATGCTTTTGATTCTTGCAATAATTCCACTGCGCTTCTCCGTTTTCCTGCAACAATTCATTCAATTAACTATACAATAAAAAATTATCTAAGAATATTCGCCACTTATCTACATCACCCCTTTCATTTATACATAAATCAAAAACTCTGTTAAATATAAAAAAAAAACCATACACTAAATAGACAAAAATAAAAATGTTAACAGCTACATAAGATGAAAAGAAAATACATGTGAAGGCAAAAATTATTTTTAATCCAACCCTGAATTTATTACAATTTATCTGTTCACACTGGAATTATGTACAAAGAGTTCGTGTGAGTTGACTCTTGCTAACACAAGTATTTTTGTTGAATATATAGATATATGTCTGGAGTTTAATCCTCGAGGGATCCGGAAGCCAAATGTTATAATGGATAATACCAATTCCCATATAACACTTGAAAGTGCTTCTCTAGCAACAGTGTGTCTCATAAAAACGCAATTTTAATGGTCTAACTATACTCTATTTTAACAGCTGTGTTTTTTAATGAGCTTCTATCTTTCTCTTCCACTCATCTACAATTCTTCCTTTCAACGCATTCCAAAGTAGCTCCACCAATCAAATGAATTTATTGTGTGGAGAAAGAAAAATATTGAAGACACCATTGCATGTGTAACAGATGCCCCCACACTTCGTGAACAAAAAATATTGAAATGAGAATTATGAAGAAGTTCTGTAGAAATATTATTCGAATGTTTTATTTCCGATTGCGTAGTGAAAATGTTATGAATTTATAAAGAAACAAGAGAGAACAGTTCTTTCATCCTTGTGAATGTTTGACCAGCACTTTCTCACTAATTATTATATATAAATGAAATTAAATATTATAAATTCAATTCATTTCCACAATAAACGAACTGTCATGAATTCATAAAAAAATTAATTACACAATCAATTGGAGTAACTCATCCACTATATTATTTTTTACCAGTATGATCAATAGTGTGTCTGTGTTGACTTCTAACATAAGTAGGTGGTGCTGACTGTTGTTGTTGTTGTTGTTGTTGTTGCTGCTGCTGCTGTTGTTGTCGTGTTTGCATTTCCCAATAACTCCGAATTCCATTGCCAAAACTCCCTTGTCTCAATTGTTGTTGCTGTCGTTGTTCATGCTGTTGTTGTTGCTGTTGTTGAGAGATTGAAGTTGGTTTGCACGGTAGCCTCGCCATAGCAGTCATCATCTTCCTTCTTAACCCCAAAAATGAGGGATTGTTTTTGTTTTTTGTTTTTTATCGCCACGAATATTTTTGTTCTGTTTCTTTATATATTTTTTTTTTTTTTGGTTTCTAAATTACTTACACGCCATCTTCATTGCCATCATTTTTCTTTATGCTTTCTATTACTCTTATTTTCCTTCACCCCTATTATTGTTATTGCTGTTGTCGTTGTTTTTTTTTTTTCACCCTCTCATTTTTTTTTAACTCCAATCACGAATTTTGCATCGTCGACGCTTCAACCCCATTTCCGTGCTATTGTCTGCTGCCTGAAACAAAATATTAAATAAAAATAATTATAATAATAAATAATAATGATGAGGGAATAAAAAATAATAAGTTGGCTCGTTCATCAACAACAAAAAATAATGAGGATACCTCATAGACATACAGAATTAGAAAATAATATTGAAACATTAAATTTCGCATGAGAAAATAATAAATATCAATTAATAATTTGTCTTCTCCGTCTGGAAAATTCGGAAATCAATTTTGATAATTTATTGATAATAATTATCTAATTCCACATATTTTTTCAGTATAAATGCATAATAATAACGATAATATTGATAGCAATACTTGACAGCTAAAAATAAATAAATAAACGAATGACCTACAAACTGCAGAAAACATCTGTATTTTCTTCAAACCCATTCCTCTCCTAATTTTTTTTTTTTGTTCCTTCACCACCTCCAATCACCATTTTACATTATTATATATATTAGAAAATGAAAATTACATGACGATGCACAATGTAATGCGCGAGGTGTAATCACATGTTCCCGTTGATATTTCATCCCACTCTTCCACCATTATTTAATGTCGGGCTTTATTTGATGGTGTGACGCGTCACAAAGTGAGTTGGTCAAACGGTATTTTCCACCGTTGGTAGAAAAAAAAAAAAAAAAACGAGAAAATGAGAAAAAATAAACATGAAAAAGAAAAAAGTAAACAAATAAAAAAAAAGGTGTTGCATCGTTTCCAGTACACTCTCCCCATCATTCTCTCCACACCTCCGTATATAAATATATATATACACACAAATGTATGTGTGTGTATATATATGTTAATGCTCCATCTTTTTTTCGTCTTCTTCATTTCATTTTTTTATTTATTTATTTATTTTCTTCTTTTTTTTTCTCTTATGCCAACAGAGAGTATACGGGATTCTTGAGATACGGTCGTTGGAAGCCGGCCCAGACACGTGTAGAAATAATGACAATCGTCCTCTATCTAGTTTTATGTATGTTCTACACCTGTATATATATTTATGTATATATGTTACTATTTTATGAATAAAGAATGTGTGAATGTGTATGTGCGAATGAGATTATCGATGAGAATTGATAAGTTATTGATAAGATTGTTGAGAGAGAAAGAGAGAGAGTGGTACACGCATGCATGTAGGTATGTGAAAGAATATTATGTGTTTGATGTATATGGGTATATATAAATAATAATAATAATAAGGATGATGATGATAGAAATAAAATACGATATATTGTGCCCGGAAGTTATATGTAGGTAAAGAGGCACGTGCGGCATCCGGACAGTTATTTATTTATTTATTTATTCATTTATTGTGGATAACGGATGTATGAACGATATGTTATATTATTGATGAATAATGTTGGTGGTATGGAAGAAAAAAAAATGGAGTAGATTGTGAGTACTGTTGCTGTTTTATTATGGTTTAAATTGTTGATTCTTTTGTTCTTCTGTGATTTTGATAATGTATTAATACAAATTTAATAATCAATAATAGGATAGATATTGTAAAAATTTGATTGAGAGGTTATGTTTTATTTGGGAAGAGGCTGTGTGTGCATTTTGAAGTCGATGTAGTAGAATGAAGTGAGTTGCTAATGAACTTTATATTTATATTAAATTTATTGTTATATTTTCAATTTTTGAAATTCTTAGGTTAGGTTTGGCATCAGTGACTCTCTGAAAACATGGAAAAAAAAAACGAATGCAGTTTCTAACTCATGCATACATAGACGCACTCACACATACATTAACATATTTAATTTTGTGCAGACATCATTGCTATTCTGCAACAGCAATTCCTATATCTTTTCCTTCCATATACCCACATAAATAAATACTCACAAACCCCCTCTCTCACACACACCCACACATAAATAAATAAATACACATATGCCCTCAAGTGAGGTGACCTTGGACCAGAAGCAAACCTCCAGCCCGGCTGCCATGCTCTCAATATATACATACACACATACACAAAACATTATATACACAGAACATCTCCAACATCCAAGTTTCATTTCATTGGTTGCTCTCAAACAATATATATCGACATTTTCCTATTTCACCCTGTCACATTTCTATCTCAACTGTATTTATATTCGCCATTTTGAATTCATCCACTCTATTACATCATTGAACTTTGTATAAATTCCAACAAAAGTAAGTTATATTTATTACAATAATAATACTAACAATAGGAGAATGAATATTGATTATTATTCATTGCAATTTTTCTCTCTTGAATATATATTCGTTTATGTATTTTTTCTTTTCCAGATACCAATGTCATTCTATCAATGAATAGAATGCAAAAACTTTTTCTTCACTTCATCATTTTATTCTAAACATATTTATTTATTTATTTTTTTTTCTGTTGATTTAATTATAGCCTTGGCGTTGCGGAAATATGATATAGCGTGGAAAATATTGGCAGTAATACAGGCGTGAAAGGTGAGAGTGTCTTCTTCAATAAAAAATACATTTTATATATATATACTAACTAGTAATAGAAGATAGCAAAAGACAGGTGAGGATGAAGGAGACGAAGTTGATTGTGAGTATGACGTGCACACACGCCAATGTATATTTGTGATGAACATTTCAGACGTCATTTGTGCAACAAGAAGAAGAAATATACGTGTATGAATACTGCAACAATATGATGAACACGTTTGTGTTAGAGTTGGAAGAGAAAGATATAGAGTATTGTTGTTAATGTGGGTGTATGTATATTATCACTTAGCTGATTGAAACGTCGTGTTGTATTAAATATAAAATGTGTGAATGTAAATTTATTGAGAAAAATATTGCAGAGGTGGATGGATGTTGTATTTATTATTTATAACGACAATTGTATTAGATGATTGTATTCTCATTTTTTATTCAATATCAAAATGTAATAATATTAATGATGATGATGTTGTTAGTAATAATAGTACAATTATAATATTTATATAATGGTGTAATGTATTATTAAATAGAAATAAAATACATGCGATTTTTTGAAGGATATAATTTTTATTTATTTTCCTATTTTAAAGTTATGGTGTATCAGGGATGGAGAGGGCTGGGGTATAGGAATGAATTATTCCTGTATTCACCTTGACATTCCTCCCTTAACAGAGAAAAAAAAGAAACCCCACTCACTCTCAACCAATAAAAATAGGATGTTCTAAAAACATTTTCACCACACAATTCATTCAAAAATAAATCTGCAAAATTTCATCGATAAATCTCACAATTTTTATATTAAGACACTGCGGAACTAAATGAAGAGCTGGTCTATAAAAGGGTTTCTACTCTAACGCCCTCGGATATACTTCTATATAAACATCCTGACTATTCTGTCGTTAAATAGCCACGTGGGAGTTAGTTTAAACGACTAAATAACTGAAGAAATAAACGAGGAATAAATAAATGAATAAGAAAAATTGTTCATGTGAACATTTTCTCTTCATTCACAATTAATCATTATCATCAAATATAACATATATACATATATATATAAAAGATGAATTTAAAATGAACACGGATGTATTTAAAATATTTCAAATGCATTTTATGTCCTCGCATCAGAAAATTTCTATTTCACGCATCTATACACCCTGTATAGTTGCATTGTCATTGTCGAACAGTAGTTTCTAATGCTTATATTTTATTTTTTATTTTGTATATAACCATGACGAGCTCTATGAACCGAGAGCGGATACAGCACGATAATTATTCTCGATACGGTGATGACTTTTTTTTTTCTTTTAACTTCCTTCCGAATTCTTTTCATACGAACGTATACAGTACTGATAAATTAACGCTTCACTGCTACAGTAGAATTAGAATTGAACAATGGTTAAATTTCACTTTGGTAAGTGAGAAAAATAATGTGAATAAAGAAGACTATAATGTTGAATAAAATAAATAATAAATATATATAAATAAATGATTGAATAGTGTGATGAATATTAATTGAGTTTATTTTGTTCGCGTTCCATTTATTTTTCAATCACATACCAATTAATTTATGTATGATTATTTAAATTGACATTAATATAGGTGAATATATGCGTGTACGTATGTAATATTTTATTGTTGTTGTTGGTTGACACAATAAATTTGCACGATTGGCTTCAATTAAAATCAATTTAATATGAACGAGTGCATTATACTCGTGAAAGAAATAATAAAATATGTATGATATTGTTTTGAAATGTGTTGTGGTTTTTTTTTCCTATGTTATCAATCACTCATATAATTATTATCGCCACGATCAAAATTTTAGATTTATTTGAAACAGAAATCACAAATTTAATATTAAATTTCAACTTTATGCAACAACATTTTCAACATTTTTAAATAGTTACAGTGTAAAAATGAAACAAGTTATATTTATAATTATATTCAAAGAGTTATAGACTACATTCAAAGTGTAAAGTAGAGTTTGCAAAACTGCTGAATCAATTAATTTACAAAAATTACCAAACTTATTGAAGATTAGAAATTTTTTTTTCTTTTTCCACAACATTCTCTCATTCATCACATAGATCTTTTAGTCTGCAGAATTTTGCGTGGAATAAAATACCCTTGGTGTATGTATCCTATCTCCCAATGGTATACATGAATTGAAGCAAAACAAAAAAGTAGAGAAGAGAAAGAAAAAAAAGCGTCTATTGATCCATATTATAATGGAGTAGTGATTCGACCTCTAGTTTGTTATATTTATTCACTTCCCTCCTTTCTTCCTCTCTCGATATGTATAAAAGTTATGCGGGGAAAATTCATCACCACTCGTGTGTCTATAAGTGTGACCTCGAAAAAAAAAAAGGTATGTATATTTATATATGAAAAAGTTAGAGAAATATGATGTAGATAAAAAAAAATATATATTACATTTATATATGTATACTTTAAAGCGAAAATGGAGGCAAAATATGTGTGTCGAGTGTTATTACAATTTTAACGGTACGTGGTGTGAATATTTTCTTCTTGTATGTTATATTGCGTATAATAAATGTAATGATACACACCATTATTTCAATGAGTTCAAAAGTTCAACATCCAAGTTTAATGTTTGGATGATTGAAAGAAAAATTGAATAATAATGAAAAATGACAAATTGATAGTGTGAAACGAACTTGAAATTCATGTTGAAGAAGGAGAAATAAAAAATGTTTACGTAATTGAAATATAAAGCATTAAAAAAATGTGGGAGATATTTTATTCTTATTTTTTTACGTTTCTTTTTACACGTAGACTTTTTTTTGCACGTATTAATATTTGAGATGGGAAAGAAATTTCATTTAAAATACTGGAATTAAATTGAAGAAGGGAAAATATAAATGGTGGATAATAATGAAAATTGAACCATAAAGTCATTTTTTAATAGTTTTTGACAATAAAATATAATATTTTAGCCAAAGTTAGATGTATGCAGAATTATTTTTTGGACAGTATTGATAGGGGAATTAATAGTATGAGGAGAAAATAAAAAGAAAGGGGAGAAAAATGAATTCAATCAGGAGAAATTGAACCACAAGAAGTAGTGTGGTATGAATTTGAAAATAAAATTAAATAACATATGAATATGTGGGTATAAATGGAATTATTGTCATATTATAGTTCAGAAATTATCAAATGTATTTTTCAATACACAACTATGGATGAATAGCTTGAACAAATAACCAAAAAGGAACCATAATGTGAGGGTAATCATGTACACATATTAGAAACCAAATTACAAAAAATTATATAACCATTGATGAAAATATAAATGGAAAAAAGGAACCTCAATTCATTTCAAGATAATAAAAATTACTCACATAATAATTCACATGATAAAATAAACGATAGAAAAATAATTAGAAACCACGGAAGCATTAAAAACGAACCATTCTTTGGTTCTGATCAAAACAATCCGGATTATTGAAATATATATCCTTAACTCCTACCGTGAATAATAAAAACTAAATTTAATAAATATAATGTGAATTAATCTTGTAAATCCACAAATAAATAAATACAAACTTATCAATCGAAAAAAAAACCAAAAATCATGAATGAAAAATATATTTATATTCACATAACGGCTTCCCCAATTTCTCAAAACAAAAATCTACACAAAATCCGAAAAAGAACCAAAAATTGTCACAAAACAAACAACAATATGGTATACTATTTCAAATACTTACAATTGATGTATCAGCGTCAGCATTATTCTCTCTAACTTTACTATTTCTTTCTCCAACCAACCGTAAAAAACAAAACACCAACAATAACAATAATAATATCACACAAGTGTACACATATATTTAATCACGAGACTAAAAACTTCACAACAATCGTAGATACATTTCAACTATGTACATATATAAATATATATATATATTTATAACAAAAAATAAAGAACGATCGAAATATTCACAGTTCAACGTGTATTTAATACATATATGTTAATGTCCCCAAAGGGTTTATCGTCGTCGTGGTCGTCGTTATAAAATACTCACACAAACACCCACACACACTTTGTCAAAAAAAAAAAAAAAACAGTATGTACAGTATTAATATACCACAGACTGACAATTTTTTATTTCTTTGCAATATAGAATAAAAAACCGCAGACGATGAACGAAAAAAACAAACAATTGAATGATGAAATAGTAAAAAAGAACACAAATGACTAAAAAAAAAAAAAAAAAGGGTTAAACACAGAATTTATTTCAAAAAGTTTCTCGTTTTCATAATTATTGTAATGTTTATTTCCAGGATAAAAAAAAAACACACGTATTATACACGAATATTATATTGAGTAAAGTATGTGTTGATTTTTTTTTGTCGATAAAATGCCCGCTGTAATTCCGAAAATTAGAGAATAATTCTGATGTGTTTCTCTTGATGTTCTTATGTTTCGTGCGTTTATGTATGTGTTTGGTATAATGTGTGAATTTTTTTTCTTCTTATTTGATAACCCATACGGGTTATTTAGCTTTGGTGTCTGGTGCTGCCTCGCCAAAGCCCACCACAGGAGTGCAAACCGTGCAAACGAAGTGAACGATACTATATGGCTGGATATTTAGGTAGTAGTAAAGCAATGGTAATGATGGAGTGGGGGAAAAAAGAAGAGGTGAAAAAAAAAGTGAGGTTAGTTCAGTTAAATGGCGTCAAGGTTGCAGCACTCGACAACGTTGGATTGGGTCTCTACTCTGGGTCGATTTCAAAGCTGTTGGCCTTCTACAAATTGTTTTTTATTCCCCTTGTATTGCATTTTTTGTATCATCTTTTGATGAATATTTGTATTTTATTGAATAATAAATGTAATTTATTTCTTTATTGTTTGGTTATTTTAATTGTTTCTTTATTGGTATCCAGGCAAATGATAAACTGGAAAATATCATAGGATTCTAATATATTCCAGGAAGAAAAGTTCTTTTTATTATTTGTAATTGACTTCTGATATCATTTCCACGTAAATTAATGATAAAAGTTTTTTTTTTGTACCTCTTTATTTTTACAAATCGAAGAGTAATCTACTGTACCGACACTCTTATGGTCAAACGATTAGTGAGGTTAGGATATGCTGGTTTGTTTATATGCAAGAAAATTGAACAAATAACTCCAATAAAATTCTTAGAGAAATAGAAATTGACAATTATTATATAATGGACAATGATAATCCCGTAATATATGGTCTTGAATTTCAAGTAAGAAAAACTCTATTTATTGTATATCACAATCGACTTTTTAACATTTATGAATTAATAGAAAGGGATAAAACATTGAATCCGTATCCGATTAGATATCATCCATAATCCACTATTTTTATATACAAAGTGATAATAAAATAAAATAAATCAGACTTGTAAAATTTCGATTCATAACATCTCAATAAAATGTTTTCATGTCTAATAATAATCTATTCATGTATTAAATTTGCAGGCCCGTGCATTATCAGCACAGAATGCAGAGACAGACATCGTACGATTTTTAGTCGGTACACAGTCATTAAAATTTAGCAACAATCAAATTCACTTAGTTGAATTAAATGACGATACAAATACTCTTAGAACACAAATTTATCATCATGAAATTGGTGAAATTTGGTCATTACAAGCATCGCCAATAGAAACAGAAAAATTAATAACAACTTACAATACAATAAATGGTAATAAATATCACATTAAAGACAACACAACATATGAAAAGAAATATTTTTATTACCATCAATAAAAACCAACAAAGAATAATAATAATAATTAAATGTAATGAATTATTTTCATCAGAAGAAGGTATGTGCGTAATGAAAGGTGCTTTGTGGCGATTACCAATACTCGAAGAATACACAAATGACATTGTAGATTTAGAAAAAATATCTGATATTGATACAACACCTTATGGAAATGATTTGAAAACAATTATATATCATCCAATGGAGGGTACAAAAGCAGTTGCAGTTGTCGACAATAATTTTGTCCTTTGGCATTTGAATGAAGCGAATCCTCAGGTATATATTCACTTTATTTATTGCTTTGTCAATGTCATATAAATATTGAATATAATAATAATAACAGTTCATGTATTATATATCTGGGGTGGACTATTTAAAGGTTTCAACTGTGGGTACATTGTCAGGTAAAGGGCAGCCACGTTTTACAACTGGCAAATGGAATCCACATAATGGTTGCAATCAATTTGTCACTTTGAATGATAATAATGTTCGTGGATGGGATTTTCGAAGTCCATTGGATGAAGCATGGTCAATTACATCAGCACATTCACAAATTATCAGGTAATTAAATCGTAAATTATGAATATTATTCGGTAATTGATTTTGTATTGATATTTCATGGTAATTAGTTCACTTGAGTTAAAGTATAAAAATAAATGGCAATTTTAATGAACCCCAGATACCAATCTTTATCTTCTTTAATAATTTAGTTAACAAAGACACTATACATATTCAATCGTTGATAATGAATATTTATATATATTTTACAGGGATTTAGATTTCAATACAAATAAACAATATTATTTGTCTACATGTGGTGATGATGGTTATATGAAATTTTGGGATATTAGATCAACTAATGAACCTATTATTTCACGTATGGAACATTCACATTGGGTTTGGAGTATAAGAATAAATCGATTCCATGATCAATTAGTATTAACATCCAGCAGTGATTCGCGTGTTATATTATGCAGTATTCCATCTGTTTCATCTGAACCGTATGGTCCAATTGATAATGACGATGATGATGTTGATGATGATTCATTGCCGCTTGAAGAAGCTTTGACTAAAAATAAGTGAGTTTATCAAATAATAATTATGATCTTTGTAATATTTAACGAATACATCATTGCTCTCTCATCAATTCAAAAACTTATTCATTAATTCACATGTTTTTTTTTTTGTACATTAGATTAGACGATGGTGTTATTGGTAAGTATGAAGAGCACGAGGACAGTGTCTATGCTGTTGAATGGTCATCAGCTGATCCCTGGACATTTGCATCATTGAGTTACGACGGACGTTTAGTTATAAATAAAGTACCACGTAAATATAAATACAAAATACTTTTATAACAAACTTTATTATCTCTAATCGAATATATATTTATTGGAAGTGGGAAAAGAATATATATAATTATATATTCAATTTAATAAAACAAACTGTGATTTAAATTTCAATATACACATCCCATTTTCAAGTACACCTTTCATTTTATTCAATAATAATTTTCATAATCTATATAATTATAATACAGAGTTGATAAGCAATGGCAAAAAATAAAAAAAAAAGTGGATATTAAAATCTTTCTGAAATACGTGACGCAACATTTCTCAATTGACCATAAACTTTTGATGGTGGACTGCCCAAAATTAAATTACAAATAGCTCGTCTTGCCAATTGTATATTTTGAAATGAACCAAGTATATGAATTTTTTGATCTGCCAATACAATACGTGTTTTTGTAACATTTTCAATTGTAAATTTTGTTCTTCCACCTTTACCAGCCAATCGACCAATTGCACGTGACAAATGATCACCCTTTAATGGTTTAACATCTTGTATTTCAAATGTCTCAACGAATAAATCATCTAAACGTAATAATGCTAATGCATCCTCAACTTCAAAACCTAAAATAAATGCTTTTACAAAATCAGCGCCTTTTTGTAAATATGATATGTCAGGTGTTTCAGGTGATGCGCGTATCTCAACATTACGTGTTTTTAAATTAAAACGTATTTGTAATTGTAAATGTTCAACAACTGGAGTAAATATTTTCAACCAATTTTCTTTCAATGGTGTGTATCTGTGCGCTGGTACAGCGATCTGGAAAATTATAAATTTATTTTTTTTCAATTAACACTTCATGATAAACTCCACAAATCTATAAATACTAAAACATGAAAAAAAAAAAAAAATAGGTTCTGCAGAGGGTTAAGTAAGCTTACTTTTCTTTGTTCACCACCCTCAACTGTTTTCGATTTTTTTGTTGCTGATTTTGTGTTTTTCGATTTACCCTCGATTCCATTCACTACATCCACCTAAAAAATTAATTAATTGATTATTTAATTAACAAATACGTCAATCAATAGATACATGAATGAATAAATAATTAAATAATATTTTGTAGTCTTGCCTCCATTTGATTTTCACTGGTGCATCGTCGTTTTGATGATTTCAATTTATTTTTTCCATTCTGAATATTAGTTTTAGTTTCTGTTGCCGTTTCCATCATTATTATAATTATTTATTCAATTATTCGAATAATAAACACGTGTTTATGTTGTACTTGCTGTAGATAGAAATCGTATAAAGTGTGGAAACATAACCTCAATCAAAATTATTTTGGGTTACTGAACTATATTCATGATGAAAGAAATTAAATTTGGGAATTGTGGAAAATGGAACAAAGGATCCGAAAGTATTCAACCAATCACAGAACAGATTATCATATATTTCTTGGTTGTGATTGGAGGTTATGTTCAATTCCTGTTCGATATTCCCTATGTTATTAATATTCTTCTACATACGCTCACATTCCTATTTGTTGTGTGAACTCACCCTAAATTCCATCTGCCATTGCTACCAGTGGTGTCATCTTATTAATTTTTAATGTTTTGTACCGGGAACTTATTTGAATCACTACACACAAATTATTTAGAATATTTATTTATAAATATAAAAATCCATCAAATGTAATAATGCGAAGATCAATTAATTAAATAATAGACAGAAAAAGGTATGGGAGAAATTAAAGTTTAAACAATTACTCCAATAATATTTATTTACTGGTAATAAATTAATTGTCTATATTCTCTTCACATGAGAAAAAATATTAATAAAATTATTAAATTCGTTGAATATAATTTTGGCCTCCTTAAAAAACTTCTGGATAAATAATATTTTCATGTTTGAAATACTCTATTTAAATTTAAATCGAATAAAATTGCGTTGTTACAGTGGAAGATTGCATCTCAATTTGTCCCATTTTAAATTGCAAACGATGAAGCCATCGTAAAAGAACTGCATTTGATTCACGTCTACTTGAAATATAATGCTCGGCTATTCTTGTAGGCGGAAAGTTCTTGCAATTTTGCAATCGTGTGTGCAAATGTCCGGGCAGCTGTAATAAAAAGAAAAAAAGAATGAGAAGAAAATATATAAGATTATTTTATTTTTCCATATATCAATTTGACCTTTTATATATAAATATATTTTTTCTAGAATTTTTTTACCTGAATATGATGAGAAAATAAAATTGGACTCCACAGTGGTAATAATTTAGACAGAAGCACTGATTGGCACTCGAGTAATGCTTCTAAGAGACTTAAAAAATGAAGATTGACCATTTCCGCTAGCTAAATAAAAAAGAAAATATATATTATGAATATAAAATAATATGAACAATTTTTTTAATTAAATTTTATACGTCATATTTGCAACGCCATAACGTTAATTTAATTCCAAAAAATAAAAAAAAAACAACAAATCAACATACAACTTTAGTAGTGGCGACAAGTTGAAGAATAGACGGCGTAACTTTGCCCCAAAATTCCAGCAATATATTCATTGTAACATTATAACTCTCAATATTCATCGAATGATTTTTCGACAATTCTTCCAAATAAACTGTCCACAATTGGCACAAAATGAATGCATGAAACAGCGATGTCATATGTAACACTGATGCTTTAGATTGTTCTGGAAATCCGGAAAAAATAACTTGAACATGATCAGCAACATGACAAGATACTTCTTGAGGAATTGGTTGTGCAATGGGAATGGGTGGTCCATGTGTATGTGAATTACCACCAATATTCATAGCAGTATGTGTTAAAGATCCTAATAATAACCATGACAACAATCTGATATGTCCAATGCATTCAACATATTCACGTGCTCCTTGTGGTACCATTGACGGTGCACTATAAAGCCACGGTAAATATCTTGCAACAGCTCTATTCTCACGATTATTACCCCTTGTAATTTCCAACGCTAAATACTGCGCAAATCCACACTTTAAAGTACCACCCAATGTATCCTCATTTAATCCAGCTTGCATCCCTTTATTATAACTCTTTATTTTACTCAACGAATGGTAGTCACCAAGAAAATCCAATATCTCAGAAATTTGATTTCTCAATGAATCCGATGCATTTGTACCAAAAATTTGTGAATTATCTGAATGTATATGATCAATTGTAACAGTTGTCGGTAAAGTACCACCAATATCTTGCAATACAAATTGTAATAGCAATAAAAAATTATTGTCTGGTATTGTTGTTTTAAATTTCATTGCTTGCACCAATTCAAATACAATTGTACGTCCAAAAAAATGTTTATCACGTTCACGTAAATATCCACGATGACACAAATAACACAAGTCAATTAAATAACTGTATTTCAAATGTGAATTTTGTATCGAATAACTCAATACTTTTGAAAATGGATCCAATATACTTTTAGTTTGTTGAATACCAGGTACACGCAATATTGAAATCATAATACGTAATAGTGGCGTTGTATTATCAATTGAATTAATTAATAATACAAGTCGACGAAAGAATTGATCAAATTGTGTTAATAATCCGCTCCAAGTGTTGGCACCAGGTCCCAATCCTGCCTCCAATGGTAGACAATCCAAATAACACGCAATATTGTGCAATATTATAGGTAAATTATCAATTGGCAATGATTTTTTACCATTAAGTGTTTCCAATAATAATTGCAATGGTGCAATTGGATTTAATTCATTGAAATCAACAAGTGCTTGTGATACACTACGAAAAAATTGTTTACGTGTTGTTTCGTTAATTTGTGTCTGAAACATTTGAACAAATATACCATTTGGTGCTAATTGATGCAATACACAGCGTAAAAATTGATGCGCTACGCTAATTGCACCACCAGGTAAATGCATATTTGTTTCATTTTGCCATGGATACATAGAATTTAATGCAACTTTAGTTACAATACCGAGTATTTCAGGTAATAATGGCGCAGCTAATGCTGGCTCACGATGTATAAATGTTCCCAATGTTATTATACACAATCCTAACTCTTCATCAGAATATTCTTCATTAATTGTACCGCATTCGGAGCAACGATCGTAAATACAATCATCACCAATGCGAAATAGACTCTGTTTTAAATTAAAATCAGCATGACACGCTTGTTGCGTTGATGAATCTAAATTTGTTGCTGGTGTTGCTATCCACGAGTCCATACGACGAGTATGACCAATTACATGATGATGATGATGATGATGATGATGGTGTTGTTGATTAAGTGGCGCTGATGAACCACCAGCAAAATATTTTTTATTACGCTCACGATTACGTTCTTCATCGCGTAATTTATTTTTTCTATCACGCTCCAACATACGATAACAAAATTCATCAGTTTCATTTATTGTTGATTGTGGTGGTGGTGATTCTAATGCTACTTGTTTTATTAATCTTCGGGGACTTGGTGAACGGCTTACTGATGATTGATGATGATGATAATTATTGTCCATTGTTGGCGCTAATGTTATCGATAAATTTTCTGATACAACGCTGTCTTGTTTTTGTGGTTGATTTGGCATTGGTTCACGATCATCAATTGTTGCTTGTGATATTACTGATGATGAATCATCGGGTTCAGGAATACCTAATGCTTCACGCACTTTATCTACTAACGATATTATTCCAATTTGATTTTGTATTCCGATTGGTAATAAACGTTCAGGTACTGGAAATTCTAATTGTGACATGCTACGTGGACTTGTCATGTTACTTGAATTATATGTCTCACTGTCCTGTTCGAATGATGAATTAACTGTGAGAATGTCCATTTTTGAAAGTGGTGATTCGGGTGAACCATACGTCTCATCACATTTTATTATTCGTTGTGCAGTTCGTGGGATATTTGAGCGCAATGTTGTGTTACCAATTGGTAATAATCTTTCAACTGTTACGGTTGGTAATGGTGGATGTTGAAGTTGATGGTGACCGTTATCTGTGCTTGTTATTTGTGAGGAGATGGAACTTACTGCTGGTGAACTTGAATCGTCGCTGTTTGCTAATTGGTAAGGTGACATTGGAGATATTAATGGCGGGGTTTGATCAATATTTTTTTGGCGGCCAAAATGTTTTGTTGTTGATGGTGGTGGTGGTTCGGTAGTTTCTGACTTTGGACTCGTTGTTGGACTAGTTTTTTCTTTCAGTTGAAGTTGATCGAATCTAAAAGTCGTAGAAGAGTTGTAGAATTAAATAATTGTTCTGGTAGTTATTTTATTTATTGAGAAAAATAAATTGATCATGAATTGGTACAATTGTGTTATTATGTTTGAGTAAATATTTTGGAGAACTTACTTGTGAGTGTGAGAAAGTGTTGTTGCAATAGCAACAGCTGTAGTTGTTGCTGGTAATTTTGTTGCTGTCTTTAACTCATTTTTATTATCAATTATTTGTATACTTTTTTCTGGTGTTATTGAAACTCTCGCTGGGGTTTTTGGTATAAAATCATGTTGGCTGGATAATAAACTGCTTGCAACCATCATTTTTACACCTTCCTGAACACTCCATTTTTTTTGGAGTGCACTGCTACTCGGACAACCCTAACAAAAATATTTTTATTTAATATTTTTTTAATTTTGAACTTTTTTAAATAATTTGTTTGTGGATTTTCAACGAGTTTTTCCTCCAAATAAAATTTTTTTTTCATACTATTTTCGCGATAACTATTGAATTATTATGATTTTATTAATAATTAAAACTCACTTGGGGATCATCTTCACTTCCTAAAAACCACGTAGGTCTATTGGTAATTCCATCATGTTTACTTCGTGTTGTAATATTCGTATCATGACCACCAGTTGTGTCAGTTGATTTACTAAAAAATCCACCAGGTATTGAAGTTCTAGTCATCATCATCATCATTGATGCACTGCGACCAGCCAATGCTGAACTGTCTTCCAATTCACCCAAGGAACCTCCGCTACTGTCGTGCAAAGTCGTATCGGAATTTGGACTCTCAGGTATTGCCGCCAATTCCGACTCCGTATCATCACCAGCGATTGAGTAGCTTTTGCCATTCAATCAAGCATGTGCAAATAGCGAAATAAATTTTAGCAAGCGGTGCGCAAATGATAATTAAACATTTTTAAAAGTAATATAAAAGCGCAAAGAGTTTAGTAAAGCGTGATATAATTTAATATAAATTACCCAGGCAATAAATAATAAAATTGATGTGTGCAATAAGAAAATTGAATTGAAAATGAGTATATAAAATATATAATATATTAATATTCCTTTTTATATTGACCTCGAATTTTTATTTGCATAACGTGAAGTAGGCCCCGATTCCTCCCAATGTGTTTCCATAGCGTGTGATTGTCCATGAACTGGTCCAGGACTTCGTTGATGAACTGAGACCATTTGTGAACGCATTGGTGGACTCTCAACATCAATTTCACCAACAGCAGTTGTCATTAAATCGTGATCGGCACCCAAAGATGGTTGTGAGACATCTAGAGAGTAATAAAAAACATTATTTCTGATAGAATTGTTTCATTTATAATTAAATATTTTATTTTATTTTCTTTCGTTTTCTTGCAATTATGTGATTTATTTATTGATATAAAACCTCGTGAACGCGATGGGGGTGCAGCCATTACGACTGTTGCAGGAATACGTTTGCATTGATGATGCTGCGAGTCTAAAGTATTCAAAACTATTTTTATCAACGCCTGCAATTGGGTACACCAAGGCTGTTGTCCATATTGACCCTGTGAATAATATAAATAATAATAAAGACTCTTTTACGCTACACAATTAATTGAACAATTATTTTATTGTAGTCAGCAGATTTTTATATCGAATATTCAATGAGAAGGGGAAATAATACATGACTTACTTTGTAAAGAATTACTAGCAATGACATCAGCCAAGAACGTCTCATAATTGGCTCTAAATACCAAAGACTATATGTTGGCGGTTGATGATCCGATGGTGGAACTTTTTGTGGTGGGCATGGACAATGTTGGAGTATTGCAAGCACTGGTGAAATCATAACCCATCCCATATTATGATTTTGGTCCAGAAGTTGAGGTAAATTAGCAATAAACACATTGAACACTGACGAAAGTCTGAAAGAAATGTAATAGAAATTAAATATTAATTAAATAGTCTTCAATTAATTATTGTTGCATTTAATATTCATTTATTGTCTTATTATTATTATTTTTTGGTGCTTCATTATCACTACTTAGCATTGGGAAATTAATTTTTAATACCTCAGTCGTTGTGGTGACAGATGAAATGTTCGTTCAGTTTGATTGTAACCGAGAAGTAGATAAAGATGTCTTAGAACTATTCCTTGAGTACGTGACAGTGATTTGTCATCAGTTGGATAAGCCTGTGTGATATTATAACAGTTGAGAAATTATGAATGTATAATTGAATTCATTTATTCTAGTTATTTGAACTGCTATGTGCGAGAATGATGTGAAACGGATTTTTAAAAATACATCAATGTGAAAACGACTTTTTGTGAATATGGCGGAAATTATACCTCGAGAACTAATCATCCCATTGGAATGGTGCTTTGTCAGATTATGCAACATTATCATGCATAGCGTTGGAACTAGCCATTTTTTTTTACGATGAGAAATTTCACAGAAAAATTATTCACTAACCGAAAGTACATTTTTCAACACCGATCTCAACAAAAATTAATTTCTTTCATTAAACACACTAAATTATTGTGTAGTACTGATTAAATCTACATTGTTATTCAAACCATCATTATTTATAAGTTTACACAGTGAGGTTATTTAATTTTATTTAACATTACCTGATCCTGTCGCGAAAGAAATTGCATAAAGAGAAATACAAGAAGATGCATTGTTTCTTTATCAGCTTCCTCAAGCTCAACAATTTTGTGAGTCAAACCAGGACACGATCCACTTTCTTCTACCATATTTAACGAATGCATATGCCCATCTGTAATTCATCATTAAAATATCTGTTAGTTATTTAATATACTATAAATAAAAGAAAATGCTATAAAAATAAAAAAATACAGATACAAATAATATCTACTTATTTATCTATATCCTTTTTTATTTCGTTCCAAAAATCATTTTGAAGACATCATGCGGCAGGGAATGTCCATGCGTTATGTCCATGCAATGTTCTACAATTTTATAAAAAAGTCTTCCATTTTTCTTCCATATATATATATATATATATATATTTTTTTTTCAATTGTTCTTTTTTTTTTTAAACATCAAATATTAAACTTACCCGAAAAATCCGACAATAAATATATTTTATTTCTCATCTGTCCTCTGTCATATGTTCTATTAGTTTGAGAAAATTTGGTTTTCTTTCGTTTTATTTATTAAATTTTTTCAATGTCTGAGCAAATGTGTAATGTTTGTGTAAATGTTTGATACAAAAATAGGCACAATAAACCATTGAGGGATCATTAAAAAATACACATTTAAATTCAATCAATTGATTAGTTAATTCATTGTGGTGATTGAACTGTTGATGTCTAAGATCCTCATGGATATTAACGAATAAATATATCAATACATTATCTAACAAAATAATCAATTGATTGATTGATTAATTAAATGATCAATTATATAATTAATTAATTAAATGACTGAATATTTCTATATACAGCAAGCAATGGCAACACACTACACTACCTGTTATACTGTTATTTGGTGGGGTTGACCCTAACAACTGACCCAATCCAAATCTCGAGCTCTTGCGCTTCAATATCGGCGCTGAATATTGTCGACTGTATATTTTTTCCTTCTCTGCATTAGGAAGAAAAATAAAATGAAGCAAAAAGTAAGCAATATGAACAGATATAGATGGAATAAAAAAAAGAAAAAGTGAAGATGACATAGATATTTTTCAAGATGAAGTTTAAAAATATGCGAAGAATTATTTAGAGAATTTAAATTAATTGTGGCGATAAGATATTTTAAGCCTGGTAATAATAAATATTAATTAACAATTCAATTGAAATAAAGAGAAGAAATTATTTACCTTGTTTTGTATCTTGACGTGGAATCATTGATGCTGGTGCTGACATTGTTCTTTTGTATGGCCATTTTGTACCAAAACTTGCACTCAATGTTTTCACTGAACCTGCACCACTTCCATCTGATTGTGACAGTGCTTCTTGAGCACGATGTAATTTTCTCATAAATGTATCGCTGTTTAAATCTGTATTTCGTAAATCTGCAAATTAAATAATGATAAATATGTTGGATAACTCTCACACTCATTTTATTATTAATCAATACAAATATTTTCATCTATTCTCACCTCTTAAACACGAAATATCGCCAGTTTTTTCCAAATTTATTTGTGCTTCCAGAAATAATGTATCAAAACGATTTAAAAAAAATTCCCAAGTTAGTATTCTCCGATCACTCAAACTATTGTGCAATTGATAAAGCGACTGTAGTACCATTGGTCTATCAACAATTACCGAATCGAATTGTGTTTCCAAACACATTATTAAAGACTGAAAAGAAAAAAAAAGGAAAGAAATTTTTAATTTGAAGAATAAAAAAATTCTCATTTGTGTTATTTTTATTTGTTTTGCTGAATTAATTTTTCTTTTTTAATTGTTATTTTTGATAGTTATTTTTGAATACTCACTCTTACAGCGATATCGTGTACAGTACCGAGATTCAGAGTGGCTCTTTGTGCCACATAAACACTGCTATCATCCATGCTGCTAATTAAATAGCAAAAAGCATTCGCCAATGCTGCTTGAAGTGTTAAAATATTTTTTAATGGTGTTGAATCCATAAATCTTGCAATTAATGTCACACGTTCGACTGCTATAAAACGCACACGCCAATCGGAACTGTGAAATTCTTCTTGAATTAATCGCCAAAATGTATCAGTGCCACAGGGTAATGTGATACAATGGAGTAGAAGTGGTGAAGTCACTTGAGCGATGTGTGAATGTTCGGAGTTTAATAAATCCCATAGGCTGCAATACGCAATTTTATTTTATTTATTTATTTTGGAGTTTGATAATGTGTGAACATAAAATTGTGCGCAGTAAAATTCCTCACAGAAATATAAATATATATATTTATCAAAATTAATACTTACTTTTTAATCAATAAATTCTCTTGGCACCAAATAAAAAATCCCTGATGATCTTTAACAGCAATTGAAAATGCATCACCATAAAGACATAAAATATTTAAACATTGTAACATGTAATAAAGTATATCAGGTTTATCAACAGTCAAAATTTCCTTCAATAATTTGTGAATATATTGAAGTTGTTCTGGTAAATCGTCAATATTAAATCGAAACTTTCCAACAGTTGTGTGCCAAAAATCATCCATTTCATTTTCAATTGTTGGACTAATTGGCTCATCATTTTCACCAATAATATTTGGTTTAGCGATGCTGACAGTTGCAGTAGCTGAGAAGTAGAAAAAACAAATCATCCAAACATTAAAAAAATGCAAAATAAAATAAGTAAAATTTTCATTATCAAATAATTAAATTAACTGTGTAAAATTATTATTTCTAAATATTTAATGTCGTGAAAAATAAATTACCAACGTCACTCTCTGATAGTGTAACAGCACGTGCAACAGCAGACATAACTTTTTCCGCAGGTAAAATTGCAGTGAGATCCAATTGTTCCGATACTGTTTCTACAGTCGCAGTCATGATCTGTTCGAAGAACTAATTTAAACCATCACAATATAAAATTACTTTGACGTAACATTGATTAAAGCCTACCGTAAATAATTGCGACGAAGATACTTGTGTGATACATAGATTAGAAAAACGAAGAAAACACCCAAACCACATATATATTTATATATATGTATTAATTAAGTTAAACATCAAGAAAATAGATAATATACGATATACATGTGCAATGTACGTGTATGTGCACTGAGAAAGTTATTTAATTAATCATTACTGATATTTATAATAGTGATATTAAAAATAGCATGTGAAAGTAGCAATAAAAAAAATAGCAAACAATAAAATAGCTCATGGAGAAATAGTTTGCCAAAAAAAAAGAAAAATAATCTGTTGAAATAAGAAAAATTAAATTACAATATTATTCGATTCAAAAATTGAAATTAATACTTCCTATAAATTAATTATGTTGACAAAATACATTGAATGAATTTCTAATTACATTTCTCAGTGTATATATGTACATGTATATAAAAAAAAATTAAAATAGTTGGTTGTGTACATCGGTGTTCAAGACAACAAATACCACACAATATTGAATAAAATTGCATACAACAATATTAATTATTAAAGACACTTACGTGTGGCATATGTACTAATACACCACCAACAGAATGTATATCAGGCAGTGGCATATTGATAACAACATCTGGTTTTGCCTCGGATTTTTTCGATGACTCTGGTGGACTTTTACGTCCATGATCTTCAGTCGTTTCATCAACAATAATCTGAATAAAAATGATTAAATATATTAATAAATTAATTCATCAAGATAGAAAATTAATTTTATATTTAAAAATTCATTTTGTTAGTGACAACAATAGGACAATGATCCAAATAATTAAATACTTTTCTTTTTTTATTTTTAAATAGAACTTGAATGAATATTTCTCTATGAAATAACGAAACTTTTGTGTTCTTATTTTATTTTTTTTTTTTATCATCAATAATTTGTGTGATAAATATTTAGGACGGCAATAAATTCTATTTTATCAGTTCATTATCCTTCTGCTTCTCTTCTTTCTTCTCCCTTTCTCTCCATTTTGGATTATCACGTACATCAGGTGGGTATGCTGCATTCTCTGGACACACATAGATGATTAAATGAAGACACAACTGATGCCAAATTACACGTGATTCACAGTATGTACATTCTTGATCCTCTTTACAAATATGACAATCATTCCAATTAGCTGCTACAATTGATTTCATTAAATGACACGCGTCTCTGCATACCCATGTGTTTAAACCCATATGTCGATCGATATCTTGAAGCTCCATCTTGAAAAGTGAAAGAGAAAATGGTAGGATATTATTTAAAAAATTAATTTAAAGTATTTCGTTTGTCATTATATATTTTTTTTTTTTTTTCTAAACTGATTTCGTTTTATTATTTTAGGGATTGAATATTTAAAGTGGTTTTTTTTTAATTGGGGAGATATTAATTGTGAAGAATAATGAAAACAAGAATACTGTACGGACAATTGGATAATTCTTCTTTATATACTTACTTGTTTAAGTAGTATGTCAAGCATCAATATACAACATGATAAATTTAGCTCGGCATTTGTTGTAAATTCCATGTGTCTTGGTGTTGGTATCATGTCATCAGATAGCGGTGAAGATTGACCCGAATCATTTTCAACTACTGGACCTTAAGAGATAAATTAATGATTTAAGAAGAGCAAAACATTTGTGAAATTATTTAGAAATGGATTGCGGAATTAATGAAATTGTTTATATATGTTTTATGAAAAGTTGATGGAAAGAAGAAAATTTATACGCATGGCGTGAGTAATAACTTTTTGAAAAATTATCAGAAATACAAAATATAAAAATATTATTGTTTGACATAAATGACACTATAGTGTAAACTATAAACAAAAATTTGGAATAAAAAATAATAACGTTATGAAATAAATCAAATTTTAAACTGTAAAATCGACTATTTAAAATTTGATTTCACAAAACTTTCTCTTTTAATTGCCAATTAAACAAATAAACCAACTTACAAACTGTATTATCCCCAATTACATTATTTGCATTATGTCTGTGTTGATGTTTATAAGCTTTCTCATCAAAATCCGCTGAATTAGTAGTGCTCATAACTGCAACACCATCACTAAACATGCAGAACAATTGCGTAAGTGGAATAGTAATTTCCAACATTGTTAATGTTTGCAACCAATTGAGTGCTTGCTCCTGAACTTTAGCACTCGTATTTATAAAACGTTTAGCAACAAAATTGTACATTTTTTTTGCATCAAAGCCCAATGGACTCATTTCCGGATCGAGAATTTTACTAAAAATAAATAACAGCAAATGAGAAATGAATACGAAAAAAAATTGATTTAAATTTCTCTTTCACATTTATTCATCCATATATTTCATTATTATTTATTATATTTACCAAAGAATCATTTTTAATTCATGAAGTTCATTCTCAGGCACATCATTAACCATAGCTTCCATCCAATGTGGCATAACATAATCCCAGATTTCAGAATTAATAACTTCGTATGGAACTAAACAAAAAAGTCTATTAAGACCATCCTTTAAATGTGATGTTCTTGATGCCAAAGTTTCCCTAAAGAACAACAATAAATAAATACATATGAATTATTATTTCATTATAAATATATGAACAAGAATATACGAAACAATAGTCAATGAAACAGAGTTGAATAGAAAATAAAATGGACAAAGAATATTTTTTCTTTTTATTCCATATTGATGAAAATTCTCATTTATGATTGAAAAATATATCCAGGAAATTTCACAGATATTATTGAAGAGTGTGAAAAAATTGTGACTATCAACATAACAGAAAGAAACAATTATTTCAATCAAGAATAAATTTTGTTTTCTCACCAATGACCACCAACTCTCACATAATCCGCTGGATGTGGTAAAAGACATGAAATAAATACTTGATAATGTGTCTTCATAATGTCATTGAGCCAACCACATACATATTCAGTTTTAAGTTTTTCCAATGTACTTTCAGCTTGACCTAAAATAATTGGAAAGAGAGGGGAAAAAAAAATAAAAAAAAAAGAACAAGAATACAAAGTTAGAAATTTCCATAATTAATTAACCGAGAAAAAAAGAGAAGAAGAAAAAACAAATGCATTTGATGGGAGTATTATTGTATGATTTTGAGTAATGAATAATTTTTTTTTTTTTTGGTATCAAAATTGTTTGCTTCAAATTTTTTGGTTTCTTTTTTTGTTTCTTCCTTTAATCATTGATTGCTTGCCTTCAAATGGCCTACCCTACTTTCCAATGTCTCGATGCGTAGAATCTTACTGATATTTGTGTATATTTTAATTTAATTTCATTGATTTAGATGAATATGTTTTTGGACGATATTTATTATATTGTTTTTCTTTAATGCGAATGTAATGATAGTAAGACTGATACTTTTTTTGTTTATCAAAATTTTACGCATTGAGGAGAACTATTGTAATCTATTGGCCACGATGCAGATGCAATATCGACAGTTGAATTTTATAGAATAGAAAAAAATGAAAGAGAATAAGATATTAGAGAAGCCCAATTTTTCTGGGTCAAAATAGTTATTTTGTTAATTAATTGAACAAGGTTCGAAAAAAATCGGCAAAAATTCATAGATATTCCCCAGAATTTCTACTGTTAGTCCCTATAGTTCTCAAATTTTTATATTCCCAAATGTTTGTAATAAAAATAGTTCAAATAAATAGCAGAAGAATATAAAACTGTGAGAATGCATCTACAACGGTAGCAAAAGTCTAAACCTACAACTGTTCTACATTCTACATTATTTTTTTATCCATTAATTATATATGTATATATATATATTTTTTTTTTTCTAATAGTGTAATGCAAAGTTTTAAATTACCAACAGAAAAGATAAGGTGCATAAGACTTTTTTTAGTACCATCGAATGAATAAGCAGTGACATGAAACCAATGAAATAGCATTGATAATAAACGCCCAAGTATTTCAACAGGTGTATCTTCATTTGGTGTACAAAGTCCAACCAGTAGCCATACGCCATATCGACCAAGAAGTTGGCGCTCTTCAAGCGTCGATGGATCACAAAGTCCGCCAATTCTACCACCACCACAACCACCACCAACACCAGTACTACCACCACTACCGCCACAACTGGCGCTCGTAACGCCACTTCCTGGGAATCCTATGGTTCCCTTATTAGTATTTAATTCCGTGATGTCTCGATTACTATCCATACTTAGCGGTTCAGCTTCCTTTAGCAGGCTGTAAATATTTAAATAATATTTCATTTTAATAATTAATTACTGTTCTTTATTGCATGAACTGAAATAATGTCCAATAATTCAGTCATCATCAACAGGAATTTAATTATTTAATTTAAGTTGAAATATATATTTTTAAGTTTGTGTTTTTTATTTTATTTAACTCTGAATATTTTACATTGTGAAAATTGTGGTGAGAAAAAAGCGAAAAGTGTGAAGAGAAATGTGAGATTCTTATTGATGTTGGCTGATATTTTTTGATGGACATTTTTCCAGTTCGATCATATAATTTATTCTATACTAGTTATTAGTTTTTGAGTTGATAGATCTGTTTGATAGAGTAGAAGTTAACTAATAGTATATCAATTAATTAGAAGAATATTTGTGGTTACATGAATGTTAATATTTTAATAGACATTGATCAATGTTAAGCAATCATGCTGCAGCACTAAAATATTAAATTGAACAAATAAATAAATGAATAAATAAATAATAGTGTGATCGATTCGATTTTTTTTTTTTTTCTTACCGTGCCAGCGACAACGACTCAAAGCGAACACAATGAATTATACCTGTGATATTCCATTTGGCAATTTGACAATGTTATTATATGCCACATTTAGCCAAATGAAATTAATATATATACAATCTAAATTGTTAAATGATTAATTTCAACATTATTTAACAAATGAACATGCTCATTTTTTTTTTTCCACCCCACACCTGTACATATGATATTGTTTAAATAAATCAAGAACATGAACGTTGGATTATACTTCAGCAATAAAAAAAATGTTTTTTCAAATGAAAAATTGTGTAAGAAATTTTTTTTCCTTTTTAATTTATAAATGATTTTACCTTACAATTGCCTGGACCAAATATGTTTGGGTTTGTGGATCCATTTGTGAAACGTGTGGCAGTGCCATATGGAAAACATGATCACCACCTCGACGATTATTGTGACGTATATTGTGGCATTGTTGACAATAACGAATTGGATGATTTCCATTGTAACTTGCACATTCAGTTGAAAAACAAACGCTTATTGCTGATTTGTCTGTTGCTCGACAATTCTGATAATGAAACAGCAGAAGAGAAAAACATTATTACAACAAAGATAAATTATTTAGATTATTCCTTTTTTTTTTATTATATATTTTTTTTCATTGCTTAGTGGTATTAATCAAGTATCAAATACATTTTACCTTATTCTCACAAACCATTGATACTTGTTGCATTGGATGAAGTATATCATTAAACATTTGATTTGGATGTTCACGATGAATTTCATTAGCACATTCAATGCATAAATATAATGGTGGTGGTGATTCAGCTGCAAATGTTATGGAAATACGATGATCATAACAAACTTTACCAGCTTCAGCATTTCCTGCATTTGGACATGAGTCACGTTGACAAACAAATGGTGCAAGATCGTCTAAATAAATGTAAATAATCATAAAAAAAAAATACGAAATTAATTCCAAGTGTTAATTAAGTACAATAAAGGGAAAATAAGGTTTGGAAATAGTCCATTAATTATTAAACAAATGTTTAACTAATGTAGGTATTTAATTTATTACTTACTGGCAAATTTTACCAATACTGCACGACGATCAAATAAATTTTGATTAAATGTTGGCCAATAATAAAATAATAATTTTGCTGCAGATGCTCGTGCAGGTGCTGTACCATACGCAACAACACATAAAATATCTTTCACAACACCGGGTTTTAATGCCATTAAACACTCTAACAATTGGCAATGATGTGCAGGATTACTTGAGTATTGGAAAACCATCATTATCACAGCGGAAATTGATTGGCTTGCATAATTTTCTGTCTCATCAACCATTTTTCTAGCTGGAAGCGAAAAAGAAGGAAAGATAAATCCAAATTGATATAATTATTATATAGAAATAATTTGATAGAAAAATAAATGGTAGATAATTTATTTCAGGAATAAACTTCCACGTTTTCTTTCAAGAACAGTTTTTTTTTTTTTTTCGGGAATGGCGGAAGTGCTATCTTGAGAACTAATCATCCGATTCAGTTGATTTTTTCTTCAGATTGTCTAACATCATCTTATCCAACCTTGTAACTAGCCGTTTTCAAATATTCCCATAACTATTATAATTTTTAATTTTTTCTGATAAAAAATGGCCGAAAATCTTTTGGAAAATGTGTCTTATATTCGAAAAAAAAAAATAAATAACACCATGAAATTTTTACAATAGCATTCACCAATTATTATAAATCACTCCACATTAATCTTTCACTAATTATTTCCACATTTCTATTGTTACTTACTGATAGTGAATGGTAAAATGTAGAAACAAAGATAATTAACAATTTCTTGATGCAATTCAATAGGTAGAGTTGATATTGAACTTGCAGCTAAATATGGCATACTATCGAGCAAATCGTGATCCAAAAATGGCATCAAACACGCCAAGCACTGTAACAATGCTTGTCCAAATGCTATCACAGAAACAGAGAAAAAAGAAAAAAACAAAATCAATATTTAATAAATGAAATGGTTGCATGTAAAATTACAAATACAAATGAATATAATAATCATATTATTATTTTTATTTTTTATATGTGATATACCTGCTAGTCCAATATGTACAAACGACACAACATCGATTAATTGCGTAAGGGCATTATATAATTGTTTATAATCTAAATTTGGATAAAGTGCCATACGTTCGCTATCAAATTTCTGAGCTTTCATCATTTCCATTGGTGACTCTCGCACCTCTTTTAACAATGCTGTAAAAAAATAAATTGTATTCAAAATATAAACAAAATTATGATATAAATAATAAAAATACTTACATAGTAATGTCTGTGAAAAATATTTCACAGTATTTGCCATATCAAATCCTGACGGTATTGGCTGAGTTCCATGTAAAAGTCTTTGATAATAATCATGAAGACTTGTCAACTTCAAAGTATCTGAAATAAATAAATCAAAAAATAAATTAATAATAAAAAACAAATCTAAATAATATTTTACACTCACATGCTGCTGATCTTGTCCCCATATTGTTTTACAATTAAACAATTAACACAACAGTATTAATGATTAAATAAACATTTATTTAATACTATTAATTTTCTAATTAACACATTAATTTATTCATTTTTATTTACTCTCACTCTCTCTCTCTATTTTCAATGGTGAACATTTTTGATATATAAAAATGTACGAGTACGTAAGAGCACAGATAAATTTTAGCTCCAGCTGATCAACTTGGAAGCTGAATGTAACTCGCGCAAGCTCGGATCGATCAGTTTGCTCTTGCACATTGATAGTTGCGCATGATAAAAACCCCTCACCAATGTAATATATACCTCTATCTACCCTTCAATATCCACATGGAGAAAAGGGAATGATCACAGTTTATTCAATATGTTTGATTTTGAGTAGCAAAAAAATAAAAACATTTTTCCCTACATTATTATTTGGTGCAATATTTTTTTTTTATAATTTACAATAATCTAATAATTAATTCATCAAAATAAAATAATACACATCAAATTATTTTTACATTTTCGTTTATCATACAAGTTTGCATGTATGATAAGATCCAAAGAAAAGATATATGCTTATATAAATGATATACACTGTCGCAATGCGACATTAAAATAGATGTAAATTGGTAAAATGTGTGCGAAAAATAACCTTCACATTTATTCTATTTTTTTTGTTTTGTTTTTTATCACAATTTCAATAACCAAGACAGTGACTCCTCTTTTTTTTTCATTTCTAAGTGTGTCACACAAATAACGATCAATAGAGTAAGAATTCGACTTCTCTATTACATACACAAGAATGAGAATGTGAGAAAAAAAATAATATTCGAGATAATCAATATAAAAAATGTCGAAGGATATATTTTAGCTGACATTAGGAATATTATTTTTATATTTTGAAGAACCAAATGCTATTATATAACTAGTTGGTTCTTGTTTTTAATATTTAAATATGTTGTTTATTATTCAGTCTTTGAATATTTTTTATATCAATATGTATATATGTTTATTCAATTGGTTGATTGATAGAATAGAAAGTGTTTGATTGATATTGATTTATTTTATTAATTCTAGAATTTTAATTCAGTTTATATATAAATTATTGCTTAATATTTAATATTTCTTATTATTTTGTTTTATATTCTATATGTGAAAGAAATGAACTAGTAAATGAGTAAGTTGGAATAATTGTAAATTTAAGGCAATAATAACAAAATTGAACAATAGACATTTCAATAAAAGTTTACATTATACAATTGCTTGAAGAACATTGTTTAGATCAATATAGTTAAAAAATGGTCCAAAATAGAGAAAAAAGTTTCAAACAAAAAATGTTGGCAATTGAAAAACGAAAATTTTCGTTTTTTAATTTTCAAAATACGTCAATTACTTCTCGAGATAAGTAAATAAATACAAAGTATAAATATAACAAATACAATAAGCACATAAAATTCCTGTATGAGAAAAATAAAACAGAATAAATATAAATACATTTATTTAAAAATGTATTGAAATATTTTTTATGTAATCGTGTGATGCCAGTATCGATTAAAATACAAATACGTAATAATGTCATCCTGAAAATAAAAAAAACTGGAAAAAATGAGAAAATGTATCAATAAAATAAGAATAAAAATGTGTGTGGTGTTGTTTGGTACGGTATGGTATGGATATATTCAGGAACAATGTTGGATGTGCGCTCGCGCAAGAATACCGATAAAGAAAGAGGGGAAATGGATACAATATAGGGGTGGAAAATAATATATATATATATATATATTAGTAAGAGAAGTGAATGAAGAGTTTGCGCCTAGCAAGCAACGATCAGCTTGCAATGAGACCATCACGGCGTTGCCTTGGACACATTGAAGGATCGTTGGAGAGACAAGTAGTGTACTACCAATGGTTCATGTAGGTACAACTTAGATAGTCATTATTTATTTTTTGAAAATTAATTAATAAATTTCAAATTTTTTTTGTGTTTAGTGTAATTGAAGAAAAATAAAAAATAATAATTGCAAGTGTTTTTATTTGTTGTTGTTGTTATTCTTTGTTTCTGTTCATTGGATTGATGAGTGTCTATGGTGATGTATATTATTTTCTATGGTGAGTAATTATTATTTAGTTTTTTTTTCTTATTTGATAATTAATGAGTGAAAAAAAAAAAATATTAATTATTTTTTTTTTTACCATTGAGATTTGTCATTCTCTCTAATCAAGTGTTTCGAAAAAGTCCAATTGTATGAATGTAGATAGAAAATTAGCTCTATTGTATTTAATTTCGTCTTGTGGATAAATAATAAAATGAATTTTGAATAATTTTTGATCAACTTTACAACTTCATATTAATTATTTTATTTCAAAACTCATATAGAAATGTGTCTTTTTTCTTAAATCACAAATAAACCAATAAACTCCAGAACTAACCTAAAATAAAAATCAAGATAAAGAGAGAAATAAAAAACATTATTCAATAATAATTTATCAAAATCTCTCACAATTATAATAACTCAAAAATTTATAGTGCATTCCCATGTCCTCCAACACAACAACAATAACAATAACAACAACAACCACCACCACCACCACCTGATCCCTTCTGGAATACATTAAACAAACGACTTTATACGAAGGGTAAAAAAGCTTCTACACTCGTACCCCCACCTCTGACATATATATATATATATATTCCAAATAACTTCATACATGTTTATTCTTTCCCCTTTGGCATTTTATCACAATCTATATATAGACATATTGAGAAAATAAAATGGAATAAAAGATTCTGCAGAACGAAAATCGATTGCGTGTTACACAAATGACGCATACTTATTTATATATATTCAATTGTGAGACAATATGTAGGGGATGATGAGTCATGTAATGGAAAAACGAAGTGACAGTGAATCAAATGAAATTTCTAATAAATATATGGAGGGATATTTTTTATAAGACTTCTAAGTGGATCAACCATTGGAGCTTCAAGCATTTGGGATTATGTATTTAATTTATTAATACATTTAATTTTTTTATTGAAGATTTTTATTTAATCAATTGAATTTATTTATTGAAAGTAGAGTTGGATATTGTAGAAGAAAAAATAGTTTGAATTTGATTTTATTTATGGCGAATAATTGTTATTTAGTTGAAAATTTGGTATAAAAAGTTCCATTATTTGTTTTTTTTTTTCATAGTTGTGAAATGAGTATGCATGTATAAGGGTTGAATGGTAATTAGGGTTAGCATACGTAGTGTATTTTACTGACGTAATCAAATCACATGGACCTGGTGAGGATAACTAGGCGACATACACAAGGGGTCTATCATCCCCCTTTTTTTCTTTTTTTTTTTTCTTAACAAGGACATACATGAGGATATAAATCCACCTTTTAACCACCCTGTATTTATTGCATCCTCTTTGGTATTTTATTGTATTTAAGGGGATGAATTTAATGAATTTTAATTATGTATTTACTGTGAGATGAAGTTGTTTAATGTTCTTTTTTTTTTTTTTCTTTTGGTAGCCATAATTATCAATTGAAAATTCATTTATTATTTTCACTACATTTATAAATATATCCTGTTCAATTATATAATCAATACATTAATAAATAAACAACTATTACGACAACATCGGACGTTACATGAAAATAATAATACAATAAAAAATTAAACGATGAAGAGTTTATAAGAAAGAAAAATCGATAACTGCAATTGCGGACGTGCAGATATTTATTTATACTCACAGAATATATATGAACATAATATAGAGACAGAACGATAGTGGAATATTGTGAGGGGATGGGGGGGGGAAAAAAAAGGCTGACGTGTAGGGTCGTTTTTATAGGTAGAGCTATATAGTATTGTAGGGGTTAAAACAGTAGTCACGGTAGCGCTTGGGGCAGACATCAAAGTATAGAGCACACAATCAAACATGATGGAAATAATCCCAGGGCTTATAGTACACGTATATCGATGTATGAATTGTCTCCTTGAATATTCTATATTTACTCTTACATAACATACATATATATATATATATATATATATAGAGATAAAATATCGAATTTATGTATATGTGTGTGATAATTGTGAATTATAAATTTTCATCGCGTGCATATGTCGATTCAATTAATTTAGTTTATCCATTTATGCAATATCCAATGGATAATTTATTTTTTTTGTTTCCTGCATTAATTTTGTTGAAAAAAATAACGAGATTTTTTTTTATTTTTCATTCATTTTTCTTATTATTTTGGGGGATGGAAAAATATTTAATTGAGACGTGGGTTGTGTTTTTGAATGTGAGGGTGGTGTTGGTGAGCAATTTTGAAGCGAGAGAACTTTTTTCACAGTGGAATAAAAGAAATGAGAAATTTTTATTATTTTATTTTTCAATAAATGACAAGAGTCATTTTTAATATGGATCACGTTTTTCCAAATATCTCCAAAACTAATGAAGACATTTTTGAAATTTAAAAACTGAAATTTTCTTCATAAAACAACAGTGAATTTTTGTCACAATCTTTTTTCTCATATCTCCAATAGTTCGTCAGAAATTCTACTGTAAACAATTGAATCAATGGGAAAAATTAACATACCCTTTTTTCTTCAGTCGTTTCTTAAAATTTCCTACAGTACTCACAATGTACTTTCATTGTTCTCCAGAGAAAAAGGATAAAATACATTACACGAACCTGAAAAAAAAAAAGAAAAATTTAGCTTTCAGTAATGATAACATAATTTTTATGAAGATTTTAAAAAATTAATCCTTTTCTGCTCTACTTAATTTTATCTTATACTCCCACACTCTTATATGTATAAATATTTATATAAAACATTTGATACATGTGTGTATTTGTTTTTTTTCACAAGTTAAAATCCTATACTCAACGAGGTCATTTGAGTTTAAAATTACCGCAGTTGAAACATCTTGGATAGAATACTGCAGGCGAATTAAAATGAAAAAGATTATCGGTATAGAGAAACACAAAGAGTGCATGTGTTTTGTTGTTTGCCTTGACGTGTTCAACAATATCAGTTCCTGCTCCCTCCTATTCGAGGTCCAATGTTGGGTATATGAACGTGATCTTTGGCGTATGACTCAAAGAGTCAATGCGCTGTTATTTAGTTTGTTGTCATCATCATATTTATTCGTCATTTATTGATTCATTTCTATTTTAATTTTAATTTTTTGATTTTCATCTACTCAACCATTGGTTATGTTAATTCATATTGTGATTCTTTTTCCATTGATATTAATGAAACAAAAAAGAAAAAATGTCCATCTATAAAATTGAAAATTAATAATGAGAAATAATTATTTCGATTCAATTTATATTGAGGAGTTGATTATTATTCCTAAAAATTGTAGATTTCCAAGAGCTTTTTTTTGCTGTTAACAAAAATAAATCCTGGTCTTCGTTTGGCTTTCATTTTTATTAACCATAATTTAAAAATTTTATTAAGAAATCTGAACAGAATTTTGTTGTTGAATTTATAATGTGGATTAATTTTTGTTTATTGGATTATTGAAGAAGAAAGTTTTTATCTGTGTAGTGATGAGAGAAATGTTTTTATATCGATAAAACTTTCAGATTGCAAATTTAAATATGAATATAAATATATATATTTTTTTTATTATCAAGTTTCTTCCATTGATCCTGGCAAAATTGGTTTATGGCTAAATTCAGACTCAATTCGTCCATTTTGTTGTGGCCAAAATGTGCAGAGTACAAATGGTAGCCTATATAATAATTAACAAATATTTATTCCAAAAAATCATCAACAATCTACCTACGAAATTTTTTATCACCTGAATTCATAGTTCTCATAATATTTATCACACAATTACATTTCCTCGCACACTTTATCAACTGTTTAAACAATTTTAAAATCAAAAATCTCTACTTTAACCAAAATCCAATTAGGTTAGGGTCGCGCGCATAGGCGTGATTTTTTTATCCATTATGTCCTGAAGTTCGTGAAACAATATTTTTCGATTCGATTTATACAGTACACCATCTCTTACACACAAATATATTTATATATATCTTCATATACATCTATCTATATATGCATAAATAAATTATATAGTCGTATGTAAGGAAGCAGATTTCAGGGTCGACCACACTTTAAATAAATGTGCAATATTCACGTTGTATTAAATATGAATTGTGAATCGTTTGCATATGTTCACAGATACTCGCCGGCACCTTTGAAGAGATAAAAAAAATAAATGGGAAGGAGAAAAAAAAAAACAACCACAACAACAAATAAACAAACGAAATAAATAATGCAAAATACTATAAAGAAGCAGGAATAAAAGAGGAAATATAAAAAGTAGAAAATAAATAAAAAATAAGAGGAATAAAAAATGAATAAAAATAAAAAGTGAGAGGTAAAACGAGAGGGAAAAGATATTTGCGAACTGGTTGCAAACTTTGTGTGCTGTTCAGCCTCGATGTCCTGACCTCCATGTGTTGAGAATTGACTGCTTCCGAGTTCGTGACTCAGGGAACATATACAAACGGCTTGGCTTGCTAGTTGGTTGACTTGCTGTTACTTATATCTGTTGGTTGGAAGAGAAAGAAGGGCAGAATAAAAAGAAAAGGAAAAAATAAATAAAAGATGAGTGCAAAGATATCAAGAGCGGGACACGCCGGCGCTCAGTCATCAGTGAACCATCGGCCACATTCACCGACTACTTCACTTATTTCTGTCAGTTGCACGACGAATATTGGCGGTATGTATTATTGTTGTTATCGTTGTTTCTTATTTTTTTGTGGTCAAGGTTGAATGGGAATTCTCTTTTAAAAAGTTCCACTTTTAAAATGTTGATGTAACGCTGTATTGCATAGCTAAATTCACGTTAGTATAAAATTGTGGCTGGACATCCGAAATTTAATTGTGGTTAAATATTAATATTGAGCAAAGCACGTCTTCAGAAATCCTATACTACTCACTTTTTTTTTTCCAATTCGATGAAGTCAAATATTCAATTTTGTTAGTGAATTAATTCGTGAAAAAAATTTCCCAGTTTATTTAATTATTTCAACTGTTGTAAAAATAAATATTGAACTTAAACTATTCTCTCAATAAATCATCTCACAATTGTACTAACGAAATTAAGTATCAACTTCAATTAAATTCTATTGAAATTCACAGAATTAATTGATGACAAAAATTATTGTAAATACTTGAATTAAATTTTTGTAAAACTGTCGACAACAAAATTGAATCAATGACTCATTCAATAAAGGGAAGAAATATCGCAATAAAATAACAATAATTATTACCAAGAAATCACGAACTAAATATTAATATTTCCCATCAACTTTTATCATAGAAAAAAAAAAAACAATCCAATTATCATTTCTCACCTCACAATTACTGAGAACAAACAAATGCATGAATAATCCTGTACAATAACTCACCGGTATCCTTATCACTATTCTTATAATTATTGGGGAGAAAAAAAAAATGATAATGATAATAATAGTTAATTATTTATAAAAATCATTTTCATCCTACGTCATTTTTATTTTTTTCTCAGAAATTATATTACATTGGGTCGATGTGACAAATTACATACAACAATTTCTCAATATGTCGCAAGAATATATACAATTTATTGTCATATGTCTGTCACGATGACGAAGCCAAATAAATTTGCTTTGATATACCTACTCATATTTATTATTATTATTATGTATTATATCCATCACTATTTTTTTGTTTGACACAGCAACAATCACGTCAGTCACAGAACCGGTGAATGACATTGAGGTTCGTCGTGGTATTAAACGTCCTGCAACTAACGACAATAATAGTGAAGTGGAAACGTCCGAATCTGAATCACATCATCAATTACTTTCACTTCAATATCATAAAGACGAAAAATTAACAAAAATGCCATCTTTAACACGAACTTGTGCAACACTTCCTCGAATAAAGCGTCTTAATTTTCAACCCTTCAAAGGTGAGTTGAAAGCATATTTATATTAATTAATATTTTAAATAGAAGCTAAAATTGTTTTTTTTTTGCAGTGATGAGTAAAGATATTTTATTTTGGTGGTGGGTTAAATTTAATGAAACTGAAACTATTTTTTTTTTTTATCAATTAAATGTCCAAAGGAAATTAAATATCTCTTTGAAATTTAATAACAATATCAACGAAACTATGTATTATTATATACATAAATGCAGTGTCATACATTAAAATTGATAAATAAAATTCGATAAATGAATGATCATATCTCTAAAAATTCAATGAATATACAAAATAACAACCAATATTCTAACATGAATCATCTAATATTCAATTCCAAAAAATATATAATAATATGACACACACACACACAATCATTCAATGTTACAACAAATTCACGTGCACTTTGATAAATAAAATTATTCACATCACGAACAAACAATATAAAATTACAATAAAAAATATAAATATAAAAAAATTTCAAAATTCCCGCTGGTTATTTTATTTTTAATTTTATCTCCGTGGTTTTTACGCCACTAATTATCACACATAAAATTCAAATGTGTATATATAAGTGTGTGCTATCATGCGTTAAATTCATAATCTCTGATAATAATCAGTGAATTTTATCGTAAAAGAAGTTTTAATCAATTTTGAAGAGAAAAAAATAAACGAAAGGAAAAACAAATATAATGAGAAATTTAATACCAGTGGCAATTAGTCATCATTATTATCGAACAACACAAATAACTTTGGGAACGTCATATGAATGCACTTGTACGTACATTATTCGAAATATTTATGTGAGATGTATTTAAAGAAGTCATATATATTTTTTTTTTCCCTCTTTTTGTTTATAACTTGATGCTAAAATACAAAGTGGAACGATAAAGTGTACGTGATGAATGTTTACATTGCACTTCTCTCATTCTTTCGTCGTTTTTTTCTTTATTTTTTATTTGCTCACTCGATCAACGAGAGAATTCACTTTTATATATGCATATATATATATATATAAATATATAAATATAAGTATGTGCGTTTCATGATGTCAGAAGCTATCTTCAGACGCTATGTAATGAATTGAAAAAAAAAAAAAAAAAGAAAAATTCCAAAAATATCAATTTAAAATGCGATAATTTTGGTATTTGTCATTGAAACAAAAGGAATGTAAATTAATTGGTTAATAATGAATTGGAATTTTTTTGAATTACTCGTTGTAAAGTTCACGTAATTTATTTTGGATAATGAAAATTTATTTGAGAATTTAACTGTCAAATTAATTTTTTATTTCTCATTGTTTTGCTTAATTTTTCTTTGGTCTCGTGGCAATTAGTAATTTATTATTGGACATTGAATAATGATATGATCGAATAGTTGTTCGTTGTTTTTCGATATTTTATTTGTACCATAATCGAGAGGGTTTTTTTTTTCTTTTATCTATCAAAAGCATTTTTATCATTTTCAATTGGAAAATTCTTCAGCCATCCGTCAATATTTGAATTAAACATTCTGTGTATCCTCCCTGAATGTTGATTGAACGATAATGAACTACTATCACAAAAGTGTGTGGCATATTCAGAGGAAAAAAAAAAGTATATGTATCGATGATGGAAAAATTAATTTTTTAAATATTTCATCTTTTCATTATTCAATATTACTTCACGATTGTTCATTATCATTCAATAAACAAATCGTCATCAATTATCAATTGAATCACTACCAAACAATCCCCAAACAAAAGAACAATACAATAAATATTAATTTAAACATCAACAGTGTGACAAAAAAAAAATTAAATAATAATTCATCAACTTTCAACCCCAAAATTACACAAAAAAAAATGAAAATTATACCAAAATTCCAATAATAAAATCACCAAAAAAATTCCCCATAACCACCCCATATACCCCCACCTGCATTAATAACAACAGTAAAATAACAATATTCATAAACTTTAGCTCGTCCCCATGTGAAATTTCTTATCTGCCTCGTGAAAGAAAAAAAAAAAGAATCACAAAAATATTCTTGAACAATTCTTTTTCTCATTCTTCACTCCTATCTCTTGACCTCCCCACCTCACCTCAATCCCTCTTCTCTTTTCCTCTCACTTCAACCTATTGCAAACGTTATTAGAGGCTATGTACGGTGATAGCAATACATACAGTCATCGTGGTCGTATGTCGACGTGTGTTGCCACGCTTGCGAGTGTTCACAGTTGAGAATATGACTCATCGTACCGCTTCGGGATCGTTTTATATTTGTATTAGTTAAATATATATATATATGTATATTGGTAACATATACATATATAAAGTGAACAGCGAGAGACACATATACATGCATGAATACCTGGCAATGCGAGGACGAATATTCACGTAAATGTCGTAAACTTCCACGTGATCGTGTCTGACT
This sequence comes from Zele albiditarsus, assembly GCA_958496275.1. Taxonomy (NCBI): domain Eukaryota; kingdom Metazoa; phylum Arthropoda; class Insecta; order Hymenoptera; family Braconidae; genus Zele; species Zele albiditarsus. The sequence goes on from OY292416.1 coordinate 5,448,850, forward strand.
TTAAAGATACATATATACACACGAGTTCCTCTATCCCTCTCACTTTTCTCTATATTTTATTTATATTTTATTTATATTGTAGTTACTTTTACTCTGTATATTGTAATTATTGTTATGTAGTTGTGTAAAAATGTATACATGTATACAGTGAGAAAAAGAAAGATAAAGTAGTGCGATGCAGGAACGAATATGTATATGTGTTAGTTGGTGTTTTAATGTATGATTGTATTTGTATGGATGGTCGGTGCGCGGATAATGTGTGTGTGTGTGTGTGTGTGTGTAGGTATGTGTTGAGTAGAAGAGTTGGTGTTTCTGGTGTAGCGCAGTCACCGCTTAGCGGCCGAAGAGGGCAGTCGTCACAGTCGGGTGTGGGGACTGTGTGTCTGTGTCACCGCTATTTATTTTATCTTTATTTTATTTTGTTCGTTTTTTGGTTTTCTTGTAATTTTATATTTGAATTGCGCGCGCTTGACTGTACGCAGTACTACACAACTTCCGGTAATACGGAAATACAAGAATGAAGTAATTTTCTATTTAGATTTTATTGTATTTATTTGGGAAATATTTTTAATTTATTTTGTAGGGGGAATATTGTTTTATTTGTATTTGTGGATTGCTGAACGGTTGCATGGTTTAATTGTGGTTATATATGTATGTTTATTTATGTATATATATATATATATATGTATATACTTGATGTAGTATATATCATGTTGATGACTCACGGGATGTTTATTAATTATTGCAATTGGTGCTGAGGGACCGGGTTTGTTTCTTTTTTTAACGTCGACTGTGTTCGGGTTGTCGACAGCGAGGTTATGATTACTATGTCTGTTGAGTAATATTTATTACGAATTTCCCGCGGTTTTATTTGAAGAGAGAATGAGGCAATGTGGTGGCGCGCATATCGTCTAATGAGGAAATGATACAATTGATATTTGACCAATTGGATTGAATAATATGGTATTCATTGTTGTTTTCATTCACTTGTGACGTATTTTTTGGCCGGGAAATATTTTTGGTTTACAGTTGGTTTCTTTTGTTTTTCATTTGATTGAGGTAAGATTATTCTTTATTATGCAGATATATATATATATTTTATGAAGGTTGTTTAGGAGTAGAGTAAATTTTCTTCGAATGGAAGTTTGGTGCTTTGGGAAAGTAGAAGTTCACTTTTTGAATACATGTATACTTTCATTTTACAATATTTCTATGATTATTGGTGTATTTACAATTTTTTATACAACATTATATTAAATTCAATATTAAATTCAAATTACCTCAACCATTACCTACAAAACAAATAATTTCGTAGAAAAAAAAATGATTTCTTGGTATTTCCTCCACATTTCACGTTTTCTAAAGTAATCAATTCATTTTCCAACATCCCCAAGATTAATTTTTGCATTACCCCATCAACATTACCCCGAAAACATTGTATCTTTTAATTTAAATATTCTAAAAAAAAAACCCACCGTACAGAATAAACCCTCAAATAAACAAAACCCGAAGGAAAAAAAGGAAAAAAAAAAAAAATAACAATAAAACAAGAAAGAGAAAAGGAAAAGCAGGTGCTGGTGTATACTCTATACACCTGTCTACTTGCGTGAAGCCCATCAGGCAAGTCGAAAATTCCTCGGCGTTTACTCACACTGTTAAAGAAACAACGAACTCTCTCACACACACACTCTTGATGTAGTAGATTTTATATACACACGAATACATACACATATATATTTTACAAGAGAGAAACGAAGAAGAAGAAGATGAATAAGAAAATGAAGAAAACGATATGGTGAAGAAGAAGAAGAAGAAGAAGAACATGGATGCCGGGCATGGATACATAGGGCACATTATTGGATAAAGAGAGATAGAAAGAAATGAAAGCGGCCCACTACGATACCAATACATATACACAAAGGCTAACACACCGGTCTTATAGTAATATAAACCCAGCCTCACCTTCTAATATTAGGGTCTGAGTCATTGGGTCCTGATGGAGAGTGCGTGTACCGCTCGATGCCTGCTGTTGATGCTCGTCATCGTCACAAGCTCACGGCATCATTCGTCATCTATAATTATATATATATATATATATATATATATATTTAGATATTTGACAGAGGTCATATGTCAACTTTATGACGATCAATTTTACGGAGGAAATTAATCGTGAAGTTGAAATTATTTCGTTTGTTGTATTTGGAGGGAAGAAAATGGCGGTGTGCAGAATGGAGAGAGAATTTATAATTGTTTATGTTAGGAAATGTTATTGAAGGAGATCATATGATTTCGACATTATGACTCATAGAGAATATAAAGAATATTTAGAGAATGTTGGTTTTATCATTCAAGTTTCAGTGATGATGTAGCGAAAATGTTGTTAAGATTGCGATTTGGGGTTTTTTTTTTTTTTTTATTGACATTTTAGTGAATTAAGTTTGGCTGCTATCTATGGTATTTTATTACGATTCTATTGCATGAGAAAATGTGGGCTGGGGAATTTATTGTAGGCTTTGTTAATTTTTTTTTATAGGTTGTAGAGAATTTTTAAGTCAATTTTGATATTTTTGTTTTATAGATTGGAATGGTTGGTAAAGAATTTTTGTTGTCGAGGGGGGATATTGAGGTGATATTTTGGGAGAATATTTTCTGATTTTTATTTCGGTACTTTGGTGAAAATGTGGTTATGATGATATAACAGATTTTAAATAAAAGAATTTACTAATGAAAGAGAAAAACACAGCAATGAAATAACTGTTGGGTGTAAAAATATATTTACGTTCAATATTTATCAATTATTAAACCATAATTATATTCTCACAAGAGCTATTGCGTCTCAATAATTGTCCTTGATACATTTTCGAAATGAATAATAGAATTAAACTTCATCATGATAAATAATTCTCATTATCAGATAAGAAATAGTGTTTTGAAATATGACAAATAATACATTAATTCACATATACAATAGATAAAACTTTTTTTAAAATCATTCTATTTATTTCTCTTTCCATTTTTTCTCCCCTACCGAAAAATAACAATACTTTTAATATTGAAAATTGAATACAGTAAGAGAGACATCAAACAATTCTCTAACGTAGAAAAATATTCTTCAACAAAACAACAAAAAATACAATACATTTTCATTTGAAACACATCAATTAACAATAAAACTCAATTTTTTATTTACCCACCTATAACTTCTACGAATAAACGGGTAGATGATCTAGAATTATCCGAAGAATGTACAAGAGACTGGGGGAAAAAAAAAATGTATTACATGTGACGGATATGTGTCTCTGATAAATTTTATAAAACAAACTCGGTCAAATGTTCACGTACAAATAGAAAACAAAAAAAAAGAAAAAAAGTCCATCTCTCTCCTCTCTCTTTATACACAACTGTATATATCAACCTTCCATATATGTTATATTGCAATGCACAAATGCACATGAAAAAAAAAAACACACAACACACAACATAATTGCAATTAAATAAAATAAATAAAAATTCTTCCGTGTGTAACGTAATTTTGTTTTTTTTTTCTTAGTGGCAGAAAAAAAAATTTTTCGTAACAATAAATTTGGTCGTAATTTAATTTAATCAATAAGTAAATGAATAAATAAATTGCATAGACATTGATTTGAATCTTGAAAATATTGATGTGCTGTCGTGTATACAGGGGAGGTGTGATTAAATTGAGAACAAAAATTATTGTCATTACATATAAAAAATACGATTACATATGACTCTGAATTAATCAACTCATTCGATGACATATTTATTATTATTTTTCCACCTTTTTTTTTTTAAATTTATTCTGCTGTTTATTATCTTATCTTTATCAAACATAATACGCATCAGTTCTCAAACTCGAGAACATTTGACTTCTTTATATAATTTACTGTATATATTCGTCACGTGAATATATTTCATTATTTCTTCGTATTTTTGTATCAGAAAAAGTGAATTATTAAATAGGTGTGTGGGATATCTACTACCATCACTATTTTTCGATAGGACAATTAGAGAAATATAATTCCTGGAATTTTTAAATGCATTCCCTCCATTCAACTCTCAACAATGTCATAAATTGAAAAATTCACAATTAATCATTTTTCTATTCTCTATTTTGCAGTTACATCGTTATCATCAGCAGTATCATCATCACCCTCGTCGACAGCAGCAGCCGCACCACCACCACCACCACCACCGCGAACAGCAATTCCGTCTCGTCTAGATATAACTGCCACTGACGTCAGACAAATGTCGACCCTGGTGTGTTGTGAGCCGGCAGTGGTGTCAGCATCACGTCCGCCTCGTGACAATCTTAAACTTGCTCTCAATCGTAGTTTAAGTGAACCCGGACCACCAACTGATCATCATCATCATCATCATCATCATCACCATCATCATCACCACAATTTATACCATCGTTTTCTACCAATAACACCAACATCACCAACACTATCAACAATATCAACGAGCAGTGCTAATACTGAATTAAGCAGCGGTAGTTGCAGTCAAGAAAGCGGTTGTTCAAGCACAAGTGCAAGTGGTGGTAGTACAAATAGTATTGACATTGGTGATGATTTAAATAATTATCATCATCTAAACAGTTTTAATAATTTACATAATTTACAACAGCATTATTCGTTGAATCAGCAACAACAACAGCAACTGCAACAGCAGCAACGATTATTTTCTTTATCAACATCATCAACAAAACGTTGCAAACTGGAGACTGTTAGTTTGCCTACAAGTCCTTGTAATAATAATGAAGGAACAACATTACAAAGGCAAATAATAATTAATCGTTCACGTACAATTAATTCGGATGAATTGGCGTTACGATTATTGAGAGAGAAACAACAACACCAACAAAAACAATGTGAATTTAATGAAAATCTTGTTATACTTGATTGTCGTCCATTCATTGTTTATAATGTTAATCATGTGCGTGGTGCAATAAATGTCAATTGTTCGGATCGTTTTAATCGACGTCGTTTACAACTTGGTAAAGCAACATTGGCTGATCTTGCTAATTCACGTGATGGAAAGGATTTATTGAGACGTGGAAATTATAATGATGTTATATTGTATGACGATTGTACTGATGATTTAGAACATTTACCAACTCAACATCCATTGTTTCTTGTGTTAACTGCATTGGTGGAGGATAATCGTGAACCAATACTTCTTCTTGGTGAGTTGAAATATTTATTTTTATTATTGGGAAAATGGGAATGTGAATTTTTTGAATTGGAGACGATTTTTGTAATTTTCATTTATTTAGGAAGTTATTCGAACGGATTTTTCGGGATCGTGTCATTTTTTTTTGTATTACTTTCGGTGTTATTTGAATTCGTAAGCGTTTTCTCGTCTGAATACACTGTTTGAGAGTTAAAATTGATCAATTAGATTCAGAAATATAGGAGATTGAATTTTATAAGAGTATTTTGGTAGATTGCGTCACAATTAGTACGAGTTTGGGAATTAATGCAAATTTTTGGACCCACATTTTTTTTCAATCAACTCTGATGTCAGATTTGGAATAGGATATCTGTAAGATTAATGAATATGTAAAGTGGACGACAGAAAAAGAGTTAAATGAAATATTTTCCATTCTAAATTTCTATAAAAGTCAAACTTTAGGAAATATATTTTTTTATGATTTCGATCACATTTATCTACGACATTAATCGTACGATTTTGATCGATGACCAGTGAATTCAAACGAAAAAATGTTCTGCAATTAAATAACAATAAAAGAAACTTTATACGATGAAGTCATGTCACCGAAAAATCAAATTGCGTGAGGTCATGCATCGGATATATCAATTCGTATGCTACTTTTTCATCCAAAACAAAAAAGAAATATGTTTATAAATTTTTATATTTCACTCATATGCATATATCTAATTAATAATAATGTCCAGGACGAGTTTATTTGTGAATTTAGTTGTTTGCATTGCCAAGAAAAAATACGTTGCGCGGGATTTATTGTTATTGCGAGATCATCGCGTGTCAGCGATAAATATATTTGTTCTCTCCTTCATTTTTTTCCATTTTTATTCTATTTTTCATTTTTACTCTTTTTCACAACTATTGTTTGACGTATTATTATCCTCTTTCGTGATATGCTTTACACCTTAAAGGATATATCATTGAAAAAAATAATACAACAAACAATCAAGAAGAAAAAGAAAAATGAAAGAATACTAATGATAAAATAAAAATTGAATGGAAAATAATAGAAAATTTATGCTTATATAAATGTCATATTGTCATTCATATTAATTTGTGACATAAACACATCCATATGTGAATTGTTATACTATATATATATATATATATACATGTATTAATTGCATACACACAACTGCAGGAAGTCATTCCATCGTCTTTTGATAACAAACTCGTAAAAGTCTTCTATTATACATAAAAAAAAATGGTGCAATATTAATTTATATTAAATAAGCATTTAATTTAACACAATTTAAACACAACAGAATATAATAAACAATCCTAATTGTATGAGACATTAATAATTGATGTATAAATAAAAGCGAAAAATTCGCAATAACATTTAGAATAATATTTCCAATACCATGAACGTCAAACTCAATAAAAAATAAAAATATTACAGCGTCACACAAAACCTCATCAATAAATGATTGAGAAGAAGATAAGAAAGAAAAAAAAAGACCACCATGATGAATAAATGCATCAATAAATGAAATAGTAAGAAAGAAAAAAAAAAAAAGAAAACAATTACAATAATGTGTCTACGTGGCACGTGGTAACCTACTGATGCATATTTCCTTCTTCTATACACTTGCGGATATACGTGCTCGCATTACACAAGTGTGTTACACATCCATATGTATAAATACATACATTCGTCGTAAATGAAATGAAAGAAAAAAAAAAGAGAAGAAAAAGAATCGAAATTACAGAAGGAAAAAAAAATTAAACCAAAGAAACACAACTGCAATAAAATTTCGTTTACAATTTATAAATACACATCAATATTAAATAACACAAAAATGGTTAAATCGAAAAATTATTTGTTAAAAAAATTAATTAATTCCAATTGTTTGTTATTTTTTCTTTTATCTGGGCGATCCGGAAACGAATGCGAGTACAATGAAGGACGTCATGTGGATGTAAAGGAAGGGATAAAATGAGTGCATATATAAATATGCGTATGTGTATTGTAGGTAGAATTGAAACGAGTAAGAAGTTGGGAGCGATAGAGATTGCTCGCCGGTCTTTAGTGTATGGATATACGTTTTGTAGTAGGGATCTACTCTATTCATAGGAATGAGTCATGTTTGAGATGACGACGCGAATAGCAACGGCGAATAAGCCCGGCTGAATTTGCGCACAAAGCTCCTTCCTCTTCTTCAAGTTCTTTTGCTACTAGCGACAATTTACTTCTTATTCTTTTACTTATATATATATATATCTATATATGTATATATTTATTTATTTTTGTTGATGTATATATCTATGTATATATAAGATATATAAGACACGTCACCCGCAACAATTTTTCCAAGTACACCGCGCGCGCAGACTGACCCTGACAAGAGAAACAAGAACATATAAAAGAGAGATAATAATGTTTGAAGGCAACGACCCCCCTAACAAAATTTAACTTGAAGTAATATTAATGTATATGTAGATGTGTTTATTTATATTTTGTGTTCATGGTTTTAAATAGATTTGCTATACCATGAATTGCTATACAGATTGGATAAAGTACGAGGTAGATATTATTGATGATGGTTTTAGGGAGTTTGCTTTTTTTTACTATGTACTGTTGTTGCTTGGGGATTATTGTATTTCCAATAGATTGGGCAGCGTTTTTCCGTTTCATTTCACTGGTTAAAGATGAGAATCTGTTCATTTGATCAGAAGATATGTGCAATCAAAGTTACCATCTATTTTTTGAAGTATTAACTATTTCAATACAACACAAATTACCGATTTATTATCACATTAATTACAATGTTTTCGACATTATCTAATCATAATTCAAGATTTATTTCATTGCCATTTAATTACACACCGGTTTTCCATTAGAATTCAGTGGTTATCGTTGAAAATCCGTCAATAATATCCAGAAATATACCCGATCAAAGTTGTCAAACACAAATCACTTCATTGTACGAAAAAAAAGAAAAAAAACAAAAACAAATGGATTTTACATCTAAAATCACAAATTTTTATACATCAAAAATAATTACAGCTACATACCTGATAGTTGTTTTCCATCACAATACATATCAACACAATATTATCACTCATGTTTGTACAATACTTTTTATTTAATTCCATTTTATATCTTATTTTTATTATTTTCTCCTTTTTTTTCTTATGTCGTTCATATAATACGATGAGCAAAAGCGCATATGTGTGTGCTAAATTAACTGATGAACTAATCGCCACCTCAATGACTTGATATAATACACATACATACAAATATTTATCCTCTCTTTTGATAAACATCCACACACACACATGCATATATATATATATATTCATATAGGCATATACACATTAAGATAACACATGTGTATTTACTGATTAAAAAAATGAAAAACTTGAAAAAGTTGATTTAAAAAAAAATTATTAAGGTCTGTGAGCGATTTCGGTCGTCAGCAAATTACGTAATACAACTTTATAATCGAACACATATCTAGTGCACACATACACACACACACACGCACATACATACATATATACATTTATAGAAATACACGTGCCGCATAATAACAACAATTTGATGAGTACAATCTTGAGATAATTCATGAGTGCAATAGTTGGCGCAGTTCCTTCAACCAATAGCAATCATTTTTTTTTTTTTTTAGTTACAACGTACTGAATGTTCTTCATTATATTTTGTATTAGTGGATTAATATCTATGGTGATTTAGGGTGGTGTATGAATATTTAATGGTATGAAATGAAGTTGGGAAGGAAGAAAAAATTTTGGCGAAAAAAAAAGAAATATTTTATTTTTATGTATTATGATGAGTTAAATTTTGGGGAAAAAATGGCTACTTCGGACGATAGTGGCAACGATTATGAACATTTTTATGTAAGAATCATATATATCTGATTATTCATTCTCGAGCTATTTCCAACGCCGTCCCAAAAAATATACACTTTTATAAAAAACACAATCAAAGTTTGACTCATCCTCATACAAGTCAACACCCACTTCACTATCAATCAATATATCTTATAAAATTTCGATACAACATCCCACCAACATATTATTAGAACAACATTCTAATAAAAATTCTAAACAAAAGAACCAACCAAAAATAACTGCAAAATAATTCAAATAATTCGATGCCCTACAAGACTATGGGTCAAAGCAAAAAATAAGAATAAAAAAACCAAAAATGTACCCGAACAGATTTAGAAGGTTAAATGTTGCATCGTATCATGTCTGGCAGCAGCCCTAAACACACACAGAAATGCATGAGTCATGCGTCTAAAAATCGAAAAGCTTGTGTGTGTCTGAGTATGGAAGAATAAAATAGGCAGGGAGATTAAATAAAAAAAAAATAAGTACGTGTGTGTTTATATGTGTATGTTATATATATATATATATGAAGAGAAAGAGCACGATGATTATGTAATCGTCATTTTGATGTATGACAAAAGCATTCTCTCTTACTTTCCCTGTTTCATTCTGTCTCTGTTGGTTTGGTTAGTTTTGCTTTTACGTTTTTCCCTTGTGCTATTTTATGAAGTGGAGAGAAGATTGGCTGACTCACCACTCGTCCCCATCAAGTGTCATATTAAAGAGAGAAAGAGAGAGAGAGAGAACAGTTGGCATATTGTTGACATTGTTCAAGCTATATATCGATATAGATGTTTATTATCAAGAGACAGAGGGTAAAAGAAAGTTCTCGAAATTACTTTCTTGACTATTTGTGCAAAAATTTTATTGACCCATAAATATCGATGGACTTTTAAGTAATCTTTTATTTTTATATATATATATATATATATTCTCTCATTGTTGTAATGGAGTAATTAATTTGTTGTATGGTTAGGGGATGATTTGATGCGGATTATTTATGAATGAGAAAAGAAGAAATCTTATTTTTTTTGGATTTCATTGAAAAATTCGAGTTTAACTTTTTATTCTAAATTGTATAAACAATTTGGCAATTAATGTTCTTTTCGTTCTTCCTTTTTTCTTTCATGTAGAGATTGTTCTGGTGGTTGCTGAGGGGATGATATTATATAGATTATTATTAAAGGGTGGAATTTTATGGGTTTGAGAGAGAAAAAAAATTTTTTTTTTTACTCCACTTTATAAAATTTGTTTTTTATTTGAAATTACAAACTATTAAGAAATGATTATTGATTCCAAATTTTAACATTGTGTTTTATGGTGAAACATGAGTAAATAAATGTTAATTTTGACCTAAACAAAAATGAATAAATTTTCTTTATCAATATTTCCCAGTTAATTTATTACTCACTATCATAATGAAACTTTCCCACGAATGAGTAATTAAAAATTCACAACTATTTTAACAATTAATATATATATATATATATATATCACTAAACACACACTCTATCTTTGCCCAATTTTTCTTCTTCCCATTGACACCTAACTAAACCACAAATTTTCCCCATTCAATAAAATTAACCGCAAGATTTTTGTTCTCAACTCCTATCCTCATTTCCTTTTTTCCTGCTATCTTTTATCGCACCACTTCCGGCACATTAGTCTTTCTCATCTTTCCTTTCCTTCCCTTCATTATTATCATTCTTTTTTTTATTGTTCTCCATTCCGATTACATATATTAAGAATCCAATTGTATCGTTGCTTATCAGTAACAAAAATACACAGACAAACTGGCAGACAAACAATGAACTGCTTTGTCTCACACATTTTTTTACGTTTACCCTAAATGAAAAGAAAAAAAACACGGAGAAAAATAATAAAAAATAGTAATGGGAAAGAGAAAAAAAAAAAACCTTTACACCATCTGCTTGTATCTTCACTCTTCCTCTCTTCCTCTCTGTGAATCAATGCACTTGTGCTGACGCAACTTGTGCTCTTGTTTTTTGTTATTTATTATTGTCTTTTTTATTTTCTCCTGATGTTTTCTGTCAATATACTTTTGCATTCAGTGTTGCTTGATTGATATATATATATATATATATATATATATTATTGAACTGTTGAAAAACTAAAGTTGAATAGAATATCTTATAATAAAAGGAAAAAAGAAATGTAATAATTGTTCGTGACTTAAATGAGGGCAAATATATTTGACGTTGACGGTTAAAGAGATTGTTTCGTTTTATATGCGTGTGTATTTATATATATATATTGGTTGTTATGCACTATTAAACATGATAACTATCATCATAATCATCATTGTCGTTGTTTTTTTTATTATTGTCAAGAGCCCTCATCTATGACACTGTAACAATAACAATAATTTTTATTATTATGAATTCATTGTAGATACATTTGTCAAGAACATTAATTAAAGATTTTTTAATTTATCAGTTTTCTTTTGAAATATTTTCAATTAACCAATAACATTCATCACAATTAATTAATTAATTTGTATGTAAAAATTCCCATACAAATTATCTTCTAAATAAAAACAAATAAATAAATTACCCAATAACAAAATCAACAAGAACAATGAAACTAAATACAAAACAATTACTCATCATCCAACAATACCAATACAACAATAACAGTAATAAAAATATATGTGGGTTTGGAAATAAAATTAGTCATTGAGTTCACTGGATCGGAAAATAACCTAGAAAAATAAATGGCTAGAAATTTTATTGCACCAATAGCGTGAAATATTCCACATTCACCCAACCATCAAACACAAAGTGATTCAATTCCTATAGAAAAATATTAGAAAACAATAGAAGAATATACATAACCTAAAAAAAAAAAAAAAATTAAATAGCATTCATCACATTTATTGAATCATTTCAAACGATATATTACAATTAAAATTCTATGAAATGAAAAAAAAAAACCCTCATTTAAATCTATTGTTAATTATCAATATTATTATACAACAGGGATGTTTGAAGATACCTGAGATATACAGGCATCTCCATTGGCGCTGTCTCATCAGTTAATCTGAGCATCCCTGTTATACAGGGTGTACTATATATCATGAGTCATCGGTCATTTGTTCAATTTCTATTGAATTTTAAAGTGTATCAATGACTAATGCACATGGGTTTCATTGCCATGATGTTGTCTCGACCCCTTAACATTTGATTTACTCTATGTGAAAAATTCTATATGTATATATGTGCTATTCACAAATGCAGACCCTTCAATGCAATGAAATTTGGTTAAAGGGGATGAAAGCACTGTATATAACGATAAACTATATACATATATAAAAAAAAACCCTTCGCCCCATTTTAGGCAGCTTATTCATTCGGCCAAGTGCGTATGACGTATCCCTCTGAATGAATAACTCAGTTTGTATATAAACGTGACGCAGAAAATATGCGCTTCGCATTTCTTTTTTGTGTTATGATGATGACAATGGTGTGTCGACATAAGGGTTTTTTTTTATTTTTATTCGAGTTATGTACATGGTGAGATTGAAGAATTTTGTTTGATTTTTATTTGTTTCAATTGAAAGATGCAAACAAATTTCGTAGAGTTTATTTTTTATTGTTGTTGTTGGAATTATTTAAGGGTAGTTAATTATGGATATTAATGAGATTTAGGGGATGTTGGATCATCACAGTGTTTATATAATTCTTAAATAATTTTATTCAGTTTGACAAGCTTGACAATGTGTAATAAAATATATAATAGTAAATTAACGTCTTTGTGTCAAATACTTACCTGTAACAATTTTGTGTTCACTTTCTCTCTGACTCACCAATCAGTATAATAATACCAATATATATTTCTTGTATTTATTGATCCACTTGTTTTCTATTCCTTTCTTATTTAAAGTTATAAACTTCCTTTATTTTTTAATTAAATAAATTGATTTATAATAATATATATTGGAACTTTTTACATGCATAAAATTGTTGAAAATACATATAATGCACAGACATGGTTAACAAGATATATAATCGGTTGCGTCAACTGCGGTCACGTTCTCTGAATGTTTGTTTTCATCCGTACATATGAGAGAGTTCATTAATCCTTCTCTGCTTTCACTTTAGACATTTATTGTACATATATTAGCAAATAGATTGAAGAGGGTGTGAGGTTAATTGCAAATCAATTAAATAAGATTGTAATTTTCATTGTATAAAATCATTGCTCATTAATTACCTAATTAATCAAAAGTATTGAAATATATAGTCAAATTGTGTGCCAAATTCCAATCTACAATTTCATTCGTAAACAAAATTGTCTCACAATCACTAGAAAGCCATAAAAGTGCTCTAAAATCTAATCGTTCAATAAACCAAAATTCATACACAAAACTTTATCTCAATAGTATCAAAATAAATTCACAACATGATTCCATTTTGTTTAGCTTTCACTTCAATAACATATAAACATACAAGTTATATTGTGAACAGAGAAAATAAAACGACAATATTTATTTAGATATAAATATAAATATAGATATATTTATATTAGGTTGATAACTACATTATTTTTTTTTCACCCATTCAACTATAGATACTCTAAGCTAATAGCGCTCTCTCACGATCGATGCCTTTCACGATTGTCAGCGAAAGCTGATGGTGAATCGGAGCGTAACGGAATTGTATTCTTGTTGAGAAGTAGAATAATAATAATAATAATAATATAATAATGATATATGTGTGTATGAATGCAAGGTGTGGTATTTGTATGTGAGATATAAAGTCAACTGTATATAGAAAAATAGTTGAGAGACCTGCTGTTTTTTGCTACTGGTGTGCCTATAGGTACACTCTCCAATAGCAATGAAGCAACAGTCTAGAGTCCACATATAGCATCACACAATATCTGATTGCTATAAAGCTTATGATTTTTTAATTCACAATTATCTAAACAATAATATTAAATGTCATTACGATTTATTCATTAATTTCACGTATCATGTACTGGATGTGGTGGAGAAAATTAAACGAAAAAAAATATTAATGATGGTGTATGTGGTGGGATGGAATATTATAGACATTTGAATTTTATTGTTGATTCAAGATTTGTGTTATAAAATAATATTCTTTATCTCATTTCATTTTTAATTCCACCAAAATCTACAACTTCAAAATTATTTATAAAACTACAAATAATCTCGAACAGTATCATCCCACACATCAGCTCACATCACTGATGATTCATCAGTAAATAACCCAAAAGAAAGAAAAAAAGAAGAAGCACCAAAAAATTACTCTTGCTTTATATATCACATCTATATATACTTACTACCCATACACTTATAAATAAACTATTTACTGTACTGTAGATATCCCCAAAGGGTTAACAGACCGTTATTAACACTCGCACAATTGTCCTTCATCATCCCCTTCAACATCAACTATTATTTCAATTATTAAACCCTTCTATAAATACACCAACCTAAATCAATAATTAATTTTGCCTTGTGTTCTCCATCAGACACCTCTTACATATACGATACCGATTAGATTAAATATATATATATATATATTTAATGGTAAGCATATTTAAAAACTGGCTTTCTATATGTGATTTTAAATCTTGCTCAAGCAACATTCCATAATCCAAGCGCAGTCATTCTTCGACGTGTGTTGTGTCGTATACTGTGTGTATATACATGTTTCGCGGCCTTGCCGACGTCCTCAGTCCTGTTCATTCGCCTCAAGCTTCATCGAGATTTCTTTCTCTCTATATATCCTATAGTATATGTATATAGTGTCCCGTTTTACGGTTTATTAACCCTTCGTGAAAGCCATTTTTAAATATATGGATAAATAATATAAATCAACTAAAAGTATTGAGTGATAGATTTATTTTATTCTTATTATTGTTATAATTATTATTATTGTTTTATTATTTTTATCAAGTTCATTTATAACTTTATTTTATTGTATATTTGATTGTTATGAATTATTTGTAATTTTTATTTAGGTTTATATGATTTATTTCGGTTGTTGGAAATTGAATTTTTATTTGGGATACTTTGTAAATCGTGTTTTTTTGTTTATTCATATCTTTGAATTGTATCAACTGATTTTTATGTGTAACCAGTTTATTATGAAGGAAAAGCGATGACTAACTGAATGGTGTTGATAAAAATATTTAATTACAATATTACGTGATGGAAAATGAGATTTAATGAGGCTATGCATCAGGAACTTTATGAACATAGAAAAATCTATTTCTTCACAAAAACTGTCACTGACTTTGATTATTCATATCTCTGAAACTAATCCACCGATTTTCAACGTTAACCAGTGAATTTTAATGGAAAAACGCTGCCCAATTGAATACTATTTACAAAAATCCCTACAAAAAATCTCTACTCAACCTCCATAGCCATTTCCCAAATTTCATACCAAATCATCCAAACAAATGGAAAAAAAAAATTTATATATGAAAAATAATATAAGGTATCACACAAAGCCCGGGTTAAGAGTCACGTTTAAAATAAAAAATTATCATTCACAATGACGTCATCGACGTGTTCATACTTGTAACAATGTGTCTGAGACATACCAGTGAGAAAGCAAGCAGACAGATATATAATATTTTTTACACGTGCATGAACACGTAAGCAAAATGATACAGAGGAATGAAGTTTATTAGTACGAAAAATGAATCAGAGCTCATACCATATATATATATATATACAAATATATATATATATACATCTTCTTTCTTTTATTCATCGTATATTTAATTGAGGATGACGAAGATGATGATGATTATGTCTGTTGTTGAAATAATGGAATTTCCTTGAGATGATCTTTCGTGTTAATACACGTTGAGGATTCCCATTATATACTTGAATAAGTTTAGTTATATATATATATATATATATATATATATATTCGTTGGGTATATATATATATATATATATATATATATAAGTAGTGAGAAAGATGACTCAGACGACAACAACGACGGGGATGTGCTTTCTATTCGTACTCTCTGATGTGTAAAGTCTCTACGTGATGTCGAGGCTATTCGTGGTGTTGTGTGCAACACGTTTTTAGAACCACGTGTGCTACTATTTTATATATATATATACACTTTTGTATATATATATATGGTATATAATGCCACGCGGAGGGTGATTCCCTTGGGCCACCCGTGGGTAAATAAATTCTCCAACAGAGGCCAACTACTGGATGTAGTGTTGCATTTATTTTTGTTGTGTTGCGGTTAGTTTTTATTTTTGTTTATTGGCAGTGGAAAAATTAATTTTTTTGTTTTTATTTTGTTATTGTATTTATGTTGGATAGAGAATGAAGTGGAATTTTTTAAGGGGAGAATTTTTTTGGTCGAGTTGAGGAAATTTTTCAAACTGTAATATAAATTTTTATTATTTAATTATATGTAATGATAAAGATGCAGTGTGAATAAGTACATTTCTCTGGCGCTTCAACGCAGTGTATGAACTCTAATCTTATTATTGATTACAGATTTGATAAAGAGAAAAAAAAAAAAAGAATAATGAAAATATAAAATAAGGGAACAGCTTGACTCATCTTTTCGTAGAAATTTGTAAACATTTCCAATCATCTTGGATAACATTTTTCCTTCTTTTTATTTCTTACGTCATTTTTCAACACACTCTTTATCTACTTAAGTATATCGCTCTGTTTACAACGACAGAGACAGATAGGGGATGGCGTTACCAAGTTTTTTGAGAAGATTACAATGATAATTTAAAATACAAAATTCTAAAATCATTCGTTCGTGTTTTTTTGCTTTTCAATAACTAAAAATAAATTATGCTTTTATGCATTATGAAAATATTCTCTCACTCTTCTTTTACTTCTCTCACAATATATAATCAATAATACTTTAAACAAAATATCAAACATGACGTTTAATAAATAATGATAAATTAAATATATTTCAATAAATATTTTTACACAAACTAAAATTTTTTTCCTCGATATTTTTCATCATCTTTTTTCATTGTCATTATCACAAATCCACAGACCATTTCCTCGTTTTAAGTTAATCATTATCAGTAGCAATAAATACTCGTCAATATATAAAGAAAGAGAAAAAAATAAATAAATAAATTATTATTACTGAAGGGGTCGGAGTATTAAAGTTATAAGGGCTATTATCAGTTGGCACAAATAACGTCATCACATATTATATAAATAACTGACTCATTCATTCCACTATACAAAAATGATATCACCCCTCATTTATAGAAGAAAAATTTCCCCCTTTGTGGGAAACAACGTTACAATTGTACACCCTAACATTAAATTCTTTATCAGTATATATATATATTTATATTCAATACAATTGTGACAATCGTATCAGTGATACAGTCATGTGTCATTATTTATTATAAATATTTAAAATGATGTCTTTATATCAACACTTTTTAATACATTTTTTCGCTATCACTTTTTCTCTTCAATGCTAACGATAATATAAATATAATTATTTAGAGGGGTAGTTAGTGAATGTAGAATTATTTTTTATTTCACTTTACATTGTTCTTAGATAAAAACAAGTTTGTAAACATACTACGAAATTTTACCATTTGAAATACGGAAATTCCCTGATTTAATTGCACCAATCTCATGAAAATTTAATTCCACTTAATACACACATATATATCATGGAAAAAAAAAAATAAATAACTGTTTAATATACATACAATTTCATCATAAAATAATAACAAATAATAAGCACATTTTATATTGTATACTTCTTCTTTATTTATTTATTCATTTATTTTTTTTTTTTTTCGTCTATTTCATCTTTAATTTTGTGTGCACGTTGCATTGATAATAATTCATTGTTCTACTTTATTATCGATAAAAAAAATTGCTCATAACCAAAATTGTCCCCATTACAAAGTAATTTACTAGAGAGAGAGAGAAAAAAAAACAAAAAATTATGATAGTAAATAAATAAAGTGACAATAGTATTAATCATCAGTTCTTTTATTTTATTGTTTTTTTTTTCATTTGGTCGATACGTAATTACAAAATAGAACTCAATTGACACAATTTTTAATATTATTTAAACACGTATTTATAGAAAAAATTTTTCTTTCAATTCTAGAAAAAGAATAAACATTAAATTATTTTACTTTTCTCTCTCTCTCTCTCTCTCTTATCATGTTTTTCATCATAGAAATTCCCTCCTCCCTCATCCAGATATGAAAAATGAATTGATAAATAAGAAAAGAATTTTTGTATACGTTGAGTATTTATATATGAGAATTGTATTACGTATTCAACATGCGCATTTTTATTTTTCTTTTTTTTTTTTCACATTAAATGATTCATTCATGCTGGAATCTCGCTATGAAAACTGTATATATATATGCAAAATACATATGAATATATTTATTTGTGTATATGTAAGATAGACAAGAACGTCATTGGGTCGAATAATGCGACATACAAAACGCAAACAGAGTTCATGATCATTCGACTCTTTCATGTAACTGCACGCGTTGTCTGTGTGCGCTTTTTTTTTTCGCTGTCAATATTTTCCATTCGCAAGAATCATTCTCATTGTTTAAATATTCATTATATTCAATATTTATTTTATATTTTATGATAAATAACAATTTTGTCATGAAGAAAACAAAATTGAACAAACTGAATAAAAGTAAATAAATTTTTTTTTCTTTTTCATTCAATAATTAAATAATTATTGTTCAACAAATGTGGTAATATTTCAAATTATAAAATTGATTTTGAGTAAATGTTAATGATATTTTATTTCATCGTCATTGAAATAAAAAAGAATAAAAAATATCATTGACAATAGAAAAGAATTATTGCAACATTTATGGAAATGAAATTGTTAGAAAAAAATGATAGGAATAAAAAAGATAGGGACAAAAAAAAAATCATTTATTAGATTAATATTTATTTCTTAAGACTGATTCACGCGTAGTATACACTCGCGGACATAAAAATGTTGGTGCAAATCATTCAGGGTCATATCCAGGTGTTCGACGACGCCATCAATGACTCACCAATCGTGGTACAACCGTATCGAGATATATATCCAAGGTGCTCTATATATATATATAAATATAGTACACTTATAAATATAAATATATATATACATTTATTTATTTATTAATATTTCGCATTTGTAGATGAATTTACGCACTTGATATAATTCTCAATGAGAGAAAACAATTTAACATAATTGAATCGCAAATTAAATTCGGAAATAATTCAAACGAACAATATTTATCTATTTTATTTTTTGATGTTTCATAATATATAAATTATTAAAAATTGTAATAATGATAATAATAATAATTACAGTAGTTTATAAATAAGGAGAATCGAATGTTCGTTATTTTAATTTTGGTTTAAAGTGAAACGAACAAATTATGATATCCCATTGGCATCCTAACTTCCGCTTTGACCTCAAGTGACTCAAGTTACATAAAATAAATACTTTTAAACGCTACAGTTAAATATTCGTATGACTAACGCAATGAAAAATTTTAGTTCTATTCATTACAATGCGATAGAAATTCTTTTGTTTGTATATTTTAAATTCCAAAGTGTTCGCAATTGTCATAAGTACAATCGATGAATAATTGGAAAAGTCATATATAAACATATATATTGATGTCAATAGTGATAATCCATATATACGTACTTATATATATATATATATATATATGAGTCATAATGAGGAAATTAGACAGCCTTAATGATTTCTAAATGCATTTGATACAATGGGTCATCGTTCACATACAATTGTAAGTCGATCACTCAATGTTAAAATTACTAATCCGATTGATGATAAATCATCGTTATATATATATATATATGACTTGACTCTTTTCATCTTCTTTTTATTCATTTATTTATTCATCTATTTATTTTTCTTTTTCTTTTTTTTTTTCATTCTCTCAGCTAATGAATTAATTTTTACCTCTGCATTATGTATCACTTAAATTATCCATTACAATAATCTCAAATATATATATTTATATATTTCTCATCACTGATGCCATGACTTCAAACCAAATATCATCACGTACTGAAATAAAAAAGAGAAAAACAATCATAATATTTGTTATTCGTCACATTTAATATTTATTATTGCAAACACAAGAAATTATTTGAATCATCATTTCAAGTATTTATTATTCACCTATATATTTGTGAAAAAAATTTAATAAATTCATACATAACCTCAACACGCACGAGTGATTCTTATATATAAACACACAATTTATATATATGAATAATATATATATATATATATATATATATATATATATATATATATATTTGCAATATATATTTGATGTATAATATAATGACCAATAAGTCCTTGAAAGAGTTAAAAAGAGCCTGGTATACATGACTATTATTGACTTTTAAATGTTTCTAGTTAAAATTAGTCATGGCGATCTCAAAAGAATTTCCATTGGTTACTTTCGTATGTGTATAAATATATATATATATATATAGTCATGAATCATAATTTTTCCATTGTTATTTTATTTAATTCTTTATCCTTCTTTTTCTGTTTTTCTTTCGGTCTGTTAAATTCTCCTGCAGCGATTTATAATATCCAATTTTAGACGGTTCTTATAAGTTCAGCGTTTTCGTGTTAACGTTTCTGGTTCCATTTTGGGACATTCACAGATATATACATAAATATATTTATAAATCCAAGTGTGTGTTATATACCAGACACACATTATATCGTCTATTAGTCACAATGGGTTTTAGATAAAGTTGAAAAACAATTAATATCGTTGTGATACTCAAAGTAATTTTCATTGCTTTAAATTATGCAAACATATATAACAAATTTTTATTGGTTTTCTAGTTCCACTCAACACCACCAATATCAATACTTTATTTTCACCCCGTTCATTCAACCCCAAGCAAACAAACATTTCACTAATAATATATTTATAAGTGATATAAATTTCGCAACAATGTAAAAAAAGAAAAATACATTTTTTTTTTTTCCATGACTAAATAAAACATTCCTAGGTGAATAAAATAAAAAAAAAAAAAAACATTTCATACCGATGTCTCACGATGACTCAAGATTCTAAAGAAAAAATTAAAAAAAAAAAATAAATAAATAAATAAATAAAAACATCCGTTTAAATTTCATTTTTCGCGCGCTTTTATATACGCGTCATACACACACAAACCACATACATACCTTTACTATTGAACGTTGTACGATTTGCGTAGCGGTGGTGCGGCAAGGTCGCACACACGGCCGTGCGCATTGCGTGTATCGCGTCTCCCGTTAATAATACTATATAAAAAAAAAAAAAGAAGCCAAAAGAAAAAAGGCGGAAAAAAATAAGTGAGAGAGAGAGAGAGAGGGAGAGATATATGTTATGTATAGTTAGGTGAAAAAGGAGAGCGAATAATTGAGAATGACAGAGGGGAAAAAAAAAAGAAGATTGTACAGTGTTCCCTCGTTAATTTTCCCTGTTCGAAAAATTATTGGGAAAGTTACAGAGGTAATGATGAAAAATGTGTGAGTTTAAACGAGAGAAATAATACATCTGTCTCACTCAATCATATTGGATATTGGGGAAAATTATTGAGGTAGGAAAGTTATTGAGGGAATTATTATTAAGTTGAAAAATGAACGGGAGCTCGGAAGGCGCGCGCGAACCAAACTCGTACATTCCCGTTTAACTTCGTATTTATTCGAGAATTGTCTCGTGACGTCATGAGCCAAAACGGACCAATGAACGTATGTGATGGTGACTCATCGCGCTTCGGGGTCTCGTGTGAACTCTCTTTAGTTGTTTCCTCGTCGGTGCAGTCATATTCCTTGCCAGTCTATTTCATTTGGCTAAAGGACAAGCACACAAATGTTATAACAGCATAGATATATATATATATATATACATATATGATAAATATTTATGCAGTGAAATAAAAACGTCGTGAGAGACAAAAAAAAAAAAATTGGACATTGCATTTAGCATTATTTATTTTTTTTTTTTTTTTTGTAAATTAATATCAATTGAAAAATTGTTATTTATTCACATGTGTGCGTGTGTGTGTGTGTGTGTTGACAGTGGTGAATTAAAGTGGCGATTTTTTTTTTTTATTGGGAAATATTGAATTGGAAAATTTTCATGGGAAAATTGAATTGTTGAGAAGGATTTTATTTATTGGATTATTGTAGTAGTATTTTTTTCTTTCATTCTCTTATTTTATCCTGTTGTTTATTTTGTTGAGACGAATGTTGGTGGGTGATAATTGTGAATGAATAATTGAGATTGTTCATTTGCTTTTGATGACAATTTTTATTCTCATTGGAGAATTATTAATTTTGAACAATTTTTACGGTGATTAATTGTACAATAAATAAATAAATGAAAATGAGAATTAGGAAACACGCACCGTGTCTCGTTTTGCGACTTGGTCCTGTGGAAAATCTTGACTCATGGGGTAGGTTTTCTTTCCTTTTTTTTTTTATTATTATTATTAATATTAAGTAATGCTACATTTTCATATTTAGTTTTGTGTTACTTTGAGTAGGTGAATTTTTATAGTGCTGAGAAATTGTTGGATTTATTATTTTATTACAATAATTAAAATGATATGTGAATTATTGTTATTTGATAAATACATAAAACAACTGAAAAAATTTTCTCAATATTACATTTATTCTATTCAAACTATTATTCAGTTATTTTAATTGATGATGAAAATAAATTATTGGATTGATAATTCGAAATATTTTGTGAAAAATGTTATAGAGAAAATATATGAAACAAAATTGTGTTCATATTTTTCATTTATATAACTTTCATTTTGAATTATTCATTTTTATTTATTTTTTTTCTTAATATTCAGTTGAATTGCGTTGTAAATGGAGTAGGCAGAGTTGATGACTCAATGCTGAAAGACTTTGAAATATGTTGGATATATTTTACAACAACGTTATGTATATATGGAAGACAATCGGATATTATCGTATCATAAACGTGGTTTATTTTTGTTTTTGTTTTCTTTTCTTTTTTTCTGTACATTCAAAGCAATTGTGGAAGTTTATTTGTGTATGTAAATATCAGGGCATTGTCTCGTGCAATTGAAATTGATCTATTGATTAATAAACCTTTCTCTATTTTAAATAGTAATGTCTGCTGAATAATTTTTCTCTATAAATTGTTTTTCCATTAATTTAATTATATTTATCTAATTTTAAATTCAATGGTAATTTATTACGATAATATTTATTTCATCAATATTTTTCTTTATTGTCTATCAGTTGAATTACCAAATTGAAGAACATTAATCATTCAATTTTCATAATGTCATTTGTCATAATTTGTTATCATATTAATTAACAAAATATTTTGTAATATCAATGAAAAAATAGAGAAAAAGAAATTTACATAAATAAATCATGATGACAATGTGAAGTAACAAAGAAAAATAAAATAAATACAATGAAAAATAGTCAAAAATTATATCAATAGAAAAAATTGAAAATTTACCGTTCATAGATGGAGCAAAATTTTATACACAAAACATTCACGTGTTGTATTTTTTGCGTGCTTATGCCTGTGTGTGTGTCCTGTAAATGTTTGTGACGAAGGGATGGTCGTGTGTTTGTAGTTGTTGAGGGGTGAGGAACGTTATTCTGAGTCATCGTGAGAGCTCTCTCCACCGAGAGAATTCTATACACAATAAAAGCCAGAACCTCAGCTTCTCTTTCTTTTTCTCTTTTTTCTGTTGGCCTGTTGGTGATGTTGCAGTTGCGGTCACAGATCAGAAGAGTGAAAGACACATTTAGCCCACATTTTCTTCCTCTTCCTATAATATATCAACGTCATATATAAATATTCACATTCTCAAACTATTCGTATTTCTACTTTGAAATATTTTCTTATTTATTGTACATTGACTTGAATTGTCTTTCTGTTGTGTCCAAATGTTCCATGACCCTGCGGAATATCCCGAGAATTGCCATTGGTAGAATTTCTACACATGTCATACTGTAAAAATTCATCTCTCATCGCTGACTCACTGCATGTGTATCCTTGGAGAATAGATAAAAGGATGGGGGAAAAAAAAAGTAACACATGGATATATATGTTTTCTTATTTCAACTTTTGGTCTGCTTGGATTATTCTACGTCTACGTGCTGAGAAATTATTTTTGAAATAGTTATATATGGTGTTTTTTTTCAATGCCAGATTCTCACCGACAATAATTCACAGCCATTTATTTTCTCGAATTTCTTGGACAAAAGTTATTGACAAAAGAATACTTGAAAATTTTTTTATGTCATTTCATTTTTATTGTGTTTAAATTTTTGTTTGCAATCAATTGAAATAAATCTGTTAATGATATTTACTAGTCCATTTCTTTTTTTTTTATGTTCCAATTAAACATATTTCTTTTCACTTCATAGCGAAATAAAAAAAAAAAAAAAGGAAACTTGGTGGTTATTAGTATGATGATAAAAATGAAATGAATTCATTGATATTAATTTGATTTATAATTGTTTTATTGCAGGTGGTCACAAAGAATTTCACAGGCGGCATCGTGAATTATGTGAAGATACATTATTGCCTGGTGGTGGAAGTGGTGGATCATCACCAATAACACCAGGACCATCAGCAATTTCTGCTTTATCAGTACCACCAAGTGGATGTCCAAGTCCTGGACCAGGATGTCCAATAATATCAATGGGACCACCAACACCACAACCAGCTGATATTGACAATCATCCAGCATCACGTGTATTACCATTTTTATATGTTGGAAATGGTAGAGACGCAGCTGATTTAGAATTATTACGTGCACTTAATGTAACACGTGTGTTAAATGTTACCTCACAATTACCGGGTTATCACGAAGAATGCGGAATTACATACCGACAAATACCTGCGACAGATTCTGGACATCAAAATTTGAAGCAATATTTCGAGGAAGCTTTTGACTTTATAGGTAAATATATATTTTATACAACAACTTCATAACTCATCTATATCTTTTTTATTTAAGCTAATTCACCTTCTACAATAAATCTAACATAAACATTTTTAATATATTACTGAGTGATATTATTGAGTATCCAAAATTCATAAACTTCAGGACAATTGACTGTACAGTTTTAAAAATATTAAATATTCAAATTTGAATACTTCTTCTATAATATTTCTCAATCATTCAAAATGGATTCACATCATTAATTCTATCAATAGATGTATTGAGAAAAAAGAAAAGATAATACATGTATTATGAAGGGTGTGTTACTATTCAACGTGTATAATCATGCGTATCGGCAAAGCTGCTCCCAGTATTATTTATTTCTCCAATAACTGCTCAATAATACGAAAAATGTTCAAATCTAATTTCCACATTTTACCTAACATATCAAATCAATCACAAATAAATACAAAACAATAAACACATCAATAAACCAGTTTGAAATATAATTTAGATATATGATAAATAAACAGATAAAGAATCTCTTGACCGTTATTAAACGCACCAGTAAATTCCACCAGTTGCACATTTGTCAATAGTAGGAAAATAAACACCCTTGCATTGTACATGAGATCACAAATACATAGATAAAGATAAACGTTAGATTATATTGTGTAGTTTGAAAGTGAGATAGGGAAAAATAACAAGGGAAGAGGGATAGTTGAGATAGGGAATAGAAGTAAATGAGTGAGAGACAACATAGCAGAGTGAGAAAGAATAAAAGAGAGTCCCTCATTTCAAGCCGTTATAAACTCGTGTGAGTCATGGTTTTCATGAATGGAAGCCTTGCGTCTTGTATATATGTTGGCACAGTCAATGGCCCACCGGATACGGCTGGTTATGCCCTGTTTCCGTTATATATAGTGAATTGCGTTTGTCAGTAGCATTCTTACAATTTGTAATTTGTATGCAGTTATTATTTATATTTATACTTCATTTTATTATTCAATTTTTTATTCCTTCACGTCTTTTCTTTTTTTTTTTCATATTTATTCGCTGAATCAAATTTAATTGTTTGTTAGTGGATAATTTTATTAATTTTTCATGATCGATTATAAAAATTTTTATTGATTCAATCGAATTTTTATGTTATTTTGATTTTTTTATGGGTTAGATAGGGGGATAGGAAAGAGGGGGTGTGGTTTCTATTTTTCTATTTAGTTTTGTATAATTATTGCATAATTATTTCTATTTACTTGTCGTGGTTGATTGAATTATTTATTAATTATTATTGAGCTTAATTTTTTGAGATTTTGTTCTATTATTTTTTTTTTTTTCTATGGGTTTTTAATTGGGGGTAATTTTTATGCTTATTTTTTGTGGCTTCCTTGTGGTTTTTCATGGTGATGTGAGGGGAATTTAATTAATGCAATGGATAGATATTTGATGTCAATGAGATTTTGTTTTAAATTTTGCATTTTTTTATTTCTTTTTTTCTTCTCTCTCTGTGTATTTCATTGTCACTCCTCTGTTTCTCTATCCATCAGAATTGATTCTGACTCATGCCAGATGCTCATAGGCAAGTGTACAGTTTGTGTGGTGACACACGTGGGTCGTTAAATGCAGACGATTGGGGCGAAAAGTTTGAAATATATCAAAGGGAGACTCCTCGTCATTTCCCCTTATCTCATTCAACATGTATACAATCTGTGCGTTGATTCACTTTTCATTCATGTCCCATCATAAGTTTATGAACTAGTGAAGGGAGATAAATGAAAATTTATTTATTCTATAAAGAACTGTGATGTCAAAAAATTGGAGAAAAGTCATGAAAAAAAAAAAAAAAATTCAGAACGTATGTAGATTTAAAACTTTACCAATTGTCCAATGTATTGATATCATTTATACATTACAATACGTAATCAGTATTCAGATATATAAAATTCATATATTTTAATCCATTAAATTATTTCAATATTCAAAATTAATTAAATCATTGTACAAAGTATTTTCACACTTGATACCAAAATAATTCCTATACTTGATTTAATAATAACACAAATCTTGAATCAACAATAAAATTTAAATGCCTATAACATTCTTAACCCCCCACAAACACCATCATTAATTTATTTATTTTTTTTAATTTTCTCCACCACCAATTTCTTCATATTAATCAAAAAAATTATCACTACAAATATCATCGTTATCAATAATTATCATTTGTTGAAAAAATTCGTCAAAAACTCTTCTATCAAACTAAATAATAATAAATCCATTCATACAACTCAAATATATAAAATAATTAATTAAACAACACTTCTTTCTTTTATTATTATTATTATTATTTTCTTTTTCTTTCTTTTCAATTTACTCAACATTATACTTAACAATTAACAATTTCCCACATGCCTCAGGACATTGTAAAAGCGTATACAATACACATACTAGGATCCGGGCATGAGTCATTTGGTGATACGATAGCGTTCCCCCATACATTACGTAACTAAATCGCTTACACATATGTGTATCCAACACACAAATACACATATTTCATATCTGCATTTAGGTTACACGACTTTGCTTACAACGCGATTGTATACTCTCTGGATTAAATGACAAATCGTTTTTACGCTGAACGACATGACAATATATAAATATACGGGTTGATTTATATAAATAGATAAAAATCAATAAATAAAATTAATGATATATATTACAGTTAAATTTTATATCATCACCTTTTATTCTACTTTATTTTGTCTTTTTGTTTATTATCATAATGGAAATATATATTAATTTTTTTATTAAATACTTATATATTTATTAGAAATTTCAGATTTATTTTTCTGCTTCATTTTCTCCTTTATTCTATTTATTTATTTATTTAATTACTAATTTCTGTTTTTTTTTTTTTATTTTTTGTTACAGAGGAAGCAAGGAAAAATGGCACTAGTGTTTTGGTACACTGTCAAGCAGGCGTATCACGTAGTGCAACAATAGCTATTGCATATATAATGCGACACAAAGATTTATCAATGGTTGACGCTTACAAACTTGTTAAAAATGCTCGTTCAATAATAAGCCCAAATTTAAATTTTATGGGACAATTATTGGAGTTAGAGCAGAGTCTTAGAGCAACTGGTGCAGTTCAACCACAACAAGAAGAACCGAAAAATTGTCATCAATGTCGTTGGAGTCATCAACAAAATAGCGAGGAAGTAACGTCAGGATGTAGTGTTTGAAAAAAATTAAAAATCAACAAAAGAAAACACAGAGTGAAAAGAGAAATAAATTAATAAATAAATAAATTATATTACGAATGATTGATGAGAGTGAAATGAGAAAAAAAAATTCTAATTAAATCACACATATCTTTCAACACGTGTTTTTGATAATTAAAACACAAAAAAAAAGAAAAAAAAACGAGAAATGTATAATGAAATAAACAAAAGCAGTTGAATATTCTCTTGCGTGCGCACAAATACAATGAAATAATCATCGAGAAATAACACAAGGTAAATAAAAAAACAAAATTGAAATGCAAAAGAAAAAAAAAAAAAAGAAAGAAAGAGGAGAAAAATAAAATTGCGTGCCTTGTTGGTTTTAAATTAACTGCAAAACAAAATACAAATAAAAGGCTGATTTATCATTGATAAATTAATGAATAGATAAATAAATAAACGAATAACAATAGTGAAATAATGAATGATTTTATTGTGTGCACAAATCATGAGGCAAACAGAATTAATAATATATCAACGAGCGATAAAAATGCGAATTTGAAAGATGAAAAAATTAAAAAAACCAAGAAATAATATGATGATAGAATTAAAAGAAATAAAGTGTTGTTGTACTTATATAGTATCGTTTAATTTTCGCGAGTTTAAAGATAATAATTATTAATTATATCTATATATATATATATTAAAATATATATGTAAAATGGCGGTGGTGTGTGTTCCGATAATTAAGGGCGTTTTCATGTTTGAGAGAATGGTAGAAAAAATAAAATAATTATTAGTGTATCACAAAAATGAAATGATAATCTTAATGATTAATGATTGAATGAATGATTGGTAGAACCGTGAGAAGAAATGGAAAAATGATGAGAAAATAAAAAAAACAAAAAAAAAACAGAATGATAAATAAATAAAACGTTTAACTGTCGCTCTGCACGATTGTTATTGAACGTTTTGCGTCATTAGATTAATTTTTAATTGTATCAACACATTGAGAGTGAGAAAGAAAGAGCGATGAAAAGAAAAAAAGAGAGGGGACATATTACACACACACAAACACTTAAACACAGATAGATAAATTATTATGTCTGATTTTGATAAATTAAAAATTGAATAATGAACAAAAAAAAATGGAAAAAAATCATTATTTAGTATTTATTCTTGAATGTTACAATTTCATGATTATTTGGATTTATTAAATTGCTTTGTAACATTTACGAATTAATACAATCAATCAATAAAGTTATTTGTACACACACACACACACACAAACACACGCACATTGTGATCTAGTCGTTCGTTTTTCCCTTATTTTTCTTTTAATCAAATATTATTTAATAATACACAATAACCAATACCGTATACATTCGCACAATTATTTTCTCCATTTCAATATTCAATACACATTGTTATTTATTGCAATGAAATGAAGAAATACTCAATCATAAATTAATACAACAACAAAAATTGAAAAGAAAATCAAACAAAAAGCAAATAACAATAAAACAAATATGAATAAAATTAGGGAATATGCTCATGTGCACACTCACACAAACACAATACAAACATGCAACAAACAAACACCGAGATGTAAAAAAATAAAATGGCTTATGCAAAGTGTCAATGAACGGGGGGAAAAAAAAAAAAAAAAGAAAACGGATGCGATTTGAATAACGAGACTTATCCTACATGTGTACATATAACGCTATCAACTATTAACAATAATAATAAATGAATAATTAATAGTAACAATAATATATAAAATATGTTCGAACAAAATGGCCTACATGATACGATAAAAAAATTAAATCGCACGCCCCACAAAACACAACTGAAATAACTGAAAGATGACAAAAGAAACAAAAAAAGAAAAAAAACACAAAAGAAATGAAACAGTTAAATATTCGAGTTGTATAAATATATATTTATTTATGCGAATTACTCTGACAATAAATAGTAATTGAATTAATAAAAATGAATATAAAATTGTGTAAGTGGGATTGAATATTTAATTCCGTAAATTTTGTGTTTTCACAAGGAAAAAAAAATAAAAGAAAAAAGTTTGAGGAAACAATTACATATCAGAAAAAAAATTTCATAAATGTGTCGCCTTTTTTAATCGTGATGAATTTAATTGGGGGAAACTACAAATAATGATTTATATAGTTCATAATATTAATAATGATTTGATGGTAATATTAATAATTATATTATAATTATAATAATAATAATAATAATTTTAATATTAATAATAAGAAAAGCCGCGTATAAAATAGTATTATGTACATCAACATAAATTATTGAAATAAAAAATGAAAAATATAAATGAATTAATAATGAATGTATAGCGACAAATATTTTTATTATATTACAAAAACTATATAAATTAATATTCGTCAGCTGGGTTATATTCTATTTGTTGATCACAATTTATGCACACTTGTATGGAAATGTATAGATATTTTGTGTGTGTGTGTGTGTGTGATTATTTGAAAATTATATCTCTCGCAAATATTTTTTTGTGTATATCATGTAAAGAAAACGAAGAATATAATGAGAGATTGTGAGAAAGGGGAATGATAGTTGATAGGGAATAAAAATGAGTGTGTGAAAAATGGAAGAGTTGGTGAAAATTTGAATTGAGGAAAAATAACGCAGCGATATATATATACAATGGGTTGATTGGTGATGTAAATAAAAATGAGTAATAATGACAGATGATATTCGTGATGACTTTCGATAATCATTGAAACAAAAGAAGTGAGAGAGAGAGTTGAATCAATAAATAAAATGAAAAATATAAACAAAACGGTTTTCTTAATTTTTTTTCATCTTGGGTATATAATTTCTTGTAATTTTTTATTGAACGCCCACAAACTGTATTGAAAATTCATGGAGGCAAAAAACTACTAGTTACCACTTTGGCGACAGCGATTACGAACAATGCGATGGAAGAATCATGTCAGTGATATCATTCGTTCACGAATTATGAATTCCGCCACCTCACAAATATTTCCTAAAAATTATCACAAATAAAATTCACATTGACGCAAATAATTAAATAACATTCATTTCATCCGTTTTTATTTTATTCTGCTGCCTCCTCAAGATATTTTTATTCAATTTTCAATCAACTAATATAATATAATGCATTTTATATTAATTGTTGGGATTGGGAGTTACAACAAATGCGATTGTGCACAATTATTCGGTCAATTTTTTTTTCTTTTTTCTGTTATCCAGTCTCCTCACAAATTATACGATTGAAAATAAATTTTAATCATCAATTCGAGAATTATTCATCTTATTTCTATTATTATTATTATATACTCATTCTTTTTTCGTTTCATTTTTATTCATGTTTTTTTTTTGTTTATTTATTTTTGCAAATTTAGGTCGCAAATTGATTATCACATATTACACTTTTTTTTTCTCCCTTCAATTGTGAGTTTTCATTCACAAATAATTGTATATTTATTTACTCATAATAATAATAATAATAATCAATTATGAATAGTAAATGTCTAAAAAATTCGTGTGCATATACAACTAGTATTGAAAACATTTTAGTTATCAGCTGCGTTAAAAAATAAATAGGAAATATTAATTAATTATTCATTGTATTTACGTTTCATTAATTCTTTATGTTTCGTTTCTACTGCGAAAAGATAAAGAAGAATAAATGCATATTTTGAGTATAATTAATCTTAGAATGTATGAGATAGCAGTAATTATATTTGATAATGTGAATAAACAATGGAATTTTCATTGGAGAAATGTAAAAAAAAAAAAAGAGAAACAAGAAAAAAAATGGAGTGGAAAGTAAATATTTCACATCTCTTGCAATATCATATAATTAATTATGATAAATTAAAATGTATAATAATTACGAAGTTTACGTTTTTGCAAGTGTGTATATTGTGTGTTTAAAATTAGAAGGCAACATTTAATTTTTTATTTTTTTTTTTCATACATTTCCGGTTTCCCCCACGGTCCAATGGCTCGATAAAAAAAAAAAAACAAATCATATTAAATTTTCACCACAATCGAACACAACAAACATGGAAAAATTGACAATTTAACAATTGTCACATACAAACAAAAAATTAATCATCAACCGCAATTTAACAGAAATAAATGCACCAGAAATGCAAATAAACAACAAAAGAGAAACAGAAAAATTAATAAACTTTTTGTGTCTGTGGAAAAAATTCCCACCAATTTTAACCACACGATATACAACAACAATCACACAATTACAAAAAAATAAAGAAGAGAATAATAAAAATGAAAATTTAATGATATGAAAGAAAAATATCCTGCTTTTTTTTTTGTTATCATAAAATTGTTACATTATTAATTAACCAATTTAGCCAATCAATTGTATTAATTACTCGCGAGTGCAGCCATTGCGCGAATTAATGCAGCATTTTCTTCACGTAATCTGTCACGTTCAATAACCATTTCGCGTTGTTGTTGAAGCAATTGTGCTTCCAATGCCATTATTCTGTGATCCTGATCCTCTAACAGTACCAAAAGCCTTCGATTCTCCTCCTGTGCTTGTTCAATTAACTATAAATTAGTAGAAAAAATGATAGTTACTGAGTAAACAAAAGTGGAAAAAACAAAATAGAAGAATTAACGATGATAAAAATGGATAAATTCAAGTACACAAATTATTTATACAATCGTTTTGTAAATTATTATTGGATACTCATGACTGTATAAATATTTAAATAGATAATATTGTTAATGAATGAATGAATGAATAAATACATACATTTTGTGTATTATCACCAGTTGGTGTTGGTAAACGCGGTTGTTGTTGATTATTAACTTGACTCGATGTCGTCATTTGTGTCGTTGTATGATGATTTCCATGATCAGATTGATTAACACTGTCTGATTGATTTAATGAATCGAACTCTTCATCATCCGCTTCCAAATCTGAATGACTAATAAAAAAAAAAAAAACAAAACAAAAAATATATAATTATTCAAGTACAATGAAAGAATATTAATATATTTTACTTTGTAACAATATCAACAAAATTGCACAATAATTCCCCATTAAATATAAAATTGTTTTCTTAAACTAATTAAATTCTATTACTAAATAATTAAACAAACATAAATTTATTATTTATATATTAATTACATTGACAAAACAACTCCACAGTACATTCTAAAGCTGTTCAATAATTTCCACCCTTCTCTCACCTTTTATTCCTCCTCTGTGTATAAACTTTTGCTGTTCTCTCCTGCAACATAGATATGAAAAAAAAAAAAAAAAAAAAAAAAAAAAAATTCATGTAATAAATAATTGCACACAAAAAAAAATTCCTGCACAAAAAAAA
The DNA here is from genome assembly GCA_958496275.1 of Zele albiditarsus. Taxonomy (NCBI): domain Eukaryota; kingdom Metazoa; phylum Arthropoda; class Insecta; order Hymenoptera; family Braconidae; genus Zele; species Zele albiditarsus. Next base: position 5,482,555 of record OY292416.1, read on the forward strand.
AAAGACACGTTATACAATTTCACGACAACGAATAATAGAATGAAAAATATAAATATAAATAGAAGAATAAAATATATATATATATTTGTATTTGTATAATTATCAAGTAAAAATGCTAAATAAAAAATATTCGCGAATTTTACCATCTATATTAATATATATAATATATAAATATTTATATAAATATAATTTTATTTCTGCTGCTAATTGCGCGTACGTCTATTTAGCCCTGCGACCTGTAAAAGCAATGTAGGAAAAAACAAAAGAGAAAAATAGTAATAGAACAAAAATGATATAATAAATAAAAAATATAAAATAAAAAGATTAAAAAATGAAAATCACAAACTAAAATTGTACGGGGGAGAAAAAGAAAAGAAAAAAAACCAAACAAACATAAACAAAAAACCAAAAAACAAAACTTACTTCGATGAGCTCATGATCTAGAAACTCATTATGATGGGTATTGTTCTTTGTTTCGAGACAACCACCGCCAAGTTCTTCTTCATCCTCGCCAGTACTACCTCCTGTACTCTACGGTATCCAAATAATTAAATAGAATAACATTAGAATATTAAGTGTTAGTGTATTTCTATACTTTCCACGTGGAAAAAAAAAAAATATATATATAAGGAAAAAAATTTATTGTACAGATAAATATAAGGACTTTCTATTAGTGAATTAGTATTGAGGCGTCTTTTTTTTTTTCTTTTTTTTTTCATGGCTGCGATTTGAAATTAGAATGAATTATTTTGGGGAATTCGAACGTAGTTATTTCATAGTGAAATTAATTACAATAAAAGAGGAAATTTTATAGAGAAATACTGAATGAATCTAATATTTTCTATCAATATTCTTGACAGATGTAGTTCTTGTAATATGTCGATAGAATATTATATCAGGATTGTAGAAATTTAACGAGGTGAAGTAGATGGTTTTGATGTGAAAGTTGGATGGGTTAATAATTGATTCATTCTTAGTATTTTTTTAAGACGGCGATAATTCTAATTTAAAAATGGATAATGCGATTGTGTAGATTCCTATACGAAAATTTTCGTAATCGATGTCGCTATCGTTCAAACTACCCGTTTTTTTTTTTCCCCTCCTGTGAAAATGATATTTTTCAAAGTCGACTATTTAATGCCAAATAATTAATCCCACAAATTGTCAATAAATTATGTTTAATTCCTATTAAATTCTATCTATTATTCCACCACCACCAAAACCATTCATTCTTTCTTCATCTGAAGGTATGCAATCCCTTCAAAAAGGTGAAAAAAAAAAAAAATTGAATGTTTAAATTGAAACAAAATTGAAAGAGGAAAAATAAAATCAAATTCAAACGAGAAATAAAAAAAAATGTCAAAAAGATTATTAATTTATGATGCATTGTTATATATGTATTATTATTTCATGCGCAATTTTTGTTCACTCGATACAACAATAAAAAAGACCATGTACCATAAAAAAAATTAAAACCACACCCTCAAAATATTTAATTCATTATATTAAATTGTATAAAATTAAACGAAAATACCTCAGTTGATGGCAAATGAACGACACCAGTGCTTCGTCGCTTTTCTCGCAATTTTCGTCTGTCCCGCTGCTGCTTTCCCTTGTTTATATGTATTGGCCTGTGCAAACAGGATACGACACTAAAAACACTAGAATTTAGAATTCACAATATTCAGATTCGTCATCGGAATCGTCAGAGAGAAAAAAGGAAAAAAAAAAAACAAAAAAGAGACAGTAAGAAAAAGAATAAAAAGAAGGAGTGAAGAATTCGGAATATTTTTGTATTCAATTGTGTGAAACGAAATGAAAGTGAAACTCGTAACTGTTTTGTGTATGACTCATACAGGAGGATCGTGAAAAAAAAAAAATATATATATATATATTCAAATACGTGTCGAGGAGACAATGAAGAAATTCAGTTGAATTATTTTTTTAATCGCAAAATTTCTTTGCGAACAATATTTGTTATTATCTTATGACAATTTTTTTTTAATTCAATAGACAACGAATAAAGTTTCGTTATTGAAGATAAATAATAGAAGAAAATGAGAGAGAGAGGGAGAGAGAGAGAGTGATAAAGTTATCTATTTCATATCTATAAATTAACATTCATCTTCATTAGAACACTGCAACTAAATTAAGTTCTCTCATCCTCAATAAAATCCCAAAGGATAATAAAAAAAAAAGAAATCAAGTAAAATTAAGCAACAAGTGTGAATGAATATATATATATATATATATATATATGTGTATGAATTCATCGTATAACTATGCGACATATAGGTATTACTCACCGACCAGTCACACGTTTGTCTTGCTTTCTCATTATCGGTTTATTCTGCTGATTTTGCTCGGTGTGATCTGGCGGAATAACATTGTTACTACCTGGTTCACAAATACCTTGAGCATCATCAGGATCCACTGGATTCTCTATAAAATCAATAAATAAATCAATTAATTATCTAATTAATTAAATAATTAATCACTTAATAACAGTATAAAAATTACTGGTGAACATTGATTGATTCTAACAAAACATAGAACAATTAAGAATTATTTTCTCCTCGTCCCATTAATTAATTCCATCACCTCAACAAATAAACAATCTAACCAATAAATTTACGTAATAAATAATCAAACTTTATACACACTTTGAAAATTAATTGTTGGCATATCTTGACCAGCTCTCGGTGGCACAACACGTGCACGAGCTGTTCTAATACGTGAACGTCTTGATGTCAACTCATAATCATTATCAAAGTCTTCTTGGCTGACGGAACTCGACGCCATGCCGGTAATATCACTGTAAAAATAATTGTAAATTAAATAAAAATCCAACAAACTTGATATAAAACAAAATTCACAAACAAATAAACTAATGAATAAGCAAATAAATAGATAAATGAATAAATACTTAAAATCAAATTAATATTCATATTTAAAATAATACAAAGAAAATGCGAAATAGATATATTAAAATGATATAATAATTATTTAGTCCTTAGTCTCTTACAAAAAATGTCTGGACATCTGAGAATAAATACTTGAATATTTTTTTTTCTCTCCTTTAGTCGTATGTGTGTGTCCCTCTCTCTCTCTCTCTATATATCTCTCTCTTACTCCCACTCTCGCTATATATATATATACATATATATTTATAATTGAATATATGTGTTATATATGTGCTCTTGTGATGTTAGAACGTGCGATATTTGCCCTATCGCTTCTAATTCTTCATACACCGATGAAAATTTTATTTATTTATGATGAAAATAAAATTTCTCCACCCTCCCTCGTTCTCGTTTCCGCCCACACGTTTTTTTTTTTTTTTTCACAATGTCCCGTTGATGCCGAAACAAAGCGGATCAATGTTGCCAGTGAATTTTGTTCGTATTTACTTTTTTCATTCTAAAAACAGAAAAGAAGATACAAAAAAAAACAAAAAAAAAATAACGAATCAACACAAAAGCATAGACATAAAAATAAATAAATATAATGTGATAATAAATATTATAATATATATATATATATGTTCTTTTTCTTTCTCAACAAATATTATACACGTATTAATTTGTCATTATCAAATTACACTATGGGCCTGATTTTGTTTGTGAATTTATTGAGAAGTGAATAATTAAATTCTATTTATTTTCTCCCCCTTTTGTTATTTTGTGCGATTAATTATTTGTTTATGCACATGTGGATGGCAAGGGATTGGAATGTTGCAAACTAAGATGGGAATTTGCATATATATATATATTAATGAATGGTATTTGAAAGAAAATGAAGATAATATATTTTTTTTTGTTCTGAATTGAATGAATATTTTGAATTGATTTAACAACAATTGTGAAAACAATTTGCAAATGAATAATTTTCACTGTAGAAATATGTGAATATGTTTGTTAAATGGTTGATAAAACAATTGGGATTATTAAAGAATTTAAAATGAAGATTTTACGAACGTGATATTATAATATTTGATAATTGAATGGACTTTGTGCAATTTTTTAGTTATTTAATTAACAAATATGAAATTCAATTTAAAAGTGTGAGAGTGAATGTAATAGGTGCAATGTTTAACTAGTAATATATATTCTGTGTCTAAACAACTGTTTTTCATTGTTTTTCTTTTGCACTATGAAAAAAAAAAAAAAAAAAAAAAAATCAAGAAATGAAAATATTTTTACAGCAACATCTCAACCGATTCCAACATCAAAGTAGTAATTCCCTTTATCAAATAGAACTCCCCCAAATATATACATACATATATATATATATACATAGCTACACACAAATATACATATACACCTACATATCTAAACATCTATACATCCACATACCTATTAATTATTTAATTAACCAATTAATCTTACATCACGTAAAGCCAATGGAAAAATGAAGAAATATTTCGTGCTTTGTGTGTGCATGCCTCAATCACAAACACACAAACACTTAAATATATATATATATACATATATTACCTATATTTTGTTGTATGTATTACAGAGTCCAGACGAATTAATATAAACACACATATAAATATATATATTATATATATAATACAATTATATATATACAATTTATTAATGTGTAGAAAATGCGTCTTGCACTTTTTAAGTATCAATTTATTACTATTATCATTATTATTCACAAATAAATGAGAATAATTATTCAAATAATTGAACGTTCGTTGTTGTCGTTGATGTTTTTAATAACATTTTTGTTTTTTATTTGTTGCGAATGATATATTTTGATGTTATGCCACTTGAACGTTTGTAGTTAAATGAATTATTGCACGACGCATAATTCTCTTGTAACATTGATATAGACTGAAGAAATTGCTGTGAATTTAACTGAAACAGGGTGTTTATATGTGTATGTACGTCTGTATTTATGTATGTATACGTTTATTTGTGAAAATTGTGTGTGTGTGTGTGGTGGTGGTATACAGTGTTGATGCAGAAAGGTGTGTATTGATTTCGAGTCATGCTCTTAAGGTTGATTTTCATTGTGGCGACAGTATTGGTTGGTTGGAGGGGTTAATTTTTATGGGTTTTGGTTGGTTAATTTTGTTATTTGTAGAATTGAGTTGGTATTAGCCAATCAAATGATTGCTATTTTGTGATGGATGTAATGTGATTGAATATTTTTGATTTGATGCAACTAGAGAGGGGATTTTATTGTGTAGAAAAATTGGGGCGAGTTTCATGTGAAAATTCTATGTGATGATGATGAGTGGTTGTTTCTGTTGTATTATCTGAAAGTGACCAATCACAGTACATTTGTAGGAACATGATTACAAAGAAAAATGTAAATGTTGTATAACAGTTTTCTGTTTTATCTACTCATATGGTAGATCATATTTTTCTTTCACTGTCTACTGCAGTTGCAGTAGATAATATAGAAATGCTGCATTATTTTATATAATTTTTGAGAATAAAAAATGAGAAATAAACTAGCTTGATAATTTTTAACATATAATTCTTTGAAATAACTTCTACTTTCCATTTATATCACAAAGCATGGAGAAATAAAATATCTAATCAGTCAAATTTTATAATGCACACGAGGCAAGGACAAATGGAATATTGTTTTGAAACAAAAATATTAATTTTCCTGTGCACTGTATATTATTTAAAGAATTTCATTTTTCAACATGCAAACAGCAAGATATAGATTATTCAAACAGGATTGTTGAAGGTCTTTTGTATTTCACTTGATAAAATAATTGATAAGTTGTATTTTTAATTTTTTAACGCAATATCTAAAAATTTTATGAGTTAAGTCATAAAATCTTTTTTTTTTAATTGATAATACAATTGCTCATCAGGTGACACACCAATGGCGATTATAGTCCTTTGCGGAGGGTATATAAACAACGGGAAATGGCTTACACTTCCATTGTTCCATTTTTATTTTCAAGTACCAACAAGAATATGTAAGTATAATTTTTTTTTGAAACTGAATATAATTCATTGAGAGTTCAAATTGTTGCTTATTGAAATGAATTCCTTATTAATTATCGGTGAAAATGGAATATAATTAAAATACTCAGAAGTATAATATAAAATGGCTGATTGTTGATTCGTAAATTGTTCTCGATATGTGTAGTTGTTGTTGAACAAACAATAGCATCGGAAAAAAAATTTATGGGAAGATGATGACGTGTCACTGTTAAACACGAACGCATCGTCCAAGACGTCGCCATTTTGGGCACAATCAGGGTTTTCTATAACTGCCACGTATAACCAAAACCACATTTGTCTAATTAAAGAAAGAAAATATATATATATTAGTAAAATTAAATGGACATTCTCTTCGTAAAATAACGAAACTTTTGTGAGTTTAATACGTGTCCTGTCCTTCTGGAATCAGAAGAGTTTATCATGTTATTCCTTACCTTTTATGAATTCATATACATTTCCAAACTGTCGTAACTATATGAAAAAATATAAAGATAAATATGGTGCGATGATTTTATAGTTGACCAAATGACGTCGACTGATAATGATGACATCAATTTTATTCAACAGTACTATCCTTAGATACTATTTCTACTTGTACAAACCTTTCAGAAAGAAATGAAGCCGATATTTTTGAGTCTGTTGATGATATTTTTCATCAATGAGTACGTTCAAGCAGCGGAGGATGGAGAAATGGATACATTTGAGTATTTTCCATTGAGTTTCGCTAATAAACAGACAATACTCAATTGGGATTGGAAATTATATAATGCCGTAAACGAATTATTGACGAAAAATGATCTGTCGAAAGAAATGACTAAAGAAATTCATAAAGAAGTGAAGAGCTTGGTATTGGAATTGGATAATTTGGAGAATAATATGGATATATCCGCTATGAAACTCTTACTTTCAAGCGAGTATAAGATACTTGACAGTCAATACATGAAACTTGTAGATAATTATTACGATCAGGTGGTGAAATTTGGATTTTGTGAACGGAATAGTGCGAAACCGAAACAATTTTTTGAACAATTAACATCGGGTCTTCAAAATTTGCCACAAATACTTCTCAATATGCGTCAATACATGCTTGAAACAATGAGACCTGGTAGACTTTCAGAATGGGGCGCAAATGTTCCTTTGAACGCACAGGTAAGCTTTAGAAAAATAAAAATCAACAATATGGACGGTGAAAATCGCAATATTAAAATGGATAAATCAATCCTCTGTGGTGCAATAGCGCAGATGAGAAGGGATGCGCTCGTGCGCGCATCCGCGACAACGCGCTGAACTAATTTCCAAGAAGTTAGTTTGTTCAATCCGATACCTTTGTCTTAATACCATTTATTAACTGTTATTTACGATATAAGAAATAAATTAGATATATATATGACATTCAAGTTCCAAATATACTAATTCTTGTAAGATATTTTCAAAATATTATGTGACTCTTCAGAATTTAAATGAAATTTCCTTTTTTTTTTTTGGCATTTAGTATCATTTCGCATTGAAATTAGACTAATTTTTATATAAAATATTACTCGAAGATTTTGAGAAATGTAATGAGGATATTGTTCTTCCTATCAGCAACCATCTACATGTATTCAGGACATTTCACCGCGACACAAATTATATTTCATTTACACCCAATTGATTCTAACTGAAATGAAAGGTTTCGCAACATTATTACAAGCCTATGCGAGGAAAGTATCGGTTGATGGACCCAGTGAGTATAGTTTAAGATCTATTTCTAACTCAATGGTGGAAATACCTATCAGAAAATAATCCAACACTATTAATCCATACTTGTTGTGAAGAATCTAAATTAAATTATTGAAATTGGTCATTCAGCAGGACTAGATTACACTGGTGTGATAAGCGTCGTGAAGCAGAACTTTGAATCTCGGCTGGGAAGCTATCATAAAATGTTTACTGAGGACATTGATTCGCTACCGCAGGTCATTTTCCGGTGTCCTATATTATCCCCTAAACGCGGTAAATTGGAATCCAATATACATTTGTCATTAATTTTTTATTCATATAAATTAACTCTCGTTACCCATATATATTTTTTTATGTCACAGGTATTAACTATGTGGAAGTGGAGCATTTTTCACAAATCAAACTTTTCAGCTTATTAACCGACCATGAACTACGCAAAAAACGCTGTAAATGGGAATTTATTATTTATTTTTCATTCATTCCAATTAATTTTCATTTCTCAGACATTTTTTTATGTGGTAGCTATTTTTGGCGAGATACTTCGATATTTCCCGTATTTAGAATTTCTCGACAAACCTCCGCCACCATCAGGAACATGCGGAACTTGTGAATCGCGCATCGTTCCAGCTTTTTGGAAGAACGGTCTGACAGTACACGATTGTCTAAGTGTAGGAAGTTACATGGAAGTGTGTCCACCCGTGAGTATAATTTACATACCAAATAGAAAATAATTCCGACAAAATAAACGCACCCATATGATGTGACCTTTGGGCTGGAAATTGTGTCAATCAAAATTGTATAATGATTTTTGTTAAGGTACCTGGATCGAACCGCGAATACTTGTGGTTGAAAGATCGAACGAATAATTCTGTTTATGGAGTCGAAACACCATGTGACTTACCATATTACATGATTTCTCAAAAAACAGTTAGTGGAATTGAGTGTCCGTTATGTGCTTGTTCTGTAGATTTGAATATAACAAAGGAAGAAGATAGTAATGCTATTTGGCGCGTCAGTCTCACTGATCAGATTGCAGATATTTGGAATGACATGTTGAGTTTTATTGTTTATACCGATTCAGATTGATTTTGAGTATCAATCTACATAATATGTAAAATATTGCAGGGTTGTTACGGGTATTAAATTTGTCACGTATGATAATGCGGTACATCTTCAAATTCAGCAAGCAAAATTTTCGGACGATGCACTGTCTTCTAGTGGAGTTGCATGGAAAGAACTTGATGTCAATTATGATTGTACAGGTAATGTATCCGCCGATATGAAATACGAGCCTTTGCGATTTGATCAGAAGATATTATATCTGGATGATATAAAAGTTCCCGATGGCCATGTTGTAACTGGTAAGTTTATTTTGAAACAAGAATGGGAATACCAAGAGTCAATATGAAATGTTCGAAGTAATCTCGATTATGGTTATGTAGGAGTTCGATTCGCTTACGACGATTCGGCTTTCATGCTTAATGTTCATGCGACACCGTTTGATCTTGAAACGGCGGAATTGGATCATTCAAAAAGTATGTGGTTGGATGCCAAGAACAATCCATTGGATGATGATGTTCAATATCACTCGAGGTATGTGCATGTACACAATAAATAAATTATCTTTCGGTTTGATTTGAAGTAGTATGAAAAAAAAAATGATATAACTTTTGATGAATCTACAGAGTGGAAATCTTGATGGGCGAAGCTGATGATCCATCTCGAACAGTTCACAATGTGTATGATTCAGCCACCCAGAAAGCAATAAAATTCACTCATACTGACTTTAAGAAAGATGCTGGACAGACAACCATTCCATTGTTGGATGCACAGCCTGTTGAAGGGAAACTACCATTCCCCCTCAGCGGAATTGGACTATTTTTTAGAGGTGAAGATGGCAAAAGTGGATATGTTGTCCCTCGCATTTACACTATGGATATTATTCCATACATGAATATGCAAGTGTATCACCAAGAATTTCCGGTAGAATAATCAGTTTTTTTCTCTATCAATTACTAAAATAAATTCAGTATTCCTATAAATGAATTTTATGTACACTCATATTGTTGAATTGTGAATTATCGGAGTAACTTTGGAAATATTGATTCGTTGCATCCGATTCTGATAAAAAATATTAATAATTGTTAAATATTATAAGGTGAATTTGAAATAATTACATATCATATTCGATTCCAATAATGTTTAATCAATAATATACCGTATATACAAAAAAAAAAAAATGCCATCCTTAGCTGTTACAGATATGTCGAAAATTTGCATCACCGACCGAATGCAAAATTGTCACTAGATGGTGTTAAAAATAGTTGATAAAATCACTCTCATCCTTTCCCAAAATTCTCATCCAATTTTCAGTGTTGCACAACGAGAAACAAAGGGGTTCCCAAGCACAATCATCGATACCCAACGATATTTGGCGATATTCACAGCTATTTTGCGCGGAGCACGCATCACTCGTACATAACCTAAATCTTGTTATTTTTTTTTTATATTTTGCGTCGGCAATCAGCTATATCAATCTGTGATTAAATCATATCTTCACAGAATTGATTCTCTATTAACTATATATAAACATATACATAAAATAATTATATAAAAAAACAATATAATAACTCGAATAACAAAAACCATTTATTATATTACGTATATGTGGGTGTGATGATACACTGGAACATAGATAGGGTGAGCGCCATTTTTTTTCGTTTTTTGGTTATTTTCTTCAATATTATTATTACTCCCGGTTACAGTATTATCCTTATTTTGCGATCAATTTATTTATCGAGTTTAAGATGATTTTTATTTTCATCTTCTGTGGTGTGAGGTAATTTTTTTATTTTGCTTGGATTAAAATTCACGTACAACAACCTGTCGTCATCAGCTGTTGGCTGCATTCCCAAATTAATTCAAGTTATTTTCATTTCGTAATACATTAGATGATTGTATGATTGTATGTGTGTGTGTGTGTGTGTGTGTGTGCGTGTATGAGTGTACTAAAATTGTAGAGAGAAAAAAAAGTATGTTTATTTGATTGTATATATGTATTTATGAATTTATAAATGCGAAGTTTGGTGTGGATGTGGGACAATTGGTTTTAATTCGCGATATATGCACAACGAAATTTGGAGCAACGATCGATTGTGAAATGTAAGTGGGATTTATTTATTTGTGTGTGTGTGTGTGGGGGGTCATTGTGGGGTCATGACGCAAATGATTCAAGTGTAGGAAAATTTGAAATAATATTTTTATGAATTGTCGATTTTTTTCTTCTTGTTTGGATAAAAATTGTTTAGGGTTATTTAAATTAATTTGCGATCATTGAATTGGTTATTCTTTTTGTTATTGATTAAATCTAATTGTCATTTATTATTTTTTTTTATTCAATTTATTATTGTTTATGAATGTTTGATTTTGTATTTTACAGATGGGAGATGCACCGAAAATTTATGGCAAAAGACGAAGTATTGTTCGTCGAATTGGTTCATTTTTACCATTAAAACCATATCCAAAAATTTATGTAAGCGTTACGCCATTACATTCAATGTCGAGTTCGATGATTAATGAAGACACGAGTAATAATGATACAGTCAATGTTAATGGTTTTGGAGTATCTGAGTAAGTTTGAGTGATAATTACATTTTGTTATCTTTAACCGTTATATTGATAATAATTTTTTTTTATTAACAGTAGATTATCGAGTAGTAAACCGGATTTATTAGAACCAATTAGTTTTGGTTCTGAGGTGAGATTGCTTGCATTGGAACAAGAACTTCAAGAATTGAGAACACAAGTTTCATTAATTGTGAAAACCGCTAGTCAACGACAACACTGTGAGTAATGAATTAATAAATATAATTAAATGTCATAAATACAATCGATGAATAATTGGAAAAGTTATATATAAACATGTATATCAATATCAATAGTGATAATCCATATACACGTACTTATATATATTTACATACACATATATATGTGAGTCATAATGAGAAAATTAGACAGCCTTAATGATTTCTACATTATGTATCACTTAAATTATCCATTACAATAATCTCTAATATATATATTTCTCATCACTGATGCCATTACTTCAAACCAAATATCATCACGTATTGAAATAAAAGGAAGAAAAACAATGATAATATTTGTTATTCGTTATTTATTATATTTATTATTACATACACAAGGAAAATTTTAATCATCAATTATTATCTACTTATATAATATCCAATCGTTATGATATATATTGCATGACTTCACTTTTCTCCTTTCATTAATTTATTTATTTATTCATTTTCAATGATGTACTATTGAATTGAATAAAATAATGGAATCAAAATTCACATCCGTTATTCATTTCATTTTCTTTCGATCGATTAAATTAAATTTAGGAATATTATATAAATTGATATTTTTTGTTGTTGTTTTTACAGATGCATCAATGGCATCATTATCGAATGGAAATTCAGAACAAGCACTGCCATCACCACCACCACCACCACCATTACCACCACCAACAACACCACACATTGCACGACGTGCGAGTTTACAAGAGCATAAAATGGAGGACAGAAAAAAGCCACTGATGACACAGAAGTCAATGGGTGATATGCTGAAAGACATTGATAAAGTTAAATTGAAACCAATTGAACGGTAGTAAATGAAATGAGTAAAATAAATTGAATATTATAAAGAATAATATATATTCATTATTTTATTCTTTTTAAATTAAATTTTTTTTTTTTTCTTCTCTGTTATTTGAAGGTGAATTAATTTTGTATTTTTTTTTTTTTTTTTTCGTTTCGTTTTAGGTCACCGGGCGGTCGACCGGTTCGGCCAAAACGTGAAAATAGTCCGTGCAATGATTTACAAGAAATATTACGCAAGAGATACGTCGCTATGCGATCACCAGACAGCAGAAATTCATCAACATTTAATATAGACGAATCATTTTCAGCTTAGACATAATACGTATATATAAATTATAATTGTCCTTACGTTCCAATTAATTCTTCTTCTTCTTCTTTCTATTATTGTGTTGATCTATTGTGGAATTTACATCCTTTATCACATTACACGATGTTGCATTTGATAGATATTAATAATGGAAGGGAAAAAAAAAACAAGCTGAAGAGAAAAATGAATTTTTAGTTAATTTCTAATTGTTTTTATTCATTCAATCTTTCAAATTTCTTATCAACTACGCCATATATACATATAAACATATTTCTTTTTTAATTATGTTGAATAATTTCTTCACTTATTGTTAACTAGTTCAAGGTATCATCTTTGTTATTTTATTTTTCATTTAATGTCACCATTTTGCCATTTATAATGCGAATTAAAGTTATATTTTATTTCTTTCCGTGTAATATAGTAGAGATTGTAATTAGTGAAGTTATTTTCCGGCGAAAGAAAGAAGGAACATATATACAAAAGATTAATTGGAAAAAAAAAGAACAAGAATTAGTAATGAATTGTGAGCTCAGAGAAATTGTGAGTGAGAATATTATTTAAGCGTGCTGAGATTGTGCAATCGTTTGACTATTTTATCTTTTCTTGCTCTCTTATGTAATTGTGATGGATTGCAAAATTTTTATGTCTTTTTGTTTCTTTTTATTCGGGAGAAAAGGTGCGTGCACATTTTTGTTGTTCTTTTTTTCCCCCCTTTTTCTTTCAATTTATAGAAGTAAATAACAATTGAAAACAATAATGAACAATTGATGATGATGTAGAGTGGATTTTATACATGAGGCTTTTACCAATAACAAGATGGAGAATGAAATAAAAAAATGGAAAAAAAAAATAATACAATACATTATTGTCATAAAAAATGTGTAATATACCAATTTAATCTCCCACAAATAATTCATTATACATCAGTTATATCAACGATCAATTAAATTTCCTCCAAAACATCCCCATTACCCCATGTTTAAATATATAGGGGAATTTATATCACAATCTAGTGTATAAGTACATCAATATACCCACAAGATGGCCGCAGTGTATCAAAAAAAAAAAAAAAAATGTGCTCCAATTTCCTCTTCTAACCTACAAATACATATATAATCAATTAATCATATTGATTTTTATTCTGATTGATTTGTAAATAAATCGAATTACAAATGCCGGATAAATTAATTATCATGTGTCGACAAACATTATTAGGTTAGGATCAACATACAGTGAAAAAAAAAAAGAATAACCCAACACGGCGTTTTTCACCAATAGCAAAAGCGTTTGATTCATCAGCCAATCAAATTAAATGTTTTCACACAGTGACCTCCGTTCACACATGCAAACACATATTACACACACATTTTTATGCACAATAAAAAAATATATATATAAACTACACACTCCGAATGCATGTTATATGTCATTTTTTGTTGATCATCAACGGATTGTGTGTGTAATATCGCGTATATTAATCGTTCTGTGAACTCCATGATGTAAAAATAATAAGAAAAAAAAAAGATTCACATAACTGTGTATATCAATGTATGTATATATTCACATGAGTATACATATATGATATCTATGATTTAATAATATCACAATAATATATTCATCATTAATATCTCAATCAATTCACGATTTTAATTTCAATTCCTATTACAATATGTGCATAAACAGAAAATTATCAGACATAACCTTCACATATTTAAACGTTCGAAGTGAGGTTATGTAGTACGTATATGTAGCTCAAGAGAAAGATAGAGTAAACACATACATATATATATTATTGTAGTGTTATATACATGAAATTTACGTGATATAAATTATAAATAATTTTTTTTTCCTTTTAGTTAGCGTTCTTGATTATATAATATCCGATCTGTGTTGTTTTTAATTAAACTGCTGATGAAGTTTTTTTTTAAGTCGAATTTTGATCTGTGTTTTGATGAAACAGGTTCAAACACGAATTTATATTTCGATTTTTTTCTCACTTGATCGCTATTTTATTCTATTATTTTCTTCGGTTGGGTTACATGGTTACTGATATTGTTGTTATTACAATTACGAAGATGTTTAGTAGATCTTAGATGTTTTGAGCTTGATGTTAAACTCTCTCTTTTACTTTTCCTTATGTTACTACTTGGTTCCTTTTTTTTTCTGCTGCATACTCGCTTTCTCTTCGGTTTATTAACCCCTTGACGTGAATATATGTTTCTGTTCTGAGGAATGAATTTTTTAGGGGGATGTTTGATTTAAAAATTCGTATACTTCAGCATTTATACGATATAGAACACGATTGTATGAAATGATTTCGATGTTTGTCACAATTGTTGTTACAACAATAACATGGCGCATTCATCAATTTAACTCATTTCATAATCATTATTTTGTAATTGTTTATCAATCTCATTGATTTCTCGACTGTTTTGTTTGATAGCTTTATCGGTAAACAATTGTTTCGGATTTCACAGTTGTTTTCAATAGGATGTGTCAATTGTCCTTTATTTCCGTCAAACGCGCACACAAATACATATATGTGCCAATGTAAATACATTGTCATTCATTCAATGACAAATTCAAATTCTATTCACTGAGTTGGATAGAATTATTTCATTAATGTAATTTTAATCGATATAATAATTTTTTTTTTCCTTTTTATATTCTTAAATTATATACTGTCGACATTAATTAGATATAGTATTATAATAAATTTTACATATATATACGGATTTGTTTTAAAGTAGTCAACTTATCTGGGAAACAATTAATCTTTTATTACGTTTTTCATGTTGGCGACACTCGTAACTTGGGAATGAATAATCTGATTGACATTATTCTTACACGAAATTCATTGCAATAACTGTGGCTGTAGTTGGAAGTAGCGAATTTAATTTCTACCAGAAAAGTTAATACTTCACAGTGATTTTAATAGTAATAAAAAAACGACCTTTTCATTTTGCTAAAATATTCTCAATATCATCAGTAAAATTTTGCATCTCCGATCATCTTCACATTCCAAATTACTTGGAAGAAAAGACAATTGAGAATCAACTTCTAATTTTTTGTCTCTCTACTCGCAATTATTCATTAAAAATAAATTCCTTAATTTATACCATTTATTTTTCTCTTCTTTTTCTTTCAGAACAAATTTTTCGCAAGTGTAATAAAAGTGACAATAGTAATGGGGTGGCTACCGAGATACCCATTGGAAATAGACGTCCCACCGAGAGTTTTATCGCGACGCAGAGGCGTATCCGGAAGTAGTCTCACAGGAATCCTTGGGGTAAGTGTAACTAAAGTCACTTGAGTCTAGACAATCCCAAATATTTTTTTTCGAGGACTTTGAAATTCCCACAGGATTTATGTGTATGTATGTGACATATATATATACATATATATGTTGGATAGTGGTTATATAAAGTATATATATTATATACAAAGATAATAAATCCATCGACGTGAAACAGAAATTAATCTCGTGAATTTATCATCCATTATAAATCATTGATAGTATCGGGTCAATTTTTTACACAGACTGTGCTCTAATTTTTTTTTCTCATTTATTTTTTATTCAGTTGTTTTTTCTTTTTATTTTATATCCTACTCGAAAAACACCCAACGGTGTGGTATAAAAATAAAAAAAAATGAGATGAAAAATAAAAAGTAAAACAGTGAAAAAAATCACGCACCAACGGTGAATTTATAGCGATACTCGTGGCTATATACGCACGGGCAAACACACACAGGGGGATATTGAGTGTGATTCAGTTATAAATTTTGAATTTTCGGTCGTTTCTGTTTTGCCAATATTATTCTAGTGAATTGGTTATTTTTCTTCTTTTTTTTTTTTTTTTAACGTTGAGTTCAATTGATAACTAATAAACACAGAGTGATTTTGCGCACGGGATTTGTCGGGGGATTTAGTGACATTATTAATACCCAGAGGGTGGGGCATAATAAATATGAAAAGAAAGAGAAAAAAAGCAGAGGCGAAATCCTGCAGGTGCGTAAAGTTCACGATCGATACTGCAACCGTATGCCTGGGACAGCAAAGCTCAGTCTACTTTTATCCTCTTTATATCTCTCTATCTGATCCAAGGTTACTGATAATGCGTCGATTGATGTATGCAATTATTTACGCGGAGCTTCTGTGAAGTGCCACTAGATGACGTGTGATTCTTCCACACTTAATGAATGTGTGGATAATACAAATGAGTCAGAAATAAAATTTATTCTTGTTCCCATCTTATTGATTGTAAATCGGAACTGATACTTTTAATTGACAATTATAGCTGAATATCAGGTATATATTTACTCGGAAAACAATTGTATATTGAATAGTTTCCTCTAACTTCAATTTGTAATTAATTTTAACGAAGCAGTTTTCATTTCTGTATGCAAACTCACCACAATCCAATTCCTACAACGTTTCACTACACCAATGTCGACATGGTGAATTATTTTAGCATGTTGTGAAATATTTTAGAGGTTCAATTGTGGTCATTCTGTATATAGAAATGCAGTTTTGTTGAAATTAATCATAGATTGCATGTATCGTGTTTTTCGTTCGTTTGCAATGGATATGTTTCTATTATAACACAGACCGCAATTGTTGATTAACCCCCAAGACTAACTATCTCTATTTTTGAACAAGCATATTTGAAGGGAAAAAACCAATTTCCAACGTAGGACTTCATTCAATCGAATGTTTCACAGATGTAAAAAAATAGCGAAAAGTTTTGCTTGTTCCTAATCGATTACTCGCTGTTTTACAAGCAGAATTCACTGGCTAACAGTGGAAATTGGTCAATTAGGTCTGGTTATATACGCGATCAAAGTTGTGGAAACTAATTTTGGTATATACTGGATAACTTTTGACAGGGTCATATTCAACGGTGACCTCCAACCCTTTGAGGTACAGTATACATTTGTCTGTTCATTTGAATTTGATGAAATTTCATAACCAAAGTGTTTTTCAGGTCACTGATTTCAAATGTGTATTCAAATTCGTAATGACAGATTCAATTTGACGTATTAAGGTTGGAAGAACTGCACGAAGTTTGCTTAGATGATTCATTGAAACCAGGTTGTATATTGATCATTGAACTGACGAAGTTTCAACAAAAATCCTATGTAAAGTCCGAATTTTCTAAAGGCTCATTGAAATACGTGAGTTTGTCGTACTAGCGTATTCCTTTGTTCACTGAACAAGTGATTGGATTGATTATATTTCAATAGTTTATGGGTTGGAAAACTTCTTCGATCTTTGTCCGCTGATATGTCTCTCTCTTGAGTTTGTTTTAGTATCAATCATTGCTCCTGAAGTATGAGCAATAAGAATATGAAACTAAATTAAGAAACGTGTCACTCCAGAATGTCATCATACTTCAGAGAGTTGAAGTTGAATAGAGAACAGAGGATGGAGAAGTGAAATATTAGAATTCTCTACAAAGTTCTTATCTTCTGAATGAAAAGAAATAGAATGATAAATGAGGACCCAGAGGTTTCGTTAGTTGATGAAGATAATTTGGGTTTAAATCTATCCACCAATTGTCTCTAGCCAGATATTGCAAAATTGGTATTTCCATATCACCCTGACATGAACTACCCAATATCCAAACTCAATCCCCACAATGGTAGGCTATTTCCTGAATATTTCACCAATTCCAATTCCACGTGAAACAGAACTGGTAGGTATCATACTGAGCCCATGAAAATCATGACCTAAACCATGAAATTCGACAAACTGTCGTCTATTTCCCTAGTTAATAATAATTGCGGAAACGGTGGTTGTTGTTAGGTGTGCTGGTGGTGGTAGTTACGTCGGTGGTTTAAATCGATTTTCCACCCGAGTATAACCACTCCCGGCAGCTGGCGCGACTCTCGGATCGTCCACCAATCAAAACGTTCCAATGCCGGCTCACTACGTTGTATCGTGTATATAGCAACACGTCGTCGTATTTTCCGCATATATACGAGAACGAGAAGACGAGAGTGGGTCCCCCTTTCTCTCTTCCGCTCTTCATAATATTGCAAGAAGACAAAAACAAAAACTGCGAGTGTGTGTATGTGCGTGCGTCGTGTTGTCAAGTGAAACTCCGATATTCGTTGTCATATCATTCTTGTCTGTATAAAGTTTCATATATTATTACAAAAGGAAATGATTTTTTCGTTTGTAGTAAAATGAAATAGAACAGAGGAAAGACGAACATATTTCTCTGTGTTTCTTTGTTGGATACTTCTCCTTTTTCCTTTTTCTTTCTCATCCCCTATCGTATGATGGGGGATGTTTGTGTGTTGTAGTGTGTGTTAGTGTACACTTTAACCATGATATTCAATGCGATGAAACGTCGCACCTTTCGCAACCGTCGGGACGCACGACGTCGCTCGTATCACTACAGCCTGATGGTGAGTCAGACATTTGCTCGCGCAACTCTCGCACCTGTACACACATGTTCGTTCCTGTTAGTGAACGAACTGGCAATATAGGTGGGGGTGGTTGTGAGGGTGACAAAAGCTTTGAGGATATATGTATACGAGATTGTTGAGAGTGTGGGAATATTGAATATTGGGATGAGGAAGATGAACTTGGATAGAGATTATTAATGTTCATGTGGAGATTATATTTGTCTTCTATGCTTATGAAGTTATGGTTCGGGTAAAGCGGATTAATATAGAGGGAAGTTTGGAAGGGTTGTTTAGTTGTCGAACTTGGTGAAAGTTGATAGAATGGGTAGTAGGGATGATATAAAATACATTTGTGGAGATTTTTAGCACTTTTTATTGGAAAAGTTTTGTAAAATTGGAGTTTTACATTGAGC
The DNA here is from genome assembly GCA_958496275.1 of Zele albiditarsus. Lineage (NCBI taxonomy): Eukaryota > Metazoa > Arthropoda > Insecta > Hymenoptera > Braconidae > Zele > Zele albiditarsus. The sequence goes on from OY292416.1 coordinate 5,502,053, forward strand.
AAAAGGACTGTATACAATCTTTGGGGGGAAAAAATCTCCGGATTGGTTGATTTTAAAATAACGAAGACAACAATTATTTTTCCTCATTCCAGACACGTATAGTGAACGTTGCACGAAGGGATTCTTCGAAATACGAATTATTAATGCTAAATAACGATAGTATTCCAAAAAAATGTTCCAAGTTTGAAAAAATGAATAACAATGGCAGCAAAAAAATTCCAATTATAATATTATTCCAATTGGTTTATCGAACGTACCATACTTACCACAATTTCATCCAATTTTAAAATTGATTATCATCATCATCATCAACCATCAAACACTCCACACCAATCATTATCATAATTTTTTAAAATTCATTCTCCTCATTCCCGTCTCATACCATCAATAAATTTTGATAGATAGCTTCATACTTCACCATATCTATATACCGGCACTCAACTTGAACGAAAAAAAAAAAAAACAAACAAACAAACAAACAAAAGAAAAATATCTCTCCGTTTTTTCCTCCAACCTCTCAGAGATCTATATCGCTATATTAATCAGAAACTAATTTTTTTTCATTGATAACTTTATCAAACAGGAAATTGATAAATCAATGTTCCACTACCTCCACCCCCCGCTCACCCACACTTTTTTTTTCCAGTCTCGCTTGAGTATTATTAATTAATTTTTAATCGCAATGATCGCTGAGTGTGTCGCACATAAAAAAAAATACAGAAAAATAAAAAATAAATCAATAAGGAAAAAAAAAAAAATTGGCAGATGTTTCTTTTTATCTACAATTGGGATTTTTTGTTTTCCATTAATAATGAGAGACCACTCGAATTTTTTTATTTTTACATCTATTTTCTTTTTTTTTTCTGTTATTTGCCTTTCTTACATTTTTTTTTCTTTCTTTTTTTTTCATTGAAAAGGAGGAAGTGGATGGGGTGGGGGGTGGTGGATGAAGGAAAGATTGTAGCGCTGGTTTATCTATTGCCTGTAGAGGCTACGTCTGACAAACGAGGGTCAGAAAATCGGATTTGAGTTTCGATGTTGGAAAAAAAAAAAAAAAGACGAAAGCGAATCCTTGAGCGAGCGCAAAGAACGAGAAAAATATGCGTTCTTCTTATCTCTCTCTCTCTCTCTCTCTTTGTGTGGGGGAGGGGTTTCACCTCATCCGTTTTAGGGAGGAGGTGGTGTAGAGGATTTGAGAGAAGGTGAGACAGGATGGGGGGCACGATATCGGATAGCTCTGACGATAATCAGATAAGCTTCTCGTCCGGAATAACCCGATGTGTACACATGCTCACACAGTGAATCAGTCCTCGTGTTCTCTATGAACTTTATTTTTTTTTTTCTGTTACGCTTATGTTTGATTATTAAAATTGTTAGATGATTGTTATGGGTGTATTTATCATCTCACCATCATTTCACTCTAATAATAAAAAAAACTAATACCATCATGAAATATTCCATGTGTCACAATCTTCCATCGAAAAAAAAAAAAAAAAAATCCCTCAAAAAAATATTTCAACCAATAAATAATATTTATTTATTCTTTCTTTATTATTTACAGTAAGAAGGAATAACTAAAATTTGAATTACCAATTATATATTTTATCAGAATTAATCAACGTCTCATCACTATTTTAAATACTAATTTTTGTCACTGGTAATTTTATCAAATTTTCGATGAGGAAAATCATATTGATGTTTATTATCAGTGTTGAATCGTAGAGAGATGAGTGTTGAGATAAAGCGACATGCTGATTGCCTATACGCTTGTGAAATCAATTGTCATTGTTATTATAGTAACACGCACTTTGTTATTAATGTGTGTTAGCGGATAAGTGTTTGTGTATGATTGGCAATTTAAATTAATGATAAGAAGAGAATGAAAAAAAAATTGATAAAAATGAAAAGAAATGGAAAAAATCAAAACAGCAAGAAAATTAAATTCAAAAGAATTTTTCCATTTTCCCCAAGAACTCCCCCCCCCCCCCCCCCCCCCCTCCCTCCCCACCAATTTAATTTTTCACCAATATATTTTTTACAACTTTTCACTTCTTTTTTCACAGCATAACAAATATTTTTCTCTCAATTTTTTCAATGTGTGAATAATTTTTTAAAATTATTAATAACCAGATAGGGGTTGAGAGGGGTTCGGGCAAAATGTTGAGGGATGAAAAATTAGACGAGATGAGAAACGTGACAGGATTGTCGTTGATTCATCTCTCTCATTCCTCTCTGCCTTTCCATTTATCTATCTCTTTTGTGAGGTCTCTCTGCTCACGATCAATAAAACGCTTCTCTCATCCTGGTTGTCTGGTGTATCCCTGTTATGTGCTATACTATACTATAGTATGTGTATATTGTACACATTCTGTCTCGCTCGCTTTTCCGGCAACGCGCAACTACATTATCTTTATTCCCCGCTTCACGCTCATAACAGAAGATATAACTTTATACCTGGACGCTTTCGTTTTTTCCGTCTATCACAATTTTTCTTTTTTTCCATTTTTGTTTTTTTAATTTTATTCTTGCTTCCCTTTTATTTCTATTTCCTATTTTTATTTTTCTATGCTACAGTTGATTTTATTGTTCACGCACTGTCATTGAGGAATTGTCTGTTGATTTAATTTAATTTTGTTGATTGGTTATTTTCCTATTCAGATGACAAATGTTGAATTTATTATTTGAGGTTTTTTTTTTTTATTAAGTTATTATTTGAGTCTGATGTAATTTTTTTTTTTCAAATTTTGTTAGTTTATACTGAAGAATTGACAATGACCTGATGAAAAATGCATGGGGAAAGTCAATCGCTCGACTAATTTTTTTTCTATCCTATCCGCCAATTGGTTGAAAAAAATTGAATTTAAAGACGTAATATTTCGAACAATAAATTAAAAAAAAAACAAAATAAAAAAACCAAAGGAAGAAAAATTGTTTAAATATTCAATATGAAAAATTTCATTAATCCTTACAAAATGTTTTATTCTTGATCTCTTCGTGATGGCATTGGAATAATTATTCAGAGTAGCTTTTATACAATTTTCTGTATATATGTATTTTCATCTTACTCCATCCCTTCCTGTTACCCACACCCTCATCCCAATATTTAACAACGTATAGAGACGAGTATACCCTCAGGCATTATGGTACTATGTATATATACGTTGTGTATATCTATCCAGGATATCAAAGCTTCATGATAGCTATATCCGATGTGTATACACTTTGCTATGCCAGCTTGAGCTCTACTATAAACTCTACCTGTTCGTTTTCATTCCAATCTGAAATTTACCATATGCGTAAGTGGGTGGAAAATTGATTGCATACATTTAGTAACATCAAAGGGCTGATTTTTCCACGATTCTTTATCAGTAAATATAAAATTTTATGAATTTTATATTTATTTTCCCTTCACTTTTTTCATCTTTTTCTTCTTTTTTTTCGGGTAATAAATTTTTTTTTTCTTTTTTTCATACAGTTACATTTATTAATTATAATTATTGTTGTAGGAAAATTAATTGGAATATAAATTGTTATTTGTAGAATATTTATCATTGCAATTTCTTCGGATATTTTTGTCAATAATGCACAACAATTTTTTTATTTAAAGCCATAATTTATATTCATAAAATTCAAATTACTCCATTTCCCCTTTTTTTCTCTTTTCACATCTCAAATTATTCATGCATTAATTTTTTTTTTTTTCATCCACCGGTATTTATATTCACGAATAATTATTTCGTAATATGAATTCTCTATTTTTTTTTTTAACAGTTGATATTTATATCCAAACACTATTCCGAAAATGAACTCGTATTAATTAACCCCCAGCATAACTTATCTCTCTATAAAAAAGAATAAAATTTTACTATATTTATTTACTCTTCTCCTTCTTACTCCTCCACGCCAATTTTCTCTATTTTTTATATTCAATAAACAAAAAAAAACAGTAAATGAAGTTATGGAACGCGGAAACTATGAATGATTTCCCGAAGGATTTTTTGTTTTTTTTTTTTTCGCTTCCTTCTACATCTGTCTGACTCGTACTTTCTTTCTCTACTTTGAACACCCGAGGCCCAGATATATACAAGACGACAAAGAAATAAAAAAAGGAAAAGAATTAATAAATTTTATTTACATTTCTATTTTATTATCATTTAGTTTTTCAAACTTATTCTTTATATTTTTTTTTTTTTTTTTTTTTTTTGTAACGGTTTTTTTGATAAACCTGTCGCGACTTGTAAAGGATATACACGGACAATTACACGTGATGAAGGTTTGATTCTATATATTTATATCAATCCTTGCACATATATATAAATAAAGGAAGTAATCCAAAAATATATGTACGCCCCTAAAGTCTTTAACTACAATAAATACGATGTGTCATGTGTCTGTGTGCCTGTGTGTGTGTGTGTTTATTTTTCCACATAAACCATATCTTTATGTACTGGTGAAGATTTTCGTTCTAGTTCTTCTTCGGGCACTGCTTCCTTATTTTTGTCATCCTTATATCACCCTAATATACAGAGAAAAAGGGGAAGAAAGACAAGAGAGAGGGGGACATTGGATGGATTTTACCCTATATATTTTTGTTTATTGTCACTTTGTTATGTTGGATCCTTTTTTTTTTTTTTTTTTCCTGTTTCCTTTCACGACACCTGTGACGACAAATGGATATACATGCCAACTGAAACACTCAGAACTCTATTTCCTTGTTAATGCACAGTTGGTGAAATAAAGGGGTGGCGTTTTTTTTTTTTTTTTTTTCTTTCAGGGGGGATATGTGTTACTGGTTGAAAGGATATTTTTATTTTTTTTCCTTGTTGAAGGATGTGATAGGGAGTTGTGACAATAATTGGTGGTTGAATGGATAAAGTATAATTATGTGATATTTGTGACAATATTTAGGATAATTTACGGGAGGGGGGGTTAAATTCTAAATTTTATACATCAATAAAATATTTATTATTTTATTATTCAAATTTTTTTGTGAGCAATAAATTTAATTTATAAATTTCTGTAACGCACAAAGTTGAGAAAAAAAACCCCCCATGATATTTTGCATTAGATTCTCTACGATTTTTTCTACCCTTAAAAAAATATAGGAAATTTAAAAATAACAATTGAGTGTATATATATCATTTGTCAATTTTCACTGCTCATTTCTCACACACACACACACACACACAAGATACATTTTACCACATTTTCCATCTTCTGAGTGCTTTACAAATTATCCATGGATCTCTCAGTTTTTTTTATTCACATTATTCATCCATTTATTTATTTATTTTTTCCCAACGTGGACGCAAAAGAAAAAAATACATGAGAAAATTAACGACCACAGGAAATTATAAATAACACAAAAAAGGAGATGAGGGAAAAGAATGGGGGATGCAGGATATTGGCAGGGGATGTAAAAAAAAACGCATGTGTTTACTTGCGGTTTTTTTCCACCCCTCATATATATATATATATATATATATATATATATGAGGTATACCGTACATAATAAAAAAAAACATTGTATATATACATATACCCTGATGACCTTTTCTGAAAGTTTAAGTGGACGTAAAAACAATTTTCACTATTAACCATCCTCACCCTTTATTTTCTATCCACCCCTCTTTTTTCCAGTTCATCTCTCTCTCTCTCTCTCTCTCTCTCTTATTTTACCCCTGGTATTGAATTTTGAGTAATTAACAGCTTCAAACTGCAGCAATAAAACAGGAAAAAAAAGGTAGCAATAATAAAAATAGGGGTGCGTTTATTTAACGTTTGATGAAGAAATTTATGTTTTTCTTTTCTGTATTAAATTATGCAATAAGTTTTCCTCTCACATAAATGAACATTGTTTCATTTTATTTATATACATTTTCATGTATATCCTCTGTAAATATTTATAAATAAATTATATAAAATGACGGCAACGAGATTAGATGAAAACAAAAGGAAATATACAAACTCTTCATACAATACAGTGGGTCACGCTATACAAGATTACGCGGTCGGGGTTTTTTTTTTTTACTGTTTATATATACATACATAGAAGAATAAGGGAGGAAAAAAAAAGAGTAATAAAATTATAAAACACCACAATCACTACAGTAGCTGTATACACGTAGAGAAGACGTGCGATAAAAATTCCTAACGTCACACGCAAAAGCATTTTCTTTGACGCCAATTGTCGTATTAAATTCTAAAAGCTATGACGTGTACCAATTGAAATAATAAAAATAAATAATGCAACAGAAGTATGTGAATAAAAATATTATACAGTTAATTGAAAATTGCATGACGCAAAAGTTAATGGCAGAAAGAATAAAGATTAATGATGAAACGAAAGAATGTGAACACAATAAGAATGTAAGGGTGACCACAAGGGTGAGTTTCAACAGTTAGGGGTAGCTCGTAATGATTTCAACGGTCATCTCTCAATGTCCAATCTCATCTCCATAAATAATCTGCGTAGTTGAATGAAATGTTGATGAATTAGAAATTCTTCAATATCGGGGATGATTATGAGGGTGGGTTACATTGACTAAGGGTAGTGGTGAACTATCTTGAAAGCTACTGGTCAATATTCGAAATCTTTTCCGAATATAATCAGCGTGGTTGAATGAATAGTTGGAGAGTTGGACGTTTTTTTTAATACAAGGGATGAGCTGAGGATGGTGCGCAATTATTTACGTTTGTTGATAATAATTCCAACAATCATCTTCTGATGTCTAATATCATTACCATAAATTACCAACGTGGTTGTATTTATTGTCTGTGAGATGTAACACTTTTCTAAATATTTATATTGATCTTAGGGGTAGTTTCCCAAAGTTTCAACTCGTTGAAAACTCTACAATAAATCACTTCACAATGTCCTGAAGTATTTTCGAGAATAATAAGCGTGATTAGAAAAATTTGGTGTTATCAGAAAAAAAATTCTAGATAAAATACTATTGAAGTAAAGACGAAAATTGTTAAATTCATATCTTCATATAACGTGAAAAAAAAATTAACTTCTTGCAAATATAATGAAAATCTAACCTGCGAGTAATTTACTTGATGGCTCTGTCGACTCGCTGCACCCTTGAAAAAAAAGAAAAAAAAAAGAACGCCCACTAGTGCACGGTTATTCAGTCGGTTCCGTAGGGACTTTTTCTCTCGTATATATTACTTAGTACTATAGTATAGTGCTATGACTAGTACTACGTAGCAGTTGTGGTGATAAAAGTGTTGGTAGTATGTACCTCCATCTTTCTATCACCTTTCGCTTCTTCGCTTCCACCCTCTGTTCATCTTTCTATACATACTCACGCTATTAGTAAATATTACTTAACGTTATTAACTGTTGAATGACGTCATATAAATTAATATATGATGACAGTGTGTACGGGAATGTAAATAGCATTGAATTTACCATTTTATTTCCCCTCTTCTTTTTTTAATAAACTGGGGCTTTACCGGCTGAAAATTAATGTACAATTTTATTTTTTTTTTTAATACTGATATAGTATTATTTAAAATTAGAATTTCTATTTGACAGCTATAAAGTGGGATGAAAAATCGTTTCAAATTCCCCCCCTTAGACATTCTTTTCCTCCCCTCCCAGCTTTTTAAACAAAACCTTCACAATTTTTCTCCCCCCCCCCACATTCAGAAGAAATATAGACCAAAAATAAATACAAAAATCACTACATTATATATCATTTTTATTTTTGGCGACATTTATGTGGTCATTGACCGCATTGGCATCGTGATGATAAATATAAATAAATAAATATAAATATACACACATATTTATACATTAAATCATGAAACGAAGACAAAGGAATGTATGAAGTCCATGGAGTCTTCTTGAAATAACAGTGAACTAAGTATAGAAAAATTTTAAAATAATATGCAATAACATTATTTTTCTTTCGCAATTTAATGTTACATTTGTATGTGAAAAACCCTACTTGATAAAGTTCCCTCTTTTATCAGTTGACCGTGTTTATTATTAACTTGAGACACACAATGATGATGATGATGATGATGATGATGAGACGATGTCGATGGTAAAAAGAAATAATATGTGTACACGAGGTTGATACGATCGAATAAACATCACAAGTAATTTTCTCAACATACAGCCTTTGTCATGCGTTGCATTATTGATGATAAAATCATGTTTATGTCTATGCGTATAACCACGGCATGAAATTAATTCATGTACGTGTAGAGTGTCTCATTTGGAACGCATCAACGCAAATCAACACAATATATCTACATCACCACCACGCGTGACTTTAAAGTAGATACATTCGGGGTTAGTGCAGACATTGTTAAAATCACTGCGCGACCGAGTGGAAAATGCGCGACGCGCACAGACAGCACAAATAATAGGTCAGACGCTCAGTATAGAATATTTTCAGATAAATATTGTAAGACAAATTCAGATTGTGATTCCAATGTTGTTATGTGATACATATCGAATTGGAATTTTCTAGTTTTATTTATATTTCACTGAATAAATAAAAAAAAAACTAAACTTTCTCATTTATTTTTTTCACATTTATAAATGAAAATAATTGTTACTGGCATAAGCATAATATTTACTTAAATCATAAAAGGTATTATTGTCCAGTTTGTAATACAGCGCATTCAGAGTTATTTATTTGTTCATTATTATTATTATTATTATTATTATTATTATTATTATTATTTGTAAGTAAAATTAAATTAAAGGGAAGATATTGGTGGAAGGATATTATTGAATACAGCTTTTAGAAAATTACATAAACAACCCCATCATAGTTAGAAAAAAAAATACCCACCCCATCTCAATCGTAATACAGTGAAAAAAAAAAAAAAAATTAGAAAATCGAATTATTTGTAGAATCTACTTGAAGAATCATCTCTTGAGAAAAATCTCAAAATTGAGTAGAGATTTTATTTTTCATTTTTTTTTTAGTCCATCCAGTATGTCCATGAATCAAGTATGATCCCCTGGGGTTTATATGCGCGCGCGCACCTTCCGGACAATATATTTCCCTTTATGGTCTTGCTACGTCGTTGTGCCGATGGCGTCGCTGACACCAACAGTGGCAGCCACAAAACCACCCCCCTCCTTGAACCACCCACAATGCTCCGACAAAAGCACAAGCTTTTTTGAGTGTCGCTCGAAAAGTAAAGAGAAAAATCCTCAAACTCTTTTTTTTTTTATCTCATACTCTTCATCATTAATAATTTCGTTATTTTTTTTTTTTTTTTTTCTATTATCTGATTATATTTATATAAGGGTGGGTTTGTGTTGTGGCATAGGGGAAAAATGCAAATTAAAATGTGAATTACGAGTTGACTTATATGTTATACATAAATATAATACACATATATTTTTTTTTTTCGTTGAAACTATTTTTTTCCCCATCATTTAATTCTCAACATCCGTTACAAACTGTATATACTCTCACAAATACGAAAAAAAAATATATATATATATATATACATACATGTTTAAATGTGGAGAACTCTACTGTCATCCCGAATTGAGTGGGTTGTACGTCATTCGGGAGGTCTCTCCATTTTTTTTTTTTTTTTTTTTCCCTCTACAATGAAAAATGAAAAATGGCGGAGGAAAAAAAAAAACGAGGGAAAAAGATGAGGAAGAAGTGGATGAGGAAGATAGAGAAGAATATATGTGTGTGTATATATATATATATATATAGATAGTAGAGAGGGTGGTCTTGCACGTAGTAGTGTTGTGTGTTGAGGTCAATGGCCAACGACAAATGCATGCTGCATTTATGTGAGGGCGAGGGCGGAAGTGAGGGGAAAACAGAAAGAATGTGCTCAACGCCCTCTGTTCCTCATCGACGCTTTTATCCGTCGTATAACCCCACGGAGCTTGATAACTTCTTCTCTGTCTGCATCACATTTTTTTGCTCCCTAGATGCACCGTTAAATCCCGAATGTGGAGTGCAGATTTTCATTTTTTTTCTTTGCCTCTTTATATTGAGGAATATTGTGCCGCAGACAAAAGAAAGAAAGGAGAAAAAAAAAAATATCTGTATTTTTTTTTTTTTACCTTCAAGTTCTATAGCAACCTCATTGGTTGAGTGGCTTTCAATGATCCCGATGAATACCAATGATCCCCGATGAACTCGATGGGTTTGGAAAGCTTTTTGTGAATGCGAATGATATTTGGAAGAAGAAAAATTATTTGCATGTTTGATAAATGAAAAAGTGGAAGAAATATAGGATGAGAAGTTTACACAGAATTGAATGTGTGCAGAATTTTTTTCCATCCATCCAATGAATTCATACAAATTTTCTGTGAAAGCGGATGAAATTTAAAAAATACGTGAATGTATATCATTGAATGAAATACACTACGTGCTAAATTGTATGCGGAATTTTTTTTTTTTCTTGTCATAAAAAATGTAAATAGTAGTAAAAAGCGTTTGAAATTTGACCGTGAATGACATTGACTTTGCACGACATCTATTTTTTTTTAAATTATTTCCTTCGCATTACGTATTTATAATAATTTCCATTGGTCAATTTTGGAATTTAATAAATCCATCTGGCAATTCTAATTACAAGAATAGAATATGAATACCATAACCCCAAGAATCTTCCATTATATAATTATATAATAGATCTCGGTCCAATCAATTCAACCCTTCATATAAATTCCCTACCAAGGACAATATATATCGAATTTAATTCTGTATCCATCTCCGTACAATAATTTGTACACGTAATCACAAATAAACCTTTCTATTTCCCTATATATAATATTACCACAATGCCCTTCAAGATCATTGGTCTGTGGTCGAAATTTCCACCAACGCAATAGAACGGAAAATAAATAAAAAATAAATAAACGGGTAGGGAAAAAAAGTGAATGAGTAAAAAAAAATCCCTATTTTTCATTGCCCATTGAGTATCGATAACTGTATTACCGCCTGTCGATAACAGAAGAGACAAAAGTGCGCGCCACTCAATCTCATACGTTCCCCCTCACTCATCCCCACTCGAAGGAAAATTTTTGCTCAAGTATGTATAAAGGTATATATATACACATATGTATGTATATGGTTGCTGTGTCATGTATTTGTCCCGTTCATTTCGGTTCAACTTAGTCAAGCCATCACATAAACACATACACACGCTCAAATACATATATATATATATATAAATATATACACATACCCATCACAGTGAAGCGTTACTGGGTTTAGGTTTGTTATTGATCCTCTCTCGTGTTTCTCCTCTGGTCGCTGGTAAGAGTCAGCCGAATATCTCGAGGTCCCGAGAACTGCCGAGCGCGCTCGCGTCGCGCTTCACCATTGGTCCATGCCACTTGCGGCCAACAATAATGGAGAGTAGAGGGGATGGAGTTTAGGAGCGTGCTTGAGCCCGGCGCTAACGCACAGCTGGCAAGCACACACAAGAGTAACTAAGGGAGATGGAAATGGTACGTTTGCTCCTCTCTCAGTGTGTGTTTCGTTGAGGCCCCGCTACCGCGCACGATTAGTTGTCAGTGCGTGGTGAACGGCCGGCCGGCGCGCATCGTATTTTTGCTCGAGCGCTGTTATTAGGATTTTTTCTTTTTTTTCTATGTATATTAGAAGAAAAAAAAGAAATTAAACAAAAACAATAACACATGGATTTACAATTTGGCGCTCGTGTTTAATAAATAAATATATTTTAATTGATTAGAGTTAAAATAATTTATGACAACACAATTTTTATCTTTTAATCTTAATACAATTTTATTGGGGAATAAATTTCTCATTTTATTATTTAATGGATCAATTGAATATTAAATAGTGCGTTGTGATTATTATACAACTCCGTCCTAATTTTTTTTTTTTTCCCCAGTTTTTAATTTTCTCGCTACCTTTTCCCTCCTTTTCCTACCCATTATCACTACCCTTTTCTTCATTCCTTTTATTATTATCATGCCTCGTGGCTCCGGCGTCGTCCAGTGCACAGGCATTACGCCAAAGAATCTCATTTCATCGCGAGCGAGGGTGAGAAATGATGATTACAATGATGATAATGATGATGATAATAATAATAATAATAATAATAATAATAATAATAATATAAATAATTATATTAAATAATGATAATGATTCTATATGAAGTTATTGAATGAAGATAATTTGAATTTGATAAATAAAAAAAATATAGAAACATACAGAAAGATATTTTGGATTTTTAATTTTCTTCTGCACACTCACACACATTTTACAAAATAGTTTTAGATTTAATTCGATTGTCGAGAGTGGGATTAGAGAATGAAGAAAGATGATAAAATAAATGTGTAATAAATACGTGCGGAATTTCTTTTCTCTTCTTTTGAAATGTTGTCCCTTGAGACGTCTCAAGGAGGGAATAGAGGTAGCATAAAGCAAACGATATAGCAAAAAAAAAAAAAACGAAGAAGAACTTGAGTAAAATAATATGAAAAAAATGTGAAAAAGAAAAAAGATCATCAGGCTTAGTGTCTCTTCGTGAAGAATAAGAAGGGATGATAAAATAGTAGTATAGAATTGAGGAAAGGGAGAAAAATGTGATGACTTCTACAACGAGGTGCACTCGGATTAAATGGGAATGAAATAAAATAAAAAAAAAAGGAAGAATTTTTCCAACGTTACTTTGAGTTGTGTGTGAATAGAATTGAAGAATACGTATGTGCAGATGGAAGATGCTGCTATGCATTCATCTTTAACTATCTCACTCTCTTTCACTGACTCTCATTCTCCTATATCTTTTCTCTTCTTCTCTTTCGGATTGCTCTTTTATTATTCTTCTGACTGCGGAGCATCCCATTAACGAGTCATTTATGTAATTTATTTAATCGTCGTTGATATGCGATAACGCGCGCGCGAACGTCGACCCCAATCTCTCAGAGATTTATTTCCATGTTTAGTTGCAAATATAAATTGAAGTGGAAAAAATTTGTTCATCTTTGTATGCAGAAAAAAAAAAAAGAAGGAAAAATATCGGAGTGATATATATATATATATATATATATACATATTCTTTTATCAGTTTATTTATTTATCATTTTTTTTTTACATTGATTATTCTTTTGCTGGATATTTTTTATTATTGTTATCATCATCTTTACGTCAATGAAGTTCAACATTGATTGTTATTTTTTTTTTTTTTTATTTATTTACTTGATAAACTTTTTGATAGTTCAATGTTGAATTATAAATATAAATTAAAATGTCGGATTTTTTGTTTTTAATGATTTGTTTAGAGGAAGAATTCACTGATTAGAGAAGTGTTTCGAGAACGTGACGATAAAAAAATGAAACAAAATTTAAAGTGAAGTGGTATGTGTTGTTTGTAAATAAATAAATAAATATATATTCATGATATAATTGAAAACAAACGGGAGATAATTAAAATTGTATCAATGAGAAAGACAAGAATTTATTCTGTCAATTATTTTTCTTATATAATTTTTTTTTGTTCGTTAGTGAAAACACAATTGTGAGAAAAAAATTAATGAAGATATATTTATTTGAAGGTAATGGGAATAAAAATGTGGAAATAAAAGACAGAAAGGTGTGATTGAATTGAATTGAATAAATAAACAAATAGTTGAATTAAATGGTGGAAAACGGTAAAGGTGAACAACGCGAACGGCGTCGTCGTCGAAAACGTAAATCGGAAGTAAAGAAACAACAGCAATCGCAGCGTGACGTTAAATTGGCGATGGCACATGACCATGAGTCCCGTGGGACTCGGACCCGTAGACGCACCAATGGCAGTGGCGGTCCAGTTGGTGGGGGTTCATTGTCAAGTCGTGGCAGCGCCACTAGTATACAATGCGGATTGTGTGCTGTACTTGCCAGTTTGTTTCGACGCGCTATGTGCATTGCTGGTAGCCGACGGGGCTCTGGTGAATCGTGTTATCAGGAATTAGCTACAGAAATGCAACAGCAACAACAACAATTACAAGAATCACAGCATTTACAAATGCAGATTGATATTCATGAAGATAAACAGTGCAATATTATTGTTGCTATTAGCGCTGCTACACCAGAAAAAACTTCATTCAATGGAAATATTACTGACAATATTTATGAGGTGGGATATTGTTATTTTTTGTTGTTCTTTATATTCATTTATTGATATGAAAGAAAATTCTGGATATTTATTGGATGTGATGCTGTGATTTAATATTTTATTTTAGGAAAGGAAAGCCGCGCGAGAATTGAAAAGAATAAATTTTTAATTTTTATTTTGTACAATTTAAACATAAATAATTGGGGTAGAAAAATGTTTATTATTTATTATTATCCTCTTTTATTATGAGAGTGGAATTATTAGTGTCGCTATTAGCTCTGGTATACCGGAGAAAATTTTTTTTAATGAGTATATGAAAGGAAAATATTTATGAGGTGGAACATTTTCTTTTGTTTGTTTTTTTTTTTTTATTCATTATAATTCAAGGGAATTTGGTGAGAGAGATTTTTTCTCTATTCATAATTTTTTCTCTTCATCGTCAGTGAATATACCTCTTGTTTGTGTACACGGATTATTAAATCATTTTTCTTGATTGAGAAAATAAAAAATGTTATTCAATAAACAAATGTATTTCAAACGATTAACAACTATTAAGAATTGAATTAAAATTACAATTAAATACTCCAAAAGATTTCCCCAAAAAAGTATCATAAAAAAAAAAAAAAACCAAAAGTACCAAAGTGATTTCTCAAAATAATATTCAAAAATACTTCCATTGTTTTATTACTTTTTCCATTTTGTTATAACACGAGGATGGGGTTTTTGTGTGTGGTAGCAATTGTGAGACACGCAACCAAGCAGCCGGTAGTTAAAATCGGAAGTCTATTCTCGCCCTCGAACAATTTTACTACAAACACACAGACACACTCAAAACATATACACACGAATCGCTATATCACGACTTTTTTTTTTATTTTACATACGTGCGTGTTGTTACTATTGCATATAACTTGACGTCGTTTTCTTCGAGTTGCTCTACATGCTTCCAATCTATATACTTTTATACATATGTATATACATAAACACATAAATATATATATATATATCATATATGTGCCTGACCTAGGACGTTCAAGTGACTATAAAGTGGGTCGTAGTGACGCTACTAAAATTATTTTAATCACACCGTAGCGAAATAATTATTCTTATGAGGAAGCACAAAACATTATTGGACGCAATATCATTTTTTTGTTTCCTCTATTTAACCACTATATTAAATTAAATAATTAAAATAAATCAACTAAACACACTGAGAAATATATATATATATATATTAATAGAAACTATTTATTCAATTTATTTTATTTTATTCAATCTTAATTCATTTTTCTTATTCAATTGATTATGAAATATTGAGAAAAAAAAATTTTTTTTTGTTGTATAATAAATAACGAAGGTTAAGTGTTTTACAAAGTTTAGTGGTTTGTATATATGTTTACGATTCTTTAGAATATATATAAAGTATGTATATAAGTGAGTGCAGAAACCATCATCCATTCACGTTTACTATTCATATGCTTCTTATATATTTAATGTTTGTGTATGGATGTATGTATGTATGTTGAATAACATTGATGATGCAATCCATCGACCTGAAGAGTGTTGATGACGTAGAAAGTATCAACGACACGTATGAACGAGGAAAGGAGAGAGGAAGAGAGAGAAAAACAGGAATGAATAAATGAAATGAGAATTGTTTTATCAATATTTTTTTGTTACTCACATTTTGGATTTGTATAGGATGATGAAAAATATATATTTCTCATTGAGATTGTTTTTGAATTGTTGAGAGAGTGATAGTGGATATTGAGAGAATTTTAATTCACAAAATTGACGGTGAAATATTTTTTTTTTTTGAATTGTTCCATTTTGATGGGAAATTTTTTTTTTCGTGTTGGTTTTTTTCTCGGTTATTTAGTGTGATAGGTTCAGGTTCTTTTTCATTATTAAATTCATTTAGATTTGTATTGAGTTTAATTTTCCAAATTTGAGAAGCAAAAAATTTTTATTCCCAATAAAAAAAATGATTTAAACCAAAAAAACCATTCCACAAATATATTCAATTTTTTCGATTAACTCTCAACACATTTACAAAAATATTATTCAATACATTTTCTAATGGCATTCAAGAATTAATATTACTGGATAATTAATTATACATTCACGATTATTATTTCCTATAAAATAATGCAAAAAATATTTTTCAATTGAAGTTATATGAGAGAAAATCATGACGAATTGTTTCTTGAAGTGGAATTACAATGGGTATTATTGTGTCAGCAAAATCGATAGTGTCATACAATAAAATTGCATACAAGACGATGGATTATTATTATAAATATATATATATATCACAATACAATATTGGTATATTACAAAAATATATATATATATATATATTGCGATTCAAGAAACATTTGTGTCGAAATGGATGACGTAAAAGATCGCGCACACACGAAGCAGGTCAATCTCTCTCATTCCTCTCTCACCCTCTACCCCTTTTTCCATATCTAAAGTACGTGCTTTGCGTGACCAATACAAACTTGAATTACTTAACTATCATTATATATTATTTTTAATTCACATATACACCTACAAATACATAAATAATTTATTTTATTCACATGCATATTATTTATCATTGTACAACAATTGTTTGAGTATCTTGTAAATTTTTTTGCTTTATTTTTCTTCACATTTAAGTTCAAGGATATTTTTGACGACATTAAGTTTACACAGAGAGAGATATAAATTAAATTGCGAAATGTCATTAATTTATCGCTGTGATTAAGAAAAAGAAGGAAAAAAAACAATAACAAGGAAAGAACGGTGAACAAAAAAAAAGGGGGGAGAAAAAAATGTTAAATAGAATTCAGATTATAAAGTTTCCTATTTATATTCCTCCCATGACCTTTGACTAAATCGTTCTTTTTTTATATATATATATTTAAATTAATGATTCCTTTTTTTTCATTAAATTATTTATTTCAATTTATTTTTTTTTTTCTTTTCTTCATCAATACCATGTCTGATTTTATATTACATGTTTGGATGCATTTATATGAATGTGTAATTAATAGTGAATGAATTTTCAGAAGAGATAGGTCAGGTTTAATTAACATAAAGAATGGTACGACGCGAGAAGAGAATAAATTCTTGAGTTGTCAAACGTGCTGCGAATATTCCAAGTGTTCTTTTCTTCCTTTTCATCTCTTTGTTTACTTTTTTCTTTGTCACTCATCTCTATAACTTCCATTTTTTTAATTCTCGCAGCTTTATTCTTTGTTTCGTTTAGTTAGTGTATAGTATGTAATTTATGGGAGTATGAAAAGTGAATAGAAAAATTATTTTGTTAATGATAATTAATTAAAAATTGATAACTGTGTGGATGAATAATATTTTTAGGGGTATATTTCAACCATCAATTTTTTTTTTTTCTTTTCTCAACCAAATATTACTCCCCAGAATATCATATATAAAAAAAAAGAAAAAAAGAACCAATTCCTCCCCAGTATTTTATTGAGTGCTCGAACTACTTTAATTTCAAGAGCACTCAAAATTGCTTGAAATTATATTTCAAAATCTTGTTCTTTAACAAAAAATACTTCAACTGATTTATAAAATATTTCATATATTAATATATATATATATATATGATCGACAAATTGCAAACTGCCCCAAATGTGTATGTGTGTGTGTGTGTGTGTGAGGTACTATGACGACACATCCGTCCTCGCTCTATATTTATTTTTTTTTTATCGGCCCCATACTTGCACCCGGTTGATGGAAAGTCGTCATTCATTGCAAGCGATAGACCCTGTGCATGCTTATATATATATATATATATATGTATTGATAGACTTTCGTTCACACTCATGAGATAGAAAGCTCGAATGAAATTCATTTTTGTTTTTTTTGTTTTTTTATATAATTTCATATTTTATTTTAATTTTTTCTAACATTTCACTTTTTTCTTTATTATTATTTATTAGATAATTAAATAGCACACATATATATTTATGATTTAACTCAATATAAATGTGGGTAGGGAGGTGAAGAATATATTAAAAATGAAAGTGAATTGAATATTCCATCAGCAGTGTTTTTTTGTCTTTTGATATTCAGTATTAATCTTTGGGGTCCAAGACCGCATGATAACACCCTTAATTGCTCAGTTTGAACACAATTAGTATCTCACCACTCGTCAATTTAATCCTCAATCCTTTTATTATTTAACGCTTTTTTATTATTCCATTCTTACACTTCCTCTCTACTTCTTCCAATTGTGCTATATTATTTTTTTTTTTTTCCTCTTCATTTATTTATTGACAAATTATTTCCGGGTGTTTCACAGATCTTTGTCGAACATTTTTTATTACAACTTTATTGATCAAAAAAAAAAAAAAAACCCACCCTTTGAACTACCCTTAAACTAGTTTAATTATTTTTACCCATTATTTTTATTCTATTACTTTAATAACATTATAACTCATGAATATAAATTGTCCCTTCAACAATCAACAATTATTCGATAAATAATCATATTAATTTTTATATTTTTTATCATATTGTTATTTATTATTTTTTTTTCTCATTCATTCTTCATTATTTTCAATCGAACTGAACAAACAGTTCATGCATTCAGTCATCTGTGATCATTTTTTTTTTACGCCTCTCTATTTATTTATTTTTTATTTACGTAGAGGAAAAAAAAAATGAGAAGGAAGAAAAAAAAAAATAATAAAATGATAATTAAGTGGCGCCATAGACATAAATATTCTTTGAGATGTTGTCTCTGGTGCTGCGCATTTTTTATTGATATGTGTATATTAAAACTTGGTATTTTTTTTTTCGTCTTTCTTTCTCTTTTTTAAATTTATGTGTACATGTGTGTGTGTATGTGTATTGGTTTTTTTTTTCTTTTTTTTTTTTTTCGTTCATCTTGAAGAAGATGACGCGCGACAAAACGTCCTCGAGAATTATATACATGTTAAAACGTGTGTATGTATGTGATGAATAAAATTGTTGCCGCCAAGACCTCGTCGTCTTCGTCGTTGTGTCACAAAAATAGCGTGACATATAATTTATATATGTATATATTATTATTACATATGAAATTGAGGGCGGGCATTGTGTGACAGTTGGATAAAAAAATGGCATGGATTGTGTTTGATTTTTATTGGAGAGAGAGAGAGAGAGAGAAAAAAAAGAAAAAAATTTTAGGTGAATTTTTCGTTAATTTTTTTTTCTCTTCGGATGATGGTTTCTTTGTTTTTTTGTTTTTTTGTTATTTATATCGAGGGTTGATACCAGTATGTGGGCCAAGAGTTCATTTTATTGGTTATGATTAAATTTGGAATTGATGACTGCACAATTTTTGTCCCGCAGAATTGTTAACGTGCCTTCGTATTATTTTTTTTTTGATTTTTCTTATTTCTTGTAGTAAATATTAGTTTGACTTTGATCGTATATATCTGCGGATATAATTGAGCAATTTTCATCGTTAACCAGTGAACTCTGACGGAAAAACGATGAGCAATTGAATTGTGATTGGAAAAGTTTTGAATTATGATATTATGCTATTTAAAAATTGAATTGAATATGGTCGTGCGTTGATGAGTTTCATGTCTCTTGAATAAGTTGCTTGTTTGAAGATTGAATATTATTTTTGATTAATTATATCTTTGAATCTAATTGACCGAATTTTATCGTTAAGTAGTGAATTTTGGAGGAAAATGACTGGGTAATTGAATCGTGATGGGAAAAGTATGGAAATAATAAATGATATTGGTGAAAAATTGAATTGTATAGAGTTATATATTTAAATGCAATAGAATATCAGAATTAGTTTCCACAACTTTAATTAATTATATCTCCGAACATAATTAACCAATTTACATTCATAACTAGTTAATTCTGACGGAAAACCGCTGACTAATCTCACCACCGTTATCAAAAATAAAAAATAACAATACTACCCTAACGTAAAACCCCGCAAACTAAACGAACTCATAAATAAAAAAATCATCAGTTACAATTTCACCCTCATCTTTTCCAAAAAAAAAAATGCTCCACGTGTACACACCAAACCACCCTGACAATTAATAATTCACTCGAAATAAAAAAAAAAACTTCTTGATGAAAATTAATGTGTAATTCTTCTTTCCCTCCCTTTTGTTTTTTTTTTAATCAAATTTTTCCGTTTATTCATTGTACATTTTTCTCATGTCAACTTTAATACACAAATATTCGTTTTTCCCCTCTTGCTTTCACTTCCTCTCTCCTTTTTTTTTTTTATTCTATCACTCAGGAGTCTTAAATATACCTAAACACGTATATATATATTTATAGTATCACAGAAGTAGAACGAAATGACAAAGGAGAAAAAAAAAAATAAATGTCTTCTTCAAAGAATTGTTGTCGTCACACTCCCTTAAACACACTTACAAAAATAACTCATAAGTTTATTTATACATTTATATTTATATATATTTAATACTTGAACTGTATACACTTACATAATATTTTTATTTTCATGATATACATTAAATAATAACAACAATAATAATGATTATGATAATGTAACAGTAATAATAATACTGCTATCAATAATAATGATGTGTTTGTAATATTGCTTGTATAATCTGACGCAGCATCTACTTGAACATTAATCGGTTTGAAACTTCACTTTGTTCACGATCGTAGAGAGTAAGAGTGAGAAAATAAGACCAGGATGAGCGAGCGTGCAAGCGAGAGAGATTGATTTACACGATAAGCCCATGACAACACATTACAAGCTGTATACTTGACAAGTTCAAGCCTGCACAACAGGCTTTACCCTCCCTTTATTTACTGCACGCGCTCTTTCCTCCTCTTCGATAATTGAACCAACTCAAGAATCGATTGGTGATGTACTCGAAGAATATTTATTGATAGAGAAACGGAAATTTAAATAATTATTAATATTTATTTATCGGAATTATTTGAGGTTAATAAAGGAGATTGAAGGCAGACTAATGGTGAATATTTCAATGGCATTGTAAAAGTAAAACAGAAACAAAAGATACATAAAAAAAATCAAGAAATGATTGGGCAACGTTCCCAGAATATAAAATTCACATTATAAATCTTGTAGTTTTATAAACTACGACAGTTTGAAATTTTTTTCATCATCATTTTGCTCTGTGTTTTTTTCTTTTTCTCTTTACTTTGAGCAATTTGTCACGAGATTTAATCACACAAATATTTTTTTCTCTTCTTACAAGAATATTCCTTGGCCCAATTTTTTTTTTTTCTTTTCTCCCACTTTTAAAAGAATTAAGAAGATGATTATGATAGAGAAGGGGGATGAAGATGTAATTGAATAGGGCGCATATGCGAGAGAATTTCTCCAACGTTAAACTTGGGGATAATCGTAGAGACTCTTGTGCTCTTACGTTTAATTATCCAGTGCATTCGATCGTGCAGTTACAAAATGACCTTAATGCACTCCGGAAACTCGAGAATATATACATATATAACTACTAATACATGTAATATATAATATAATATATATATATATATAAAGACTTTGGTGACCCCGAGCTACCTTGTACAATTGTACGCTGTTTAAGTTTCATGTTAAGAGCAAGGAGATTTATGAATAAGATAAACAAAATCTCTTTTGATGTAGTGTTGGGAATCACCCCCCCCCCCCCCCCCCCCCCCAAACAATAACCCAAACAATAACCCCTATGACAAAATTCTCAAAATGTTTTTACTAAACACTAAATAACAAACATAAATTCTCCATCAAACCTTCAAATATATATTCATAACCATATATATTATTTCTTCATTCTTTCTACGTCATGATAACAAAACAAAAACATGGGGGGGGGGGGGGGGGGGGTGAGGCGCGAAAAAATGTGGGGAAACAAAAAAGAATTGAGAAGAATTATAGCATAGAAAAAGCAAACGAGAAATAAGGAGAACAGCGAATAGAGTCGACCTGAATTTCACAATTTCAGTACGTGACCCGAGTTTCAGTGACGTCATTGGCAACCCTCAACGTCGTCTTCTTCATCTATACTCCCACCACCATCACCACCACCACCACCAATACTCTAACCTAGTCTAACCAACCAACCAAGTAACACCACTTGAAAATTGTACTATAATATAAAAAACTGAGATAGGATTCTTTGTCATCCCTTACACTATTCTTTATTCTATTCTTCCTCCATTACGACTCTAACGTTTACGCGATCTTGTGTATACTAACAATAGTTACGAAAAAAGAAATAAAGGAATGAGACGTCATTTAAAGTGTCTCGTAAAAGTGAAAGAGAACGGTGGAAGAATAAAGGGGGGGGAAAAAAAGAAAAACAAACAAAAAGGAATATAAATAAAAAATGAAGAATTCTTTTCAAGTTAAAAATTAAATTTTAATATGTAGCACTACCCATTATCACTTTTATTTATATTATTTCACTTTATTCACACATATACTTTATATATGATTAATGTCTCGAGAATAACCTTCATTAAATAAATTTGTAAACAAAGACAAATAAAAATTGATGATAATAATTTTACTGATTTATTATTATTCATTTATTTATTAAATTTAATTGATTATTGTTAAGTATTTAATGAGGTATTAATAGTTGATAAATTTCCAATTCAAAACATAATTTTTATATTATCACTCTATATTGTTTTCATTAATACTCAATAACCAATGAATAATAATATTTATCACAATTTTATTTACTCGCTTTATCTAAAGAGAAAGAAAAAAAACAAAAAATGTTTTGATGTGGTGAATTTATTTTTAATATTAAATACTGCCACACGTCAATTTATATTTATTTATCATATAATTTTTGTTGTTGCTGGAAAATTAAATTTAATCAGTATAAAAGAATAATGACTTTAAACAATCATTCATTTATTCGTTCCAATTTAATTATGTTTTGTTTACGTATTATTTAATCGCAAATTAAATTGTATTGGAATTGTTGATTATTTTCTTTTTAGTATCATGATGATTCCAATTTGTATTCAACATTTTGTCATTGTAAATTTAGTATTGTAATTGAGAAAATTACACTGATGGGAAAAAAAAAAATATATAAATAAATATCTATATTAAAATTTATAATATAAATATACAAATATAATTATTTTTTTTTTTATCTCAAGTTGAATTATTAAATAGATGTAAAGAGCAACTAATTTAATTGTGATTTAATGTGATAATTGTTGCAGTACACTAGAGCATATAAACCGTTAAGTCTGTGTATATGAAACAGTAGCTTCAACAGCATTTGTAATAGTAGTAGTAGTAATGGTGGTGGTGGTGGTGGTGGTGGTGATGGTGGTGGTGGTAATAATAGTAGACGTATAATCACAACGAGATAGATATCAGACTGAATTGTTGCTACAGAGGCGGAGCCATGAGTATAATGCTTGCTCTCATGTTATTATTGTTAGTTGTCGAACGCAATACAGAGAGACAATAAAAATTTCCCACTGTTCTGTCACAACACTCCACATTATGTTCTATCACAAATATATATATATCAACAAACTATCTATTCAAATTGTCGTGAAATCAATTATTAAATTTTATCATGAAATATGAAAATAAAAAAGGGAATCATTAATATTATTCCAAAACAAACAAAAAAAAAATAAATAAATTTCTATCTCCATATATAATATTAAACCACTATAAAAAGTCCCATTAACTTCCATCAAATACAAATATTTACAATATTATTATTCATCAATCAATTATATAATTTCAACACCTCTTTAAATAGCCAAACATTTTTATTCAACAATTGTTCGTTTGCCAATTTTTTATCCGCCTAATTACATTAATATATAAATATATATGTCTGTGTTTGTCACCACGAAGATAGGACAAGTTAATCTTGGATGTTGTTTTGGTGTCATTGTTAAACGATGCTCATGGTCAAACTTATACTCAAACAAAAACACATTCACATACCTGGCAACACTAAATTATTTTGTCATACAATATCAATCTCACTTAATGGCCAACATTAATGATGTGACAAGTGTTAAAATTAGTTTTATATGTTTATAGGTGTATCAATGAGGGAAGTGAACGATAAAAAGCAATAATAATATTAATAACAATCGAAATAAGGATCATAATAATGATATAAATAGACAAAAGGCAAAGTTTCTTTCTGTTATTTTTTCTTTCTCCTCTTCATTTTATTTTTATCTCTTTATTTTTTGGTATATAGATATTATAAGTAATTGGATTATTTTAGCGCTTGATGTAAATATATAGCAAAACAATGAATTGTTATTTTATGTCTATTGGGTTTTATGATTTTTTTTTATTGGAGGAAAATAATTTTGGTTGAATTTTTATTTTCTGCAGAATTACAATGACGTTTTTGAACTTATCTTTTAATTATTTTTAATACACTATTTTGACATTGTAAATTGTGAAAATATGAGAATACTGATTTTCATTTGTTCACAAAACATTTGAAACTTCAAGAATATAAATTGTTGTTTTTTTTTTTCTTTTTTTTTCATTGATCAATATGTATTACATATATACAGATTGTTGACCGATACATTGGATCAGAGAGACCATCGAACTGTCGTTGAGTGGGTCATATAGTTACATATATACATTTACAAACATAAATAAACTATATACATATATATATATATATATATATATATATATATTCATTGGATATAATTGCCACTTAACCTATTTATATTGAGTGCTAGAGCCTACGCAATTTATATAGTTGCATTTCTTTTACTTTCTTTAATATAATACATAAATATCAATAATGAAATAAATAAATGTTTAGACGATGAGCAGAAGATGAAGATAATACAAAAAAAATAAATCAGAACTTGAACTTGATTGTAATAAATATATAATAATTAATTAAATTAATGACAATAATGAATGGAATAATATTTGATGTTAAATTATTGTATAAAAAATTTAATTTTGCTTAGAATTTTTATTTATTTATTTTTTTTTCCTTTGATTTAACAAATTATTACAATAATAAACTTGACAATATTGGTTTTTCTGTTTGATAAATTGTTTGTTGAAATTATGACAATGTTTTATCGTCATCAGTAAATTCTAAAATAATTCATATAATTAATTCAATAATTAATACAAAATATTAAATCAACTGTAAAATTAATTTATAAATATAAATACTGTGTTGATAAAAAATAATATTCATCATTCAATATTATTATTTATTTTTTCTTTAGACCAAAATGATTTATATCACACAAATGTAAATATAATTGCCACTTGAATGTAGCAAGAGAGTCGAAGGGTCCCTTCACGTCCGAGTAACTATATAAAAACATCATAATCATATATACATGTGGATCCATTGCTCAACAGAATAATTGATACTTGAGAGTGGAAAATATTTCAACATTCATATCTCTTCGTATATATATATATTATTCAAACTAACTTCATTCATATCTATGACTAAAATTCACCAACTACAGTAATTTAATTTCCATCACTATCACAAGAACATATATATTCATATACATAAATGTATATTTATCTGTAATAATAATAATAATAATAATAACAATAATATTAATTTATTGCATGATGCAAATATTATTCTAATATAATTTTGTATATAAATTTGAATTTGATATTTTAACTTGGGTATTATAAAATAAATTTAAACTATATTAATTTATTAATATTCTTTTTGTTTGTATTAATTAATCATTTGTATTATCTCTTTATTATATTGTTGTTTAGGACAAATTAATATAACTAAATTAATTTATATATATTATATTAATATTTGTTTTATTTCCATTTTAAGCAGTTGATATTTTATCATTTTAACTCATCATCATGAATCATAGTTTTCATGTCACAGTTTGAGGTTTATTATTGCGACATTATATGAATGACAAAATGATTGAACTCATGATACATATATATATATATATATATATATATATACTTTTAGATTTTAATATTAAATGAATATTAATTTTGTTCGTCCTATTTTACAATTGACAATCAGCTAGTATTAATATATATCAAATAAATTATTTATTCATGAAATTAAATCGTGGTGTATTATTTATTTATTTATTTACTTTATATATAATAGTTAATAAAATTAAATATTTATTTTTATTGTTACAGACAACTGATGCAGGAGCAACAGTGGACAATGCAGATCAGAATGTTTTTGTGAGAATTTCTGGTGAGAATTATTATTTTTTTTTTTTTTTCTCTAAAATTTTCTATAATATTATTATAAATAAATATTTACTACTTTTTTTTTATTCATTGAAATAAATTATCAAGTGTCTCTTTTACTCCATTTATATACATCAAATATAAAATACTTTTATATATTTTATTTCTATACAAAATAGAAGTTAAAAAACATCTCACTTACCTTCTATCTCTACAAATTT
The DNA here is from genome assembly GCA_958496275.1 of Zele albiditarsus. Classification (NCBI taxonomy): domain Eukaryota; kingdom Metazoa; phylum Arthropoda; class Insecta; order Hymenoptera; family Braconidae; genus Zele; species Zele albiditarsus. The sequence goes on from OY292416.1 coordinate 5,528,570, forward strand.
GTTTTTCCCATTTAAAGCCTCAGGAAATCACGATTAATTACACATGATGATGTAAAAGCTCTCTCATCTTCAATCTTGTTTGTTGACACAACTGAAAAAAGAAAAAAGAAAGAAAAAAAAACAAAACAATAGAGAAAATAAAGGGGCAAAGTGTTTTCATCAGGAAATTAAAATAAAATCGTATTATTTTGTCATTAAAATTGTAATTTAGTTACACGTTTGATCAATGTATTTGTTTTGTGATTATTTTTTAACCAAAAATTCCGCCATTATATTCTCTTACAATTTTTATTCTTTCACACATTATCATAATTATCAGTTATTATTTATAAATTTAAATCCAAAAATTTATTTTATTTCTTCTTTTATTAAAAAGACAAGTAAATAATTAATATCAGTTAATAAACTGTAACGAAATTTAGTAAATGAAAATAAATTACATTACCATTTTATCCATTAATTTTCATTTCATTTTGTACAAACGAAAAATCATCTGTTTTAATATTCCACAATTAGAATTTATCTCTGTCATGTTTTCACTACCTATATAATTTATTAACGAATAATAATTCCATGTTCATTTACGAATCGTTATCAATTTAAAAATATGAAGTATAAACTGTATAGAAACTAAATAATCTATCACTATTTTATACAATAATTTTAATTTTAATTTATACAAAAGAAAAACACACAAAATTTCATTTATTTTATTTATTCATAAATTGTTATTCTCTGCTATAATATTTATAAATATAAATTGATCAATCTATAAATAAATTCATCAATTGATCCATTTCAATTCAATTCAACAATTTTAATTACAATTTCTATGTAAAAATGAAAAATTGTGAAAAAAAAAAAAATAAATGTAGAACCAACAAAAAAAAAATTATCAATTTGTTTTCAGCCACTAACATTCACATATTGTTCTTGAATATATTTTCCACACATACACATATATATATATATATATATATCAATTGGCGGTTACATACGAATTGTCCTAATTCGGATATCGTTAATTAGGTTAATTAGAAACCGCGTAATACAATGAATAAGCAGGAACAATACCACATATCTATCTATTTATATATATATATGTATATGTATTTCATACACATGTTCAATATTATATCTCAAGAGTTCCGAATACATTTTATTCTCAATTCACTTTTTCTCCTCTTTATTATTTTCTTTGTTTCATTAATTCCGCAAATGAAACCAATTTCAATATATATATTTTTTTTTGTCTTTCATCAATTATTAACGATATGAATGTGTGTTATGTATATATGTAGATGTTCAATTATTATTAATAATTGTCGAAGTGATGGGAATAATGTTGAAATTGAAATAGTGTTCACACTTGAAAAAATTTGATGAGATTTCTTTTATTTTATTTTTTTTTTCTTCATTATTGTGATGAAGGTTTTGTCTTCTGTTTGTTTTTTTTTTTTTTTCTTATTCATGTTTATGGTGTGAATATGAATGTGAATGTAGTGACGTTGTGAATGTAACAATGGGGCGAATTAAATAGAGCGAATGGAAATTTTAATTGTTGTATACACTGGTGAATTTAGTTTATCAAATTTTATTGAATAAAAATTGGTTGTTTCAATTTTTTTTTATTAAATCATAAAAGCAGTGAGGAGAAGTTGTTATAATTTTGTAATTTATTATTTTTATATGTTAAATGTCGACATTTGTCTTTACATATATAAAAAAAAAAAGAATAATCCTGATATTATTTTCACAGTAGGTTGAAGAATAATTAGAGAGATAAAAATATTGCAGCAATTATTATTACTCGTTGTTGTATTTTATTTTATATTTTTATCTGTGGTTTTTTTTTCATGCTTTGCCATTTTTCTTCTTTATTTATTTTGCGGTTTTGATTTTGTTATTGTGAAAATTGTGTGGTTGGAAAAAATAAAAGAGGAATGTTTTCTTGTTATATTCATGGAAGATTGTTTGTGAGTTTGAAGTTGTGTTTATACAAATAATACCGGAAGTGTGGTTGTAAATTAATATATACAGTGACGACGTAACGGTAACAAACATTGCGGATATTTTATTTATATATTTATGTGTATGTATGTATGTATCTTTTTATCTATCTACTTGAATATATATTAGTGATTTAGAGTTAGTTGAAAATCTTTTTGGAATAAAATTTAAATTCTTAATTTTACATCTACTTTAGATTTAATTTTCTTCGACTTGAAATTTATTATTAAATATTTTTTTAATTAAATTCCAGAATAGCAAAAGAGTTAGTTGCTTTAATTTTTAATTTTATGACATTGATTGTGAAGAATTTATGAAATAGTATTCGTTGATTTCAACGATATTTTTTTGGTATTTTCGATACAATTTAATTATTCCAGAGCACAATATTGTAAAATAAATTTTTTCCTCTTTACCATTCAACTAGTGAGCGTTTTTCCATCAAAATTCACTTATCATTGATAAAAATTGTTCAATCAGGTTCATAAATATACGCAATCAAAGTTGCAGAATTCAATATTTAATATTATACGACATTTAAATGCCATCAACTCTGTTGTAACATTTATCAATTGAAACAACAATAATAAATTGAATTCAAAATTGCAACAGATGTACAAACAAAATTAAACAGTAAACGTTAAAAAAAAGAAAAAAAAAAATTACCTGACACATATAAATTTTAATTTACTCATTCATTTATTTATTTATTTATCAATCAATTTTTTTATTTTTTCTCGTTACAGAAGAAGCAGCTTTACCCTCATCAGGTGTATCACCATCACAATATGCATCAGTATCACATGATAATGATGAGCCTGAAATCACATCACCATTATCATCCACCTCATCGTCATCTCAATATCGTCGACGATGTTTATCACAACCCGATCAAAATCTCTTGGACAATTTAAATATTGATATCACACGTGGACGACATACAGGTCGTTTTTTAACAATGCATAAAAGACGACGTAAGAAACTTACAACACGTTCATTGAATCAAGAACCAGCATTATTAGACGATATATTCCATGGACAAGTTCAGGTGAAATAAAATAAAGAAAAAAAAATTGAGTATAAAAAAAAAAAAAGGAAATATGATTTTATTTTTTATTTTTCCGTTTGTTATTGAAGTGTGCTCTATTGTATCGATGTATCATCAATATGCACGTGAATCATCGGTGAATTGTGCGATAAAAATGAATGGGTTTTTCCACCTATTATTCGTTTTTATTCATTCTTCTTTGATTTTTTTTTTGTCAACGCTTTTTTTTTTTCTACTCACGCTTTGGAATTTTTTATTTATTTTTTTTTTTGTTGTTGCGTCACTTGTACGTATTCTCGGATAATGACCTGAACAGTTTGAATTCTATTTTTATTCCGAATTTTAATCGTTGAAATGAGTTGAAGAGAGGACAAAATAAAAAATGGAAATTGAAAAATTTTGTTGATTGTCTTCAACTTTGTTTTTGATTTTTTTAGGGGAAATTTATTGAGAGTGAATTTTATTTTATTGATGATTTATGTATTGTGGAAGTTATAGGGGTTGGTGATTGGGGTAGGGCATTTTTTTGTTTTTTTTTCTAGCAATTAGGAAGATGGCAGTGATGAATATAAATTTTAGATAATAAAAAAAATCGGGTAGAAATGATTGTTGAATTTTACATGGTCGCCATTTTGTGTAAAAATTAAATTTTGAAAGATCAATAGTTCCGAAGATGCGTACACTTGTGCTCTTTATAAATCTCTTTTGTTTTTTCATTTTCAAATATCATGAAGAAAGTTATCGATTACGCAAGCGGAAAATTCAATCATCATTTTTATCACTATCATTATTTATTTATTCTTGTGTTCCTTGTATTTATTTTTTTTCTTATTGTTGTTGTTGACATTTATTAAAATTACATTGAAATAATGTTGCAGTGCGTACTGCAGAAGGCCGGTCACTGGCGTTTCAACGCTTTCACCCTGGAGACAGTATCAGGAGGTGAGTGTACCCACTGGCATTTGTTGGACATCGATTTTCCCAGATGCCAACTAACCAACCAACCAACCAACCCATCCAATCGCCTAGCCGCCACCGCTGTTGTCTCACCCAACTGCAGACTTACCCATTTACAATTTATAACTATTGCATTCTTGCAATATTAAATAGCACAATGACCATCAGATTTTCCTCCGCGCAATGAATATTAAAAATTTATATCAAACATTGTGCAAGCATCATTTACCATTTTCATTTTTTACTGACAAACAATTGAATAAGCAATATGTCTCTATATATCCAAACAGATCAGGAAAAAATAATACAAGAATAAGAAAGAATTCTTCAACATTTTTTCATCTTCTTCATTATTTCCACTTCATATTTCTGTTTTCAATCATTTTTCACCCATTTACTTCCTGTCTTTTTCATCATCGTTATCTCCTTCATCTTCACCTTCTATTGCGACGTAAATATATTATCTTTTTTTCTATCGTCTCTTCTTTTTATCTTATTTATTTCTTTATATATATATATATATTCGTATTCTCTTATTGTATTGAATCCACGTGCAGAGAGTTGACAATAAGATCCCAAACATGACAATATGTATTGGATTTGCATCTCGACCACGTCACTATTCACTCAGTCAATCTTTCTTTTTCTTTTTTTTTTTTATTTATCGTATTTATTTTTGTTTGCATTCGTTTTGCTGTTCTATTCTCTTGCTGTTTTATTACATTTATTATATACTGTACGTTCAATATTTTCAGGTCGTTCGCTGCCAGTATTGTGTGTTCATTTATTTCAATGGTATGGTCTACTTCAACACTTCAACTTGGACGTTGTCAGAGTCTGGAAGTTATTCGGTAAAAAGAAAAAAAAAAATTACAAATGCAATATTTATATTTAATATACAGTAATAGAGAATGGATGAAAATAATGTAAAGTGAATTGGTGAAGAAAAAATCCATTTTTAAAGTTTTCATCTGAAGTTTTTTTTCATTCAACTTTAGACGAATTTTTTATATGAAAAAAAAATATATATATATTCCCCAGTTAATATTTGTCCACAGAACTATAAACAATAGAACAAAAATTTCCAAGTTGAATATTTAATTTAATTGTTCCACATAAAAATAAAAAAGACATATATAAATAATTATAGAGACACAATGCATATTTAACACTTTTAAATAACACCACACCCCTCTAACAATACACCAACCCTATTGTTTTACTCGTGCATGACTTATTGTTTACATTAAATATTCAATAGTACATAAAAATAGAAATAACTTAGCTTCTATACCTCTGTATACATGAATGTATGTATGAATATATAAATATATCCTATCGAATATATTTATAGACTTTATCATTTTTATTTATTCCACTTGAATTTCCATACATACTTCACAATCATTTATTATTTAAACGTCTTTTTACGTTTATAAAGACATATATATTCAGATAAAAATGCACCGAGCGTGTGTTTGTCAAATTAAATAAACTCTTTAGAAAAGTGTATCTTATCACGCGATGAAATGTGAGGTAATAGAAAACGAAAATATAAATATTAAATATAAATGTATTACAAATATAATATTTATTTTTCATTATTTATATATCAAGATCAACACAATTTCTTTTTACTCTTTCCAATTCATTCCCTCACATCTTTTTCTTTTTTTCTTTCGTGCCATCATTTTTATACATATAAATAAAAATTCCCTTTTCTCCATTTCCATTTTTTTTAGCTCTGATTGAGGAGGGTTATCACAGTACAAATCCGTATCACAATAGTATTCATGCAACGGATGTGACTCAAGCGATGCACTGTTTTTTGCAGGAAAAAAAGGTGATGAGATAATAATTAATAGAAATAAATAATTTTTAACGACTTTGAATCTATTAATTCTATTTTGTTTACTTTTCATTTTTTTGTTTTTCTACATCTTCTATGATATACACAGATAAGTGCACACATCAACAGCATGGAAATTATGGCATCGTTAATCGCAGCGGTAACACACGATTTGGATCATCCAGGTGTTAATCAACCATTTTTGGTTGCTACTAGCAATCATCTCGCAACATTGTATGAGGTGAATAATTCATTGTTAAAATTGAGGTTAGGATTTTTTTTTCTTATTCGGCGTCAATCATAACTTGCAAATAAATAGTCCAACAGTCGTGATTATTATACCAATATTTGTGCAATCGCTGTCACTATCGCTGGAACTACCCTTTCCAGTTGTACCACCCGAAAATCTAATTTAAATAAAATCCCAGTGCATCACTTAAAGTTTCTCCTTTGAGAAAAAATCTAAAAATAAAAAAATTTATATTCAACTACTATCATATTTCTCTACACCAACTCATTCTTAATAAATTCCACCCTTCACCCATCATCCCCTAAATAATCCCGGTAATATAGAAAAATATATAACCGAACACGGTGCGAATAAATGAAATAGAAAAATAATTTATTTCTCATCGTATTTTAGAACACATCGGTATTGGAAAATCATCATTGGCGTTCAGCGATTGGTTGTCTCTTAGAAAGTGGTGTATACGAACAATTATCACCAGATCTCCGACCGGAGCTTCAACGTTACATAAGTTCATTAATTCTCGCCACTGATATAACAAGACAGCAAGAATTTCTCACGCGTTTCAAAACATATCAAGATAAAAATATTCTCGATATGAAACGCGCTGAATATCGCCACTTTATATTACAAATAGCATTAAAGTGCGCAGACATTTCAAATCCATGTAGACCATGGGACATTTCACGTAAATGGTCATACAAAGTGTGTGAAGAATTCTTTCGTCAAGGTGATTATGAACGTCATTTAAATTTACCAGTAACTCCATTATGCGATCGTCAATCAATATCAATACCAAAAATACAAGCTGGATTTTTTGAATTTGTCGTGACGCCATTGTATGAAGAATGGCATCGTTTTCTTGGTGACGGTTTGAGCATAACATTGATGAATTATTTACGTTCAAATCAACGTAGATGGAAACAATTAATAGCTCAAGAAAATTTAAATGATCAAAAAATGGAAATGTCATTGGAACTCGATGAATTACAGTATGAAAAAAATTTATCAACTGCATCATCACCAAAACAAATACAACACGATAATAATTCCGATGATGAATTAATAAATGAAGATTCAGGTAGTGTTGATTTATTATTACCTGAATTTAATCGTGATATTATTCCATCATCATCGAGACGTTCAAGTTTACCATCACAATGCGATACACAACGTATTGGTAGACGTCATTCAGTACCAATGAGCATTAAAAATCCATTTTTATTACCGCCAACGGCATCAAATAAATTACCATCAAAAATACGTCGTGAAAGTGTTCCATGTGATTACAACAATAAAACATTATTAATAAATAATAAAAATCCATTTATTAAATTTGACAATTTGAGTTCTAATCGTATGAGCTCAATGTCATTATTATCAACGAGCAGTTTATTAGAATCAATAACGAATAATAGTAGTGTTAATAATAATAATTCAGAGCGGCCAGTGAGTGCGGAAAATTTATTGCCGGAAACGAGTATTGCAAGTATTACAAGTAATGTTGAAGCATCAAGATTGTGTACGGTATTACAACCTGATTGTAATACATCACGTAATCAAGGTAAATTAACTAGACAACAAACATTCCCACCATTACAACCGTACGCGCGTGTACGTTACATGTCAACAACTGCTGAAATGTCAAAATGTTGTACGGAAATATTGATGGAAGCTGATAGTCCACCTTCAAGCTCAATATCATCACCAATTCATGATAAACAACCAATTATAACGTCAATTAATAATGACGATTTGGATTTAATGTTAAATAAAAATATCACCGATCAAACACGAATGATTAATAGTAATAATAAATATACAATTGAAAATAAACGTGAAACATTTAGCGGTGATTTTAATCGTTTAAATGTCGTTGATTCAACAACATCATCATTTACTAATGAAAGACGACGGCATTCAGTTCAATGTATGCGCCACGATGATACAATGAAATATAATCTTAAACATAAACGTCCATCATCAGCTCAAGATGATTCAACGCAATTATTTTACACTACATTAATTGGCAATTCAAAAATTCGCGCACAACAAACACAATTGTCTAATAGTACAGATAATATTGGAATTCAATTGAATGTTGATGTGTCAGTTGTTGAAGATCAAGATCAATTATCACAACAGTCTATTGATCGTTGTATGCCATTACCAGATACCAGTGGACAATCACGTGAATATTTAAATAATGAATTGCGAAGATATTCAACACCAATAATTGATTCACGTACTATTATATCTTCATCATCAACCTCCACATTTTTATCTAGCGGTGTTGATTTTCATCGTGGCAATGTCGGTAGAAGATTTACTGCAATACCAATTGCGTCTGAATTACCTATGACACGAGTATTTTTTATTGGCAGTCCACCAGAATCACCGCCAACATTAAAAAGTGAATCATCATCGAGTGACAGCAGTGGTATTATTGTCAGTGATACTATTTTAATTGGTAATAAAAGAGATTTGGATTGTACGCGAGTTAATAAGAGCTCAAAAATTCTTAAATTATCAAAGGAAAATGTTGATCCACGTGGCGATGAGTTGAATGGTGGAAAAAGTTTTATCACAAGACGGACAAGTCAAGGATGGGCGAGAAGACGTGGTTCTGCACCGGTTGGTTTAATGTCCAAATTGGATGTAACTGATGCTGGAATGATTGCTGGAATTGGTGGTGTTGGTGTTGGTGTTGCACGTGATGTTGATCGAGGAATTAGACGTGGTTCAGTACCAACAGACATCACAGAACATTATGGTAATATTAATAATATCTGATAGATAAATAAATAGATATGTTGAATTGAGTGGAGATGTATTTTTGGATTTGATTTATTTTTCTTAAGACGAAATGAAAGGAGAATTTTATTTTTTATGCTTTTGCGGTTGATGGCTGACGGAGGGTGGGTGGGAGGATTACATCAAAGGATGTTTATTGACGGAGGGGTTAGTGTGGGTGAAGTTGAAACAGGAATTTGTAGAGTTTTATTTTTTTATTCAAAGTGGTAGAGATTTTTTTTTCATGGATGTAGTGAAACGAATTCTTTCATTCCATCTATATATATATATTTTTTTTTTATCCTCTCTCATGCAGTGAATTAATATTTATGAAGAAGATTTGAGGATTTATTTTTGTTTTGTTTATTTGTCGATAATAAAATTTTTATTGGGATAATATTGTAGCATTTTCGAGTATGTTTTTGCTATTTAACAATTTTCTTTTGAACTCAAACAGAATTAATTGCTGTAGACTATTATGTAGCGCGGAATAAATCATTTGATTCGTTTTATGTTTGAACTCTGTGTGTGTGTGTTTATTTTTATTTTGTTTTTATATTTTTAGTGTTTGCAGCTGGTGGATCATTTCGTTCAGCGTTGGGACCGCGTGGTGAGAATGTTCCTATACCAAGACGCGCTAGTTTACCACATGAAGTTGCATTGAGCAACATTTTTTCAACTGGTAAATAAATTATGAACAATTTAAATGTGTTTTTAAATACAAAATTGAGAATCACTTTTTTTTTTTGTAACTGGCGTCCGGGATATCACGAGAACTAATTTATCAATTCAATTCACCAATACGCCATTAGATTCATAAACGAATTCTCTATAGTTCTAACTAAAATTAAATCAATATATGAAATATTTCCTTTTTTTTTTTCACCAATGAATCTCAAAACCCTAAAATTCTATCAAAAATAAACATAATTTTTTTCCCCTTTTCCCATTTTTATCATCGACTAAATATCAATTTGTTTAAACAATATTCCACAATCATTGAGTCTAAAATATAATAGATAGAAAGAATCATAATAATTATCAAACTAACACAACAGTTTCAAAAAAAAAGTTCTAAAAAAACCAAAACAAATAATTCATCAATAAAATGATTTTTTATCCTTCAAAATATTACAGATGAAAATTGTCCAGTGAATAATAACAACAACAACAATAATCATGGCATTAATAATAACAATAGTGGGCCAAGAATAGCTGAAAATATCTCCGTATCAGGAATGTTATTGTCACCACGTCGTGGTTCAGTTCCCGCTGATATATCTGAATTACGTCGCGATTTATTTGGTCGTAATAGTATTTATTTTGGTAAATTACCACCACCACCACCGCCACCAACATCATCAACATTAACATCAACAACAGCAGCAGCACAACGTAATCGTACAAAAAAAACATTACGAAGACGCAGCAGTGGCGGTCCAGAAATGTTTGTTGGTGGACATATTGATGACAATGATAATAATGGAAAGTGGATTGGATGGAAACGTGATTTGTCAAAGCGTGATTCAATACCTGAACCAAGTGTTAAACGACGTGGTTCATTACCAGTTGAAATGGTTTCAATATCTCACGCTGGTCGTTATAATTATAGGTAGGATTCATTAACATAAATGATAAAGGGAAAAAAAAAGAAGAAATAAAATTGGTTAATAGGCCAATCACCAGGGAATTCAATTGCATAGAAATTAATTAACGAAATATTTCTTTTTATTAACTTGTAGTTTTGTGTGAGATGAAGAAGAGATGGAAAATTAATCATGACAAAGAGTATTTGATCAAGTTTTATTCACTCAAAAAATGTCATATTTTGATGATCAACTTGAACACTACATATCTCTGCTACTATTCATCCTAGAGATCTCATCAAAAAATTATTTTATGCAAAATTTAACACGGAATAAAAAAGTGTTGATGCAATTTTCAAATATTCGCCATAGTTTTCGAGTTATACTGAAAAAATCATTTGAAAAACTTTTCCATTTCTTCTGTCTGATTCACGCGTTAAAACTACTAATCAATAATAATAATAATAATAATAATAATAAAAAAAAAAGACTTCTGAATTAATTGTTACGTTGTTAATAAAGTTTTTGTCCCTTGGAGACTGAAATAAAACGGAGAATTCGGAGAACAGAGAATTAAATTAACAGAACACCCATCAGTTCTTCCAAATTTAATTTACTTCTATTGCGAGAAGAATAAAGAAGCTGAAACAAAAATGAATTAACTCAACTGTTTGTATATGTGTGTGTGTGTGTGTGTATCTATGTGTGTCTAGATGTTAATCTTCCACCGATTAAATAAAACCAATAATTAATTTGAACTCAATAGTAAGGATAACAAAAACAAACAAACAAAAAACACAAGTAAACACTTTCTGAAGATTGACAAAGTCTTCCGTTGAAATAAATCCAATAATTCAGCACTTTATAATAATTTATGCCATTACTGAAAACGAAAGAATGATAAAAAAAAGAAGAATGAAAACAAAAACTAACCAAATAAAACTATTGGTTAAAAATTCATGTGAAAAATAAAAAAAAAAACCCCCCCCAACAAAATAATTTCACAGTCGCATCAACTAATTTCAAATAAATTGATTGCATACAAACACAAATACATACATACACACTGGGTTTATATAATGACAATTTTATTAATTAAATAAACAAAATGAATAGAAGAAAAAAAAAAATTAAATTGCCTAGGTATGGAGAAGGAAAAAAAGACTGGTAGAGAGAGAGTAAATTAATCTCGTGGATGTAGAGCTAGAAAAAAAATTAATAAAAAGAAAAAAAAAAAGCGCGCGCGCGTAGGGTGAAACTAAATAATAAAAAATAAATTATCAATTAATTAAATAACACGAATCTAAAGTGACAATTGCTCATAATATATAAAAATATTATTTAAATAATTCTAATGATTGAATTGTCATGTGAGAGCGATTAATAATAAATATTATCCCCCCCCCCCCCCGTTTCACATCTTTATTTATTTATATTATTAACTTTTTGTTTTTTACTATCATTAAAATGTGCTCAGTGCAATTGAGCGCAGATTAATTATATTAAAATATATTTATATATATATTCATTTGGAAATATCAATCGCGATGTAATAAAAACAAATTTCACCAATTCAAATTGTATATAATAATTATGAAATTTTATTATTATTATTATTATTTTTTTAATCAATCGACTCGAATGACAATCGTCACAGTGAAACACACAATTGTGACATGAAAACAACAAAAGCTCATTGGAAGCTGGCTTCAATTAAATATATACTCAATAATACATATATCAATATTATTTTGAACTCAATCATTGTTTTTCTCATTTCGATATTTGTGTGTGAATGTTTTTCTTTCTTTTTCTTTTTTTTTCTTTCATTTTTATCGACTATGGGAACATTATATAATTGGACGGAAGTAAAATTGACATGTCGTAGTCTCGCGAGTGAACGCAATTTGTGGATAGATAAAGTAAAAATAAAATTGAGAGTAATTGAAGGGAATTGAATTTGAAAATATAATAGAAAGGAGTTTTTAATGTATGGGATATGATGTTATGTTGGAGCAATTAATGGAGAATTAATTAGTGTGTATTTTTAATCAATTATTTAAGAATTAGATAATTAATTGTATATTTAATAATTATTTATTGAACAGGGATAAAATAATTGGGTAATTATTGGCAATGTATTTCTGTTATTTTGGGCGTTTAATTTTTTTTTTCATTTGTTTCATTTTTATTGGAAACGAAAATATAATTTATAGGTTATTTAATATTTTATTGTATGTGCAGGGATGAAGTGGAATGAGGGGATGAAAATTGAAAATGATATTGTTTAAATTTTATTGTCATCCATTGAGCGATAGCGAACAAAAATATATGAAAGAAAAAAAGCCAAAAATTATAAACGTGAAAAAGCAAGCACATTTATTCGAATATTCACGTGAATTAAATTAAGAATTTATTTATCGATTCAATTCATTCATTTATTTATTTATTTATTTATTTATTCATCGCATTATTGCTCCTTCTCCACGAATACAAAATAATATAAATAATTATTATTCTGTATTTAATTCGGAAATAATTACAAACTCAAAGAAGGAACATTTCTTAAATTAATAAAATCAATTAATTGAAAATGAAACCCAAAAGAAGAACGAATAAATAAATAAATAAATGAATAAATGAATGAATAACACTATGAATTATCATTATAATAATAATTATTTTTATTACTCTTATTTATCTTATTATTCATCATAACCTCAAAATAAAATGAAATAAAACAGGAAAAGAAAATACCGAATAAAATTAATTAACTACACAAACAAAAATTGAATAAAAAATGTAAAAATTTATAGAATTAAACTGCGAACGAAAGAATCAATAAATGAGAATATGAAAATAGTGTTGTCTACAAATAGAAAAAAAAAAAAAGAGAAAAGAAAAAACACTTACCAAACAAATATAAAATTATTAGAACATTTTTCAAACCTATTTCCAAAAATTAAAAAGAAAATAAACAAATAAACTAAAATAACCATTCATTCTCCAATCACTGTCTAACTATTTTTCGCAATCTCTCAATTTACCGCAGTTTTGAACAATTAAAAAATAAACTCACTAGAATATTCAAAACTGTACAGAAGTAAATGGCGAAAAAAAAACAGAGAAAACGAACAAGTATAACAAGAAAAAAAAAACCGCAATTGTAATTAATAACAATAATAATGGCTATATTATTAATTAAAATGAACGTGAAAATAACTGGAGGGATGAAAAAGAAAAGTGGTGGGAAAAAAAAAAAAACATCAATTAATAAATAAATAAATAAACAAAAATGTATCTTAATTCTAACTCGCATAAACAAAATGAAACTGAGAACAAAAATAACTATTATCAAAGTAGCGGGAAAAAAAAAAAAAAACCATTAATAAAACGAACGATATATATAAATAATAACGTTCTTCTCCTCACTAAATAATAAAAAAACAAAAATGCAAGGAAAAAAATGAATAATCAAACTGTCTTCGTATAATTCATGTACTAATCATACGAAAAAAAAAAACGAATAATCGAAAACTGAAAACTTTCTTCTTTTCACTATTATTTATTCATCATTCTCTCAACTTATTTAGTTATTAATAAATATATGTACGGGAAAGTAATAGATTTGTATATTACTCAATCGATAAATCACTTATAATACTAATAATAATTATTATTACTACAATTAATTAATTAATTAATAATGAAATAATGAATAATAATCAGTCCTTCTTGTGCAGGATCGCAAGAATATTTGAGACGCAAACAAATGCAATTTTTTGTGTATGTGTGTGTGTGTGTGTGAATTAATTGTAATGAGAAAAAATTTTTTTAGTAATGTTATAACGAAAAAAAAAAAAAGAACAAAAAACAACATTAACTATGTTAATGATAATTATTACCTGTTTAGTATTTTTATTTCTATTGTGAAAAATAACACACACACACACACACACACACACACAAATATACTTGTATATATAAATATAAATATTGATATTAAATTTTAATTCCAATTGATGGACGTGAAAAAAAAAAAAAATTATAATTATAAATTAATAACAAATGAGAATAATGTTGTAAAAATTTTTATTTTTCAAATTACGTATATTATTTGACACACAGTACCAAAATAAACAAAAAGAAAAAACTCAAAATATGATAATGAATGAGTTTAATTAAATAATAAATAAGCAACAATGTGAACCAAAAGAATTATAAGAACAAAAATGGGGACCCATTTGAATTAACAAAAAATAACTAACAACATTTATTCACAATGTCACAATGCAACAAGGGAGAATTACATTCTTTCTCTCTTTTTCTTCATTTTCTCTCTTCATTTATTTTATATTTATATATATATATATATATATATATAAACTCTGACACATTATTATATATGTATATGTGTGTATCACTATGCAAATATTTATATATACGTTTATGTGTCTGTGTGTGTAATATATTTAAACAAAAGAGTGATTAAATAAACAAAAGCACAAAGACACATGGGGAATGGATAAATGAATAAAAGAAAATTAATTGTTAATCAAAGATTTCGTGGACAAAAAATAAAGTTGTTGTGGAAGAAATAATGAATTTGTTGGAAAAATTTGCTGCTTCAATTATGTTATTCGAGGTTGTAAACAAAATTTATATAATAATTATATATATATATGGTTTTTTTTTTGTTTCAACCACAGATTCTGATTATAACAATAATATGTTAATTTACACATGAATAAAACGTTTAGTAATAAAGTTATAAACAAGAGAGCATGTTTAAATTAAAAAAATCGTTTCACTGATGTTTTTTTTTCACCGACAATATTCATCAGTAAATTAATATTGAGATACAAATGTTAATAATAATAATATATATTAATACAATAAATAATAAAAAAAAATGGTATAACACTTAGCCAAAACTTTTGGCACAACCCAAAACAAAAAGCAGTAATACAATTTTACGTAAATACTTTTATTTATTATCATTTTTCCCACTCAACATTCCACTTGATTTATCGCTGCAGAATATTATTAATCAGAATCTAGAGGGCAAACAAATTACCACATATAATCAATATATATATTTTCTTCTCAATCTATAACACAGTTAACACACACACACACACCTCGCACTAAAATAATCGAGTGAATGGTTAATTAATTATCCATATATGAAAAAGATAAATAGAAAATTAACTCTTCCTTGTCACATCATTCATCCACTTCCTAAATGGCGCGTTATCTATCCTTGAGTGTAATTATACGAATACAAAAATAATAACAATAATAATAATAATAATAATAATAATAATATTACATTATATAAATAAATAACTCTTAGTTCTAAATAAATTGCTCTCTATGAGCAGTGTACAAAGAACTGTCACAAGACTCGAAAGGAAATAAAGAATGAAGATAACAATTATAAACATTAATAATGAATTAAATAATGATACAAAAAAAAAAAAAAAAAGAAACTGTGGCTGGTCCGCGGTTTGTTTTTTTTTTTCGTTTTTTTCTTTTTTGTTGTAAACGAAAAAAGTTAAATAATAGTAAAAGAACAATTGCAGCCAAGAGAATTTTTATTTTTTCATTGTTTTTTCGTAGTTTTGTTTTTTTTTTTTCACTTTGTTCACGTTATTATGTTCGAAAAAAATACAATAAATAAATGATTAACAATAATATTAAGTACACAGTGACGATGGGAGATTAATTGATATATTAATATTGCTTCGCACATAAAAATGCCAAGGACTGAAATTAATTTATTGAACAATTTACGTTTGTATAATAATTATATTCAATTTCAATTTCTTATATTATATTAATATTAATTATTATTAATTCATTGAATTGTTGATGTATTGATGTATTTAAAATTATATTCGCAAGAATGAAATGGATAAATTAGACAACATAATAAGAAGACATAATGGAAAGTAATTTAAAATTATAATCACGAAATGGGAATGATGAGAAAAAATAAATTATCACAATGCCAAATATAAAAATAAATAATAGTGAATGTAAAAGGGGCAAATGGACCATTAATTTTACTTGTGAAAATTAATAATTCATTGTCACCATTGTTTCATCTTTAAATTTTCATCTATTGACATTTAAAAAATGTCAATGTATTATAATTGAAAATCAAATGAAAATTGTTTGAACAAAATAAAATTACTCTGTCAATTTTCTAAATTCATCAGGAGATAAAAAAAAAAAAATAGAGGGTGAAAAAATTGAAATAAAATTATACACGAAGGGGCAAAAAATTATGGGAGAAAATAAAAAATAATCGGCACACAGTCAAACGACTCAAAAGTCATTATGTGTATTTTTTTTTTTTTTTTTCTCTATACGTGTACAAAATTGTTGAACAAATTTGTGCGAGAGAAAAAAAAAAATAAATAGAAGAAAAACAAAATGTGTTCTTATATTATTATATTCATAATTAATTGTTTAATTAATTATTATTGATTAATTGTAAAGACAAAATATGCGAAGTAATATATAATCATAAACATATTTATTCAATTTGAAATTTCAAACAAAAACACAACCTAAATCCAACAAAATAAAATAAATATGAAAATAAATATATAAAAAATAAAAATGTGTGTGTGTGTGTGTGTGTGTACTTGTGTGAATGCATATTGGAACAATTAATTCACAGCACAGACGGCCTATCAAATTCCAAAAAGATAAAGAAAAAAAAGAAAATAATTATAACTGAAGAAGAAAAAATTCAATGAAATTGACAAAATGCAAAAATGCAATTAGTTCAATCGTCACACACATATACACATACACACATAACATGATAAAATTTGCATATATATATTCATCAATCATTTATATTAATTGTAGAACAGAAAGTAACAGCAACATGTTCATACAAAAAATCCGCCATTTCAATAACAAAAAAAGAAAAAGAAAAATGAAACAAACACATATTAGATTAAATACATGTATTTATTCCATTAAACAAAAGTATAAATGCGATTACAATTGTATAAGTTATATTAATAATATAAAAGATGAAAGAAAAATGATAAACAATATTAATATTAATAATCATAATAAATAATAATTAATAATAATGATAATAATATTAATGATTGAATAAAACACAAATAACCATCGACCATACGTTATTATATATGTGTGTGGGAAAAAAAGTGGTGGAAAAAAAATACGTGGGAAAAAATAATAAAAGTATTGTAAAACCCTTGATATAATTATTTTATTAAATGAAACAAAAAATTTAAAATTCATCTCACAAATATTTTAATTTTACGTTTTACTCTTTTTTTCTTTTTTTTCTTTTTTTTTGCTTATTTATAATTATTACACAGCAAAAAATTTATAAATTATTTTTTTCCTCATTTTTCTCACATTCTCTCTTGTTTCTCCATCAATTTTCTTATTCCTCTTCAATTGATGATAAGAAATTATTAGCACAAAGTATTGTGGAG
The DNA here is from genome assembly GCA_958496275.1 of Zele albiditarsus. Lineage (NCBI taxonomy): Eukaryota > Metazoa > Arthropoda > Insecta > Hymenoptera > Braconidae > Zele > Zele albiditarsus. Next base: position 5,546,553 of record OY292416.1, read on the forward strand.
AATGGGAAAAAAAAAAAAAAAATAAATAAAATAAAATAAATGTAAAAGTTTACAACTGTTGTGTAAAATTTTTTTAATATTTAAAGACAATTTTAAATAATTTTACGACTGGTAATATGTTGTGTTTTTTTTTTTTCTTTCTTTTTTTTTGCGACACGTGGAAACAGTCTTTTGCAATTGTTATACTCTATCTCATTTTTAATACATATAAAATCTATTTATTTTTTTTTTTTCATATTTTTAATATCCACAAGTGCGTTGGAAAAATAGTTTTGTCGTAGTTCGAAGTATTGCAAAAAATTTATGATTCCAGTTCGTAAAGTTTTTATTGGAAATAGATAATATAATTACACAACATGCGCGCCACACTTATAAACATAATATATATTTTGAGGTTATAAATATGGAAGATTTTTCATACCGTTATTATTTCGTTTGTAAAAATTCTAACGGACAATTTAAACAGAAATATGTGAGTACTATTATTATAATTCATTATATTATTATTATTATTTTGTATAAGAATTAGAGTTCAATTATTTGGGGTAAATAAAATTATTCTGTTAATGATAATTAATTGAAAAATTATAACTGGGATGAATAAAAATTTTTAGGAGTATTTTTCTGTATAGATTTGATAATGATAAATGTTTGTGAAGTGTATAGGTGATGTATAAATGGTGGGTGATTTATCAGGGATTTTTAGGATTCTAATAATTATTTATTATGTTATTTAAATGTTTAAAATTTATGCCAAAAAAATTTGTTATCATATGTTGTCTTTTAGGGCACTGCTTCAAGTAGTGATGTTGACGTTGGTAATTTTTTGTGTTGAAATAAAAACGGAAGATGGTATGATAGAGAAATTTAAAACAATAGATTTTGGAAAGGTGGCCGAAGGTGCCAAACTCTTGTACGGTTACGCCACTGATTTATATAGCTTTGCTAAAGATCTTGAAGATCAATCTGAAATGCGAAATAATGTAAAGGAAATACAGGACAAAGTGAGCCAGATATCAAAGCATTTGGACACTTTTGAATCTCGTATTGACACAAAATTAGACGCAATGTTAGATACATTATTTTATGAATTTGAAATCACGCCCACTCTTGAAAATTTAAAAACAAAAATATGCGAGTATGTAAATAGAATAGATCATTATTTTGATAAATCAAGAGAGTTTCAATTTGGAAAATCATTTGATAATGATACACTACAACGATTTGGAGATTCAGCATTGTGGAGTGGTGATAATTTGCCAAATCTTCTTGAAAATCTTCATGATATTATGGTTCCGAGTTTGAACAAACCAGGATTTGTTTCATTAATGTTGAACCACAATATGGTATGTGAATGATATTATTGAAAAATATACGGAGAAAAGAGTTTGTTCAATATTATTATGTGCTAGAAAATGAGGAAATATTTATTTTTTTCTTCCAACAGATAAAACGACGGACTGATTGTGGTATTACTAAATCTGCACAACAACGAATGTACTATACATTTATTGAAGTAACGATGGCTGAGATAAAAGGTCTGATAACACTAGAACAAATCTACATATTGCAAAAGATGTTCGATGAAACCTGTATGAAATGAATATTAAATTTAATATAACACTACATTTCTAATAAACGTGATAATAAATAATACTTTTTTTCCTAATAATTATCTACAATAACAGCACACGATTATAAATACGAATTGAGAACCATAAGGGAAGCCTTTTGGAGACGACTAAAAACTTATTACGACATAATGTATCAAGATTTGAGATCATTTCCACGTGATATCCGTCGATGTCATCCTAATGGTCTACAGTATGGTGAATATAAAACCTATGTTTATCAATTCATTCTTTATTACACCATTTAAATTCATTTCAAGCTCTTATTGCAATTTGTTCTGTTTTACAGGTAGTAATTTTCTGGAAATGGTTAAATTCTCGCGCATGATGATCTTCGATCATCTTTACGAACGACATTCGTGTTACAACTGTCCATTGCCTAGACAATTCCCTCACAATTTCCTTTACGATTGTAAGGTTCTACCCACTAACTCAATCAAGACTTGTATACCAGTAAGTATATTCCATACACCAATCATCCCTTATTCAAGAGCAATTTTCAGTTCTGTTTTATCGACATTTTTGTACATAACCTTGTTCAAGGAATTGACATTGAAAAACTGCTCGGAAAGTTATAAAATTTTAAAGGAACGTTTGGGTCATAGTTAATTAATAAAGAATATATCATCAATAATTGATATACGAATATTTAGGTTAGGATACCTTACATATTTATAATGGATTTTCAGAAGCTTTATTCGTCAGTTCTTTCATATTAATTCCTTGAACAAAGTTATACCTAAAATGTCGATATTACAGAACTGAGAACTGTTCTTATCTCATCCGGCACAATTATTGTTAATTAATCTTCATATAATTTTTGTTTTCTCAAATATATTCAATTTATAATTCATAATAATTTATACCAAATACTTTTAACAATTACTGTTTATCAAAATTTTTTCAGGATGTTGAATCACGTCGTAAATACAGATATTGGAAAGTCGATGGAGATCACACGCGGTCGGATATGATCACATATGGTGGTCAGGAAACATGTCCCGAAGGAGAAACAATAATTGATGCTCCTCCCTCTCGCGCAGCCTTTATGTCCTGCTATGTGTGTGTTTGCTCTCAAGACAAAAATAACGATGCAGATGCAGATAGTAATGCAATTTGGCGTATCAGTGTTACAGAGCAAATTTCAGATCTTTACAATAACATGTTGAGTTTCACGATCAATTCATTCAACTTGATCAAATTTTCACTGTGATTTTGTTCCTCAAATTATCAATGAATCCAACATTTTTCAATTTTTATATATTATTATTGCAGGGTTGTTACAGGAGTTCAATTATCATATCATGATCATACGCTACATATTAAAATTAAACAGGGCAACTTTTCACACACTGGTATGATTAATAATAATAATAAATGGAAATTATTAAATATGGGATATTCTACTGATGAAATGCAAGAAGTAAACCATGAACTTCTCTATTTGCCAATGCTACACAATCGTAAAACACTATATCTTGATGACATTATGGTTCCTGAGAAATGTGTTATTACCGGTGAGCTAATTTGTTCAAATGTTTTTGACATCTTTAAATAAATATATGAGTGTAAGAGTAGAGAATATTTATCAATATATATTGTCAATTGTTTGATGATATTTATATAGGTGTTAGGTTCAAGTTGGTCAACGATGCTGCATTTATGCTCCAAGTTCTTGCAACAGAATTCGATTTTGCCACTGACAAATTGATACCATATGGTAGCCAATGGATTGATGCCCTGTCACATCCTGCAATGCCCAAAGAATATAGTCGAGATAGGTATATAGATATATGATAAAATCGGTATAAGAATAACGAATAAGTTATACTTGGAAATTTCACTAAAATTTCTAACTAAATTTCTGTGAATAATTTATCATTCGCCCAAAATTATTCTACTTTTTATATATTAAATAATTCATTATTAATTTCAATTTGACATTTTATCTGTGTAATAATACGATAAATATAAATCTACAGAAAGGAAATCACAATGGAAAACTCCGATGATCCAACGAAAACATCAGACTTTCAATATGATATGGGATCAAATAAAATGATAGCATTCACACATACAGACATGGGAAAAGATATCGGACAAACAACCATTCCATTGATAGATATACAGGCTGTTGAGACTCAACCAGCATTTCCACTCGGTGGTATTGGATTGTCATTTAGAGGAAAATATGGGTACGGTGGATATATTAGTCTTCGCATATACACTGTTGATATCAAGGGCTACATCGAAATGCCTTCCTTTCTCCATAGTACCTAACAAACAACAGTTAACAAGTGTAATTGAATAAAAAAAATATAAAAGTGAAAAATAATTTTCCTTGAAAATGTGGAAGTAATAAATTTATAATTTCACATATATGTATGAATAAAAATATTCTCAGTTCATATAAGTTTCAATCTCACTGTAGAACAACACCTAAATATCCATCAAAATATAAAATTCGCGTCTCAGGACTCAGTAAAAAATCCTAGACAATTTTTTAGTGTTAGCATCTATTCATAAATTTTATTATCGTTATTGCATACAGTCAACTGTCGGTAATTTAACGGATTCTTTTTTCGTGTAATAATAAAAAAGAAAGCTTTCTTCATTACCTACAGCCGGCGAGGTTCGATATAAATGTAAATTTGAGGTTAGAACATACATCGAAATACACACGTAATTCCATTCTATTTTACTGTTAGCGGGGAGGAATGGCTCCGCCCACTGCTCTCGAGTGGGAGCATTCTGTAATATATTTGCTCCATACTCTATAGTTCACCTACTTGTTAAGTGACGATATTAAAATCCAACTGTCAAGAGGATAAGAAATAATAACTTTGCAGTATTGTTGGAAGAATTAAAAATTATGCAGCTATACAATAAAATTTTAGTTCTTAAAAATCAGATATATATATTATTTTATGACAGGCAATATAAAACTTGGCGACGCGTGTAGAAAAATAGTTGAAATAACCGAGCTTTATCGCGCTATATTAGTTCGTTCGTAAAATTTTTATTGAAAATAGATAATAGAATTGCACAATATGTGCCACGTTAAAGAAGATAATACTCTTTGCGCACTTATAAATACAGTTGATTTTTACATATCGTAATTGTTCCGTTCGAAATTCAATTCAATGAGAAACATGTGAGTATTAACATTTTACATTAAGTAGAAATAATTTTTTTTGTCAAATTAGTTCAATTGTTTATTCGTGCACTATAGACGGTTACTGCTCAACAGAATTTGTTCTCTCTTCATTATCAAGCTGTCATTGTCCAATAAATATATATATATATATGTATATTAAATTTTTTAGGATAACAATGCAAATCTTCGTGAGTCCGTTGGTGATTTTTTTCATCAACATACAAGTAGAAGCAATTGAAATATCATTCGACCAAATTCAGTCAGTTGTTCAATACGGTATGAATATGTATAATAGTCATCAAGGCGAACAATTACCGGATCATACACGAGAAAATGTCGTCCAGATATTAGCAAAAGTAAATGAGATATCAAATTCATTGGATAAATTAGATATGAAAATGAATATAAAATTAGACCGAATGTTAAATATACTAGTTTCTGATTTGGAAGTCACGACTGGTCTTGAACAATCAAAAACCAAACTATGCGAGTATATTAACAGAGTGGATGATTTTTTCGATAATGCAATGATATATAAATTTGGCAAATCCTATGGTGACAAAACATTACATGAATTTCATCGATCTGTAATGTGGTGTGGAGATAATCTTCCAAATTTACTTGAATCTATCTATGATTTATTTACTCCTGGTGTTCAAAGTCAAGGATTTTTATTGATGATGTATCGACGTTCACAGGTGAGTTGAACAAAAATGATAATATGCGAAGTGAATAATAATCCAAAGATTATTCTCAACTTTAGTCCAGTATATTAAGTACTTCATTTATAATTCTCAAATCTTGAGTTCAGAATCAAAATCAGCCAACTCAAATACGTTTATAAAACAATTGACGATTTATAAAAAATTTCCAGTCTCAACTCTCAATTATTTAATGAAAAGTATCAAAGTTTGTCTTTGAGGTTATGGTTGTAACCTTACTGCAGCATTCATCCCTCTATATTCCCCCACTTATGTTAACCAGAGAAGAGAGGGAAATTCTCAATGTCTATTTTTTGAAATTTTGTCTCCTAAGCTGTAGAAATTATTAGAATTTTTTCTTTTATCAGTTACATATCGCTCATGATTGTGATGAACATACTTCAGTTCAACAACAGATGTACTATACTTACATTCAAACGCTCATTGCTGAGATGAAGGGTCTGTGTATAATAGAACAGATTTATACCACACAGATGTTGCTCCATAAGTCCTGTATGGAATTTTTATTTATTAAATTATCCAACCGATGAAAACAAAAATATTTTCCAATGATCATTTATAATTATAAACTCTTTTTAAATTCATAATTATAGCGCACAATTACACTGGTGAGTTGGAATACGCAAAGCAACAATATAAACAACGATTGAACAAGTATCATGAAATATTTTCACATAATATGGCCATGTTACCGCGACAAATTCGTCGTTGTGATATACATTCTCCTGATCGTAGTAAATATAAAATTAATCTTTTAATCCATTAAAAATAAAAATGATATATTTTCTCATTTTTATAATTTGTTTATTCAAACACATTCTTCATTTTACAGATGTGAACTACATTGAAATGGAGCAATTATCACGAGCGGTTTTTCTTCCGACAACATTTGTGCATGAAAATGGATGTACGGAATGTCCAAACCAACAAGCACTTGAAACATATTCAAAAAGTAAGAAGACCCATATAGACAATTGTATTCCAATGGGTACACATGTGAAAGCTTGTCCTCCAGTAAGTATTCTTAAACATCCTATAAATGTGTATTAATTTTGCTGCTATAGATTAATAAAAATTATGTAAAACTCTGCGAATTTTTTACAGGGTTGTTGTGTAATTTTTATATCAAATCATATTGTATAAACATTAAACAATTATCAACGAAATATATAAATAAACAATATAGCTTTCATCATTGATTGGTTTTATTATTATTCAGAGACGTGGCTCAGTTCGTGATTATTCATGGTGGGAGAGTGGGACAGATATTTACGGTCATAAGACACAATGTGATCAACTAACTGATAAACTCCCTGAAGCCAAATGTATATTATGTGTCTGTTCCGAAGATCAAAATGATGAAAATTCTGCAAAAGAAGATTCAGTTTTGAGGATCAGTACCCAAGAAAAAAATTCTGACATTTCCAATAACATGTTGAGTTTCACAAATAATTTCTCTATCAATTTCTTCATTTATATTTCTCATACTATCAACAGATAATAATTCCTAAGTTATTGTATATTGCAGGATTGTTACGGGCATCAGATTTGTAAACCATGATAATATACTACATCTTCAAATTCAACAAGCTAGTTTTACAATGGGTGGAATTGCTGATACTGCGAGTGAATGGTTACCAGTTATTCCAAAACTGTCTCCAATCACGATTAAAGGAAGACGAAGGTCATACTTTCCCTTGCTACACAATTGTAAAACCATCTATCTTGATGATATAGCTGTTCCTGACGGTTTCGCTGTCACTGGTGAGTTAATTTATAACTCTTATTGACGCATATTTCAATTAGAATATTGATATACAATTACAACCCTAAACTTACTATAACTTATAATGGTTACTTTATATAACCTCAAAATTATAACAGCAACGTCACCTATCTTAAAGAGTTATGGAATTAAAGCAAGACACGAACTATATTTTAATATTTTAAATGATTATACAGGAGTCAGATTCGAGCCTGTCAACAATCCTGTTGAGGCATTCGAGCTACAAATTCATGCAACACAGTTTCATTTCAATTCAGGTGTATTAGAATCAAAAAGTAGTCAATGGGTCAGTGCATCCACACATCGAGTGAGACCTCAAGATTATAAAAACCCAAGGTATGGATATTAAATAATCGATTATATATTTGTTTAATTTAAAATAATATAGAAGAAATACATTGTGATAAATCTACAGAATTGAAATTGATATGGGTGAAGCTGACAATCCACTTGGAACTTTGAAATTTGATTATAATATATCATCAAATTTCAAGATAAAGTTCAAACACACTGACTTAAAATTAGATGGTGGACAAACAACCATTCCATTATTGGATGCACAGTCAGTTGAAACTCGTCCGCCATTTCCACTTGGTGGTATTGGAATTACATATAAAGGAAGCGAAGGCCGAGGTGGATATATTGCTTTACGCATACACACCATTGACGTCACGAAACATATGAATGCTGATACGTAGATGGATGTGTGAACCAGTCATGAGAAACACGACAAATGTTACATGCGAATATTGTTATATTAATAGAATTTAATGTTATCATTTCAAGTTGCTACATAAAATACATTTAACGATAGAAAATATTGGATTAATTTACTAAACTTTCCATTTCATTTTCATCTGGTTGTAAAATTTTATTCTATCGATTAATTATTGTAACTTTATTATGAATTGTATATAACTTTTACTATATGTATGTATTATTTTGCCAAATAATTGCACAAATTTCACGTGAAAAGTCAATAAAGTGAAAATGTATGGCTTGATATCGGTTTTTTTTGTTCTTTTGCACAATGCTGTCTAATTTTTTTGTGTCTATCAATATATTTTTTTAATTTATGTAAAGAGAAAGATGAGGGTAAAATTCTAGAAATGACGAATGGATAATTTTCTAACTGATATTTGTCACATTTTTATAAAGTTAACTGGAGATATACAAAAAAAAAAAAATGGCGTAGCCAAGAAGATGGTGCGTTATAAGTATTGATAAGTATCAAGCACAATGTTTATCATCATAATAATAGCCGGATTAATTCAAACGATAATTTAATCATCCTACTGTTTTTTGTTATAAAAATCCAATTTCTAATACATACACTCAATAATTCATATGAATAATTGTCTTATGACTGCAACACCATTTCTTATAATTTACAAATAGACAAAAAATGTGACGCAATTGCCAAGGCGATAAAAAAAAAAAAATACTTACTGTAGTGTAAAAAAAAGAAAATAAATTTCTTTACAGTTATTCAATAAAAATATTTATTTGAAACGTATAATAGATCATTTCACAATGGGTAATATAAAAATAATTTTTTTTTGTACAAATGTACAGTATTTCTTGAAGCTCATTTGCATATGTGAATAATAATAATAATTAAAAAGAAACTATAAATTCGAATGTCCAAAGAATAATTAGTGAATTTATTAGTTCGTTCGTTAAATTTTTAATGGAAATAGATAATACAATTGCACAACATGTTGTTCGCAATATGTACTACGTTGATGGAAGATAATACTTGTTCGAACATATAAATACGAGAGATAATTCATATCGTGATTATTTCGTTTCGTATTCAATTCACGCAGTAAACATGTAAGTATTATTATTCAATTTCATAATATAATAATTCACAATTTATTTTGAGATTGTTGCTTTTGTTAACCTCATTTAGACAACTCTTAATCAATTAAACAATTATAATCATCGACAATTGTTGATGAACATTGGAAGACAAATGTTAAAAAATTCCAAACACTTTTAGAGAACCATGAATATAAATTTAGAAATAATTATCTATTATTAATTATCATAAATATATTTTCTAGGAAAATAATGCAGATTTATGTAGTTTTATTGGTGTTTGTTTTCATCAACGTTCAAGTGGAAGGAGCTATTGAATTCAGTTCCTCTGAAGCCAGTCCATCTTCAATATTTCAGTTTGTCCTAAAAGTATTTACGTTCGTAGTGGATATTATAAATCCAGATAAAACACAAGTAAATGTTGTGCAAATACTGGAACAAGTGGGCGATATGTCCATTAAATTGGATACTTTTGACACACACATGAATAATAAATTAGACACAATGTTGGATACATTAATGGCTGCAATAAAAGTCACACCAACACTTGAATATTCAAAAAAAAAGCTATTTCAGTACATCAGCAAAATTGATCGGTATTTTGATAATTCGCGGGAATATAAATTTGGTGGAATGCTTGGTAACGATACATTAGAAAATTTTGCAACTTCAGCATTGTGGTGTGGAGATAATTTACCAAATATATTACAAAAGCTCAATGATTTATTCATTGCTAATGTAAATAAACCAGGACTTTTATTACTCATGCATCAACAAAATTTGGTATGAATAAATAAAAATATTGAGTAAATTATTTCCAAGAAAATAACAACCTAATTATTTATATGAATTCAGCGAAATGCAAACATTTAGTTTTTTTATTAGATAGAACGTGTGGATGATTGTAACAAATATCAATTGGACCAACTACACATATACTATATTTATATTCAATTGATAATGGCTGAAGTAAAAGGTCTGCTAACATTGGGACAAATATTTATGTTACAGCGATTGTTCGATAAAACCTGTAAGTAACTTGTGTTTATTATTTATTGTTTATAATACATAATACAACTTTTGAAACATGCTATTTAACAGTATTGACAATAAAAATCCTTTCATATTTATAATCGTTAAACAAACAGCACATAACTATCTACCAGAGATGGAAATCGTGAAGACAAACTTTGTAAAACGTATGACAACCTATCACGAAGTATTTTCACAAGATTTAAAATTATTTAGTCCAGGCCTTCGTCGATGTGATATACTACAATCACCTATACGCAGTGAGTATAAAAATCTTTATTCAATTTTCCTCCATTACTTTAGACAAACTTGTTCCAAATTCCAACATTCAAATTCTAATTGTTATTTTTTTCTTTTCAAAGATCTGGATTTCCTTGAAATGGAAAACTTTTCCCGTATTTTTCTCCTGCAATTAGCTTTCCCTTGGAAAACACGATGCACGAGATGTCCTACCGAAACAGAACTTCGTGACTTACATTCGGACTATACAATTCATGATTGTAAAATATTATCAACAAAAATAACATATTGTCCAGCGGTAAGTGTGTACATTACTCACAGAGTGCCCGGGTTTGGATCCCGATTCAATACTATCCGCTATTCTTTTCTTTAATTTCTTGGGTGAATATCGGGATTATATCAAATCAATTTCTTTCTGTGTGTAATGAAATCGTTTTTAAGGAACCTGAGACACCTCGTGAAATGATATGGTGGAAGGATGACGAAACAAAAATTCAATATGGTCACGATGCGGCGTGTGCTAGTACTGAAACATTAATCAGACCCGATTATATTGTATTAAAGACAAACACCATATTGTGCGATGTGTGTGTCTGTTCAAAATATCAAAATATGACAAAGAATTCTGACGTTGGGACTATTTGGCGTGTTAGCGTCTCGGAGCAAATGTCAGACCGTCGGAATAACATGTTGAGTTTGATTGCTATATTTAATGCATTAATATTCAAGAAAATTTATAAATCTACTTTATCTATTGTTGTCGCGGTAGATTATACATCGAAGCTGTAACCTTTTTATCATTTTATTACAACTAATACTAACAGAATGTATTGCATAACAGCGAAATGTAGTATTTAATTTTACTCGAATTTTGCTTTGAATTATTCAACAATCATCATATCTATTGCAGGGTTGTTACGGGCGTTAAATTTAGAATATACAGCAATGCGCTGCATCTTCAAATTCAACAAAGCCGTATTTCAAACTATGGACTGTCTTTTGATGAAAGCCAGTGGAAAGAACTTGATGAATATAATGAAAATGGCGTGACACAATATATTTCATTGAAATATGAACCATTGAATTACAACCGTAGAACACTACATCTTGATGAGATAATGGCTCCTGAAAATTATGTTGTTACCGGTAAGTTTATTTGTATTTGTTTATATTAATCCGCTGCAATTAATATTTATATATATATATATATCAATAACACTAATATTGTTTATGTAGGAGTTAGATTCCAATTGAATAGCACTTCCGAATTTGAGCTAGGAGTTCATGTAACACGGTATAATGAGGAAACAGGACAGTTATCTTTATCTGATAGTTTGTGGATGTTTGGTTATGATTTTCCAGTGAATGATGATTACTATAGAGGACGGTACGTAAATTTTCATAAGATGATTGTTATATCCGTTTGAATTGTAATAATTTGAAAATAATGATGAAATACCCGATGAATTTCATAGAATAGAAATTGATTTGGATGAATCCGATGATCCAACGAGAGCGTCAGGATTCGAATATGATTCAGAATCGAATAAAAAAATTAAATTCAGACCTACTGACATGAAAAAAGATGCTGGACAAATGACAATTCCATTATTGGATGCGCATCCTATTGAAACTAATCCGCCATCCCCACTTAGTGGCATTGGATTGTCATTCAGAGGAAAAGTGGGTTTCGGTGGATACATAGCTCCTCATATATATACTATTGACGCTATGAGTTACGTGAAGTATAACTTATCTCAATTTCTCAACGATATTGTTTCTCACTAATTTGATGGAATTATTATTGGTGAATAACTCTTTTGTGTTCTCATCCCGTGACAAATATAAATATCATCATTATATTTATGTTATACGATTTATTCCACAAATTTGTCTTATTTTAGCATGAATAATTATGTAATCATTTGAGAAAATAAATTCTATATTCAAGTATTTAAATGACTAACGAATTTTTACTCAACGTTCCAACCATGTTTTCATATATATATATATATATATTTTATTGCCCCAATCTAAAGGATCGGAGGAGTTGATAAATCCTTTGTTAGCGAAGTAAATGCAGTGATCTCAGTGTATTTTAAGAATATTGAAATGCTATTATCTCGAGTCGTTAAAGAATAATGAGTTCACAGTATCGTAGTGAAATATTAAAAAATTTTTAACTATTCTATAAAAAAAAATTCAATTTTAACAACTTATAATTTATTATAATTTTACAACAGGGAATATAAAATTTAGAGACACGTGGAAAAAATTCAATTGAAATTATCTTATTTTTCTATGTCATACAAAATATATATAAAATATATCGTTATCGTTTACAAATGTTACAGTTGCTAATACATTTTCATTATTATATGAAGTAACTTTGTCGTTCAGAATTATTTGCATGATATCACTTGCCCAAGAATACGCACAAGTATCTTGAAGATTATTTAAACTGTTAATAACAACAACAAAGATAAAAAGAAAATAATATTCTTTCTGTTCTATTTGAAAAATAATTTAAAAAATTTATGAGTCTATTCGTACATTTTTTATTGAAAAATAGATAATATAATATTGCACAACATGTGTCACATTAAAAGAGATAATACTTTTACGCGAATATATAAATACAGCAAATTTTCCATATCATAATTATTCCGTTTTGAAAATTCAATTCAAACAGAAACATGTAAGTATAATTATTCCATCACAACAATTTAAATATACTTTATTAAAAATATTTTTCAAATTGTGACAATTCACGGATTGCCTTTTTTGTTTCTTTTTTTTTTTTACCCACAAAGAAATGCAGAGAAATTTAATTATTATTCTAATGTACATTTCCAGGAAAATAAACTCAATCTTTGTGGGACTGTTGGTGATTTTCATCACCAACACACAAGTGAGAACACAGGTTATAGAAACCCTCTTGGCTATTAAGGAAGTAATCGATTGCTGTAAAGCATTATATATATTTGTGGACAAAATTTTCGATCAAACACCAAAAAGAGTCATTGATATATTAGGAAAAGTGAACGATATGTCGAATCAAATTGATTCAATGGACACAAAAATGGATGTAAAATTAGACGGGATGTTAAACGTATTAATTGCTGATATCGGAATCACAGTGGGTGTTGAACTAATGAAAATAGAATTATGCGAGAATATTGATAAAATCGATGGTTTATTTGATAAATCACGGTTATATAAATTTGGTACAGATTGCGGTAATAGAACATTGAAACAATTTATTCACGCTGCATTGTGGTCTCAACACAGTCTACCAAATTTACTTAATGGTATTATTGATTTATTCACACCCGGTATACAAAGTAAAGGACTTTTAACATTGATATATGAACGTGAAATGGTAAGTTGAACATATAATAATATAAATGATTAATCAAGCTCATCTATTTCAATTAATATATTTTCTTATAAAACACATGATGATAATATCTCGAAGAAGATAATCACCTATTCAATCACAGTCATTGGCTGGAAAAAAAAAAAAATCATATGGTTCAAAAAAATTGAATCGAAAAATATCCATTCTCTAAATACTGAAACAATTTTAATGATACAAAAATTATTTTTCTATATAATATTCAAATATGATAATTTATATTATACACTTACCTTTTACTATACGCATATATTTTTGCTTTTTTCCATATCAGCTACATCTTGATCATAAATGTAATGAATACACTTCACCTCAACAACAAATGTACTATACTTACATTCAACTGATTGTCACTGAAATTAAGGCTCTGGTAACACTGGAACAGGTTTATTTGACAAAGCAAATTTTCGATGAGACCGGTACGCAATTGTTGTCTATTATTTCATTGCATAATTCAACTAACATAAAATATACCCCAGGATTATCTAATAATACTATAAATTATACTAAAATTGAAGAACAGTTCCTTGATTTAATATTTTTGAGTGTAACTAATGTAACTGAGAAAAACCAGTGACTTCGCCACCTATCGGTGGAAATCGGATCTAGAAAAAATACTCATTAAAGATACACCGTTGATTTTTTTTGGTATAATTTTCGGGTAGACTTTGAGGGTCCACCAATTGTATACCAAGATATTATTTATAATAATCGGATCAAGTTAAATGATAAAATCATTTTATTATTGATAATAATTGTTCATTTTACAGGACACATTTACAAAGGTGAGATAAACTTTGTGCAGGAACAACTTGAACAACGATTGTGGAAGTATTATGAAATATTTTCTAAAAAAATTGAATATGTGCCGCGGATGATTCGTCGATGTGATGTGAATGTACCTGAATATGGTAAATATTATAAATCAATGTTGAGTTGACTAAAAGAAAATGAACAAGATAATTAGCTTGATTCTAATGAGTCTGATTGTGGAGTATCGAATTAAACATCTAGTGTTTTCAATGTTGGTATCATTATTATTATTGAGAAAGAAAATTAAACAAAAGAAAAAAAGTTATAAGTACATAGTCACAGACACTCCTCAATTATGATCAGTTCAAATGTAATTGTATTTGAAACAAACAATTACAGTTGAGTCAAACTTTATTAGATCCAATTGACAAATTAATTTATCATATTTTAGTTAACCATATCTTCGAATGTTTCTACAATTGACAATTCCGCAGGTGTTAATTATATCGAAATGGGAAGATTTTCACGGCTGTTATTCGTTCGCGAACAATTAGCTAACGGTTGCCCAAACCAAGCAAGACTTGACTTGATTGCACTTGCACGACAATCCAAAATAAGCAAATGCATAACATTGGGTAAATCTCTAGAGACTTGCCCAGCTGTAAGTTTAATTTGTACATCAAATATTAGATACTGTATAAATATATGATATATATAATAAACTAATAACATAATTGATCATTAACTAATATTATTTAATCTCTATTGAGGATTCGGATTCGTCTCGTGAATATGAATGGTGGACAGATAAAACTTCTGGCATTCATTACGGTCCTGATACACCATGTAAACGCACAAGTGTTGTTAATGGTATTTCGTTCACATCTGGTGGAATTCATGGAGTCGCTTCTGTATGTGCTTGTTCTGAAGATCAAAATAATTCAAAAATGAAAATCAGTGTGACAGAACAATATTCAAACATCAACGAAAACATGTTGAGTTTTATAATTAATACTTCAATATACATGTTTCTATTTTATATTCCATCAATAGATAATAAATTAATTAATAAATCCATAATATTATATACATTTGTACAGGGTTGTTACTGGCGTTAAATTTGTCATGATAAATAATACGCTTCATCTTCAAATTCGACAAGCAAACTTTTCATATGATGGACTTAGGCAGAATGGAAGTGTATGGAAAGACGTTGATTCTTTTCAATATGACAAACAAAAAGAAAAGAAATTGTCATATCAACCATTGTTACCTAACCGTAAAACAATATATCTTGATGACATTAAAGTTCCTAAAGATTATGTCGTCACCGGTTAGTCATTTCATATCTTCTTTCATCTGTCTTAAATAGATAATAGTTTTTTACAAGAACACAACATGAACACAATTCTTATGAGCAATGTAAAAACTGTATATTGTAATAATAATTATAATAATAATATTAATTTACAGGAGTTGCATTTCGGGCAAATGACAATGCATTCATGCTGAATCTTCATGCAACGCGGTACAATCTTACATCAGGTATACTTGTTCCATCCGATGTTATGTGGATTGATTGTAATTCGCATCCAATGAACGGTGAGGATTATTCACGACCTAGGTATGTACAGATACATGAATATACATTGATTATTTAATTCAATTTGTAATTTATACGAAAGTGATATATGATATTATTTGTAATGAATTCGTATAGGGAAATAGTAAATATGACGATACCTGATGATCCAAAAAGAGGTTCACAATTTACATATGATTTAAAATCAAATAAACAAGTAACATTTACACATACTGATATTGAAAAAGATGCTGGACAAACAACCATTCCATTATTGGATGCACAACCTGTTGAAACTAATCCACCATTTCCACTCAACGGTATTGGATTATCATTTAGAGGAAGATATGGCTACGCTGGATATATCGCGCCACGTATATTCACCTTTGATGTCAGTGACTATATAAAGAATCTTGGAGTAAAATATATCAGCGAAGAAAATGAATCGATGTGAATAGGCAAAAAAAATTGTACACATATGAAATAATGTTTGGTATGTTTATGTATTAATAAATATATTATATATATATAAATCTGATTTATTAGTTTGATTTTTTAATTGGTTATTGGATGAAGAAGTATGTGGAAGAGTGGAAAAAAAAAAAATTCCCTGGGCAAAAAATTTGTGAAGAAAATTATGAACAAAACGCAATTTGTGTTACGCGTGATTTAAACATTATTTTCATTAGTTTATCACACATTGTGCAATTATTTATATTATCTTATTTCAATAAAAAAAATTTTGCATACTAATTGTCCACACGATAATAATACATTTTATATTTTTGTTTTGTTGTGTAAAAGTATTTTATCGTCTCCGTCTCACTGGTTTAAAAAATAAAATTATATTTAATACTTCGTCTAAGCAATTACAATATTTCCTCGTAAAATATTATATGAACGAAGTGAAGTAAAGAATTAATATTCAAGAAGATCATATCAAGAATAAATGGTTTTATTGATTAATTATTAATTACAAACAATAACATTTGTATTTTATATATATTTTCTTATTATATGTATGAAGTTACATAGACTCGTTATGTAATAATGTTTCGAAACATTGAATATATTTAGTGGTTGAAACAAAATAAAAATAACCATAACCTATTCATTACATTTTGATACATTCTTTGTGCACAATGTCCATTTTTATGTATGGTGTGACATCCATGGTGTATATTGAAGGGGTAATATATCCACCAGAGTTCTTTTTTCTTCTATAAAACAGTCCAACACCGCTGAGAGGAATTGGTAATTCCGGTACAACAGGTCGTGAATCCAACAATGGATAAGTTGTTTGTCCAGCATCTTCATTTATATCACTATGAGTGAATTGTACCAATTTATTTGATTCCCGATCTTCTTGATATAGGTTATGTTCTTCATCTAACATTTGACCAACGCCATCGATCTTGACTTCAATTCTATATATTCATTGCATTTAATTATCATATCATTTTAAATCAAATCAAATAATTAGTTATTATTTTATATACATGAATGTATATTGATGTATATACCTAGATCGTTGTTGATATTCCGGTTTCATTGGATGAGTCGTTGCATTGAACCATTCACTGCTTGATCCATCCAATTTAGCTGATTCAATATCGAACAATGTCCCATGAACTTGTAGCATAAAACCATCATTTACCGGCATGAATCTTACACCTGTATAAACATTATAAAAATTATCATACACAAAATTATTTTCCAACTTTATTGTACCGCGAATAAATTTCAACAATTTACCTTCAGTTAATATATTTTTGACACTATTAACTCACCAGTGACAACATAACCTTCAGGAACTTTAATATCATCAAGATATATTGATTTTTGTTCATGTTGCAAAGGCTTATATTTCCCCTGAATTTTACTGCCATTACGATTATACTGATCACCAAATACCTTTTTCCATTCAGCTCGTCTATTGAGTTGCAGAGCATCGTCAAAAAATTTTGCTTGTTGAATTTGTAGATTTATTGCATTGTCAAACGTGATAAATTTGATACCCGTAACAACCCTATTAAAATACATAATAAATTTATTATTTATATCTACGGATGACGTGTAATATTAATTACACACACACACATATTATTGCTAATATCAGAAATTTCTTCTCCAATGCTGATGCCAGAAATTTGTGGATTACGATTGATTCTGTGTTTATTCGAATCTTCAGAACAAACACATAATGGACAATTATCAATATTATATTTCGCAATACGTTTATGTACGGTTAGCCGTTTGGAACATGTTTGTTTGGAACCGTAATGAACATTCGAATTATCTTCAAACCATAAATAAATACGAGACGAGCCACGTGCCTTTTAACAGAGAGTATAAATGATATTAATCATTAACAAAATATATTTATTAAGTGGCTATACCATAATAAAAATTGAAAATTATCATAAACAATCACAGTATACGATAATTCATTTTATTATCGTGATGTTTATATATAGAAAACCAAATTTAATAATGGCAATACATTTTACACTTACCGCATCACACGATTTTATAGGTCCAATAAAATCTTTACAATTATACAATGTGCGAGATTGATAATAAGGATTTTTTTCAATAAATGATTCACAATAGGTTGATACATCCTTGTCACAAATAGCTGAGCGCCTGCAAATCCCACAAAAATTGTATTATTATAATAAAACGTTTTAAAGTTTTAAATTAAAACACTTCTTCAACACTTAATTTTGTAGATCATAACCTACAAAAAGAAGTGTAACAATAATAGAAATATATAAAACAAATTATCTATGTATAGATTAAAATGATATTGTTCATCAATTAATTGATTGCAATCATAAATTATTGAATGTAATGAGAAATAATGACATATAAAACGAGATGACAAACAAATGCAACATTGATTCAGTAGCTGGATTGAAAAATAAACAATTTTTTTTTCTTTGGGTAATTTCCACTGGGAAATTATATCTCAAAAAATTGTTATCAAGCAACACGCTTTCCACATCGAACTATACCTCAATACATCACGAATCATTATGCGGGAAAAAAATTTCACTTCCAAATAATAAACATCTGTAAATCAAAAACACATAAGAACATTAGGTGTTATAGTTTCGATGAATAAAAACAAATCTGTGATAAAATAGATACATTGATATTCCATATTTACCGCTTTCCATCTGCTCTTCCTTAATTGGGCAATTAAATCGCTGTTGCGATACCAGAGACATAAGTTGAGTAAACTTTTGATTATACAATTTCAATCGTCTTGAAAAATTGTCCATCGCTGTCGCTGATGCACTGACGAAATTTTGTCCATTTCTATTGTCAAAACTTTGTCCTGATAAATGTATATTGAACATTATTGAATTCATTGGTTATTCATTGTGATATTTTTCCTTTTTTTTATTCATTTACTATTTCTTCAATAGCATAAAGTTTGTGAATTGTCTTTCGAATTTTCCAAAATATATTATGGTTATATTCACGATAAATTATTTGGAGTTAATGATTATTTATTTATAAAGGAAAATATCTAAGTGATTAAATTAATTAATCGTTAAAGAAATATTGTCACCATTAATTTGCATCAATGTATAGATTCTTTGTAGTGCTGCGAAACCCTGCATCTCAGCGTATATCAGTAGAACATAAACATAGTATGCTCCTTGTTGTATCGAATTATCGTGAAAACAAAAAGATGCATTGTGCTTGAACAACTAGAAATAATAGAAAAAATACAAAGTTCTTCTGTGGATTTATTATATCTTCGATGGCAGACATTTCTTCACACAAACAAACTATACTGAATTCTATTAATTTATTAATTGTTGCAGGTGGATGAGAAATCAGGTAGACAATTCACCCGTGAAAAAATTCCTCATATCTAGCCAGAAACTAAACAAAAAGACAGCCACTCATGTACAACGATTTTCGTAGCGACGCTACATAACCTCAATTATTACCCAGAAAGAGATTTATTACCTGAATTCTCATTAGACAACAGATGAATCAGACAAAGATTGACGCCATTTTCAATGTGTATATTCATAACACATGAACTTATGTGAGAAAAAATGTCTTAGTAAGAATATTGAAGTTATTATTTGGATATATGTATATCTGGACGACTCACTGTCATTTGCCCAGAAATGAATGGCATCAAAGAGTATAATGGTGGTGATCCTATAGTGGGACGTGTATCATAAGTTATTCTGTTTTCTATTTTATTGAGCAGATCTTGAAACAATTGTTCATATGAAAGTACTTTGGTCAAGACTTCTTGTGATTCTCCACCGCCCTTTTGTGACTGTTTCATATATATCAATTCACGAAATAGTTTATTTATCTGTTGAATGAAAGTTGGTGGAAGTATTTCATGATCAGTATTTATGACATCGTTATTTCCAACTACGATGAAACAGGAATTATACATTTCAGTCAAATTGCTGACTGGTATTTCAGGAGTTTTTAATTTCAACAATTCCCATTCTAATTGGTTCTTCTCGTTGAATAGTGACTCATCAATATCTTTTGGCGTTCCTGTATAAAGTTTCATCAATTTTGTATTCACTTGATGCAATTTTTGTCCCCAATTATACACTGACTGTATATTAGCAAAACTCAATGGAAAATATTCCTCGGTTTCTTCCGCTGTTTGTACTTGTCCATTGATGAACAAAATTACCAATAGACTAACAAATATTTCTACCATTCTCCTAAAAAATTATTACCATATTAATATAGAAGATTGATACACTATCCAAAAGATGATTTTTAAATGAGTAAAATGATGTGAGACTTGAAAAAGAACAAAAATTTTAGCATCAGATGAATAGAAAAAATAACCAAAACGTGTACAGACTCTAACTCCCCCCTCCTTTTTTTGTAAATTATTTTCAATAATAAAATCAACAACAAATCACAAGGAAATGAAATTGAATATAAAAAAAAATGTGCAACTGTGGCATTTTTAAAAATAAGAAATAATTTTTGTAAATTATCTACATACTTGAATTCAAGATTGTGAATTAATACTTTAAAAAATAATACTCACATGTTCACAATGGACTTGGATATAATACACAATTACGAGAATATGTGCCGATTTCTGTATTTATATGTTAGGGAAAAAAAAAAAAAAAACATTATCTTCATTAGCGTGTCACATATTGTGCAATATCTATTATCTATTAACAATAAAGATATTTTTGCAATATAATTGTACACGATAAAAACAAGTTAACGCTACATTTTATAATTTTGTTTGGATGGTAGTAAAACTATTGTAATTTTTAAATGAACATACTTACACGTGTCACAAAGTTTTTTAATTATACTAATCATAAAGTTATATATACGTGACTGGTTTGAAAATAACAATTTTCATTTAATATTCCGTCTAAATTCCGTAATTATCTTGACAATAGTTTTAAGTATTTATTTCCAATGGCCTTGGTGAAAGCATTTCAATATTGTAATTTAAAAATAATATGAAACCAAATGGCATAGATAACAAAATATAAAAATAAATCTCAAGTGTGTTAGTCATAAAAATATGTCGTTAATCAGTTTTCAATTTTTGTTTTTCTTTTGTTTTTCAACTAAATATTAATATCAAACAATTCAATTCTTCACCAATCTCTCATTGAGTATTCCATATACATAATTCTTTATTTATAAATAATATATATCCACTAAGTACAATTACAATATATATTTAATTATTAATTGACATTCTCGTTTAATTTATATCCATTTTCTTTCTTTTTTTCTTCTAGATCAATTGTGTTCAATAACTAATTGTACTCTAAACATAAATCATTTATTAATGCTCTATTGGAAGCACAATATGCATTTATACCATCGCAAGTGGCATATTCTGGACATGGATGACAATCACCAAACAATGATTTATAATTTGAAATAAAACTATGTCGACCACAGTCAATTGGCCTAATTTGTCGTCGATTGATAACATGATAATTATTTGAATCAGTAACGAGTGGTGTTGCATCAATAGAACCCAAAAAAATCGACACTAGAAATACAACTAATAAAATAATTCTCGGACACGTCGTCATTTTTATTCTGCGAAAAAGAAAAAATTGCATTAATATATTGAGTAATATGTATGTAGTAAAAAAAATAGTATTGTTGAATCCACTGTGTCATGAAAAAAAGAAATAAACATTACCTTTTTTGATAATATCAATTGCAGTGCAGAAATTATTTTTTAATTTATCGTTTTTTTTCTTCACTTCTTCCCAGTTGTGAATTAAATTTAATAATGACAAAAAAGAACACGAATTAATGGAACATTTATATAAATTGATGTCTGTCAATTCTGTTGTATGTATTTCAAACTACAATTGCAACATATATGTAAATTTATATTCTGATAATAAATGTGTACACAGCTTTTTTTTTTTTTTTTGACCCTCCAATTCTTCTGTTTCATCATAGGTAAAGTAGAACGAGGATGTTGTGAGTTGTGTCAAAAATTTGTTGCACAAGATTGAAGTGTGGTATCATACAATAGTTATCCGAATAATAGAAGCGATAATAAGAATACTTAAAATAAATATCCCAAAAGAATAAAAAAAAAAAAAATAAACATCATCTTTATTATCATTGTTCAATTTTCGTTAGAGAGAAGAAATATATTTTTGTTCTTCGGCAGTGTCTTGTTACTCATTGTCCCATACAAGAAATAATAATTATTATATAGAAAGTGACTTTGATAATTCATACATCATCATTATCCTTTCTGCTTTATCATACACGAACAAAACCACCCCAAATATTAATTCAAAATCTGCGCATGTTCAATTAAGTGTACAACAGTGGCGCTCTAGAAAAAAAATGGCGTTCACATTACCATAATTTAAATTTACCCGCGTTTTTTCTCCCGCGTCAACAGTCATACCAACCGAAAAACGTGGTGTATTATGTCTCATCATTTCCCGCCACACACACACACACACACACTTACACGAAAAAGACAGTGTATCATATTGCTGTGTCCCACACAACGCCATTGCGTCATATTGCGCATTAGTTTCGTCGTGTCTTCTCACTCGTCGCGTCTTTCCAACAATCAGATGTATACCATCAAATTAATATAACCTAAAACAAAAAACAACATATCAAATAAATACAATAAATAGAAATCAAAACTGCTCTCTGGAGTAAATCAATTATTACTGTTTACATAAAAAAAAAAAATAAAAAAACATTGTGGTTATGTAGAAGCGAAGAAAAAAAAAGAAAGAACAATAGAGAATCGCGCGCCAATGAAATGATATATAACACACATATATATATATATATATGTATATATGTACAACCAACGGTTGACAAATTCGCGGGCACTCGGTAGGTCAAAAAATGGCGTGGGAATGCTGTATGTGTGCATAAGTTCATCTGTGTAATATAATTGGTACTCCTGGCACTAAACACAGCCACAAACATTCTCAATCTGTGCGTTATTATTTTTTTTTCCATTTTTTTTTTTTTTGAGGTTATCTCTTCATTTCACGCCACGAAATTACTGTTCACTATTATTACAATTGATTAATTGGTTCTATAGATTTGTATTATTTATTGTTCGGTGAATTTATCGGAATTTAATGGTGTGTGCACCATTATTTGATGATTAAAGTTTAATAAATTATGACGACGGAATGCCCGCAGGCGGTAACAGTCGTTTCCGCGGTTACCCAGCGCGGATGTCTGAGCGCCAACAGCTCGCACTTTTGTTGCAAATGACTTCACAGGACATGGTATCATCAGGTAAGGATACGGAGAGGAAAATGGAAATGTATATGAAACCAGGTGGTATTTTGTTGATTGATAATTGGTATGAGAATATTAATAATAATTATGATTATTGATAATCCTTAAATTTATCACAGCAATAATGTACAAGTTGATTGAGAATTGGCTTTCAGTTCAGTCCAATCACTTTCATGATTTGATTGAATGAAGTTGAATCCCTATCGTTCTTCCAACATTTCACAACATAGCTTGGCGCATTTGTTGATTTCCAGTTGAAGCACAGTTATTCAATGTTGAATTAGCTGTAAATAAAAAATAAATGAAGATATGAGGAAATACAAATGCACAAATTATATACAGCTAACATAATATAATTTGCTTATGGGTTTGGAATTAATTTTAAGATTCATTTCAGTTCTAAAATCAACTCTCTGAGTGATTCCTCATTGATCCTGTTAATTGAGAGAATAAATTGATCATTGATCGACTAAAGATGCGCAGTTGAATTTAGAGTTTAGTCTCAATTTCATAACCTCAAATTGTTACTTGGGCAATAGTTGAAAGAATGGTTTCAATTACAGTTAATAATTTGTAGATATTGTTGATGCCGTACGTTCTATTTGGTCATATAAAAAGTCAAAATAGTCATATATATATATTATTCGTGTCATAACCTCAACTTTGCAGAGTATTATATAAACATAAAAATTAATATTTCATTCATTTATATCCATTTTCTGTATCACATCTAAGAGAAGTAATATTCTATTCCTATTTTATTTATTTCTTCAGGTGGAAATCGTGCAGATAGTACAAATAGCAATACAAGATCATCATCAACACCACAGCAGCAACAACATCGTGGTGCCAAGAGTCGATGGCTAAATAATAAAAATGGAGATTCCCAAATCAATCAACGTAAAGAAGATTATCGTGCACGACAAATACTTGGCAATGGTTATGAACAGAATAACAAAGAATGCGATGGTAATTAGATGAATCTTTTTGTTCTTTTTTATCCCCCATATATTGAACTAAGCTTCATTGATTCCTTATCTACTTCATTTGTGAAATGTATCAGTGTTATACGAGTATGATTTTTTAGTTCAGTCATTTCCTCCATGTTTTTTATTCTTTTTTTTCTTTATTCACAATTTTCATGAATTGTGTGGGAATAATTGGTCATTTATACTGTAAAGTATGATATTACTCCCATAAACAGTTGAGATATCAATTAATTTCTCGCTCAATATCGAATTTAATTCATATATTGTCAACTTGTTCGCTCCATTTCGCGTGTAGTTCATGTTATCAATCCGGAATCTCTGTATTTCCAATATCTTGAAGTACACGCGATCTGGAAATTGCGATCTATGCCCAACCAATTCAATCGACCTCCATCTAACCTAACATTTTGCAACAGTCACAGTGATTGGTTGTTTCCGTTGTTCCATCTACGAATAACCAATCACTGTGCATTGTTCACAACAGCTAATTTACTCCAACTCGAAACCCAATCGTACCAACAAACTCAATTGAAAAAATAATATACACAATATATATATATGCAATTTTATACCGAATCTTTTGATCATTGATCAATTATGAAAATATCTATCAAATTATCATAAATAACCAAAAAGCATACAATAATATTCAACTATTCTCACCCTGCTTCATTTGGGCAAATAATCACAAATAGAAAATCAATCATTTAATTACATTGGCATTGCTGGTATAAGTGAGGTTAGGTTTCAATATCGAAACAGTTTGGATTGGCGAAGAAGTTTACTTTCTATTCTCGTCAGATGTCGCTACAATTATCACAAATAGCACTACTACAATTTTGGTTCTTTATTCACACAACTGTGTCTGCATTTATATATGTATGTATGTACATTATATATATATGTATGAATCATTGAGGGTATGAGAAATCCAGACAAAAGAGAGAAAAACGCTCTTACGGTGTCCAAGCTTTTTGTCTGAAATAATTAAACGATAAAACAAATATCTAATATATATATATATATATATATATATATATATATATATACATATGTATTTATACATATATATTCAAGTATACATACATATATATGTATATATGAAGATAAAAAGGGAATTGAATTGGAAAATAAATAAATGTGTGTTTGTGTAATTTTTTGTTGTCTTATTAAATTACATACATTTCGAAATTTTTAATGACAAATTGAGTGGAAATAATTCTCACTTAATTCAGCGTTGCTGAATAAAAATTTTTGTTCAATTGATTTGTGTATATATATATGAAATTTAAGGGTGGGGATTTGAGTGCCTGGTAAAATATATATATATATATATATATATATATATACTCATGTACATTGATTTTGTATTAAACAAAAATTTTCGACGAATATTTTATATTCATTGTGAATACCAAGTGATGTTGAAGCACACGGAGTTTATAACCAACAAATAATAAAGAGAGGTAACGTTGAAAGATTGGACGAAAATAAAAAAATATGAAGTTGATTGCTAAATAAATGAAAATATTTTTTTAATGTACATGTTGGTGTTTTATCAAGTTCTGGGATTAGAAAAAAAATTTTTCTATTGAAACAAAATTAAATAATTGTCGTAGTTGTGTATATATGTGTTTGGATCTTTGAATTTGATTGAAATTAAACGAAAATATTAATTTGAATGGTGATTTTAATTAACATTGAAAATAGATCAATCAAAAAGTTTAAAAAATTGTTCATCAAACTCAGATATTGATTAGTTAAAGGAACTAAACTAACTCCCACTATAATTCCAAGTGTTATAAAAAATTACAACTGAATACAAAAATGATCTGATATCAATTTTGTATTTTATTTTCTCACTTTAGCTTGTGGATTATAATTATTTCGTTTGTTTATATTCATTATTTCTTCATGGGCTTTTTAATTGTAAATTTAATTTTTATACAGAAATCAAAGCGTCAAATAATTCTGAAGAAACATCAGCAACAGCGTCACTTGATAGCAGTTGTAATCAACATTCATCACCATCATCATCATCATCAACTTCAGCAATAAACACTGGTATTAGTGGATCTTCAAGTGAGAATCGTGATCAGTTACAGGAGAATAATAATCAACAACTACAACAACAACAACAGAAACAGCAAGAGCAGCATTGTCTTCATAATAATTATCAACAAAATTCAGCTGAAAATACATCGGCTGCATCACAATCAAACGTCGTTGCCGAAGATAGTGAAGCTCTCTGTGAAATGCGGAGGACACCACCACAAAACAAAGGTAAAGGTAGTGTAACAAAAAAAAAAAAAATCAATGATTAACTAATTAATTATAATAAATATCTATTCATCTTTTCTTTTAATTTATCGTACATTTTTATCAGTTCTTTTTCTACAATTTCATTTCAATTTTACTTTCTGTCAACAAAATTTGACTTTACACTAAAAATTATCATTATATCATTGAATTAAAAATTTAACTCGAAATATTTTAACATAAACAAACAAATCACATCAATAATAAATAAATTACCATTCTCCCAGCACAGAAACAAATAATATAAAAAATAAAATAGCAAAAGAAATAAAAGATTAATGAAAAAACAACACGAACAGAGAGAAAACAGGACAAGAGTGGGGAAAAAACATATTCACACACCCACACACACACACACACACATATGAATAAATTGTTTCACGTTGTATCAGTCAAGTCGAAGCGATCATTGAGGTCACACACAGTCGTCAAAAGCATCCGCCAATTTTTTCATTCACAATTGAAAGAATAAATATTTTCTCAACGACAAAATTACCCCGGAAAAAATAATTTTCTCATCCTCCCCCCTAAACCTTCAATAAAAAAACCTCATCTATTCTATCACTGTAAATATATATTCTTTTATTTTTTATTTACTCTTCAAATACGTCAAACAAATAAATTATTCAAATCAATATTTATTAATTAAAATTATTCTCTTCAATTATTGTCCAATTACCAAACACATTTTCTATCTATTTATCATCAAATTTATCATGTGCAAATTTTTGTTCAAAAAAAAAAAAATTGTCTGTATTTTATATATCTATGTACTAAGTATTCAAGTGCGAAGATAGTTACCACGAGTAGCGCACCTGTTTATATACGTGAGTGTATATGTATTTAATATACAACATATATAGATATAAATGTAAAGAGTATCCCGTTCATGAGAGAAGAAGTTTGTTCTCTCTCACATTTTCTTTCTCATATACGTTTTGTGAACGGGGTTGTGTGACGCACCAGTTGAGTTGAGACTCAGGTATCATAGAGTCAAGAAAAGCGAAACATTGAAAAAAAAAAAAAAAGAAGAAATAACAAAACTGAAGAAAAAAAAAAAAGTTTTTACATAAAAAAAAATAATTAATTTTATCTATTTAATATTCTGCATTTTTTTTTTTTTTTTTCAAAATTCACAATTGTTTGAATGAATTGTGAACACAAGTGAAATTATTGTTTATTTAAAAATAACACTTGATCATAGTTGACAGTGAAATTATTAAAATTTTGTTCATTTGGAAATTAATTTTGTTTATTTTGTGTGTATTTTTTTTTTTTTTTCGTTCACAGTGGTATCGAAAAATTTAATTGTACTATGTATACTGTTGCATTTATTTACTTATTTATCTATTTATTTATTCCGTCAATGTTTATTTGTATATATTAAATATATATAAATATTTTTGTGCATTTTTTACTATTGCACTTAGGTATTTGTGCATCAAGTGTGTGTGTTGCATTTTTCTATCACTCTCTTTCTTCTTCCACACTTCCACGTCTCGCCTACTCTTTCTCTCACTTTAATCGTGGCCTTCTCAATATACCGGGTGACACGAAATTCTTTTCCTTCATAATAAAATCAACATGCAAAGTTTTATTATTCAATAACAACGTGTATAAATAATTAAATAAATATCGCATTGATAATTCGTCCCCTATTTCATTCCAATTCATTTGTTTTTCAATCCATAAAATTATTTTATTTTCCACATACACAATACTAAACAATTTGTTATATTTTAAAGTCATTTAATATTTTTTTTTTTTTTCGTTTCATTGTTTTGTCGACAATTATGATAAAGAAAAAAAAAAAAAAAAACCTCAGACACTTTAATTTGTCATTTAATTATATGATATCAAAATTGATTCATATATATATATATATATTATTAGTGTCGATGGTGTAGTTGAAAAAAAAAAATATTTCTCATCATCTCTATCACATTCTTGATTAAATTTACACCACAAACACTTGCACAAAAATAGACACACACACACACACACTATTTCTTATCACGTGTCGTTCTTTTTTTCTTCTTTTTTTTTATCTCCAATACTTAAACACAAATAAACTCGAATTATTCGAATTATTATCAACAGCGTGTATATAATAAAAATTTCTATTTTAATCTCAAACATGATAGTAATAATGACACTAAAATATTCTCAAATGTTAATGAATAATTTAACCTTGGGGAGGGGAAAAAAAAATTAACGATGAAGGAAACGAGAAATAAAATAAAAATAAATTTATAATTGATAATAATATTTTTGAAATATATATTTTAGCAGACAGATCGGCAACTGGACAGTCTGGAAACTCGCCAAGAGTTACTCTACGACTGAATCAAGTCCGTGGTACGAGGGATGATAAAAAAAATAACGTTAGCTCACGTCAGAGCGCTAATACCATTACCAATAATAATAGCAGCAGTAACGCTAATAGTACAAATAGTACAAATAGTAACAGCAATAATAGTGCTAGTGGCAATAACAACAGTAATATAATTGGAGGTGGAAATCAAGTACAACAAATGGAAGGTACTAAATCATCTACTTCTTCTACAACATCATCATCAATAATAACAACAACTGCAACAACTGTAGCATCATCTACAACAATTGGTGGTAATAATTCTGTATCAATTGGACAAAATTCTGTTGTTAGTGGTATTGGTAATAATATATCATCAATAACAACAACAACTACATCAACAATATTAACACCAGATGGAAATGATATTTATGAATTTAAAAGTTCTAAAGAAGCGACACCAGTTCGTGGCACAAGTTCATCACCAAATCCAAATTCAGATAAAGAAAAAGATGGTGGTGGTGGTAATAATAATAATAGCAATGGAAATAAATTATCTGGACAAACACAAATATTAAATACCAATACTAATGGCAATAATGCTAATACAACTACGGCAATTTCAGTTACCACTACAACTAATATTGAATCATCGAATAATTCTAATGTCAGTGGAATTACTGGTGGAATTAATACTGGTGGTTCTATCAATGATAATCAAGTTACGACTAATTCACCGTCATCATCGTCAACAACATCAGGTAAACGTGCATTTGATGCTGGTGATAATGGTGATGAACAGGATGATGAAAATCGAAGGAAAAAAAGAAAAGATGGTGTTACAACAACGACAGCAGGCACTGGCTCGAGTGGAATTGATTGTAATAATAAAGACAGTGTTGTTATTAAAGGAGTTAACTCGGGAAGACAGAGCACTGGACGTGCCGCCGGTGGCAATGAAAAGGTATTGATTTTTTTTCATTAATGGAAAATGGTTGTGGAATTTTTTTGAATTAATTATTAGAAATTTGAGTGATATGATTTTTTCTTTTTTTTTTTTGTGTAGTTAAAAATTTTTTTTTTTTTATGAGATTGGTTTATTAGCGATTGCATGGGGTTTTGGGAGGTGAATGGGGGTTGATAATAATTTTATTTAGCGCGGAAATTATGAATTTGTTGAGGGGACAATTTTGGATATTTAATTTTTCAATGAAATTATGGAAGAAAATTTTTTTTCTTTTTTTTTTTCATTCCATTGAGAGAATTTTCTGGGCTCGGTTGATTACTTAGATTTGGGGTGGCGTATTCGAGAGTGAGGGGTTGGTAGAGTGTGTGAATAAGAACAGAGATTGCATTTATGGAGAATAATTGAGAAAAAGAAAATTTATTTCAATAATTTTTTCCCCTCTTTTAAATTCATTTATTAATGACTGTACAATATAATTGAAAATAATCCGTTTATCAACAAATCCACCAACTTTGACAAACCAAGCAACCAACCAAAATTGCATGTTGTTATTTCGAAATTGTTAAATTATTGTTTCTAGTCCGACAAGCTCGACTCAAGTGCGATAACTGCATCATCATTTGTTGAACAGTGTGTTAAATCAGGAAAGCAAGGTGTTGGCAGCGGTGGTGGAACAAATTCATCTTCAACATCATCAGGAAAAAATAATCAATCCAACAACAATTCTAATGTCAATACAAATTTAATAAATAATATTGATCGAAAAAGTCCATCGGGTACATCAACATCAATTACAAACACCAACAACAATACCAACAATAGTAATAGTCCAAAACCAACGACAAATCCAATAACAAATTCAAAACAAATTGTAACACCAACACCAATGGTTGACTCTGATGGCGATGATGAACGTCCAAAGAGTTCAGAATCTGGTTCAGCACCTAAAGTACCACCATTAAAAATTGTTATACCACAAAGTACAACGTCCGAGCAAGAACAAGGTGGTGTTAGAAATGGTAAAAATACATCAACAAGAGGCCATCAATTACCGTATGTTGTTGCAAGTTCTAATAGCAATGATTCAAGTGATAAAGATCAAAATCAAAATGCTAGCGGTACAATAAGTCCAACTGAATCAACAACAACAACAACAACAACAGCAGCAGCAGCAGCAGCAGCAACAACAACACCAACACCAACAACAACAGTTCAGACAAAAAATGAGGATAAAAAAGATTTTACTGGCGTTATTCATAATGAGGAACAACGTTCCACTCATCATCAGAGAGTTTTACGCAGTTCACATAGGTTTGTGTTTCAATTTATTAAACTCGAAATTTTTTTACAGTGATTATAATTCTTACGGTAAAATATTATAAATCGAGAGACAATTTAGAGAACACTGAGATAATTCCATTCGCTACTGTACAAGTCGGGAAATTGTACTGTATATAAAATCCGTAAATGATTTTATATTTTTCGTGTGATTGTTTACTGTTAAAAAATATAAGAAAAAAAATCTCGCTTATAAAAAATAATTTTTTTACCTGTTAAAATAATAAATTGAAAATAAAATATTTTCCAGAAGTGGAAATGGCGGAAATGGTTCAACATCTGTTAAAGAATCATCATCAAATCAATCCACAAATCAATCATATTCAAATTCATCTCCACTACCAACCACTGGTGCAAACGCTACCTCATCATCATCAGCATCATCATCATCATCATCATCAGTAAACGATCGTTCAAATAATTCATCACCACAACAGCAACAGCAGCAGCAGCAACGCCACCATTCACCAATTCCGGAAACCACAACGAATTCAGACAGTACAAAAGCCACAACAATAATCGAAACCTCAACCACAACAAACTCATCAACAAAAGCATCTGGCAATAATACAGAGAAGTCGGATAAGTCTGAAGTAAATACAAAGAGTAATCAAAAAGAAAGTAATAATAACAGTGATAATTCTGAAAATTCATCAACTGCCACGTCAACAACTAGTACAAATGTTACAACAACTGCAACTGTCGAATTACATCCGCGTAAACGTAAAATGAAAACGAATAAAGAAGCGCAACAAGCAGCGGCTGCTGCGGCCGCAGCAGCCGCAACAGCAGCAAATGATTCAAGTGAAACTGCAAATGCTGGACCCGAAGTTCATCCACACGATCAACCAATAACAAATTGCTATCAATTATTTTTAAATATACGAAAACAAATTGAACGTAGACGAAAGGGTTTGTTTCCAGTTCAACCAAAACCACCACAAGGCTTCAAAGATTATTTAATGAATCGTTGTACTTATGTACTAGCGGGTAATGCCAATAAAGAACCGAATATTAATCCACCAGTTGCATTACAAGGTGCTATGAAAGATTTATATGTCTATCAAGAGAAGGAACGTTATCGTTTACGTATGCAACATGTTGTGGAAAAAGAAAAATTAGTTCTATCAGTTGAACAGGAAATTTTACGCGTTCATGGACGAGCCGCAAGAGCATTGGCTAATCAATCATTACCATTTTCTGTTTGTACTATACTTAAAGATGAAGAAGTTTATAATGTTATTACTCCGGAACAAGAAGAGAAAGATAGAAATGCCAGGAGTCGATATAATGGACGATTATTTTTGAGCTGGTTACAGGATGTTGATGATAAATGGGAGAAGATTAAGGTAATGTCGGTTGTTTATTATTTTATTTCTAGTGTTTAGAAGTAATTGGTGATGTTGAGGTAATTTTTTAATGGAAAACAAACACTTGGAGATTATTATTTTTTTGTTTTTAGTGTGTTTGATAATTTATTCACATTCATATTTCAGGAAGCCATGCTCCTGAGACATCACAATGAAGCAGAGTCATTGCATGCTGTACAAAAAATGGATTGGGAATGGAAATTAAAAGAAGTTGGAATATGTGAATTCAAAGCAACACCACAAATTGAAGATAATCATGTACCAATGGTTCATGTTTCTGATGACTTCGATCTTTTACCCGCCTAAATATCGTCACAATTAATTACACGAACAAAATAACTACTTAACATCATTTACTCATGAATAAATAAATTTATTGAAGAAAAGTTATCTATTAATTTCATTTCAGCCTTGTGATTTTTCTTCTCACTATTTCTTTTGTATTTCACGTTATTATACTCTATCTAAACACATATAACCTACAAAATAATTTCACATAATGTTGAAATGTGAATATTTTGTAAAAAAACAAAACAACAACAACAACAAATAATATTCATTTACATGACAAATTTAACTGTGTGTTTGTGTTCACTTTATATATGTACATCCACACATATATATACATTAAACATAAATATATATGAAATGAAATTAATAAAAGTATTGAAATTGTTTGTGTGTGTGTGTATTTGTCAATAAAGAAAAATTGTTCCAATTAAATCAGAACATTAGGCTTTTTTTTTTGTTATTTCAAAGATTTAATTTTTCATAGATTTCTTTTCTTCAATTTCATTAGCTTCTGCTGAATGTGGTTTCGCATGTCTTGTACGGACTACTTTCTCACCGTCAATATCAGCTTCGAAATCATATTTAATTTGTTTATCATAACCCATAATAAATGCGTAATGGTCTACATCGGTAAAGTTATCAAAATCAATTAGAAATGATCGACCTTTGATGAGGCAATTGGTCAACATTTGTCCCATTCCTGGTTGTTCAACATCAGCGGGTGTGAATTCAAGCTGTTGAAATAATTTTTATATTAAATTGTAGGTTAACATTTTAATATTTGCTTTTTTTTTTGAAGAGGTGATATCACAGTGAACATTAACAGAGAAAGATTTTTGAATTGTTGAAATAAACTGATATTATATTCGTACTTATTTCTTCTCTATTAGTTCAAGATGTTCATTTGTTTTTATGTTAATGCTCATCGTGATATATTTCTCTTTGAAATGTAAAATTAAAAACAAAATTGTTTTCACCTTTTTTTCACGTGCAAAAATCGAGTATGTCGACGCAATATAGGTCTTTGTTTTCTTATTGTAATAAATACTGTTAACATATTTACTCGAGACCACGTGAATCAATAATGGTGTTATAAAAGTAAAAAAACATGTTAAAACACCAAGTCCAATTGATGCTGCAAGAGCATCACTTTCTATAAGTTTTGGTATTAAATATGGCTGCACCATTAAAGTAGAAACCGATGTTGTTAATGAAAATAGTTTAACTATTTTTATTTTCGTTGACAATGTTCCATAGTATATTTTCTCAAGATCATCTTCTGCTTTTACTTTTATTTCTTTTTTGTCACATAACCCTCTTTTGTTCATCAACGGTGCGGCGAGCTGATTAAAAAAAGGAAAAACAGAATAAATTAGAATGAGAAAAAACAAGAAATTGATCAAATAAACATTTATTCATTACTATTAATAATAATAAATGTGAAAATAAATTATTTTATTGCGATCAGATGTATATATGTTTACAATTGTGTTTTCTAACCTCAAAATTATTCTTCCCATTGAATATTTTGTGTTTTATGGAGTTTAAATTAAATGACAACGCTTGAGATCGACATCCCTGTGTTATTAACCTCGCTGTGATAATAAACGACATTTTTTATTTTGTTTATTAATTTAATTATTAAACTTCAAATCTTGCTTTATTGTCGGCGCAACAAAGCTTGTGATTAGTAGATTGGCAATTGGAATTAAAGGTGAATATTCAAGTGGGCGACATTTTGTTTTTAGTTCTGAAATCGACGCCATTTTGAATTCTGCACTCATCGATTGGACGATGTACTCTGTTCTATGAACAATTCGAATTTCAGTTTATTTACGTTTCTTCTTCAATGTGTTGTAGAAATTATCCCACAATTTCTATGTATATTATTGTTATAGCACACCAATAAATATAAAACAATAATGAATAGTTACTGTAAATTTATTCAACTTCTATGATATTAATATTCGTGGAAAAATAGTTTATTAACTTTATAAGTATTAAATATTTATAACAAAATGAAAATACACCAAGTATAATATATTTTGTACTATTTGTGCTATGATAATAATTAATAATTAACTGAATGGGTACAATTTATATCGCATCAATGTCACCATTTGCCGATCTCTATGTAAAAATATAAATATGATAACATCAAAGTAGTGAAATAATTGAAGTAAATAAATTAATAAATATATTAATCATACATCCGACCAATTTCTCAATTTTAATAAAGTCGGTATTACTCTTCTTATTTTGCCTAACTTTATACAATTGTCTTTCAATCCAATTTCAAGACTAATATTATTAGTTCGCTTTTCAACAACATCAATGGCCGCTTCAATAAAGACATTTGTGATTTTACGACAATTTCTCAAAGAAATTTCACGAAGATTTTCCGCTCTTTCAATTAATCTTATTATTCCGCCATCTTTAATTCTCGTACATCCATCACAATTAAATCGTGTAAGTGTACAAGGTAAATTGCCAATAGGTTCATCAGTAACTTTTTTCAATCCTTCAATATCTAAAATCTTTAATTTAGTCAATTGTGCAATACTAGCAACACCACAGTTCGTTATTCGATTGCATTTAATCAATCTTAAAGACAAAAGTTGTCTACAATTACTTGTAATATTCAAAAGATTCTCATCACGCAAATTATTATTACGACCAAGATCTAATTTCTTTAAATTTACAAGATTTTTCATATTATCATATGAACTTGACAATTTATCAGAATATATTGTTAATATAATGAGAGTTTTTTTTTCAAATAAAATTTTAGCCATCCAATCATCAAACCAAGAACACGAATTGCAATAAAATATTTTCAATCGATCAAATCGTTTCAATGCATTTACAAAACAATTTGACATATAAATATAATCAACACAAAAAAGATTTAACTCTTCTAAATCATTTGGTAAATAATCAAAAAATTTGCCAGATATATGACTAAATTTAACAGCAAATGATCTAAGTTTTGTATTTTTACATTGCAATAATATAAAATCATCTTCCATATCCAGTCTCATACCACATATAAGTAATTCTTCTAAATTACTATTGTCATTGAGCAATTCATGAATTTTAAATTGTGATAGTGATTGTGACATTGTTATATCAGCATTTTTTATATGATTACAGTATTTTACAATTGTTCTCATTAAAACTGTGAAAATAATTGCATCTAAATCACGTCCATATATTGTTAAATCTGTTATAAATTGTCCACAATGACGAAGAACATCAGCTAAGTCACTAATAGTTTTTACTTCATGATCTTTACCGTGATCTTTTCGAAATAACCAACCGTCCAGCGAGCAAGTTAATTCACTCACTGTTTTCCATGAATGTTGTAGCAATGAATACCAACGTCTGCAGACTGATGAATAAAAAAGAATTATTTTCTCTTATTATTTCACCTACTGACACCATAAAATTCCATCTATATATAAATTAATATCATCATTGAATTGATAGATTACCTTTTTCAGCCTGAATTATATCAGCAATGGAGAAATAACTGAATATCTTCACCAAACAATCATCATCGAGGCTGTTAATCGACTGTTTGTACAACTTAACTATAAAATTTAATATAAATTTGATTAAAATTTAGACATCACTTGAATTAGATTAACTTTAATTATTGTTTTCATGAAAACATTATGAAAA
Source organism: Zele albiditarsus (assembly GCA_958496275.1). NCBI lineage: Eukaryota > Metazoa > Arthropoda > Insecta > Hymenoptera > Braconidae > Zele > Zele albiditarsus. The sequence goes on from OY292416.1 coordinate 5,583,770, forward strand.
TCGACATTTAAATGAAACCATTTTATTAATACAGTCACTTAATTGTTGAATTCATTTGTTAAACTGAAATATAATAATTAATAAACACTTACTGGGGATTGGAAATAATTCTGTTGATGAACAGCCGCGTTCAATTGGTGGAAGTGTTTGTGATCGTGTAGCAGTTAATGCTTTCTCCATTGCATTTCCTAATTTTCTTGCCGACTACAATCAGTGATGAAGATGGACAACACAAAAATATTAGACTAGGAAATATTTAGATATATTATTTATTAATGAATAAAAAATTTGTGTATACCTCAAACGTTATTACTGCTTTCTCTTTATCACCTTTGTGATATTCAACATTGACTGTTATCAATCCTTCAGAATAACCTCTTACAGTTATTAAACTACCACTATGTCCAGTGTAAAGTGCAATAAAACCACCGTCAATATTGGTATCGGTGAATAGTTTTAATCCATTGAAATGATCATTTAAAACATTGGCAATTGTTGATTTGAGGTTAAAACATTTATCAACATCAACAATAATATTTGATGATACAGTGAAATCAAGGAGAACTGTATGAACCACCATTTTCGATTAATCTATTGAAAAAACATGTCATAAACATATATATATATATATATTAATAACAATATATATGTGAATTTTGTTTTCGATCATTCAATAGAAATACAGCTATACAATCTCGTTGAACAATAAACAAATGCCGGTGTGTTTTCGTTTTGACGAAATACAAACCTAACCTCTATTAATTCAAATAATACTGCATTTACCTAACCTAAAATTAAATCGCTCAAATATGAATCAGCCTTAAAAATCGATAATTTTCAATATATATATATATATGGTGCGTGCGCAACATCCTCTACTCTACCGGTAAAAACTCGAATTAATTTTCAAAATTTTGTAACGCTCATAACTGCCAGTTTGAACTTTGTGTGTGTGTATGTGTGTATATGTCGTGTTGAATAAAGCGATAGTCGTGTGTAAAAAAACTCGAAACAAATTTTCACATTTAATTTCCTCATATTCATTAGCCATTTTGAGAATAATCAAAATAACTAAATAATCATAACCTCCAATTGTTAAATTGAATTAGTGCAAAAATGAGCGATATGCAAGGACGTAAAAAGGACAAAAATCAACATATCCAAGTGTTTGTTCGGGTTAGGTGAGTATTCTAGACTTCAACACACTCATATTACTCATTAATAATAATTTATTTAATTTAATTATCACTTATAACAATTGAATTAAATTTATTATATTAAATGTTTTATGATTTCTCAATATGTTTTACCAATTTTCTTTGATTTCATGTTTGTATTATTTGTTTTTTATATTAAAGACCAGCGAACCAAGCTGAAATCTATGGAAAATCATCAACAGTGGTGGAAGTGGCATCACCACGCGAATGTATTGTGCGTGAAAGGCCGCAGGATAAACTCACAAAAAAATTCACATTTGATCGAGTGTTTGGTCCATCATCAAAGCAGGTAAGGTTATGTCCATTAATAACTAATTTATTAAATTTATATTTTTAATTTGTCATTCAATGTCTTTTCTATGTTGAATTTATTTATTTATTCAATTATTAATTCATGTGTTTGTTTATTTCATTTATTTATATTATTTTAATGTTCATTTACAGTTGGATGTTTATAATGCAGTTGTTAGTCCATTGTTGGATGAAGTCCTGGCTGGTTATAATTGTACTGTTTTTGCTTATGGTCAAACTGGTACAGGGAAAACATTTACAATGGAGGGTCTCTCAAATGATCCTGCAATCCATTGGCAAAGTGTAAGTTGGATATATAATTTAATTATATATATATATATAAGATTGTGAAATAATTGGAATTTAATTTATGATAAAAATGGAAGCAGTGTTTCTTTCGCATTTTTTATTAATTCAATTGCTAGAATATTTGCGGAGTTGATGAATTTAATTCTAACGTCGACGATTGATAAATACTTTGTTGTTTTTTTTTGTTTAAATTTAACAAATCATAAATAAATACTCAATCAAAATTTTTAATTTTAAATTTTTCTGAAGGACACAACCGCGGGTATTATTCCACGATCATTAAGTCACCTATTCGATGAATTACGAATGATGGAGTCTCAAGAGTATACAGTACGTGTAAGTTTTCTTGAATTATATAATGAAGAATTGTTCGATTTACTATCACCCAATGATGATGCATCAAAAATTCGTCTTTATGAAGACGCAACGAAAAAAGGTGCGGTAATAATTCACGGTCTCGAAGAAGTAACAGTTCATAATAAAAATGAAGTGTATAAAATATTGGAGAAGGGTTCAGAGAAACGACAAACAGCTGCAACATTAATGAATGCACATTCAAGCAGATCGCATACAGTATTTTCAATAACTGTTCATATTAAAGAGAACACAGTTGATGGTGAAGAATTATTAAAAACTGGAAAATTAAATCTTGTTGATTTAGCTGGTAGTGAAAATGTTGGTAGATCTGGTGCTGTTGATCGTCGTGCAAGAGAAGCTGGTAATATTAATCAATCATTATTAACACTTGGACGTGTTATAACAGCTTTAGTTGAACGTGCACCGCATATTCCATATCGTGAATCAAAATTAACACGTTTATTACAAGAATCACTTGGTGGACGTACTAAAACATCTATTATTGCTACTGTTTCACCTGCCAGTGTTAATTTAGAAGAAACATTATCAACATTGGATTATGCACATCGTGCTAAAAATATTACCAATCGTCCAGAGATCAATCAAAAATTATCTAAAAAAGCATTATTGAAAGAATATACTGAAGAAATTGAACGTTTACGACGTGATTTAGCTGCAACACGTGAACGTAATGGCGTTTATTTAGCCGCTGATAATTATAATGAAATGCAATCGACAATTGAATTTCAAGAGAAAGAAATTGAGGAGAAAATTAATCATATTAAAGCGTTGGAGGAAACTATGGCGGCAAAAGAAAAATTATTGATTGAATTAAAAATTGATTTGGAAAGTACAAAATATAAAGTTGTTTTAACTCAACAGGAACGTGATGAACAAACATTTCTCGTTGAACGACACGTTAATACGGAAAAAAAATTATTGAAACAAGCCAAAACGTTGCTTGATGTTGCCGATACAGCGACTGTTGATACGTATAAATTGCACGATAAAATTGCACGTAAGAGCAATGTTGAAATGGAAAATGAAACAATTGGTGAAGAATTTAAAATAAATATTACACAACAATTTGATAATATACAAAATGATTTGGCGAATTATACGAAAGAATTGATGGAATTTTATTCATTATCTAAAGATGAAATTGTTAAACAAACGAATAATAATTCGAAATTTTTTGCTGGTACTATTCAATGTTTGTCGCGTAATTTAATTAAAGATCAAAAATTTATTGTTGATGATTTAACGAAAAATATTAAATTGTCATATGAAAATTATGAAAAATGGTTTATTGATGAAATTAATAATGCAACAACGATGACGGATTTAGAATGTGATGCTTTAAAAAATATTGCGGCAATATTTGCGCCAAAAATATCAAATTTAGTGCGTAATAATATTGATGAAAATTTACGTATTATTAATGTGGAAATGACTAAACAATTAATTCATTTACGTGACAGTATGAAAAATAATATGAAAATTATGATTAATCAATGTATCAATGAAAGAAGTTTATTGAAAAAAGAAATTGAATCGTTGTCGGATGATTTAAAAATTGCTGAGAAATTAAATGACGAATCGGCCGCTGAAGAAAATGAATTTACACAATTGAGCGATAATTATCGTCGTGAATTAATTAAATTACAGAATAAACGTACAGAACGTAGAATTTTATTGTTAAATTCGTTTAAATCGAGTTTAAATAAGTGTAAAAATGCTGATTTACAAGTGGAAAAATTGTCAACAATTGAAAATAATATGGATGAATTAATTGGTGATAATTTATATAAAAATGTAACGTCAATAAGTGAACAATTGTCCCAACAACTTGAAAATAATTGTAAATTATCACAAACATCAATTGAACAAAGTGAAATAATAAATTCTGAATTAATAATTGAACTTGAGAAAAATTGTGAACATTTATCGGAATACAAAAATCAATTTGAAATACAAACAAATAAATATAAACGTTGCATTGATTCAGATTTACAAAAAACATTGTCATTAATTTCTAATGAAAGTAAAATAATTCATGACGCAACAAAATATCACGAGGAACAAACTGAAATGCAACGTAAAAAATTTGAGAATAATTCTACATACATGAACAATAAATTTGATGAACAAAATGTCACAACAATTGAATGGAATGATAAATTAAAATTCAATATTAATGAAACAAAAAATAAAATTGAACAATTTCTTGATGTTGATTTGAAACGTGATAAACCAACGGGTTCAACACCAGCTAAAAAAGATTTTTCATATCCACGACAATTAATAATGACATCACCACACGAACGTTTATTGCAACGTTATCGTCAAACAAATCCACCGCCATTACCAACAGCTTTTAATCCATTAGAATCATCATCATCATCATCAACAAATGACGAATTAACATTAATATATTCACCCCCAAATCAAACAATACAAAACAATCAAATGCAATTTTCAACGCCAAACATTGTCAATAATACAATTAGAGATTGTTTATCAATATCCGTACCGATAAATAATAATCAAAGTCAACATTGTTTAGATATTTCGAATCATTCAATTATTACAAAGTCCGCGTCAGTGTCCGATTTATCTGCAATTGTTCATAATAATGTCACCAATGATTCAATAGCCAAATCTGAATCAGAAATTTTTAATAAAGAAAATGGAGGCGATAATGCAATTATTAATAGCAATGATGGTGGTTTTGCTAAACCAAGCTTGAGACAACCAAAATTTGGAATGAAAACGCGCACGGCAAACAGCAATGGCAAACGAATTCTCTCATCGCGCAATGAGTGAATTTAAATATTTATATACAATAATAATAATCATAATAAATAACAATAATAATGAGATTAATATTTTTTTTATTCTCCAAGTACACACAACACACACACACACACAATTGAAAATAAACATTTTTAATACTATATTTGTGTATAAGAATTATTTTGTGGAATTTTAATTATTTCAACAGCAAAGAAAAATTCTTCTTTTTTTTTTTTGTAATACACATTGATATATATATATATATTCGCTTTTTTTTATTTCCTTTGATCAATATGTAGTTATATAGCGTTAGAGATTGGATTTGGTATTTGGAAAGAATAAGATTTGAAGTATTTCTTCTTTCTTTTGTTTTTTTTTGTTTTTTTTTTCTTTCCTAACCTCTAAATATATGTAATATTTTGTTTCCTTTCATTTTATCGTAATAATAATGATGATAATGTAATGTTTGTAATTGTATTTTGTGTATTATTAATGGAATGGAATTAAATATATTGTTTTTGAGAGAAAATTCGACGAAAAATGAATTTTTGAATTGACAATTTGAGAAAAAAAAAAAATAATTGGTTTATTCATTGTGGATAAATGAAAGAATTAAATTTGAATTATTATCTTGCTTTGTTTTTTTTTTTTTTTCCACTCGGTTATATTGAGGGATGAATATTTTCAATACACACATTGATTAATAATACTTTTTCTCTCTAAATATTTATATATATATATATATATGAATTCAAATTGAATTAATTTATCAATTAAGCTATTTTTTTTGTGCACATCAGACACTCACTCTCATCCATTCTATATTCACCTAGGCACAATTATTTATTTATTACGATTTACTTTACCACTTTTTTTTTTGTCGTTTTTATTTTTGTTTTTTATGTGTAGATAATTATATATATATATATATATATATATATATATTTCTTTTATTTGTTTATATGTTTGCTAAATTCAATCTTGAGAATGTACATTTATCATCAATAGATTTGATATTAATATATAAAATATTATTCATTATACATAAATTTATGAGAAAGATATGACTCGTCTAGTTGTTGTTATTGTTGTTGTTGATTATTATTTTTTGTTCTTTTCACATTTGTCACTTTCTTCTTCGAAGCATTCAATATACAAAAGCATTTCCGAAATAAAAAAAAAAAAAAATTAACGATAACCAAAGTTAAACAAAAGGATATTGTGTCTAAAATTATTCGTGAAAATAAGACTTTGTCGCATCTTGACAATATTTTATCAATAAAAATCGCGATTCCTTTATATATTTATAAATACAAAACTAACGAATACAGTATCGAGTAAATAGATAAATATATATATATATATATATATATGTATAATGTGTGCTAAATATTGAGAAAATAATTTGTTCATTTCATTGATAATTAATTAACCCTCCGAAGCATAATTTTATTCTCTTTAACGTCATATTTTTTTTCTTTTTTTTCTTTTTTTTTTCATACAATATCTTCCGGAATAAAATATATAATAAACTCCATTATCAATAAAGAAAAATAAACAATACATATGCTTCAAAAGGTTAAATTTATCATATATAATTTCATTGTCAAGACGCGGCAACGATAAATAAAAAAATCCTGAAAATAACGCGAAAATAACAACAGAAAAGATTAATATTATTAATAATAATAATAATGTTTATTATATTATTATTATTATTATTATTATTATTACTACGGTAATGATAATTATATTAATTATAATTTACTGCCAAGTTTTTTCGTTTGGAAAAGTAACTAGAGATTATTAACGGATATTATTTGATTTATCCATCCAATAAATGCTGATACTTTAACATATACACCAGGAACATCAACGCGACCGCAACCGAATCCCCACGAGACTAGTCCAGCCAATTCAAAAAATCCATCGTCTTGACAGACTAATGGACCACCACCGTCACCCTGATAAAATTGAATTGACGAATTAATATTTATTTTTAGTATTTATCATTGATATTTTTTTTTTTTTTTCGTTTTCTTTTGTTCCATTTGAATTTACCTGACACGCGTCATTTCCAAGTTCGCCACCAGCACAAAAACTGCTTGCGGGTAATATAAATATTTTTTCCGTGACAGCATTAACTTTTCTGATGCATTCAGCATCACTGACAATTGGAATTTCGGCTTCACGTACTTTTAATGGTATTGGTCCGGCTGTTGAGTTAATTAAAGGTGAAAAAAAGATATTTGTAATTAATTTCCTTTTGTTTTTTTTTTATTTTTTTTCTCTGAAATTAGTTTAGAGATTATTTTTCTTACCTTCACCCATGTAACCGTAACCAGTAACTGTACATCGTTTTCCAGCTGTATGACTTACTCCTCTCGCTGGCAAACATACAAGACAAACACCATCCTTTAATTCTGCTTGTCCATGAAGTTTTAATAATGCTATATCATTATCAAGAGTTTGACTGTTATGATTGTGATGAATGTATGTGGTTCCAACACGTAATGTTTGTGCTCCAGGACTTCCATATTTACGTGTCAAATCGTGATCACCAACTCGAACATATATTGCATCACCAGACCTTACAATGCTGAGAAGAAAACATAAAAGAACCATACATTGAGATGTTTAATTTTGTCCATGTTATTATATAAATATAAAAGTAGTTGGCAATTTATCTTTCCGAGAATTTATATACATTTTATATATAGAGAATATCGTTATCGGTTAATTCTAACCTCAAAATTTATTATATATTTTTTTTTTTCGTGACGTTCATAACCTCAAAATTTAGATAACATGTTGTGAATTAATTCTAACCTCAAAATCTATCGAAGAATCATCACAGAATATTCACTATTGTGTAAATATACAATACTCTGATATTTATACTCACTTTGTAACGCAATGTGCAGCAGTGAGAACCCATTGAGTGCCAATTAATGCACCACCACATAAATATTGATTCAATGAATTGATGAGTGCAACTTGCCAACACCATTCATTAGCATCAGCATCTTCACCACCCACAACACGACCATCTCTAGATAAACTTCGTGCCTGAATAGGACCACGAGATGTTCCTTTAACTCCACAAACATATTTATAGTAGATAGGACTTTTTGTTGCTGCAGTTAATGGTGTTGACGATGTAGTCGATGAAGTTGTTAATATTGTTGTTTCGTCTGTTAAACAATTAAACAATTTTCAATCAATTCAATTTCTTTGATGCAAAAGAAGCAACAAAAAAATATTAATATACATACATGGTGAAGTTGATGGCGTTGTTGACGTGTATGGACGTGAATTAATCGATGAAAATGTATCATTTCTATTAGATATCAATACATCACTTGAATTGCCATTAGTCAACTCCCGAATCAATGATTTCGGTGCACAACAACGATGTCCAATCTTATCGCACTTAAACAAATCCGTTAAATCTGCATTTCCTGTACAATAAAAATTTAATTAATCATTATCAACATTCATATTTCATAATAATATTATTATCATAGAATGTCAAATAATAAAATTTACTGAAGCAAGTAAATGAAAGATAGGACACGATACATGATGCGGGACACTCGGGACGTGGATCCGATGGTGGCGTCACTTTTGGTCTTGGTTTTGGTGTCTGGAATGATTCCAGTTCATAAAATGACAATAATTCTTCAATTAAATCAAAATAGAAATTGATATATAGATAAATAGAATAAATACCGTAGGTGGTGCATGACTACCGTCACAACAATAAGAGCCACTCTTACACGTTGAAGTTCTTGTAATAATAATATTTGGACGATTGCAGAAACCTGCCATTATTGGTAGTAGACAAAAACCACGACAGACCGGTAATTTTTGTTGAGTTGGTCGTGTATATGGTCGAACAGTTGTTGTACTTTCCTGTTAAATTAAGAAAAAGAAATATTCTATATAAGAAATCCATCACTGAACAAATCAGAATGTTAGGACAGGTTAGAAATTTTTTTAACCATTTAGGAAGTTGATTGAAGTAAAAGATAATTCATGTCAATTACCTCTTGGGCAGGAGGATCATTAATACAGCAAGTTCCATCCGCAGGACAATAAGCATCTCGATCAATATTATCACACAAAAGTGCAAGAAGTACATTGTAACATTCGCCCTTGCATGGTTTTGATGGTACTGCTGGTCTAGGTCTTGGCGTTGTAGCAACAGCCATCGCTGTTGTTGCAGTACTCGTTTGTGTTGTTGTAGTATAAGATATGGGTGAATTTGTACTTGTCATTTTGTCATTTGTTTTCTCTTCATAACGTGTACCATTTGATTTCGAACGATCAATTACGTAAAATTCTGCTGGTGGATTATTGCCAACTGAATCACGTGTGACACAACAACGCTGTGATGGTTTACAGAGCGACTCGATATTTATTATTGCTTCACAATATTCAGCAATTCGTGCTTCTATACATATTCCAGAGCACTTAGTCACTGCAAAATTGTATTATGATAAGAAATATTATGAAGTTATGGTATATTTGGATACAATTTTAATCCAATATGGCGATCAACCAGTGCAGATTCCATTTGATTAATTAAATAACTCTTATACTGGATAAATTCTCAATTTTAATCCCAAAATGTTCGACGATTGTGGAATATATGCCCAAAATATTATATATTTCCATCAAGATCATTGTTTATGGACGATTAATTTGTTTAAACAAAAGAACCATTTTTCATTCGAAAATATTCAAACCGGAAGAGCTCCTGGCGACATATTTTTACCAGAGACTTAACCTCTAAATTATTTTAATAATTATATCAAACAAAGATAATACTAACTAGATTGTTTATCAGCGCCATTTTTAACGTCCTCCTGTAGATAAAATAGTGATTGAATTAATTTATTTATGTGACGAAGATTATGAAAGAGAAGAATTATTATCAATTACCGAAGACGCTTTAGATGGTGACGCTGATGTTGATGCAGGAGTTGTTGTTGCAACGGGAGCCATTGTTGTTGTTTGTTGTGTTGTAGTTGTAGTTGTTGTTGAGGTTGCAATTGTTGTAACTTCTTTTGTAGGTGATGAACTTGTCATCCCTTCAATATCGTTTTCAGACGATGAAGTTTCTTCTGTACTATTAATCGGTCCATTAACACAACATCGCATGCTTGGTGTGGGACATGGAACATCTTCGAGAACATCGTCGCAAATTAATGTTGCCAATGCATGAACACAAACTCCTGGACAGTCAGCACTGTTTGCCGTATTTGCTATTGAATCTAGCAAACCTAAAATTCATAGAAGAAGATAATAATGTTAATAGAGTAAATTATTCTATTAAAATGATTGAGAGAAAATTATTACACCGCGTTTTTCTTCGCCACTTTTTTTTTTAAATAATGGCTATGTTCAAGGAGAGGGTTGAGGTGAATAAATTGAGGACAATGTCAAATTGAATATGTAGTTTATGCACGTTTTACAGCTGATGATTATGTAATAATACAGTCTTGATCATAATCGCTATCCGATGCCGTTATGTTCTCAACGAGTTCTTTGGCACAAAACTGCGCCTGGGAAGTGAGGTTATGTGTTTTTCTTCTTTTCTCAATTTATCAAACAACTTTACAACCACTTCTGAATAAAATTATTATAATTTTCGGCAATTAATTGAGCTACACTCTAATAAGAAAATCCTGATTATAAAAATGCAATATTGTCATAATCTTCACATTATATAGGTTAGTTGATGCTTGAAATGAATAAATTACAATTCTACATCATTTTTCCAGGCCAATTGGATGTTCTAATTTGTAGGTTGGTAATCTAGTAGAGAAGAAAAGACGCCACAGGAAGAAATAAAATGTTTTTCACCAAAAAATACATGTTTATAAAACAAAAAACGTGCGAGAGGATGTAAAAAAAAAAAAAGAATTGGAGTTGATGTTCAATAAAAGTGGATTTTTTTTAAGGTTACGTCGGTTGATATGAGATGAAATTGAGTTGGCTCGCTATGTTGTGAAGAAGAGAAGAAACATTCCCTCTATATAAATATAATCTCGAGAACTATTTCCCATATAACGTATACGTAATGTGTATAACATGTGGAAGGATAATAAAAATTCCTGAATACATAATCGAAGATCTTGAATCGCCCACTCATATGTATATATTATATTCGAGTTTATGTATGTATATGTACTATATATATATATATATATATACATATACAAATAGCGGTTGTATGTTGCTTCAGAGTCATTGAACTGAGTCAAATGGATTATGATATATGTGTATAAGTGAAGATTATATAGCTATATAGCATAAACCGTTGAACCTGTTTTTTTCTCACAACTATAAATTATTTTCAAGAAAATTTCACTTATTTATTAATTTTAATTTATTCTTCTACTTTTGTTAGTTCAGTTATCATTTATTCAAGATCGTGATCTGTATAATGATCCACATAAATTTATTTATTATTTTTTTTCCGCTTTACCGACTGGCTTTGAACGATTTTTTGTTGTTTTTTTTTTTTCTCAAATATTCGCATTCGAAGTGAACGAGAGTGAAAGATAAAAATGGCGGAATCAAATGATTAATCAACTGATTGATTGATTAATTTATTATTCAATATGTTGGTTACATTTTTATTTTAATGAATGGACAGATGATAAATGCTGTGTAGCATTGGGGGGGTTTTTTTTTCCTCTCCTTCTTTTTTTCCTTTTTACTTTAACGTTGGAGCAGTAACGGCCCCAAACAAACATAACGGTAATTTAATGAACGGTGCGCGACGCGCGTTGGCGTGTTACGAGTCTCTCATAGAACATGTGTATATATGTATATTCATTGTATACGTTTACCAATTCCTCTATTTTTTCTCTCTCTTTTTTTTCTTTTATTTATCAATAACTAATCATTGGAATTTGGGGAATTATTTGTTTTAGCTGATTTGATTCATGTTTTTTTGGCAGACATTTTTGATTGGTCTAATTGCACAAATTAGGGGAATTCAGAAAAATTTTTTGGCGCTCATTACAAAATAAGGTGAATTGAGAAGAAATATTTCGGTGTTATTTGAACAATTTTCTTCATAATTTTTTATGTCATTCGCCATATTTAATTCATACATGAAGATTAGAATTTTTTTATACTTGTAAAATTTTGTAAACTATGCTTGGAAAGAAAATGGATAACAGTAGAAGAAGAAATTAAAAGAATTGAGGGCAAGTGTTATGGTTTTTGCAAATCAATACCAATTATGATTTTTATTTTGTTAAAATTTTTTTTTTTCCGTTGGTACTGTAAAATAATATCGATATTATATATACCGTTGTAAATAGTTTTTTATTTTTATTTTTATCCTTCAAAAGATGGCCAAGCATTTACGGATGGCGGCCTTCTTACAGTCAATCCGGGCATAGCGTTACGACCAACTTAAAGTAGGACAGTCGACGCATCCTTCGTTGATTCTTATACCTATATAAAACCGTGTCGCTTATATATATATATATATATATATTCATACAATATGTATATACATATATACCAATATATATATATTTTATATAAATAATACTTTGTAACGCGAAATTTCTATTTCTCGAAACATCCGGATGCTCGCATCTTCCAGCTTCAATTATTCATTGAAGAAGAAGAAAAAAAAAATCAAGCGAGAAGAGAAGTCAAAAAACAGGACAACGTACTTTTCTTCTCATTATTTATTTTTTTTTTCTCGCCAATTAGAAATACTAAATTCTAATATTCTTATTCATTAATTGAAATAAACATTAATAATAATGAAAACAAATTAGTCTATCAATTACCTGAAAAAAAACTGCCGGCCAATGAATCATCGTCCTGTGCATTAACACTAATCACAATTGAAAATAAAATCGCAAATAATTTCCAACATATTCTCCTTGTTTCCATTATTAACAAAATAAATATATATAAATATATATATATATATATATTTATATATATATTAATATTTATTTAAATACCTATATGTATATAAATATATATACAATAATAAAAAATAAAATAAAGATAGCACACACATACACACACGCACGCACACACCTTCACACACTGCAAAAAATTTCCTTTAGATTAAATTCTGATTAAATATTTGGAAGAAAAAAAATTCCGAATTATTTATATATTTATTTTAATGTATATGTGTTTATATGTATTAAGAATAAAACACGTGTGTGTGTCTGTCACTCAACCTTGTGAGCTTTTCAATTAATCCAATCGCGCGTAACTTCATCGCCTGACTGACTATACGTGCGAGGGCTTCGTTGAAACAAGAAGACAGAGAGAAATGCGTGTATATACTAGCGCACGAGCGCATATCGTCCTCGTCTTCATCGTCATCGTCCGGGAGTTGGTGGAATAAGAGGTAGAAAAGGCCCACTTGTGGGTCAGGGCGCGGACATCCGGGGCCTGAAACGCAATGGAAGAATGAGAGAAGATATAAATAAGTGAGAGGGCAATAAGCTTCTTTCAAGTTTAGCTTGGGCTGACGACCTTTACCTCAGATATATAGTAGTTAAGTATACATATAGTAGCGGCCATTAGCCCGAAGAATACCGAGAGGAAACGAAAGAGAATCGGGAAGAAAACAGATGGATACGGATGCACTCTTCGACCTGTTCAGTTTTTTCCTGTTTTTTCTCCAGTTTAGAGATAATCATCTCATATATGTGTATGTATAGTTGTTCTAGACATATTGGTTTGGAGAAATATTGGAAAAAAAAAGTACTGGTTGCTTTCATCATCATTCTCAATTCTTTTTTTAGGTTATGTATATGTGTTTTTAATTAAAATAAACATGTTTATGAGCAAAAAATTAATTTGTTGTTGATTGTAGCGCCAAATATACGTCCGTGTTAATCCTGATAATCATAAATAATATATTTTTTAATGTTTATATAGTGATGATAATTTTTGAAGAAATGGAAAAAGTGAAGGTTGAGAAGCTAATTTTTAGAATGTATTTGCAGTTCATATTAAATTTAGATATTTATTTATTTTTTCGTGGGAACAGTGGTTGGAATTTTTATAACGTTGGTATGATGTAGTCAAATAATCGGCAATTTATATGCTAAATATTTGATAATTGGCTGGATTGTTGAATTATATATCATGGGACGCCCTGTACATACATAAAAGAGTGTGCCACCAAACGTGAATCACACACAACGTGAAGTTAGCGGTACTGGAATCGCAAATGTGCGGGCGCGATACCGTACGCTCGTGTACTCTTTTACATACATATGCATATATACAGCTACAAATACAATGAATGTATGTACTAGTAATGTTACATTGTATAAAAGAATTTTATCTATTGTTTCATTTATTTGATAATACTCGAATTAACTGTTCTGCATGCAGATTGAGACAGGGAATAATTTTTTTTTAATTTAATATATAAAAATAATAATTATATATTTTTTGTACTATTACGAAATTTATTTACACCACTTATTGTGACTTATTTATTTATTTTTATTAGCACATCTTTTTGATTCTGGATCAACGAGAAGAAATGCTCTTCTCTTCAATTACCGACCTTGTGTGTGCACTGTCGGTAATTTATCATTCGAATCTACGAACTGTTATATCAACTATTGCGAAAAAAAAATGCAACATAACCTCCAAATATGCAACTATTTCTTCAATGTCCTCTTGAAATATCCTATTAAAACTGATGAATCCTGATTGCAACGTAATCAAAAACGATACATAACCTCCAAAATTAAATATTTCTACATCACAAACAGCGAAAAAAATTTGCAAATTATAATGATGAATTCCTTCACATTTATTTTAAGCATTCTCATGCTAATTATTTCATCATCGTATGCATACAAACTACAAAATATTAACGGTAATTCTAACATTCATACATCATAACTATACAACCATATTTTACTCGGTATATATTTATTTGTTTACTTATTGATTACATTTTTTTAGATAAATCAAATGTGTCGTTTGCTTCTGACAAATCAACAGGTTGTGAATGTTCAACGTACAGTTGTGGATGTTGCGCATATGTAGATACAATCGGAGTGAAAGGATCCGGTATTTATATACACTTTTATTTTCAGATATATCATCTTTTTTATTTCACAATCAACAAACACATCAATTCAATTTTGATTAATTATTTATTATTTTTTCTTATATTTCCTCTACTATTTATCTTAGTGTGTGCCAATGCTTCATATTTACCAAACGATTATGGATTTACACTTACACTTACATTCAACAATTACACTTTGATCAATGAAACAATTTCAGGTAAATATATTTTATAGTTATAACAATATATTCTCTGTTATTATAATTTATATTCTCTACTCGTTTGTTCATTATAGCAACTAATCCACCACCATTTTGTGTTGGATTACCAGAATTAGAAAAAATAAATGCTGAAATGTGTTTGGTACTTTCTAAACTTGATTGGAGACATCATGGATTTTCTGGTTGTGTAGCGGTTAAACTTTCAGTTTATCATATTATTCACAAGAATATTGATCTCGGTTGCTTTCATATACCAAACACAATAGATCAAATGATTTATTTCAATAAAACAAAAAATATTGAAGTTATTAAAAATGATATTGAAGACGAATATAAAATGGATTTTGAAGTGATAAAAAATTTGCCAACAGTGCAAATAATATAAATATCCATTTTTTCTTTTTGTTCTTGACTTGGCTATTCTTCAAACTATTCAAAACACAATACACGACATTGAATCTAATCTTTTTTTTCTACGAAAGAATATTTTTTGGCAAAATTATTCCCTTACTGGGTTTTGCTGTGAATTAGCCATCTTCTTTTTATATTAATTTCACTCCAAACTCATATCCACTCAATAATCAACTTTTATTTTTCATTTTTCTATCATCTTGGAGTGTAGTATTCATAGTTGTTTAATTAATTCAGTAGACGTATGAGTAATTTTTTTGATGTTGATGCACAATCGTTCTGAAACCAAAATAATGAAAAAAAAAAAATCCAAGATTTTTATATATGTATTAATAATAATTAGCAATAATAAAAAAAAATATGTATGATTATTAAAAACAATTTTTTTTTTTTTTCTTCACACAATTGTCAACATTATTTTATTATTACCATCACACTCCAACATATTATTTAGCAGAGCAAAAATATATATTTTCATTTTGATATAAATATTTGTTTATAGATGCATTTTATGTAAATTAATTTGTTAAACGAACGAGTATGTTAATTATGAATTTTTGCGGTTTAATAATAATTATAATCGTGCGCTTATTTTGCAATAATATTGAGTTATTAGTTTATTTTATTTCTCCATTTTCCTTTCAACCCAACAGGGCTAATAGAAGACTTTTAAATTCAGCGCCGCAGTCACTCTGAAATCGAAATGAAAAAATTGAAAAAAAAAAGAAAAAGAAAAAAAGAACAAACAAATTGTGTACACGAAATAAATAACGAACGAAAAATAATTTAATAATAAATAAAAGCAGTGAAATTTGTACGAAACAAAAATAAAAGGTTACAATATTTGTTTTTTTTTTTTTTTCACTACATGCAGTGCAATAATGTTTTATATTGTTTATTGACATTAGTTGATGATAACAATGAGAAAATAATTAAAAAAAAAAATAATAATAAACACAATAACGTAAAAGAAAAACACATTAATTCAAATTTTTATTCATCAGATCATTTGTTTTTTTTTTTTTTTCATTAATCTCACCATAAACTAAATAATGTTGAGAAACATCGAACAATTTTTCTTATTTTTCTTTTATATATGTATTAAACACAATTAATTTTGTTTATTTGTAAATAATGTAGTAATGAGAAAAAATGGAGTTAGATAAATGTATTTGTTTGTATTTTTGTTATTTTTCTTTTTTTATTGTCCGACCAAAGCAAGCAAAAGTCGCTTGTAATCCCCAGACGTGTCGTCCTGAAATTACAACAATTAAATAACAAAGAAAAATAATTGTAAATGAATTTAGTATTTTTATATTGTTGAGAATAAAAATTTGACGTATAAACAAATAAAAAACAATTATTAATGTATAATTTAAAGTGATGAATTGTGATGGTTTGTCGTTGTTATATAAACAAAAATAAAAAATAAATTCTAACATTGACGAATAAATAATTGACAACAAAAATATAATAATAAAAATTAAATAATGATAATTAGAAAAATGATATAATTTTATTTATTACTCACATCGATATCTTCTGCGAGTGTTCGACCATGCATTTGTTGATAAGCTTCTTTAATATCACCCAAATCAATTTCAGAACGTGTTGTTATAATTCGAATTAATGTATTATCATCTGTTCCCATTCCTTTCATCGCTGAATTTAATCGTTTAGCAAAATATGCAGTCTTGTCTCGTGCACAACGAACTAAATTTCATATAGAATACAATTAAAAATACAATTAAAAGTACTGTATAATTTAATTAACACTTAGTTGTAATATAATATCAAAAATTTGTTTCATCAACAAAACTTTGTATAAATAAATAATTAAGTAATTATATATTTTTTCTTTATTTCTTTTTCAATCATTACCAACAGCAAGATATCCATCCTCAAGTGATCCAGAAAATTCTCTTTTAATTGCATCCTCAATAGAAGTTCCAGAATTTTTTTCATACAGATCAAAAATACGTCGCAATTGTGGATAACTTCGTGTAATTAAAATTGAATTAAATATACTTTCATCAGTGCCCCATTGTCCTTCACCAGCTTCAAATAGTGCTTGAGCATCTGCATCAGCTGCATCATTATCAACTGTTGGATCTTCATCTCTGTTAGCCTATGAAAAAAAAAAAACAAAAACAAAAAACTGCCAAATCATATCATTGATATTATTAAACATTATTATTATTTGAGCTTACGCATGATAAAGATACGAGAAGTCTTTTAAAATGTCCTGACGCATCGCTTCTAAGATCATCTTCAAGTTCATTTTCATAAACTGTAAAAAAAATAAATAAATATATACAACAATTATATCTTTAAACAATCGGAAATGATTCATATCACTGTTATGTGTCATAAAAATAATTATATTTCATTACTAAATTATATTTGTGGAATTTTTATTGTATAATATTCAATGGTGCGAGAATTTTTTTTCGCTTGAATGAACTTGTGTTTCATCGATGATTCATTTCTCCATTTTCTATTCATCCCCCACCATTGTCTTCCATTATATATATATATATATGTAGATATATACTTAATTAAAATTCTTGGTAGAACTTTCTCGTCAATGGACTATAAAGTGTGTCATGTACACACATCAGAAGGTTAATATAAAGTAATAATAAAAATATATATTGTTATATATATATACATATATATTAAGGAATATTTATATTTGTATGGCGTCATTGAATTGATCATACAAAATAGCTTCAGTGTGAATCATAAATTTAATTTGTTATTCAATGATGGAAATGAAAATTTGTGAATTCGATTTTAAACTCGCGATAATGAAATCTCAATAGTTTATGCATCGATTAATTTCGAACATGTTTTATTCGATTTGTATCAATATTGTATACAGTCCAAACTAAAATTTCGCTGATTTATCGGCAATTTATATTTATTTTTTTAGATTGAAAAATCATAGGAATGTTTCAAGTATCCACTTTTTTTTTTTTGTCTTTCAACTCTTATAAATATTTCTATTATTTTTTTTTTTTTTTTTTTCATCTTTTCATTGTTGTATTTGAATGGTCCTACTATTATTATTTAGTTACTCATTAATATTTATATTTAAATAAATTCATGTGAATAAATTAAAATTGTATTCAATTTCTACTCACGATCTTTATAAACTGCTGATATTGTTTTAATTCCATAATTACTGAGCGATGCTAGCACTTCAATAAGAGCACCTTCATCAGTTCCCATTCCTGACATAGCCGAATGCAATTCTTTAGCATAATATTGTGGCAATGGTGTCATCAATGCAATTATTGCATTCTCAAAATTCCCACCCAATTCAGATTTTAAATCGGATATTAAATCTTTTCCATACATAGTTTTAAATGTCTCAGCAATTTCCATACGTTGAACAATACCACGACGTGCAAGTACATCAATAATTGCTTGTTCATCAGTACCAAAACCTTTCATTGCCGCACGCAAAAGTGCAGCGTCAGCTTCAGAATCAAAAGGTTCTGCTGGATAAACAGTTGGTGTGCACTTGAAAAATAAAAATATAAAACAATGTGAAAATACAAAAAAAAAAGGGATATACATTTATATTTAACAATATTTTTAAATTACTTTTACAATTTAAATCGGTTAAATTTTACCGATTAAAAATTGTATTGTCATGTAATGGCGGTGAAATAAATAACGAATATTTTTTTGTTTTGAAAATAATTAAAATATGTTTATATAATTCTTACTTGAACATGGTAGTATTTGCTTCCGGACATGATTACGTGTTTATTTATCAATCTCTATTGGACGTTGTTGCTAAAAGATAACAATAAATATAATGTGTGAGAATATTGAAGAAGAATTTTAGAAAAGAATAATTAATTGATGCAACAATTATTTAATTATATTATATGTATATGAGTATGTTTAGAATTTGTTTTAATTCAATTAAATAATTCTACAGTAAAATAAAAATTTTTATCATCAGTAAAATATAATTATTGCAATTATTTCTCCATTTTCATAACAATACTATAAATAAATTCAAATTCTATATAAAATTTAATGCATCAAAATTGAATTATACTCATTATCAGATAAGAAAATTCATCGTTCGAAATATGACGAAATTAAATATTGATTCATACATGAAATACTTTGATATTTCATTCTATAAATAGAAATAATTCCACGTATCAATATTATAATTAAATTGTGTTTCACAATAACAGTTATAACATTTCATTTGTATCCTTTCCGCTCTCAAAAGAAAAAAAAATGAGAGCATTACTTCAGAGTAATCATGGGATTACATGAAACAGGAAACAAACAAAAATACAGGACCAGTTGCCAACAAATATTCTTACATAAACTGTCAATAGATAAATGAAATAATTATATATATATACAAATGAATAAATAAATAATTAAACAATAATTAATCTTGCATTTGGTACATACATATGTTGATTGTGTCGAACTAATTAAATATATAATACCTTGTATTATAACTTGATTTTATTCCAGGGTGTGGTCTCACAACTGATGCTGAACGACAACTGCTTATTCAACTCAATGTACAATCAACTGGGTAGAATAAAATTGTAGTTGTGGCAAGTACGACAGAGATGTAACGACTAAATGAGATTTTTCAAAGGAAAAAAAAGCCGGTACAGTATATAAATATATATATATATATATTAAATACGGATGCAACGACTATTACTAATGACGTATTTAGTAATGGCGTTTCTTGGAAGTTCCAAGAGTTACTATTTTACCTTATTACCTTTTATATTGTTTGTGTATGTATGCTAGTAGATGATACTAGGTTGAATAGTTCCAATGGACTGTGGATGCTATGAGTCACAGTTTTTACTGTTACATTACATACATAGCTACACATACAGAGAGTGCCTGTAAAAATTGTATGGCAGGATGGAAGACGCATTTTGTGACGTAGTTAGTATCGTTGGCGTCAAGGATATGTAATAATGTTTGGTTATGTTTGATCGATTTTTCTTTCATGTTGAATTTGGATGTGGGAAATCAAAATTGATGAGAATGTGTGGGAGAATATTTGAGGTTAGAATGGCGTTTATTTAATTTTAATTATGAAATTGGATATGGAATGGGTTAACATTTTTATATTGAATTTATATGGTAATGTTCAAATATTGCCGCCAATGTATTCTGAGTAAATTGGCGTATACAAGATGGAGGATGTTCTTTGAGATTCATGTTTGCCTGATATTTATACGGGATTAGATGAGATTAGGTATGAATACTAGGAGGTTAATTCGAATACTTGATATCAAGGATATCGTTTTTTTTTTCATGATGATAGGTTATGTTTGATTATTTATTCAAATATATATATATATACATGAATTATGATACGTGATATTGATAATGAGAATGTATATCTAAATAATTGAGGCTAGAATATTGGTATTTATCTATTTATTATTATCTAATTAGAAATGGAGGACGAGAAAATTATTTATATCGAGCGGATGTAGTTATTAATATTTAAATTTTACCGCCAATATGATGTAAGTGAATAAACATTTTGTTGAGAAGATATTTTCGTTCTTTTAATGTTTATGTTTGCCTGGTAACAAAACGGCGTTGTTATAGTCAGGTACAACAATTAGGAGGTTGTTCGTATAATTTTCATAAGAAAAAAAAGACGTTTTAGTTTTCATGTTTGCCTGATAACTGTACGGTACTGTACTAGGTCAGGTACGAGAATTAGAAGGTCAAATCGTTGAGATCTTTGAACGTCGTATGTTCCTGATACGAATTGATACTCTGGGTCTTCAAAGTGCTTATCGGAAACGCCACATATTCCATATATACACCGGAAATACGGTTTATATTTGAAACATATATTTGTCTGACTGAAATCATTGAGATGAACTCAATTGATTTATTATTCATTTTTGAGGTTAGAGCTGATCAATACAAAATATAAGAATGCGGCATGTAACAATCGTATTTATTTATATGAATTTCGGCACATTTGTCTACAAACAAAGAACATTGTAATCAGAGAAAAATTAGTTAATTAATTATTATTCAATGGAGGGGGAAAAAAAAATGATATGTTATTTTGTTTATTCAATAATATATAGTATCAATATTCATCAAATCGAATAATATTTACATTCATTACTCATATATTTATTTATAAACTTCATATACAATAAAATAGTTTTGATCCTAGTACTATAAAAAATGCGAGAATTCAGTTTGATCTGTAACATTTTTTATTCTCAAGTGGTAATATAGAATGCTTGATTTTTTATTATTACCAACCGATTGATTATAACCCAAAAATAATAAGTTCTCATTCGTGAGTCTAGTGGCGCTGGTGACTTGTTCTTGCACAATCTAGATCGCTTCTTTTTTTTTTATTTAAAATATCGAGAAAAAAAATGTAGATTCCGAAAGATTTATTGTTCTTTTAATTTCACAATTGCAAATATTTGTTTATCAATAAAAAAAACCCCAATAATTAACTGAAAATAAATCAAATACTGTCAGTAATTTCATCACAATAAATCCCCACTGTTACTTTGAACGTTTATCATACAATAAACTTACTTTCTTTCATCTCAACTGCGTCACAGTCATCAAACATCTTTCAAATTTTTTCTTCTTCTATTATCATCCACAAATAATTCTCAAATTAACACAATTCCACAAAGAGATCAAGAAACAACTGCGAATATCACCGCACCTGTAAAATTGAAATAATAAATATCCAAATATGAGAAGTAAACAAAAAACTCCAAATTAAATTCCAAGAAAATTGTCCAACCAGAAAAACAAGCATCCACCATTATTATCGTTACACAAAACTTCATTCTTCATCAATATCATCCATTATTAATTCAAGTTTCTTCTCTCTTCTAGAATATATCCGTCATAAATAATACAAACAACGAGAATGAAAAAAAAAAACATTTCAAGCTAACTGGAATCTACGCATTTTATACGTCGATCATTCCATATAGGGGAATACCTGATTTATTTGTAGATAAAAAGAATGAACGAGCAAAGGAAGAATAAGAACATGGAAAAAAAAAAAACAAACAAAACGGAATCTACACACGCAGGTATTTTACAACAGGTACCAAGTTCATAGAACACTCCAGGTATTTTTATATATATATCTGCAATGACGTCTTTCTTTCCCACCTCTCATCATCATCATCATCATCATCATCATCATTTTTTTCTCCTCTTCATTATCAT
Organism: Zele albiditarsus; assembly: GCA_958496275.1. NCBI lineage: Eukaryota > Metazoa > Arthropoda > Insecta > Hymenoptera > Braconidae > Zele > Zele albiditarsus. The sequence continues at coordinate 5,606,725 of OY292416.1, forward strand.
TATTATTTCATATATTCCACTTCACAGACATTGTCATTTTACTATTGATATTGATATAATTATTGTTGATTTGTGTTTCAACAAGATAAAAATAAACGGGATAATATAAATTTATGCTCCAGTTAACCATGAGACCAATACAACCAAAATTATTCGCACGATTATGTTGCTATTTTTATCAAGGAATTTGTTGTTGGGTTTTTTTTTTTTTTCCCCTCTCTTATTACTTCGAATCCATTAACATCCGTGAGCTTGAAAAATTCCACAACCGGATGAATTTTCTGGAAAGTACATTTATAAATGATAATGAATTATTCTCTTTTTTTTTTTTTCTTTTTTTTTTCACCATTCATTTTTATTTTTATTTTTTATCATTGCGATTTTTTTTCTTCCTCTCAACACACTTCAAGCATTCACACACGTGTTATTCCATGAACCAGAGGTCAACGACATTTTTAACACTGTTATAAATTTTTTTTGTCGCCATTTTTTCTTTTTTTTTTTTTCCAAGGACATTCTGCAAAAAAATTATCACCGTATTCAAAACAAATATATCAATTGGATATTTATTATTGATATGGATGATTTATTATATCATTGATATATTTAAATAATTGTATATATATATATATATATATATATATATATATGTGTATACCTGATATTATTATTATGATGTATGTATTCATTATGATTCCAGTCTTCAAGGACAACATCTTTATATATTCATACAAGAAATATTGTTGATTTATTTTTACATTTTTTTCTTCGTCTTTACTAGACATGTATTTATTTCAATTTTTCTGAGTGTCTGGTGATGCGTGCCGATTTATCATAATACTTTCGAAAATCTATAATCAAAACGTATTATTATTAATATTCTATAATTGTTTGTGTATTGCGTGTATTATTAAATATGAAGTAACAAATGTCGTTTATATCAATTTTTTTTTTCAATTTCACCTCATTTTTTATTGTAGTACTGTAAAATTATAATAATACCCTTCAGTATTATGTTTCTTTTACTATTTTTATTTAATTATTTATATTATTTTTTTAATTAAAATTGTTCTGGGTAATTATTTAATATTCAAACAAGTCAAAGATTGTCGGGATTTATGTACTTGTCCTTTAATGTAAATCTACTGCTTTTTTTTTTGCTATTTGCTGATTGATATGTACAAATTAATGAATTTCAATTTTTTTATGTCATGAAATGGAAAGGGAAGGTTGAAAAAAAAAAGAAAACTATGGAAATGATTGGACGATTATGTATATGGAAAAAATGATATTTTACCTCTCTCATTACTGTATATAATCTACTCTTCACCCTTGAAGGTCATATCCTTCAGTTGATTTCCGTGAATTCGAACGTACATGAACCTTGAACCTAATTCACTGATTTTAATCATCAACTTGTGAAATTCTGATGGGGAAAAAAGATGATCGATTAAATGATGATAAAAACTACAATATTAATTTGTTTTCCGGCAACAATAATTAACACAGGTATAAAATTAATTACGTTTCCTAATGTTATAGGTTATGTTAATAATAATGATGATGATGATGATGATAAAAAAATTTATTTTATACGTATGGGTTTTATTTCGCAGTTCAAGAACAAAATATTCACAAACAAGAAAAAGGAATGATGAAGCTTTACTGCTACATGTATCGTCATAAATTTTATTTGTGATAATATTTTATGATTTTCAAATCCTTTTTTCCTGAACAAAATTAATAAATATTCCAGTTGTATATTTTATTTTTCAATCAAAACAAACAAACTTGAAATGAGAATAAATTAATCTTGGATGCATCTCAATTTGTATTTGAATTTTAACAGCTGAAATAATTATTGAATCTGCAATATATTGTTTCTAGTAAATTTTGTTTCCTTGCGATATCTTATAGAGATGAATTATAACCATCTGCTTACAAATATTTATCTCTAGAATGCTTGGAGTTAGAAGAATTAATGGAGACGTTAAGAATTACGTTATTTCCGGGAGAAACCTTCTACGAAATTCCATTTAAAAATATTTGATGATATTATGGCGCAGTGATAGAGTATCATCATAATCATAAGTCCCTTCAAAACTTTCGCTGACATCAATCTTACTTCAAGAATAGTTGTTCTACATAAAAAAAAACTCCAACATTACTAGTCCATGCGAAAACTACAGCGATTACAAATATTCTCGAGCAAGAACCATGTCAATACAATTACCCGTTTCTTATTTATAATTAACGCCAGTACAGGAAAAAAAAAAAAAAAACAAATCAAAATTTGACTTTTGCTCATAGCGAGTCGACTTCTAGTCCGAAACAAATCAGAATATATAAACATATTCACAATTCATACAGTCTCTCAATACAATCCCGTTAACCTACATATTCTCAGAATTCTATAATATATAAAAAAAACCATCAGAAAAAACAAAATAAATCCCTGTAAAAATTAATTTTTACATCCTCCCTCAACTCATAACCATCATCAATATATTATTGTTAATAATGTTCTATATTATTCCCTCTCCATCATGAAAATAATTTGAAACATAACCTCAAAAAAAGACAATTGTTTGCCTGTGAACATAAAATTCGTCAGTTAAAAGAAAGTATAGTTATTAAAGTACGCATCTATACAATTAAATATAATAAACTCAATTGAACTCCTGAAACTTTTAAACGATGACGACACATGCGACATTTAATGTCCAATTCTAACAATTAACTATATACGTATATATATATTTTTATTTCTTCTTTTGTCTTCAATACACATTGAATGTGTTGAATTATACATATATATTGACATAAGAAAGATCCCATGCTCTCAATTATATTTGTATATGTATACATAACCTATCAACACACTTCATGCATGAGCAAAATAAAAATATACTGAGCATATAACAGTCCAATAATTGCCCATGAAGCGAAACATCATCTCAAGGTCTCCAATAGGCGGCACATTGGCTTTATAAACCGTACGTTTCACGTGTGCTCATCACATTCCACTTGTGAATACTCTGAGTTCAACAAGCAGTGCTTCATGCATTAACTGTTGTTCGATTACAAATACAATAATCAAACTTGAATTTTTGTTCATATATATTTTATCAACGATTTTATTCATTTGTTAATTCAATATTAACATTTAATCGTTATTATTGTGTGTGATTCGCTGGTGATTAATAAGTGAAGATTAATATATAAATATCTTCTAATTAAAAAATTTGATTTCTTGTGAAAAGATAGAAAAAATTAACAAGCAAGATGTATACCAATCCATTCAATCGTAAACACTGCACAATTCGTCAAGTGTTAGATCGATTGTTGATAACAACACGTAAACCAATTGCAAGATCTACAAGTGTCTGCAGTTCATCATCATCATCATCTTCATCGTCCTCATCATCTGGTTTTAATAATTATCAAACTAGAGCTAACGATTCATTTGGAATTTATCAGTGGAAGAAAAAATGAATTGAAACAAAAGAGTGAATTTTTTACATAAACTAAAATAAATGTAAAAAATGGTTTTTCATAATTGTATTAATTGATCGATTGATTTAATGATCTATTAATAATTCATAATGATGCAAGAATAATACGAAGTCCATGGCAGGATCGTTTTGGAGACAATTATTGAATTATTATTGAATTGAAGATAAATATATTTCAATATACTGTTCATGATGATACGGACATTTATTAACCTCAAATGTTCAATAGCAAGATATGATTTTTTGCTATCATCATCATGCTCATCATCATTATTCTCAATTGATGCTGACGAAGATCAAGAAGATGAAGAAGATACGACACGTTTATTTTCATCAATGAAAAAATTGTTTCAATTAATTAATCTATCGAATTGCTGATGAATATACTGATATGAATGACTTTATTAATAATAAATGTTACATCAGTTATAATAATAATTATTATTCTCACAAAACTATCGTGACTATTATAAAAATAATTGTATCAATAATTATATTGAATAATTGAGAATTGTAAAAATTGTGAAATTAATTGACAGATATAATTGATGAATTGATTATTATTTTGATAATAATTGAATGATGTATTATAATAATTTTTATTGTCACTTTTATTAGTTATATTACTAGTCTATATATTTATCAGTATTAGAACGTTGTATCAATTGTTGAAATGTAATAATGTTGATGTGAATGAATTCATTGATATAAATGTGAAAGAAATTGTCTTAAATATTTATGATAATGAAAAAAATGGTAGAAAAGAAAAAAGAAGAAGTGAAATAAAGAAACTTATTTATAGAATATAAACTTGAGCAATTTATTTTATCCTTATTATATATATTTATAAGTTAAGTCGCAATAAAATTGTTTTATCAAAGATTTTATTTATTTTTATGATTAGCAAAGGAAAGTTCGATTTTTATGTCAATTTGTAAAGATATGGATAAGAATTTTTGATAAACTTTAGCACTCATAAATTTTTAGTTATTAATCGAATTTACACGTGCTCAATATATTATATACATGATCATTCAACATCTTGTATATAATTTATTATGATATTTTATTTTATTTATTCATTTGCGTATATTTATTTATTTCTATCGTCAATTATTTCAATATCTTGGTAACCAGTGTTGTAATAATGACGTGAATTGACATTTGTAAAAATAAATGGCGTTTTATCAGTTGGACACATTATTTTCTCCATCATCATTGGTATATTGTGAGTGCTTTTGTTACCAACAGGCTCGAACATGTTGTTCCAAAGAAGATTAGCAACTGAAAAAATATTAAATAAAAAATGAGAGAGTATAATAATTGGCAAATGAAAATTGATAAATTGAAATTATGGAGATAATCACAAATTTAATCTCGCTGATGCGATATTTCAAAAACTAATTTGTGAAATATATTGGAAAAAAATTTGATCAATTCATAATTAAATTATCAATCATCTGAACTAGAAGTTTAATTATATCTCAAAAATTACTATTATTTTTCTCAAAGGTTTATAACTGACAAATTCAATTTACATTTTATTTTAATAGTTCACTGATTTGTTACGTGAACAAAAGTCATTAATATTGTCTATTTTTAGAAGCTTTAGCTGAAAATACTTCTTTAAACAATGATTTGGTAGATAAAGAGCGTGTAATTATGAATACTTAGCAATTTTGTGTACACATATAACTCAAAACTTGCAAATAATTATAGATAAACATGAAAAAAAAATACAAGTCATGAATTTACGTCATAGACAATTGTTTTGCTAGTATACTATTGCGCACATGAATAAATCGTCAATTACACGCAAATGATTATTTAAATAATTCATTCATTATAAACCGTCACAACTTTTTCTTCCTGTTATGTCTAACGACGTCATAACGTTAAAAGAAAGAAGAATATTAATTCTTTGAATGTAAAAAAAATTGAATGCAATTATTGACCTCAATAAATAAGATAAATCCTTAAATCATTTTGTTCTTTCACAATTTTTTTCTCATATTTTTTATATCAACCATTGTTGTCTGGAATTGAAATATATCTTTTCATTAATCGCTACTGTCTCGGGTCATGACACGATTGATATTTATTCTTTGATAAGGTTTTTTTTTCACCCTCCCCACCCAATCTCATACCCATATCATGTATACAAAACGACGGAGCTATTTTTAAAAATCTCATATCTATGTAAATGTTCAACAAGTAATAATCGCTTATCTCACAAAGATTTTATTATTATTCGATGAAATTTCAATTCATGATAAACTCTTTTATCATACGAGCCACGTGATTGCTACACCGCCTTTGATCCCTGAATTTACAGAGTCTGATTGGTCGGTCATTGACCAATCATTAATCGTCCCTTGAACTTGTTGAGGTTATCCATCAATCTCGAAGTTCGATACATTGAAATATTCAATTATTCATTGATTTGTTTCCATTTTACATTACAAACATCTGATATTAATCTTTTCTCTACTCTACCAAGACAAAATATCGTGTACAAAGACTCGCACGATATTCTATATCAACAATAAATACCAAAAATTTTCCAATTTTCATTAAATAAAATTTCGACAATTATCGATACGTCAAAGTTCACATCGACTATCTAATTTGACTATGCTAAAATCAATTACAGAGTACTACAATTACCCACACACACAATCTCATATTATCATTAGTCGGTAAAACAGATTCCAATAGTAAATATATTTTATCATATGCAGATAAGTTAATAAATTAATGTATAAAAAACGTTGGGAATATAATTTACCAAGAGCATGTCCCTTTTGACTGAAGTGGAAACAATCATATGTAACCATATTCGAATCTAGGGGCGGTGATGTAAGTGGATCAGCATTCGGTGCATTAAATACCGCCATAAAGGGCTGCAGTACAACTGTAAAGTCATCAGTGTTGTCATATCTGAAGAAAAAAAAATATGAGACAAATATAACCAAGAAAATGAAGTTATACATTTATTAATATACACAGATTCATATTTTTTTTTTCTATTTCTAGAATTATTTTTTACTTACTCACCTTTCTGACGCAATGAGAGCTTTCACTGCCTGTTGATAATGTCTCGCCATTTTAGATGCTGTAATATCTGGTCGATTTCCGCGATGCAAACACGCGCAATAAAGTGGATGAAGTAAATTGCACATAGTACTGCGATTAACTCGTACTGAAACGGTTACATCTGTGAAGAAAAAAAGAGCCAGAGGTGGGTTTTTTTTGTATTTTCTTCAATTCATTAACGTTCCCATGGCTTTATCGGTATGAAATAAAAATATTCAACCTCATGGGATATTTATTTATATGTATATATATTTGGGGTTAGAACAAATTTCCATGAACGTTGATAGTTTAAATTAATTGGTATATATTTAATTTAATTACATTGACAAACCTATTGTTGGCACCAAATTAATTAATGTTCTTGGTAATGCAACTCTCAAATAATCCAATGCACGTTTTAAATGCAAAGCATATTTCATGGGTGAAAATTGATGCCAATTGTAACACTGCGCTGAACAAATATCATTAGCACCAAAAAATATTGTTATTAATTTCCAATGATTTTTTATATCTATTTTTGGATTATTTTTTATTCTTCTAACAAGAATTTTGGCTTGATGAAGAGCATCTTCTGTTGCTGCTACTGGATATGCAACATTTAATCCTGCTTTTGATGAAATAAATTCACCTGTACCTGTTGCATAGCCTGTTAAATTACTGTTAAATTCCTGAAATATTTCCAGTATTTTATAATATTTATATATTTGTTATGGCATTTATGTATTGTATAATGATAAATAGAATTATTAATGCATTGCAATTATATCTACCTTAATTAAATTGGGAATTGTAAAATATTTTCGCCAATTTTCTTGACCACCAGCACACCAACTTACACCTCGTGCTTCAATAAATGTACCAATTGCAAATTCCTCTAGTGCACCACTAGCTGCTACTAATGAATCACCAAGACCACCAATAACATCAATATCACCAGGTCGCAATTGATGAACACTATTCGGTGTTTGTTTAGATCTATAAAATATAATTAAAAGTCAATGATTAAGATATCAAAATAAATATTGTAGGTTATAAAATTAGTAATCAAAGCATTTCAAAGTAATTTTAAAATATATATGAATACATTTAAACAATTTCTTCAAACTATTTATAATTATCAATTATACTTAAATAGAATTATTATTAATTATTTATTCACCTGCCAATTGTTGTATCACATGGAAATGGAATTATTTTTGATATACTTCTTTGTCTTCTCACACCATCTCCAATTTTTGGAAATAATATATTATTGTAGTCACGTTCATCCTTTAATTAGAAATAAATATATAACAAAAGAAGTAGATATAAATATTAATAATAAATTGTTTAATATAACTAGTAATATTTTTGTACGTTATATCTGTACGTTAAATTCCAATTTCATACTGAAAAACAAATTTTATATTTATTTGAATAATAATTGTTATTGAATGTAAACAAATTAGAAAAATTATTCTCTCTCTCTCTCTCTCTCTCTCTCTCTCATCCAGAAATATTGTGCAATTATTATTTATTATTATCATAAATAAGAATAATTTTTATCTACATTAAAAAAAAAAATTTCAATTAACTTCATTTTTATCAATATATACTAACCCCTTTTTTATCCAAACAATAATTATAATTAATTAAATATTAACAATACAATTTATTACAAAATATTCTTACCCTACTTCCGGCTATAAATAATTTTCGTATAAATGATTCCATAAATGTTTGCAGCATAACTTGAGGTACAATAATAATGACTAGGAATATGAACTTTGTAATGTGCCGCATCTTCACTTTCTATTGCATATATTATAAAACATATATATATATATATACATATAAATTTATATATATATATATTTATGTGTAAATACGTGACGTATATCAATAGCTTGAAAACCACAGTTAAGAGATACACTCGTCGTGTCGATAATTAATCACAGTGGCACTTTCATTCTCATATACACAATAATGAGAATTTGCGAGTCCTTCAAATCACTTGAAAAAAAAAACAAAATAATAATAAACAATAATTAATAAATAAGAACAATTAAATATTGAAATTAAATAATAAAGAACTGGTTAGAGAATAGATAATTTAATTAATTGGATTAAAATTGTTTCTTTTTTTTTTAAATTCTTTTTTTTTTGTTTTCATGGGACAAAAAAAATGTTTTTATATTGAAAAATTTATTTTTCATAATACATGTCACACTGAGTGCATACTCCTTCGTTCATTTGTAATCACATTGTTGATTTAACTCAGGAATTTTCCATATTTTTGTTGAGTGTATATTTTATATTAGCTATGTATGTCTCAAGATATTTGTTCACTTGAAAATTTTTCTTTCTTTTTTTCCTTCCCTTCTTCGCGTTCTTTCAACTCTTATCGTGATGAATTCATGGTGAGAGTGATCAAATATATCGTTGATTTGTTTAGAAAGTTGGTGCTGTAAAAAGAAAAAAAAGAAAAAAATGAATAAAAAATACAAAAATTTTATTGTAAAATATTAAATTAATGCACTAAATTTTTTATTTAATTGTTATTGGTATTTTTAAAATAGACATTGAATGAATAAATACATATATATATATATATATACTAATTGAGAGCATGAGAAATCATTTTATGTCAGCCAAAAAAAATTATAAAAATTGTAAAACTACCAAAAATATTAATTCCACTTTTTATTGTTCAATTGTCATGAAAAATTACCAAATAAAACAAATCATAATATGTCCATTCTCACAATAAACAATTACAAAACTATCAATTAAATTACATAAAATCCCAAGAAAAGGAAATAATATTATTATCTCAACAAATAATAATACACTTTCAATTACCATTACATAAAATTACGAAGACACAAACAAAAAGAAAAAAATCCCACAAAGCTTATTTAATCTCTCAAAAAAAAAAAAAAAAAACAACAACAATTCTCAAATTATCAATTTTAATTAAATTGTCTTCGATTTTTTTTTTTCCTCAATTTTTTTTTCCTCATTATTAACTTTCTAAATGACAATTTAACAATTAATAAAATTCATAGGGTTGAAGTGGGGGGAGGGGGCTTTGTTCAACATCGGGGTTGTGTTCATGTATTATTTAAACATATATAAATATATATATATATTTATTTATACAACACACATATATACAATTTCGTTTGCGATTCGATCACTCACGTATACATATATTATTATACTTTCCCTGCCAAGGTCCGAATTTCAATTCATGATGGATATAGAGAGAGAAATGCGGAAACACATAACTTTTTATAACATATCGGAAATTAAACTAATAAATTTTTACACATAAATAAATATATATATACATACATTGAATAAGAATAATATTGCAATTTCGTTATTACATATATATATAAAAAATAAAATGAAACTGCACAATTAATGAATTGAAATTGAATAGATAAAAATGGATTTTTCTCACCAATTTAATATTGAAAATATTTAATTATCAGTAATTTTTATTTATTTATTAACTTACATTTATTTAACCCACTCACATTATACACTTGTGACAAATATAAATATATATATATATATTAATTGTAATGAGAAAAAAAATTTATTCAGAGAAATGTATATTTAATTTATTGATTTTTGTCATTTATAATTTTTTTTCTTCTTTTAATAATTTGTTTGTAATATAAATTTATTTATTTATTTATTTTTTTCTCTTGCTTTCAGATGTATTGAGAGAGTTGTATCAAGCACATACACATACATACACACGACAAACTTGAATGAATGCCAGTTAAGAACTAAAAGTTGTGACCATGTATCACCATCATCATATAAGCGAAGTATATTCGCATATATCCCCCATCATTTTTATTTTCTATTTAACATATTTAAGTATAATGTATATTTATATATATATATTTTTGTATGTGTGTATGTTGTTTAATAGTGTGTATGTAACCAATCACTGGGATCATTTGGAATCGTTGGAGAATGACATAAATTGTAAATTGTATATGTATTTATTATTTGGTATTTTTCACACGTACGAAAAAGTACGTGAGTAAGAGTGAATTATTTAAATTGCCAATATTCATTTAGGAAGTATGAAAATAAATGAAAGAAAGAATGTTGAGAGGAAATGAAAGGAATAGTTTAGACAGTTTTATTTTATTTTATTAATAATTAATTGTATAGAATTTTATTTGAAATTTTTTGTGATATTTCACTTCTGAAAATGTTAATTTTTTCAAGGGGATTTTGAGAAGTGATATCTCGACACTCGATTGACCTATTTTGATTGATGTATAGTGAAATTTGAAGCCGAAACGATGAGTAATTGAATGGTGGTGGAGAAAAATTTTATTTTTGAGTATGTTTATTGGATATAGTGGATTTTATTTGTCTTTTTTTAAAGCGAGGGATATAGAATTTTTCAGATGAGTTTGTGTTTAATTTGATTTTTTAGGGATCTTGGGGTACGAATTTGAGGTTTTTATTATTCCCATTTAATTACTCAGCGTTTTTCCATTAAAATACACTGGTTGAAAATGAAAATTGGTCAATTAGGTCAAAAGATATTCATGATCAAAATTGCGAATATTTTTTTTGGTATTTTTTGTAATTTACGTAAAAACAATTGCAAATAGTTTGTTAATTAAATTTTTTGAGAAATGAGACTGTTAAAAATTAATTTTAAACAATCTGTTTTATTTCAATTTCAGCTATATTAAATAAATAATTAAAAAATTTTGCAATTTTTCACTTCAAATCTTAGAGAAATTTAATTTAATAAATGTTAATTAATTCATAGGTAAAATTATTTCACATTACTTTCTTCATCTACCTCCATATTTTTATCTCTTTTTTTTCTTTTCAATTTCAATTTCAAATTGAATAATTATATTGCAATATCAACCAATCACAAAGATTTATTCCACTGTCGTGTATTATTTTCACTTCTATTCTCATAATTTACTTTAACCCAAGTTACAGCTCAATAAAATAAAATATGTGATGAGAAAAAAAAAAATAAAGTAATAAATAAAAAATAAAAAGAAGAATTTATATTTCTTTTCTAACTGTGACGATGAGAAATGTTGCGAAAATAATAAAAATACACATAATATAAAATGACAAAGTGAAAGAGAGTTTGAAAAAAGATTTAAAAAAAAAAGAAAGAAATATTTAAACACTTCAACGAGAAATAATTGAAAAAAATTATTCAATAATAAAACATTCATATTAATATATATGAAAAAGAAATAATAAAGTGTATAATAGTATTACTATTTGTGTTAGCATTATACTCTAATATATTCAACTAACGTGATAAACATCACCACGTTACAAAATGACAATTGATATATTTTTTTTCTATTTATTTATTTTCTTTTTTCTCTTACACCAACTCATGACATTTTATGACACAGACAATTTTTTTTTTTTTTTTTTTGACGTGAACTGTTTCACTTTATCATTCATGTTTCTTAGAATAGATTATTGTTATCCGAATAATATATGCTATTGTTGATTTGAGAATGGATTGAATGGATTCTCGATGTATCTTGTAAATCATTAGTGTTTGACTTTTAAAAAAATATGATGAAATATTGAATTTAAAAATCAATATTTTTAAATATTGAATGAAAGAAATATTTTGTTGAAATATATACAATAGATATTTCAACGAATATTTGACAAAAGGAAATATAATTCTCAATTATTATCAATTTTGATATATCTTAAAAATTTAAAAGTGAAAATTTTTTGTTATTATTTTTTAAAATAAAAAATTGTGTGTGTGTGGTATTTTTTTATTTCGTCTTGTTCAAAATACACACGATAAGATTAAAATTTGTCGACTCATAGTATATTTATATCTTTGAAATAGTAGAAAAATAAATATTTATCCAATGACGAAAATATGAAATAAAAATGTGGGACAAAAAGTATTGTTGATTTAACAATTATAATTACTAAATACTAATATTAATTTAATAAAGAATATTTCTAAACATACAATTCTCTAAATAATAAAAAAAAAAAATAAATAAAAAATACATAGCTGGATGTTAATAAATAATTGAAACATCATCAATAAATACTTCAATAAACTCAATTTACTATGAAATTAAATGAATCTCTGATTCTTCTGTCATCAATTTTGATTCCATCATTTAAAATATTTAGTGTTAATTTTTTGTCACCAAATTATTTCCTCATAATTAAATCTAATTAATCAATTATTATTTATATAACACCCAAAAACCCAATTATACATGGTTATTGTTCCCCAGTCACTTCATTGATCAAATCATGGTGATTAGTCATAATTATTGATAAGATAACCGGAAAGAGAGAGAGAGAGAGAGGGAGAGAGAAAAAAAAAAGAAAAATATATATATTCACAATTAATCTCATAACAAAAATATTTCACCATCATATGACATATCATTCATATTTTATCAATATTTTTTTCCACTTCATAACAGAAATATTTATCATAAGGTCGAACCGGATCGTGAAATAATTGTTATGCTGTAAAAAAAAATAAAAAAAAAAGAAAAAAGAATGGAAAAAATGTAACAATCATTCTTCAATTAATATTATTTATAAAATATGAATATTATTATATTTATTTTCTATCTGATACTTTTATTTATCATCACGTGATATAATAATGGAAACGAATAAAAGGAAAAGGGAACACAATAACAAAAGTTTATCGTTAATATAACTTTTTTTTTTTTTTTTTTTTGACTTTATTATTTATTATTAATATTACACTCGTGTTCTATAATATAATTGTAATTTATTTTCGATTCATTTAGCACAATTGCATATAGATATAAATGTGTGAATACAAATATAATCCTGACCCTTGACACATTTTAATCTTTTTCACTTGAAAAAGAGAAAAAATATAATCATACTGCTTATGTAATTTTATAGCCAAAAATTCATTGCACTGTTGGTAGATTACATATAGATAAATGAATATTTACATGTTTAAAATTAGATAATAAAATATTACATGAATAAATAAATAAATATAGATTAAGAGTATTTAAATGGTATGTTAGCTGTTTAATTTATTTTATTCATCTACGTGTGCTGCAACGTTGTTCATATTCCCTGCTATTCTTTTTTCATTCCTCTTCCACTTCATCTCATTTTTCTTGCATACACTTCATGGAATTGTAAAACAACACAGTCATCCATCAGCATTGACGCAATAAAATCCACACGCGCATCAATTTTTTATACGTGATAAACAAAAAAAAAAATTAGAATTAAAAATACGATGATAGATAGTATCACATTTCTCTTACAACAATATGCATGCAAATAATAATAAACTCTCATCAGCAACAAGATATTTTTCTTTTTAGTAATATAATTGGTGATTATATTTTGAATTAATTTCAGCTGATTAAATAACATTTATTTCTCATAAATTTCGTTGTTTTTTAAAGAATTACAAAAGAAAAATTCCATTAATTTAATATCTGTAGATTTTGTTTACCAAATAATATAAAATTTTCAGGTTATAATTTATTATAATCAGTATTCACATTTTGGGGTCGTTTATTGAACTCTAACCTCTCAATGACGACATACAAGACAATAAAAAAATGAACAAAAGCCATTTCTCAATCACGAGAAAATAATTCTAATTCTAAAATTGTCTTCCTGTCTTAATTTCCTATTATACAATCCCCCTCAATTTTGAGGTTAGAATGAGCCAAGCTCATCATATAAAACCCTGTACTGAACCATAACCTAGCTGAATATAGCATAACACAAGAAAATAATAAATAACTATGAGACAGTAATACCATATAATTATATCTTCTACCAATCCATCTCTTAACCCAATTACATTCCTATCTTCTGAACTAAATTCTTCTAGGTTATTGAACCATCAATGATCCTACTCTTTACATATTTCCGGTTAATTGACTATAACCTCACACAACAGCAAAAAAAAAAAGCCAAAAGTTAAATAGACAAATACACAAATGAATAAAAACCAAACAAGTTTGAAAAAAGAAAAAAACCATCCACAATCCCATTTTGGAATTGTTCAACCATCATCCCCCAATTCCAACCACATAAAAATTAAATTCTTCAATATCTACTTCAATCAAACAACTTGAAAATTTTTAGGTTATACATTTGTCTATAACAATTCAACTCCATTATTAATTCTCATGCAGCTGAACTATAACCTCAAAAAAACAAAAAAATTACACAAAAAGCTACGAAACAAATAAAAACGTTGCTCGAATTCCGAAAAATAAAGTACAAATTTTATCATCACCCACAATCATCATCATAATTATCATTATTAAATTTTAAATTCCGCGTCATTACTTACCAACCAATAACCTAACATTATATACAGTCACGTGATGAAGCAAGATAGCCGAATATACCCGAATTCTCCAATCGTGAATACCGAGGTTATAAATACTCTGTTCACATTTGCGGGGAGCCTCTTTTACATCCGACACGCGCTCTTGCTCGGAGTTGTGTGAATTCACATTCGTTGGCGAGAGACCGTTGATCAATTGAGTCATATTGTTCAACGTGGGTTCAACCTCAACCTCGTGCTATCCAGAAACAACCAAAATATTATAAAACAAAAGAGAAAAGAAAAAAACGCCAACTGGAGAATTCAATACCAACAAGTAAAATCTTATCAATTTTTAATTCACAAACCACAACAACAACAACAACAACAACAATAACAACGATAAATAATCGTGTGTTTGTGTGTATATGTGTATAATTATCAAGCACAATATAATTCGTGCGACCATTTGCCAATCACGATATTAACACAAAGAGGACAAAGTAAAAAAAAAAAAGAGCATAAAAAAAAAACGTGATTCCGACAAATTCGTGTGAGTAACATTGAATTATTATATAAATATATATAATATATATCTTTAATTGTTGTATTTTTGTTTAATAATATAAATTTTATTGATTATTTTTAGGTTATCTATTTGGTGTAGTTGAATTCATATAAGTAATATTAATTTATAAGTGAAAACGAAAATGCCGGAGACAACACCACATCATATTAATGGATATGCGAATGGACATGCGCCACCTGAACTTAAACAGGATTGCATGTTTCTTTTTACATCAGAATCTGTTGGCGAGGGACATCCAGGTTTGATTCATTATTTCAATTATTTTATCTCATCATTTTGTTGTGTGATTTGTTATTTGTTTGTTTGAAACAATTTATCATCATTGTTCAACTCGTTTCACTTATTCGTTTCGTTCTTTTTTTTTTTTTTTTCTTCTAGTGTACGCCATTGTACCTCGTGTATGGATGTAGAAAAATTTGTGTGTCTATGTGTGTGTGTGTGTGTCGGTGAGGGCTGACGCAATCGAACTGATGCACACAATGTTACTTTATGGCTGCGTGCGCAAACGCTTCGTTCTCTTTTCCGCTAAATTTTTAGCCGAAAATTTATTTTTGCTATTTTGTTGATGATTTTATAACTGTTCATGATTTTTATATTTTTATATCAATATTTATGAGAATTTAATTTCAATTTTATTTCGACTTGGATTTTTTTTATTTTTTTTTCAATGATTGAACCCCGGAATATTTATTTCTACTTATTTATTTATTTATTTAGTTATTCGTTTTGTTTATTTGTGTGAGGTTGTTGGAGTTGGGTAATGTGTTTTGTTGAGATGTGATTGTTATTCGTGATTAATTGATAGAATTAAAATTGTTATTTATTATTAATTGTTCTTCGTTTATTTTCACAGATAAAATGTGCGATCAAATTAGTGATGCAATACTTGACGCGCATTTGGAGCAAGATCCAGACGCTAAAGTTGCTTGTGGTAAGTGGTGTTTTGTATTTTTCTCTGTATTTACAATGCAATTATTTATATTGTGGAATTTCTTTCTTTTTTTTTTTCCTTTTGTCCACATCTCCTGGTGAATTTTATTCCAAACTCGCACGATTTATTCTACAATTACCTGAAGTGTTATTACATAGAAAAAAAGAAACAAAAATTAATAATCAGAATTCATTTTATTATTCATTTATGGAGATAAATAAATAAAACTAATGTTTTTTTTTTTTTGTGTGTGTTTCCGTGCCGCAATTTATCTGAAATTTAATCTAGAATTGTGATAAGCATTGATATAATTTAATGAAATCCAATACGTTGTTGAAAAAAAAAAATCATCAATTTAATATAAAAGAATAATAATTATAAAAATTGGATAATTGTTGTTGAGAAAACGAAGGAAAAAAAACAAAAATTATCTTTCATTACTTGAATGCCCCGATTCTTTTTTTTTTTTTTTTTTTTTTTCCTGATAATCAGTGTAGAGAATGGGTCAAATATAATTTATTGAAGATAATTCCACTGATAAAAGAGTAAAGATACTTTATAAATTTGAAATATGTATTTAATTATTTATCATTGGTGTTTTGTTAATTTTTTATTTGCAGAAACTGTAACGAAAACTGGAATGATTTTATTGTGCGGTGAAATAACATCAAAAGCTGTTGTTGATTATCAAAAAATTGTACGAGAGACTGTTAATCACATTGGCTATGACGATTCATCGAAAGGTAAAATTAATTTTGATAAAACATTGTATCATTCATTTTTTCAATCTTGTCGTTATTATTATTATTATTATTTTTTTTTTTTATTCTGGGAACTAAAATCAACAAATTATTTTCTATATTTATTGATTAACTGTCACTCAATGATGTTTGATTTGTATTTGCTACTCTTGATTGCCATGATGTGAACAAATAATTCTGAGAGTGACAATTTTATATTTATTTATTTTTTTTTTTTTTGTTATATTCATTTGTTTATTCGTTTACTCGATTGACTAAATATTTAACTGAAAGACAGATTAATATTACAACAAAGTGCTATTTTTTCAATTATATTTGGATACTTTTTATGTTATTTATTTATTTATTTTTTTTTGTTATATTTAACATTGACAATGAGAAAATGTATTATCTCACACGTAAAATTTAAATGCAAACAAAAAATCAATAAATAAATATCTATATCAAAAGCAAATAATAAAAAAAAAAAGAAAAAGAAAAATGCACAAATATAAAAAAAAAATGGTAATGGGCAGGATTTGATTGGCGTACATTGAATCTTTTGGTGGCCATTGAACAACAATCGCCAAATATTGCGGACGGTGTACATATTGACAGAGAAGAAAAAGACGTGGGCGCTGGTGATCAGGTATTATAAAACTACAAAACTGAAAAGAGCCAAAAAATAAGAGAAAAAACAAAACAAAATCTAACAAACAACGAAAAAAAAAAAGAAAAAAGAAAAACAAACGTGCAACCCCAACGCCACAGAGAAACAAAGAGAAATTTTTAATAATTATTAATAGAAAGAAAAAAAAGAAAAAAGACATACAAACAACAATTAATTTGAGAAATAATTTTCTCCGTTATTTATACTGCAATTGAATTTTTTTGTTATTAATTTTTTAGTTTTTTCATCGACAAGTGAAATTATTTTTCGATAGTTTTCTTTGAAGTGTGCATATTTAATATCTATTATATTTTTTTTTATTTATAATTGTTATGGAGATGATGAGAATATGGTTTTCGCGTTGGACTTTAGGAATATAAAAATTATGATATGATAATTATTTATAATAATTATGATAGGGGGATAGTGCGATGAATTTAAAGATTGTGAGAGTTTTGTACAGAGAAAATAGTTTGAATTAATGAATAGTATTATTTTTATGTTTATTCAATGTGTATGAACAATTATTTTATTTGCGGATACAAATTTCAACAGGTTTTGACTACAAAACGTGCAATGTGCTATTGGCAATTGATGCACAATCACCAGATATCGCGGCGGGTGTACACGTGAATCGCAATGATGAAGAAATCGGTGCTGGCGATCAGGTCAATTAATAATTTATATATTAATTGAAAGTATTAGTTGGATTTAATTCTAATTATTCTTCTTGTTTTTTCTTTATTGTCATAGAGGTATTCTCATTGAAAGATAATACGGAATATTTTATGTCTGCAAGTTGGATTATTTGAGAGACAATTTTGTAAAAGAAAATAAACGTGAGGAAAAAGTTTTATTTGATTAAATTTCTTCAACTTCAAATTACGGAAAAAAAATATTAATTTTCAATTAATGAATGATATTGTAGCTTGGATTGTTGAGAATTCATTTATGAGTGAAATAAATTTTTATTGAAGTCGATTGAACTATTAGTTTTCGAGATGTCGTGTCAGCCAGTTAGAAAAATATTTATCGAAAAGTTTTGATGGATATTTGTCTATCTTTACGCATTTTATTATAAATTTCTGTTTAAATGTTACGTTAAATAATTGTTCGGTATAATTCTTTTGTTTGTTGTATTCGAGAAGAGAAAATGAAGAGGAATTGAATTTATTTGCTATTTGTAACGTGAGAATACCTCTTGATTCTATTTTTATTTTTCTTCGCTAATTGTTTCCATCTTAGATACGTCTTCTCTTTAGTTGATCTCAATGTCTTATTTTGTATTTTATTTTTTTATGCACCTATTAGTGTAGCGCACTTTTAATTCTTCACACGTTTTTATTTTCGCACTCATCTGTTTTCGTGTTCTCCAATTTTTACTATTATATAATCATTTATAATTCGTAATTATTTACTAACAACAATTGTGCTGAATTTTACTTTATTTCTTTATCTCTTAATTACAAATTGGTGTAGGTATTAATTGTTCGTTGAATTTATGTATTGTTAATTCTGTTTAAACACCCCGTATGGTGGCGGTGACTTTTTTAAAATAATTTAATGTGTGTATGTTATAAAAAATGTTGTTATCAAGTTGAACAAATTTGTGTCTCAATTATGATTAACAATCGAAAAAATTCATATCAAAATTACAGCCAAACTATTAGAGATACTAAAAAAAGCTACCCTACAAAAAATATTCGCCTTTTCAATACGAAAATTCTCATTTTTGAATTTTCAAAATACTCCAAGTAGTTTTTGAGATAATCAAAATCACATAATTAATACAATAAAATAAAAAATGATTACTTATTAAAAACTAAAAATTCAATTATCTCAAAAACTAATAGAGCTATTTTTAAATTTCAAAAAACGAAATTTTCCTCAAACGAAAATAAACATCTTTTGTTTGAAGACTTTTTTCATATCTATAATATACACTCATCAAATTATTAAACAAAAAAAAAAAACAACAATTCACTTCACAGCACCAGGTGAATGGGGAAACCAGTCGACTAATTTTCTCAACCAATAATTAAACTGTGTAAAAAAATATATTCCAGATTGTCTACTCTATTATTTCCAATGACTCTTCTCTGCTCTGTATGGCACGTTGTTAATTGTATTTTTTGTTCTTTTCTTTTTTTCTTTTCCTATGTAAATATATATAAATATATATATTTTTATTGTTCTGCTTATAATGCACATGTTTTTTTGGTTTGTTTCATTAATTATCTATCTATTTATTAATTAATTAATTGATTAATTTATTTATTCAATAACAAATTTATGTATATGATTAATAACTATTTTAAATAAACATTAGGGATTGATGTTTGGTTATGCAACGGACGAAACTGACGAGTGTATGCCATTGACAGTTGTATTGGCGCACAAATTAAATGAAAGACTCGCTGAATTGAGGCGAAGCAATGAATTATGGTGGGCACGTCCAGACTCAAAAACGCAGGTGAATAATGAAGAATAAAATCGCATGAATAATATCAAAAAAAAAAAGGGCGGCAAAGAAAAATAAACAGAATAATAATATTAATAGTAGTGATAACACTTCAGAATATTTTTTATTAATATTTGTTCTATCTTTTTTTTATTTATTTTCTTTTTTTTTTCCTTATTCTTTTCGTTTCTCTATTTGAGAAATTTTATTAGGTTACTTGCGAATACAGAATGGAAAATGGTGCTTGTGTACCAGTACGAGTTCACACAGTTGTTGTGTCAGTTCAGCACAGTGAAAAAATATCACTCGATGAATTACGTCGAGCAGTTATGGATAAAGTTATCAAGGAAGTGATACCGGCTAAATATATGGATGATAAAACTATCTTTCATGTTAATCCATGCGGTCATTTTATCATTGGTGGACCACAGGTAATGAGAAAGAGTGGAAAAAAAAAATTTAATTGTTTTTGTTTTAAGTGAATTATTTTTTTATTTTATTTTACTGTGTAACGGCGTGAATGATAATTAATTGAAAAATTGTTTGAACTAAAAGTGATAGGAATATTATTATTCAGAGTACTGTCAGGTATCGTGGTAACTATGAAAAAGTTGAAGAAAAAAATTAAATTCAAGAAATTATCGGTGTTTATTTTGAGGAGGATATGGTTTTTTTGATCGAAGAAAATAGTCGTGAAATTTCTACTAAAAATTTTGATAAAATTGTTTATTAATATTGAATTATATATTAATTGTTTGTTTTTTTTTACTTCATATTGTTAAAGTTGAAGGTGCTTGGAATTATTCAATGTTTAATTAGTGACGGTAGCGCCGGAATAATCGTTGGGAACATCTGTTTCATATTAATTTTACCAATGGTGTCTTGTGCTTGTTAGCTCAATGGTAAAGCACTTGACTGGGCCCCAAATGATTCAGGGTTCAGATCCCATCTAGGAAATAGATATTATTTTTCATGATTTATAGATAAAAAAATTCTTAACCATAAAATTCCATTTAATTATACAAAAATCTAATGCGGATATTTAAATTCTTAAACTCATTATTTCGAATAAATTGAATAAATAATTGTCACTTAATGATGTGTTTTATATAGTATTTGCTACTCTTGATGGCCATGATGTGAATTGAATGACTCTGAAAGTGACAAATTTTTTTTTATATATTAAATGATTTATTAATAATTTTTTTACTGTTAATATTTAAATTATTAAAATTTATTTTTTTCGTTTATTACATTTTTTATTCGTTGGTTATTTTTTTTTTTTTTTCAGAGTGACGCTGGTCTCACTGGTCGTAAAATAATTGTCGATACTTATGGCGGTTGGGGTGCACATGGTGGTGGTGCATTTTCTGGCAAAGATTTTACCAAAGTCGACAGATCAGCGGCTTATGCAGCACGATGGGTTGCAAAATCTCTTGTTAAAGCTGGATTATGCAGACGTTGTCTTGTACAAGTTTCATATGCAATTGGTGTTGCTGAACCATTATCAATAACTGTATTCGATTATGGTACATCGAAATTATCTCAAAGTGAACTTTTGGGAACAATTAATAAAAATTTTGATCTTCGACCAGGGAAAATAGTCAAGTTAGTATTGAAATTTTCATTTTTTTATCAAAAACAATTAAATTCACATTTGTTTTTTGCTGATTTTTCTCACTGGCGTAATTAATAACTTTTCTCACAATTATTCAAGATTAAAAAATAAAAATGATTTTTAATTACTACACATATATATATCTTCTACTCTACAGATATTAAAAAAATTTAATTTTTTCACAAAATAATGTACAATTTTATTCATAATTATGACAAATTTCCATTTTCAATGGCTGCCATTTTGTGGTATAATTAAATTCTACAAAAACAGTAGCACCAAAGATAGCTACAATAATACCATACAAGAATCTATATCATTTTTAAATTTCCAATAATTATAACACAAATTGTTGCTCCTGCTAGCGGAGAAAAAATAACCCCAGTCTCAACATGATTAACAAAACAAATAACCCCTCCCCAAGATTTTCTAACCCCTACAATAACCATTTTTTTTTTTCTTTTTTCCTCCACAGAGAATTGAACCTACGTCAACCAATTTATCAACGTACCAGTACATACGGTCATTTTGGACGTGACGGTTTCACATGGGAGGAGCCAAAGCAATTGATTCTCGATTGATGAGGGAGATCTTAATTAATTCCAAACTAAAATTTAAAAGAATAACAATAGAAAAACAAAACAACAAAAAAAAACAAAAAACAACCAGATCGAAGAAAGAAATAAAAAAAAAAAAAAACACTCAAAAAATAACGAAAATTGAAAATAAATAAATAAATAAATAACTATCTAGAGTGTGAGGAAAAAAAAAACTGAAAACTCCATATACACATCCACAACAACATTCAACACACGAAAAAACACACAGACATTATTACCAAAAACACAGAAAGCAAACAAAACAAATAAACAAACAAATAATGAAACTTAGAAACAAAAAAAAAAAAAACATAATTTGCATGTAAATTAAATTGCTCCGAGTAATTTTATCGATAATATTCAATATCTACACACACACACACACATATATATATATATATGTATAATAATAATGTATTATAATTATTTGTTTTTTAAATCCATTTTTTTTTTGTTTTTTAAATATATATAATTGATTTTGGAAAAAAAAAAAAATAATAATAATAATTGACAAATTCACAAATTACTGCGGAGCAATTGATAAATTAAAATGCGCGCGTATATTTTGTTCGAAATGTAATATTTTTTTTTTTTTTTCTTTCATTTACACATGGCACAATATATATATATATATATATATATATATATATATATATATACATATTTACAATTAATTGAACACGTGAAAATGTGAAAGAAAACAAAATAATAATAATAATAATAATAAACAGAAGAAAAAAAAGTAATAATAATAATAAATATCCGTGTATTTTGTGATCCCCTGGACTGAATGATCAACTATTGTGTAGTATATTTTTTAGTGCTCTTATATACGAGTTTTAGAAGAGGGGGAAAAAAAAAAGAAAAACCAAAAAACAAAAAAGAACAAAAATTTATTTGAAAATTGAATAAAAATAAGAAAAATCATGTGAAATAGATGAAATAATTGATGATAATAATTTCTTTTAGTTTTTTTTTTTTCTCTCTCTCTCTCTCTCACTCTCGTTTTTGCAAATCAATGAAATACAATTATATTATTCAATTTTAATTATTGTAAAAATGAATTATCTTGTTGATTAATGATGTAGTGAATTTAAAAACATACAAACGCCGAGTGACGAATAATATTTACGAGTGTATTAGAAAATGGAAAAAAAAAAAAGCCAGATAAAAATAATAATGGTGCATGAAGAATAAATAATAAAAATAATTGGCGTAAAATAATTAATTGAGAGATAAAACTGACGCAATTCGAAAAATTTGAGAAGAAAAACCAAAAAAAAAAAGAAAACAAAAAAACAAAAATGAGAGATGCATTTTTATTTTTTCTTTTTCTCAATTTTTAGAACATTTTCATTTTTAATTATTATTATTATGTATATTGTAATAGAAAATTGGGCAATGATACATCCAATATAATATCTGTAAATCTGAAAAAAGAAAACAATCTGTTATACAAATTAAGGAAAAAAAAAAAAAAAAAATCCGAAATGGAAAAAAATAATATATGCCTACTTTTTATTTTTTTTTTTTTTTCCCTCCAATCATTTTTGTTTACTCAACATTTCATTTCTTGTCAACAAAAAAGTAGGAGTCATCTTTACCCCCCCCCCCCCCCCTCCCCCTCCTCAAGAAACAGAAAAACAAAAAAAAAAACAAAACCACCCAGGAAATTAATAAACCAAATACATTTTTATCCACTGTGACACAATATTTTATTTTACACAATTGAAAAATGCAAGAAAACGAAAAAAAAAAAAAAAATCACGAAACATTTTTTGTGAAAATATTCGTAAATCTACAATTGCAATTACCAACATCATTGATTCAAGTCCACTCTACGATACAATAAAAATTTGTAATCTAATCCTGTATACAGTATATATATATATATATATATACGTGTAATATGATTAATTATGCACATAAACATTGAGAGGAAAAAAATTTAATTATGTTGCCATCCAGATTATCATTGTTTCTATTAATTTTCCTCTTTTCTTTACCCATTTTTCTCATTACTCTTTTTCAATAGAAAAATTTAAAGTTCCTATTTAAATCTTATTTACAATAAATGTAATGGATTTATTTTATTCATAATCTTCACTCTGGTGAATTATCCAAATTTTTATTCCTTTCATTATTAATTGTTTATTTATTTGTTCAATTTTTTTTTTTTTTTCTTCTTCCCATATCTCTTATTACTTTTATTTTATGTGCACAGTACAATATATTTATTAATATACGTGTTCGTGTTGTGTGTATGTTTGTTCATTTGTTTGGGTGATTTTACTTGTGAAATATAAATCTTACATTTAATAAATAGAAAATAAAGTGGAGAATATAAATTCAAGTGGCATTCGACAATTTGATGATGAAAGGAAAGAACGAAGAAGAGCAAAATTATTATTCTCTAAACACTTGATTATCAACATTTTTTTCATTAACTTCTTTTTTTTTTTTTTAGTTTGTTATTTTATACAGAACATATTGTTTATTCGATAGATTAATTTTCAGTGTGGAAAATTTTTGCGTCTCTACACTATTTAATTTTTTTCACAATTTTTGTTTTTTTTTTGTTTTTGTCCAATACAATTTACAGAGACAATGAATAAACAAAAGAAAGATAATAATTGGATGAATAAATTTTTGCGGTGGAGTATTGCGGCGAGAGAACGAGAGCTGGTGATAATTTTAGAATGAATGAATGGATTGATAGAAATTAATTACAAACGCAAGTCAAATTACTTTATTACTTCATTGTTTGTTCTTGATAAATTTACTCAATTTTTAACTGAGTGAAAAATAAATAAAAATTTGGTCGCTGTTGAATCGTATGCTGGCGGTATCAATAACTATCTGTACGACAATGCAAAATTAAAAAATGAGAATAATTGTTGAATGATATTAGTGTGAGAATAGTTGGAAGTAGAAATATTTGAAAATTGACTTTTTTTCACAAAATTCAAACCGAATGACAATTTTTATTGAACAAAAATTAATGTTGACTATAAGTCACAGTTACTTTATATAGAAACGAAATTTCCAAGTGTTTATAGTTCCGCCGTTAGACACACTCATACTATTAAAGAATCAATTTCATTTTCTAATTTTGTATAATCGTAGCGAAAGTTATTAATTACGCCAGCAAAGAATATGAATTTTTGTTTCTACAGTCAAAAAATCAAAAGTTTATAATTGTGTTTGTAATTTTTTACTTTAATTTAATCAATAAAGATTTTATTTATTTATTTTTTTTTTTTTTCGCCCTCACCGTAATGTCAACCCTCAAATTAATATCCAATCCATGAATTCAATTCGTCAATATTTATATTTATCATTTCTTCCTTTACTTATTCGTTTAATATCTTTTTTTTTTCTTTTTTAATTTTTTTCCCCGCATTTTCATCAAATTTTCTCGCTTACAATGATTTTGGTGCGTGAATACGACTGTGTCTGAGTAATGAACTCTTATCAGTAAATGATTTTTCACACTCAACGCATTTATACGTTCTACCAGTGTGTGTAACCAAATGTCTGCTCAATCCAGACGCATGACAAAATGCCTTTGGACACAATTGACAATGATGCAATTGAATATCATTTGGATCAAGTTTTTGATGGCGACGCATATGCACTCTCAATGCTTCACGTTGAGTAAAACTTTTGTCACAATCTTGACATTGAAAGGGTTTTTGTCCTGAATGTGTCATCAAATGACGAAGTAGAATTTCTTTCTGGGCAAATGCACGATGACAAATGTTGCATCCAAATGGTTTTTCACCTACAAGAATGCAAGAAAAAAAAATACACATAAATATTTAATATTATATACAATAAATATTAATTATTAAAAATAAATTGAAACAAAAAATATAATTATAATTACCAGTATGTGTACGTTCATGTCTAATTAAAGCTGATCGAGTAGGGAACCATTTTTCACACGCTTGACAAGTAAATCCACGTTGAGTTGAATGAACAGATTGATGGCTCTTTAACATGATACGTCTTGTAAATGCCTTTGGGCATTTATCACATTTAAAAACTTTCATTTCTTCATTACCATCAACAATTGTTTCTTCAACTGGTTGTAATTTCATAGATTCAGTTTGTCCAGTATTATGTGTAGTAACTTCCATCATATAAACATTTTTTCTTTCAGCATTAGCAATAGCACGTTGTACTTCTTCAGCTTCATCATCTGATTCATGTTCTTGTTTTATACTGCGTGTTGATCTAATAGTGCAACGTGCTTTAGCAGTTTTTTCTTCTGGCGCAACTAAAGTAATATTTGATGGACCTTCAGATATATTTTCTTCAACGTCCATATTTTCTGGACCCATTCCCAATATATAACCACCCACTAATTCTTCTTCAGTAACTTCAATT
Organism: Zele albiditarsus; assembly: GCA_958496275.1. NCBI lineage: Eukaryota > Metazoa > Arthropoda > Insecta > Hymenoptera > Braconidae > Zele > Zele albiditarsus. The sequence continues at coordinate 5,633,677 of OY292416.1, forward strand.
GGATCACCAATAACATCACCACCATCACCAACTTTAGTTGATACTAAATCAGCCAATAATTGTTTAACTTGACGTGATTTACCAGTACTTGTTCCACCTTCTGAATCCTCATTAGCTTCATCATCTTCATCATTAACCAATTCATCATGTTGTCCAGTTAATTTTTTTATTAATTTCATATGTTTGCGTAATTTACTGTCAGCAGCTTCGCACTTTTTTTTAAATTGATATGACTTTTCTAATTGATATTTGCACGGATGACAAATCATGTTTGGTAAACCGTCCTCCTCGAATACCTACAAACAAACAAAGCAATCAATATTTAATCTATCAATTTTATTATATCTACTAGACAATATAATAACAAAATAATAAATTTAATTGATATCTCCGACCAAAAATAACAACAAAAGAAATCAATTACAATAAAATGTTCTTCAAATATTTCACAACTACATCATATACGTTTTTGTGTAAATCCTTTTGTTTTTTTTTGAAATATAAAAACAATTATAACTAACTAATCTCCACGATTCATAAATCAAATTATAAATTATAAATTAAAAAATATAGTAAAATATATAATTGATAATTAATATAATTGTACTTTATCACCGATGATAAGTATTACTATTGCATTTCTCTGCAATATTTTATTACAGATTTCTGTGCGTATATTCTATATTGCGCAGTTTATCGACGCCATGCAAAGGGATTTTGGTTTCCGATATCAACTCTGCCCTAATCCACTCCCTCTTGAACAACTTTATCCCCAACAATGTCGTAAATAAAAATAGAATCATATATTAATTCGCAAAACAATTTGGAGTTCAAATAAAAACCAAAAATTTTCAATATAAAAATTCTATATTCCTCTATCATCATTCGCAACAAATAAAAAATAATAAAAAGAGAGCTCGTACAGAGCTCTATCAGTTTACGTCGATAGACGTTTGCTCTCCATTCGCCATCACAGATATACAGCATACAGAGATAATGCAACATACTATTCTGCGCGTTGGTACATAGAAATTGAGATGCGTGGAAGAAAACGACGAATAATCGCCAATCCATAACACACAACGTACACCAAGCGAGGTCAATCAAGTTGAGATAAAATAGATTCCTATTTTTCAATTCACATATTTTACCCGCCAAAATTATCCCCTCTCCTCCACTGTCCAATTAAATAAAACAATTAAATCATCATAGAAAAAAAAGAACCAAATCAACAAATAAACAGAGTATATAATAATTAATGGATAGAATAAACAATTATTTCTCTTTAATTATCAGTATGGATAAAAAATGGAGAATAATTTTATTTCTTTACTCCTTCTCTTCTAGGCTCAATTTTTCTTTCAATATTACCTCGAGATTTACACAAGCCATTATTCTCAACGGCATTGGTACAGCGTCATCATCGTAAATCGGCACCATCTCTTCCTCCTTGGCCAAGCACAGTCGGCACAATTCATTCACATGTATTATTACATTGCTTGGACTATCGCCCTTTTTTCGACTGTACGTTTTCATTGTTCCAATGTCGTTTTTCTTGCTTTATTTATTTACGTTTTTTTCCTGTTTGACTTGGCGTTCTGTATTATCAAAAATGGAATATCAAACACAACCACTAGGGGAGGTGAGGTTTGGTGGAAGGGATGTGAAAAATGAAAATTCTATACTCTCGCTCTTGCTGAGATATGATAAATGTTTTTCAAGTTTTCTTCCTTTTTATTTCTCGACCGTCTGCTCTTTTTCTCTTTATTTTTGAGGTTATCTCGAGTTTGATAAATATATTTGTTTGTACACACGTAAATTGGACACAATGGCGAATAATAATTAACAACGGGTGTTGTTAATTATATTTTACGAGTACAATTGTACAGAAGAGTCAAGCAAACGTAGGTGAAAAAAAAAATGAGGTTGAGTATAAAGCGTATACAATGCCAACAGCAAACTCAGTCACTCACAACGGAATCTATAATGGCGGCCGTAGTGGGCAAAATGCGACGCGCGTTTGCATATAGGGGCAAAGGTGCGGTGCAAGAGAATAATTTCATCATGGCCGCGCGCCGCCGTGTCGTTATTCGTATCACCCTTCTCGTCTCTCTTTCCGACTGTCGAATATGGATGTTACACTGACTCGCCGCTTTAATAACAGAACATAACCTATACAGTATTATGTGTGTGTAACAGAGATACTAAATGTCCCGCGCAGCGCCGGAAAACGTGAGATCCGCTAGTTTTGATAATATGTGGCAACATGGCCGCGATCACAGCGCCATATTTAACGTAGTCGGTAACAGCGGTAACGATTTATTGATTTCATATTTCGTCATAACTACAACCAACTTCCCGCAGTATTCCCAACTGTGGGAAAATGCACGAGAATTATTGATTAACAAACATAACCAACAAAATGTATACATTTCGGATGTATATGTATTGTCTATGGCAGTACAAGTTACGCGTCTATCTCTAACCTATATCCTATTTGATATACATATATATATATATGTGTATTGATATTATGAGAGGTTGATATATGATATTAATAAATTCTTCCATTAATTCAATATAATAATAATATAAATAATATTACTGGTGTCTGCTATCGGTCATGAGAGAAAGATAAGAACGAGATCGCAAACGTACACTCGCATTCTTCACTTGGGTGGTAACTTGATTAAAAAGCGGGAGAATTTAAATTTCTATATATAACCTAAGAATTCAAATGAATATATGAAATGTTTTTATTTTTATTTATAGGTTATGTTTGTCTTTTTCAATAACACATTATTATTATTAATGTTTAATAAATTAATTATGGAATATTACGGATGTCACCTATCGACAATTGTCGAAGATGATAAAAGCGAGATCGCGCGCATTTACGACGCCATTTTGTATGACAACAAGATAAAAGTGTGGGAGAATTTGAATTCCACCGTAAGATCAATTGATTTGAATAATCATAATGTATGGTCATTGTTAATTTTCACTGATATATAAATTAATTGATAAATATTAATCTCTTGGAAATTTTATTTATAGGTTATGTTTACTATTGCGGATAATTTACTGGTTTTTTCTTGTTTTTTATTTTCTTACCAATACAATTTGATAAACAGAAATTAATCACAAGAATTTATTTTTTCAGAAAGAAGTTAAGATAATGATGGATGAAGAATGTTTCATATGTATTGTACACGCATATAATTTCGTGTGTTTCGGAAATAACTTAATGATGGTTGAAAGATTGCGTATGAGTGGGTGTAAATGGAGCCAAAGAGCAAACTCGGATTTAAGATGATGTTTAGTTGCTCATTTTATCTTATTATATATCCCATATACTAATATACAACGTCTTGGTGTGTCTTGTCGGTTTCGAGTGTTGGTTTAGTTGCTTTTGAATTTGCGCTTTTAGTTGGCTGAAACATTCTTCTCATGAACACATACACACACCGCAACTTATTTCATAACGATATAAAATAACGTAAGTTTATTATGATGTATTAATATTTTATAAAATATATATCTGTATTGAATTCGTCAGCTAAATTAATAACTACACATTTGTTTCAATTAATTAGCGATAATTATATCTCTCAATAAAATTTATTTAGGCAAATTTTATTATATTATATACACGTTAATTTATGAATTGAAATAACAAATGATACACATTCTTCTACAATTATATTTTTATTTTTCAATTTATATATATACAGATAAAAAAAATAGACAATATATAAATAGTGATAGAGTGAAAGAGAAAAAGAAGAATGTGAGAATAAATGAGATTATGATGGAAGTGGGAAGAAAATTTTGCTGTAGATGTTTCAAAAATATATTCGGTGGAATTTTCGTATTAAAAATAACTTGTTGAAGGCAGTAGGCCACCGATTCCTACATACCTCTATGTGTTCCATATATATATGTTGAGACATTGTATATATATATTTTATATTAGTATATGTGTTTGTATTAATGTTGGATATCATTCTCTGTTACGTATATAATATACATATACACAAAATCAGAGATGTGAAAATATTCCATATGACAGAGAGTATATTTTATAATACCGCGCAGTTTGACACGAGTTTTCTCAGCGACAACATCACATCATTAACAAATTTTAACAGCATAATTAATTTTTTATATTTATTGATTAACCAATTATCAAGAGGTAAACAGAGAAACACAAAAATTTTAAGGGACAAATATTTTTTATTCATTTTTTATATTTATCTGTTGGATTAATTTTTTATATTTTTATTCTGTTTCAGATTGGATATTTGTATGAGAAGAGAGAAGGTGAAAGATAATTGTAATACAGAAATATATTTATTTGTCAATAAATAAATACATATTTTGAAAAATATAAAAAAAATGTTGGCCGGTCAAATACCGAAACTTGTTAATAAACAATTTAATTCACCGATAAATTTATATTCACCGCAAAATATTCAAGATACATTGGATAGACAAACTAAAATATTAGCTAATGGCGCAGTTGGGTAAGGATAATAATTATAAATTTATAAATTAACTTTAATAAAATTAGTTATTAAATATAATTTAATTGTATGATATTTCGTGATAGTTTCATTGAAATTGTTGATAAATGTTCAAAGATATGAAAAAAATTGTTCAGACAAAAAATCTTCGTCTTTTTAAGACGAAAATTTTCCCCTTTGAATTTTTCAAATATGTTAATTGGTTATTGAGATAATTAAAATTACGTGACGGGATTAAAACTAAACAGTTAAGATAAAGTAGATATTGCAATAGCTGTTGACACACATTTCAACGCACAACTTCACCGAGAGTACTAACAACCACCTTACAATTTATATATAGCTATTGTCAAATATATATATACATATATATATATATGTATATATTATAAACAAAAGTGTGTAAATAACAAACTACATTGATATATTTTTAAATATTCATTTTTCTTTGCATAATTTCTTGAAAAATAAAATAAAAATACAGGTAAATAAAAATTATCAAAATAATTTATTTCTATTTCGAATTTAATTTAAAAAAATAAATATAAAAAACAATAATGTGTCTAATCTATTGTCAATATATGTAATATACAGAAAATTCATGTGTATTATAATCACTTGTAGACTAGTTGAGATGATTCAACAATTTATTTTGAGAGGGACGAATCACACGAAGCAAAAATAAGTATAATAAGCCTTCGACTATTATATATTATATGCATACGCAATATATATACTCATCACTGAAGTGGAGGCTCTCATATAAAATTGTGTGTAGCACCGACCGAATAATGATTGCGTAAAAAGAAAGAAGAAAAAAAAAAAAGAACATTTTTTCATCTTGTTCTTTTGCATCTTGGTGGGATATTTTCCTTCATTTTTCGCGCACCACTTACTGTTTGAACGCGATCGTCGACGATCATCGAGCCCAACATTTTTGCAGCGCAAATAAATTTTGTCAAATTAAAATTTACAGAATTAATTTAAAAATGTTATAAGTAAAAATTTTAACAGTGCAAAATCTTGGATTATTTCTTTTATTCTAAATTATTTAATTGTTATTGAATTGTCATCATGATTGATATTAAAACAAGGTTTTGAATTAATTTTATTTATTATTAATGGATAAATTTAGAAATTTATAAGTATTTGTTTAACGATTGAATTTATTTTAATTTGTAAATGTTGAAAATGTTATTTACAATTTTTTCTTTTGTACAGAATTGATTTCAATCAATTGGCAAAGCCAGCAAATTTACAAAATAGCGCGGTGTTGAGAATGCTTGAGGAGGAAGAAGCGAGACAACGTAATGGTGGACAACCAGGTGAGTTGGATTTTCAAAAGAGAAAAAAAAAAAGAATTTGATGGTATTTTTTATTGTTGTTGGAGTAATAGGAAGAAAAATTTGTGTTTTGATTGTATGACTTTATTTTAAATTGTTTTTAGGTATGATTGAATGATGATTCGATATTTTTATCATTACTATATTATTAATCATCCTTTTTCCATCAATATTCACTATTTGAAGATGAAAATTGAACAATTATGTTATGAGTTGTGTGCGATTAAAGTTGGTGTTAAATTTTTTTTTTTCGAGTGTATTGAATCACCCGTTATTTTTCCATTTGAATTCAGTGGTCAACGATTAAAATTGGACAATTAGATTCAGATATATGTGCAATTGAATTCGCAGAAACTAATTTCGTACTGTGATGACATTGAGACGCGTGACCTAATTCAAATCAATTTTTCGCTGTCATCATATCATAATTCAAAATTTTCTTCAACATTATTTAATTACTCACTGTTTTTCCTCTAAAATTCACTACTCAAAGATGAAAATCGTTCGATAAATTCAAACAAAATTCCCAATCAAAGTTCACTATTAATTTTCATAAAAAAAAAATTTTTCACCACCACATAAATTGTCCCATTCATAACCCTCATTAAATTCAATTTTTCATTGTCATTTTGTTATAATAAAAATTTTCCACCATCATCATTCAACTAATCACCGTTTTTCCATCAAAATTCACTGGCTACAGTTCAAAATCCCTCCATAAATACTCCCAATATACCCAATCAAAAATAGCAAAAATAAATTACCTCCAAAACACCATTTAATCAATAAAAAAAAAATTAATTCCACTATACAACAAGTAATAATTAATTTCCCCAACATTACAACCTGACAATGAAACGAACTGTCATCACTATATAAATACAAACATATAAATAATTAAATAAATAAATAAATAAATAAAACTATACTCACAGTTTCGACAATATAATACCTTTCAATATTTATAAATATCAAATAATTTTGAATCTCTCCCACTTTTCATTATTCCTGGCACGATTCCGGATTTTTGTTATAAGCTCTATACTAAAATCGTTCGCTGGGTCGTTAGCGCACAAGATTATCGTCATCATCACGAATCCACAATCCAGGGTAACTTGCTGAGATTACTTGCATTTAATTTTTAGTTGTTGGCGAGATTTTGATTTGGCAAAGTCGTGACTTGTTTCACTGGTGTGTTTCCAATCATCATATCATTTATTTAATATACATCCAGCACATAAAAAAATTGACATTGTAAACATAATACATATGAATAAATATATATATATATAAATATATATACACACATAAATAAATATATATAAATATTTATTGTTCTTGTAATAACAGCAGCATTGTCAAAATAATTATTAATCGATATTTCAATTTAAAAATTATATGTTCAAGTAAATTTCAATATTATACTTGAATATATTTTCATTTATTATCAATCAATAATAAATAATTAATTTATTTTTTAATATTTAAGAAACAGTGGATTTTTTTTTAATTTATTTTTTCAATTTTTGTTGAAACAGTTTGTTACAATTTTTGTTTGTTTGTTTGTATGAGATAAGGTTTGAAGAGAGTTGCCTGGCCACCACCTTCAGACGACCATCAGGACATTGAGTATATTGAACAGGGTCCAATTCAAGCCAAGGTAAATATTATTCAATTATTGTATGATTAATTAATTCGTTTGATTAATGGAATAATATTTAATTGTAAAAATAATGATTGGTAGAAAAAAAATTATTCTGCATGTTTATTGACAGATGAATTAATTATTTATCCATTTTATTCATCAAGTGTTAAGATTGAAGCAATAATAAAGCACTTTCACAATCAAATAAAACGAAGAAAGAACATAACAAACCACAATGGTGTCATTGATTCTGTGTGTTTAATTTTATTTCTCATGTCCACATGTGCACGAACATTGTGGTATCCCACAGAGTATTAAACTTCACTTGTGAAATTAATCTGAATATATTTGTGAACTTTCTGTGCTAAAGTGTGAACGAATATGACGTAAAAAAAAAAAAAAATGGCTTTTTTTTTTTGCTTTCATCCACAAATTTATTTTTTATTTTTCTTATTTTATAGACACGTGGAGTTGGTGAATATCCGTCGTATCAAGGAAGTGGTTCATCAGGCTCATCGCCACAACCATCACATCATCATCCACAACAACATCAAACTAATTTAAAACCGTGGACACCATCAGGACAAACACCACCATCAACTTCACCGATTTTACCAATTGGATCTAATACTTTGTTACCATTGTCTCAACATCATCATCAACAACAATTATTATCAGGCATACAATCTTCAAGTCCACGACCATATCAATCTACATTTGAACCACCACCATCAATTATTACACTCAGGCCCGAGCCACCAATTTCTCAGGTAACAAAAAATAAACAATAATTAATAATAAAACGAAATTGATGAAAGAGTTCTGTGTGGAATTGTTTTTTAACAATATTCAAAGTGTTATAACTCCGATGATTATTATCGGATAATATTGGTCAGGTGATAATTTTGAAGCGTGAATTCTCTGCTTTTATAAATTTTTTGAATATCCAAGATTCATACATTTTTCATAAAGTTACATGTGTTTGAATGACAATCCGTCAAATTCCAAAAACTTCACCATCAATATTTGTATATATTTTATTCTATATATTGAAAAATTTTTTGGATCAATTTTCTCAACGGTTTTTAATACAAAATTTTGTGCGCTTTAATTTGAATCCACTTAGAATATCGTCCGATATTTTTTCACAAAGTTATTCAATATTGAAAAAAAAAAAAAAAAGAAGAAGAAATTTATTTTTACCAATTTTTGTTTTTTTTCTCGACTCTTCATATATATTCAAAAAATAAACATTGTTCCAATTCACATTTTTAAATTCACAAGACGATACAAAAATACATTTCTAATCACTTGTCCGTCATGAGAAGTGTGAAAAAAATTTTTTTTTCCACGTTTACATTTGTATAAATATAAAAAACAACGAGAAAGAAAAAAAAAAAAAAACCTTGATGTAAATTTATTGTGTCCTCGACGTACATCTATATATATTTATGAGATTGTGGAAATTCTAATGACGTGCGAAAATATCGTAGGCGATGTATACAACTATACATTCATATTTTTTGAAGGTTGATTTTTATACTAAGTCAACGAATTATTTGCGATTTTGAATAGAGAATATAAGCAACGCAAAACAACATTTGTTCATTGGCATTTTATCAAAATGTAACATCGTAAATAAATTCAAGAATATATATTATTTATTTAGAGTACTCATGACAATCAAATTAGTCACGCGCATTATTGCCATGAAATATTTTATAATAAAATTTGAATATCAAATTTCATATATAAATTAATACTTATAATTAAATAAATTTATTTACAGCTACCAGCACCTATTTATCAAGCTCAACCAGCAGCAACAATGGTACCATCAGTAACTGGTAATATGCGAGGTGATTTAAAATGGCCACCTGAATCAGTAAAACATCAAACTCAAATGGAAAATCAAGCACGAATGGATTTGGCAAAAGGTCCAGCTGTGAGGCCACGTCGTGTTAAAAAAGATTATTCAGGATTTTTTGCTCAACACGCACTCAACAGCACTTATCCAGGATACAGAGCACCACCTGGCACTCAATATTTCACACCAGGCTATCAAAATCATTAATTAATTAAATAAAACAAATAAACAAATCAATTCAATATCTACAAAAAAATAAAACTTATTCGAGAATATATTTAATATCAACTGACAAGATTTTTGTATACCATAATAATTTGTATACAAAATTTTATTCTTGTTATCGCTGATGTTTCCAGTTGACATTAAAAAATTCTCGTAAAAAAAATTATTTTACAACAAACAAATAAAATAAAGGGCAAATAAAATATATTTATTATTGATAATGGTCGCTCGATCGAATGGAAAAATTAAAAGTACGAACGAATAAAGAAAGAAAAAAATAACGAAATGAAACGGAGAGAGAGGAGAAAATGTTTTTACATGAAAGAAAAATATAAAAGAAAATAAAAAATTCATATAATATATAAACAATATAAATTAATCAATAATTGTACAGATTAAATATTGAAATATGTGAGAATAAGACGAGAATTAAATTGAAAAACAAAAATGTTTAAATATAAATATTCAATCGCTACAACTAACTCATTAATTATTATGAATGTAATGTTTAATGATTATATAAAAATGAAATAAAATAAATGATAGCTTAATAATATATTTGCAATTTTTTTTCTATCAATTTTGTTCACTCACACTTTACTTTTGTTTTCTTTGTTCTTTACATTTTTATATATATTTATATATGAGTTATAAGTCCATGTTTGGTATTGAAATAAATTATGGTATGTTTTTAATTTTTTTTTCGTTTGGAATGGCGACAGAAAAATATGGATAAAAATTTACATTGGCTTTGTACTTTAACAATAATATTTTACGTTTAATTAATTTTGAGTTGTCTCAATGTTAGAGTTGCTTGATAAATGAATTGTTTATTTTTCTTTCCGTTTGTTACAATTATTTTTATACCAATGAAAATCCCTGAGTTTGTTGAATCGCTTGCAACAATTTGTAACGCAATTTTTCACGTGTTTGATAACGAGGTAAATCAAGAAGATTAAAACACGTGTGAGCTACTGGTAGACATCTTTCATCGTTTATTGGTTGAATAAAAATCTGGAATGAGTTAATAAATATAATAATTGTTAAATTATTGTTGGAAATATTAATTTAATTATTTAATAAGAATGTAAAAATAAAATTTGTGTACTTACTTTGATTGCTTTCATTCCTTGAATGGGTATTCTATCGCTTCCAGTTAAAAATAATAAAAATTTTTTCTTCTCATCCAATTCAAGTTCATGAAACACTTGCCAAAATATAATAATTGTTGGATCATCTTTGGTATATTCTTCTTTATACGTAGTATTATCTTGCAATTCTTTCCAATCATAATTTTCATTACCAACAACAACAGCCATTAATTCATTGCTATGAAATAATTGTAAAACACGACCGCCACAAACTTTATGAAATCCTTTATGAAATGCTTCAAAATGTGATTTAACTGATTCATTAAATATATAATTAACATATAAATCAACAAATTCATTTCGATTTTCTAATGTAACTGGTATTTTACTTCCACCTGGTATCAATTCATAAATTCGTTTTTCACCATAAACTTGTCGTGTTACTTCAAAATTAATTGCAAATACTTCTTCAATATCATTATCATTATAATCCAATAAATTTTGTAAACTGTTAGTGAGTGTTGGTGATAAATCTTTTAAATCACTCAATATAACAGGTTCGTGTAATAATTTTTTATACAATGCCAATGGAAATGGTAAATTAATAATAATAAAATTGTATATAGCAAGACCGCATAAAATACCGATGAGAAAATACATCATTTCATCTTCAAGTGAATCTTCACTAAACCAAATAGTTCTTGTTTCATCGTATTGTTTAAACATACCATATTTAGGATCCAATATTTCTTGCAATAATAACAATAAAAATTCTTTTCGTACACCGCCACCATCCTCCGCCTCTTCACCATAGAATTTAACACGTAATGGTTTTTTTAAATTCTTTGAATCTTGCTCTGACAATTCACGTAATGTATCCGTAACAATATTTTCACGTGATACATTGAGCATAAAAAATTGTGACATCTCTCGTGGATCATTATTAATAAATGGATTACAAATTGATGTAAATGCACGTGCAGCTGCGTCATTCATTGCTGAATGCATTTGTATAGCTTGATCAGTTTCAAGCAACAATATTTTCATTTCAGCATTGAATAAAAATGGATAATTACAAAAATAAACGTTGCGATTTGAATTTGAATTTTCACATGTCAGCCATTTTAAATATTCAGCACTAATGTCCATTAAATCATTTAATTCAGGCAAATGAAATATTTCATATGCCACACGACAGCCGCCATCAATTTCATTTTGATTTAATTTATATATAAATTGTAGCATATCCAATGCAAACTTCAATTGTCCAATATTTTTTCTTGATTGTTTAAGTAATAATAATATTACAGCTTTGTATGATCTTATTAAACGATGAAATACTTGCACTGATGATTTACACCACCACATTCCAACAATTTTTTTCGCCTCATTTTTTAAATCAATCAACGATTTTGCAAATGGTGTTTGTAAATTTTCATAATTTGTTGATTCTGTGAAGCCATGATATAACGGTAGGGTTACATAAACACGTAATGTTTCGACATCAGGTGGTGATACAGCGAATGACGGTATTAAACCTTCAGTTATTGATGTGTATATCTTGAAAAGACAAAAATAAAAAAACAAAGAAAAATAAATATAAATTGATTATATAATTTGTGAGGAGTAAAAATTAATTTTAATTTAGCAAATAAGAGAAAGCGGGTCATGTAATATTTATGTTTGTTTCTATTTTTCTTTTTTCGGGCAGGGAGGTTATGAAATAAAAATGAAAAAATAACTGTACAAGTTCTTGAATTGTATTATTCGGTAAATCTGATATCATTCCAAATAATTTTGATGCTTGATTGATATCTATTCCCGAATGTTTACTTGAGCATCCATAGTGTGCATCATTAGCCAATAAAAATGATGCATTTATACATGATTGATTTCGAAATATTGTCTCTAAATATCTGAAAACAAAACAAAACACATATTTAATTATGCATTCAAGTTCTTTCAATTATTCTATGTATTTCAATAATTCTGTTCTAATGTTCACTTACACTTCAGTACAATAAATATCTTGATAATTTTTTTTTACATCTCACACATTTACTTATTAAATCAACAAAATGTTTTTATACTCACGTTAAAAGCTCGTCGTCCAACGACGCACCCATAGGAACTTTTTGACACGCAATTAATCGTTCCTCAGTAAGCGTAAGTATTTGTGTTGATTCATCAAATATTCTCCAATCATCAGGAGGAATATTGTCCTGTATCGAAAAAATATAGCTAACAATATATATAGGTGTAAAATATCAGCTACTGATTATTATTATTAATTTATCAGCTATCATTAATTAATTAATTACAACCAACGATAATAAAAGTATTAAATTACATCACGTTTAGTAACAGTGGTGAAGCAATGATCACCACCGCAAAAAATACGTCTAACAACGCAATTAACGCTGTAATCACTCATCGGTGGTGTATCAGGAATATAAATAGATGTTCCATTGGGTGATACCCAAGGTCCAAGTACAACTTGTGGTGTTGTATTAGTGCGGGTAATTCGCGTGCCTAATTGACCAGCACCACCCAAACCCCATGCATAAACTCGTCCGCGTGACGGTACCAACGCAAGAGTATGTCTTTTACCACAACAAATTTGTGTGACAACACTGCCCATTAATTCCATTACTTGACGTGGTAATATTTCATTGTTTGTTGAGCCATGACCAAGTTGTCCATACATTCCAGCACCACATGTAAATACACCACCGTCCATTGTTAAAAATGCTGAGAAATTTTCACCGCATGAAACATAACGTACTTTAGCATTTCTCACAGTTCTCAATTGACATGGACGATTAATATTTGTTTGTGTATTATTTATTCCCAATTGACCAAATGTATTTCGACCCCATGCATAAATTGCACCGGATTTTGATACGACAATTGTGTGATAACCACCGCAAGCTATAAATGCTATTGGAATTGCGGCTAAACTTTGAATTCGTGTTGGTTTATGCTCCATTTTTATTTCATTACCGAGGCCCAATTGTCCCTCATCATTTCCACCCCATGAATATAAATCGCCATTGTTTGCTAGGGCTATTGCATGTTTAACACCACATGCTACTTGAATTATTACCATTGAACCTAGTGTTTTAACCATTCTTGGTGTTGATTCGATTGGCGAATCGGAATTTAAACCTGTAATTGAAGTTCTAAATGTATTATCTGATAAATATCATCAACGATTTTACACTTAGTCAATAAATTACATTTAATTGTAATAAATATTCGTTTAATTACCTAATTGACCGTTGAAATTACATCCCCAACTGAATAAATGTCCCCATTCATTAATAGCCAGTGTAAAATTGGCACCACAAGCCACACGTTTAAACACAAATGCATCAAGACCAGATACTAATTGCAATCGCTTTCGTGGTTTATCATGTCCCAATTGTCCAAGATCATTATTACCACATGAATAAATTTGTCCATCATTTGTCACAACAACTGTATAATTTTCACCACAAGATATTTGTTTAATTTCAGCTGCCTTTTCAAAATTAAGTTCACGTGGTACGAGAATATTTTCATCTTCAATGCCACCGAGACCCAATTCACCGTATACAGTGCTACCCCAACAAAACATTTCAGGCAATTTTTTTTCCACAATTATATTTTTTGTTGTTGTTAATGATGCTGATGATGTTTTTATGACATTTAATGATGGCAATTGTTCCAATAGTTCGCAATTGATGTCACTGTCTAAGCATCTTCGTTTTGGCCAACTTGCCTGAATAAACAAAATGAAACAATTAAATTAACTTTTTCAATTCAATTGCGCAGATACACAGTGCTAGAAAACATAAATTTATACAAATGAATTAAATTACGTAAATGAAATTAGATGTGCATCGGGAATGGAAATAAAGAAGAGAAATAATACGATTTTGATATTGGTTTTTGGGAAAGGTGTTTAAATTACCATTTGACAAAATTTCTCGTCACTTTATTTTTTAGGTTATGTTTCTTAATCTTTATTTTTTTCTTATCTCTTTGTGATATTACCCAATTTGTATTTTCCAATTGCGTTGATCCATTTATTATTCTTCACACAATCAATACAACATAACCTCACAACTTTTCATTAATATGATTTGATTAATATATTAATATAAAATGTATATATGTTGATGGTTGGATATTTTCACGATAATTCTAATACGCAATTAATGTCAGTGTTATCACTGCCACTAATTAATAAATATAAAAAATCGGAATTATTGACATTTATAAAACCTGATAAGAAAAAAAAAAAAAAACCACCAATTTTTTTGACTGGATGAAAATTAATTTTGAATAGATTAGGAAAGTAATTTCCGTATCATTTCCGTATCACTATATATTATGTACAAAATTGTAATTTTTTTTTCTTTCCAAACAGCTGATTAACACATTGAATGATTTTGTTAATCAAAATGTGTATTGTAAATATTGTATACAAAAAAATGAAACAAATAAATACAATGATGGCATACACATAAGTGAAAATTACCATTCAAGTGACTCAGTAAATTTAAAACTGAATTTAATACATAAAAAAAGTTATAATGAATACATGTATGTACATATGAAAAAAATGTCAAAACTGTATGCTTGTTATATACATAATGGCAACGTTTAAAACAATTTTGATTTTCCTTTCCTTTGTACGATATATATTTATATATATATGTGTGTGTGACGATGTATATTTTCATTCGATATTCGCCATATTTGACATTTTTTTGTTCTATTGGTAATAAAAAGATGTACGCGAAATCCAGCCCACTTCAGCTGGAGAACATAACCTCTTCTCATGCCTAGATGGCGTTATCGGTGTTTCCTGGAATTTAATTTGAATTTCAAGACAAATAAACAAAAACATAACCTATATTTTGCATTAAAAATCTTCATGAGAATATGAAGCAATTGAATATGACTATCAATTTATATCTGAAAGAAGAACTAAAATAATGTACAAATATTCGTGCTTATCATGGCAGGAATGCATGAAAATAAACATTATCATGCTGAACATACGAATAAAGTGCAATAACTATCATCCTATATATATTGAACAAATAACGAAACAATATATGCGTGTGACCTTCTCTCGACTTCCTTAATAAAATTAACGTACTATGCTTATTCGTATTCTTCTTTCTTCATATAAAGAAGTTAATGAACATTTGGATCCAACGAAATTCTCAATGCAATTGTTTATCCCAGATTCATCAACAAAGATATATACATAAAAGCAAGAAGAAGGAAAATGCCTCCGTATTTTTTGTTTTTTCTTCATTTACGTAATTTTAGTGTCATTGTTTTTATTCACAATAAGTAAATATGACACGAACGATAAAAATATCAAGAAATAATGAAATGAATTATCACTGAATATTCAATCTATATTGTTGTCTATTACTTCAATATATCTTCATCTAAGCAGAAAAAAAATAATTCAACAATGAAAAATGCACTATTGAACGGTCCTTGATGGTCTTACGAGTTCAATTTTTAGATGATAAAGAAACTGATATCGAATGAATAAAGAGCTATTCCAAAATATACTTCAATATCTTTGATTTCACAATAAGTTGTTGTTCTTCGAAGATATGAATATTCCATATTTAACACGTTTCATTTGCATCAATAAGTCCTATAAAAAGTAGAATATTATCCACCTTCATCATCATTCAGTATAGCAACGACTCCAGGTACGTCTGAAGAATATTCAACTTATCATATTCGTGAAATATAAACAATGAAGATCAACCAAATATTAATATTCATCACAACCGCTGTTGTACTCTTCTCCATATCATCATCAGGACCAGTTGATGTATTTATACAAATAATTTTATCTAACATTATTTATACTATTTACATTTATTGTATCTTATGCATAATTTGATTTATTATGATATTTTATAGAGCACCATTATCAATTGGGGTAAGCAGACTCAAAGAAGCATTTAAAAAACCCGGAGATTATTCCCAATCATTCATTAACTATTTTTCATTGCGTGAAAAATACTCTCTCCTAGGAATCAGTAAAAATAAACATGGCTAAAACACCTTTATAGACAAAAATACTTATAAATATTCAGTCACTATTCACATTATATTGATGCATGATATTATATTTTCTTAGCGGGATTACCCCTAGGGTGTGTGTATGATGGAAACTGTGATCCGTCCGAAAAATGCAGCGGTTTTTCATGCAGAAGTGCGTGTCAAGGCGTAATATGTGATGGCGAACAAAAGGTATGTGTAGCTGTGAATCATGCAGCCACATGTCGACAAGTATCAAAAAATTCTAGAGTAGGAGGATCAAGTACATGTGGAGAGGTAGGTACGTAATAACAATACGTAAAAACTATTACTAATCACGATATTGAGGTTATCCAAACACTTAACAAATTCGCAACTTTGATTGTTGCATTATATGTTATTTTTTTAACAGTCTTAGGCAAAGATTGCAGCAAGGATTGTGAATGTGATTCATCTGAGGAATGTAAATGTTCTGTGTGCACAAATGTATGTTATAATAAATGTGACAAAGATCAGGCATGTCTAATTATGGAGGAACATGTAGCCAAATGTGTAAAGAAACGTACGTAATAAAAATTCGTTGAAAATTATCAACATTCATTGCAGTATAAAAATAAATAGAGTAAGAAATATTGAATTTGAGATAAAAAAAATGCTACCTGGGTTCAATCTTTACATTTTTATGACTAAATGCACTTGAAGTTTATCATCAAAATGGTTTAATGTAATTCTCCAGTGGTTTGAAAGTTAAACATAAAAAACATGAAATTATTCTTAACTGTCCTAGCCACAAAGTGCAAGAAGAATGAAGACTGTGAAGTATGGGAAAAATGCAACGATTCTGTGTGTAAAAATGCGTGTGATGACGTAGAATGTAAAAGCGTGAACGAAGGATGTCAAATCGAAAACCATAAAGGCACATGTCAATGTTGGAATACACATGCAAGAAATACAACCTCAAAAGCATGTGAAAAGCAAGGTATGTAATAAAAATTTGAAAATCTTAACAATTTCACTAATAAATTGCGGGTCCGCCGCCATTTGTATTTCGTACACTATTGCCGACGACATTTTGTTTACTGTTGAATTAACAGAAAAAAAATTATCTTAAATGTTATACATTTGTAGAATCATTAATTCTCAATCTATTTTAATTAACAAAACAACTTTTCTCCGGCTGTATAATTAAACGCTTCTTATACACTCGATTTAGATTGTAGATGGACGACGGATTGTAAAGGATTTGAAATATGCAGCAATGTCAATAGTGTTGGCAAATGCAAATGTCCACTTGAGACCAGGAATCGTGGAGAAGGGTATTGTGCAAAGCGTAAGTTATTATGATGCATGAAACAATATTTCGGCATCATTATATAGGAACAAGTAGTAATAAATCTGTTAGAATAGAAATGCAAGTTTTTTTTAATATCAAAATTTTTATTCAACAGAATGCACCACAGATTTAGATTGTAATACATCTGCCGAAGAATGTGATACAACAGAGTATGACGGTTTGCGATATTGTAAGTGTGTATCTGGAAAGAAATTCGATTCCAAATCGAATTCATGTGAATAGTTGAATGATTAAATAAGATGCATATGAAAACTAAATTATGCAAGAGAAGATGGATACAGATGGTAAGGACAATTTTTTTAATACGAAAAATCAATTTTTCTACACACTTTTGTTTTCTAAATCTGATAGTTGACAACCAGAGCTACTCCAAGAAGATGGATTCTTCGTCAATGCTATTTGCAAGAGTTCACAATTATGGATTTTACTCATCACATATTGATTAAATATATTGGAAAATAATATTAATAATCTTGGGTCTTGGTATAATGAGATATCACATTATAAAAGTTGTCATTAAATAGATAAATATGAATATATAAAGTAGATTTATATTCTCATGCGTTAATTTTGAATACAAATTAAATTCAACAATTGAAAATGTATAATTATTAAAGAAAATTCTTGTTTTTGGCTTTTAAAAATCAGCAGAGAAAGTTTAATTTCCGTGTATGATAAAACAATTGTGATTAACTAATCAAGAATTATTCAAAAACTTGTGCTTCAATGTTTTCAATGTCACAATAAATTGTTGTCTTTTGAAGATATAAATATTCCATATCGAACATGTTTCATTTGCCTCGATGGGTTCTATAAATAGCTGCTTATTCCACCATCAAATCATTGAGTATAACAACGACAACAGATACGACTGAAGAATATTAAACTTATCGTGTTCGTGAAATATAAACGATGAAGAACAACCAAATATTAATATTAATCACAACTGTTGTTGTTCTCTACTCGATATTATCACCAGGAACAGTTAATGTATTTATACAAACAACTTTATCTAACATTATTTATATTATATACAATTTATTGTGTCGCTATTTATAATTTCTTTTATTTTTATATTTTATAGGGCTTGTTTGGTAAGCAGTGTCAAAGAAACATATGAAAATTCAGATATTCATTACCAATTATTTAAACAATAATCTTCAACTTTTGTATTGTATTGTGCATAATAATTTGTTATCTTATCAACACTTACAGAATATTCATGTAGAACTAATAGCGAATGTCTTCGTTCAGAATTTTGTCATAATTTTGATTGTATAAGTGCTTGCGCCGCTAAAACTTGTCCCGAAACTCAAGTATGCCAAGTAAAAAACCATCAAGCTTCATGTTTATGTGCAACTGGTTATGTAAAAAATTATATTACGCATAAATGTGAGAAAGAAAGTATGTAGCAAAAAGATTTGTTGACAATATCAATTAATAATATTCAAAGACTTTATTATAACATCCCTCGTATCTTATATTTAATTTTTTAGATACTATTAATAATTGTGTTTATTAATTTGCAGTATTTATCGGTAAACCTTGTTCTAATAATGACACTTGTAAATCTTGGGAGATTTGCAAAAATAAAATATGCATCAACGCGTGCGGTATTAAAAAGTGTCGAAAATATCAAGGATGTGTGAGCAATAATCACAAACCATTGTGTATTTGTGTATCTGGCTTTGCAATGAACACTACTTCAAATAAATGTCAGAAAGAAGGTGCGTATACTTTTATTCACTAAAACGAAACTAGTTTAACAATTCAACTCCATTTTATCTGCTAAATTATACTGTATAAAATAACACAGAGTCTCAAGTTGCCATTTTATCATTCATACACTTAATTATCAATTGCTTTTATTTCGAATTGATTTAATAATTAATTTCACGATTCAGAATGTGTATCGAATGACGAATGTCTTGGACATCAAATTTGTAACAAGACTGTTGATGGTATTCGCATTTGTCAATGTATGCACAATCACACAAGAAATAATAGTGGAAATTGTGAACGTAGTAAGTAACAATAATTTATAAGAAAAAATATTAACGTTATTATATTCGTCTTATACACATTTATTTTTCTATTTAGATTGTACATTCGACAGCGATTGTTTGACGAACGAAACTTGCGAGGACCTTAAGTGTGCATGTATAAATTCTACTTGGATCTTCATAGCCACTAAATACATATGGAATAATCGAATTAAAGAGTGTCGGAAGACGATTTAGCTATTATATTATTATATTAAATATAATATGTTTATATTAACGAAAAAGTGTAATTAATAAATATTCAGTTGAGTGAGTTTGATTTCCGGGTGATAAAAAGTAATGAAATTAACTATAAACAGGAAGGAAGTATTTTTAAAACTTATTTTGCAATGGTTTTAAGTTTACGATAAATTGTTGTCTTCTGAAGATATGAATTTTTCCGTGTTGGACTTGTTTTATTTACCTTGATGGATTCTATAAAAAGTAGCTTATTCCACCATCAAATCATTCAGTATAGCAATGACTTCAGGTGCGTGTGGAAAATATTCAATTTATCCTGTTCGTGAAATATACACGATGAAGATCAATCAAATATTAATATTTATCACTACTGCTATTGTTCTCTACTCCATATCATCATCAGGACCAGTTAATGTATATATATACAAACAAGTTTATCTAATATTATTTATATTATATACATTTATTGTCTCGCATTTATAATTTCTTTTATTTTTATATTTTATAGACCTCGTTTGGTAAGCAGTGTCAAAGAAGCTTCAGAAAATCCAAAGATTTATTGCCAATCATTTATAAATTGTCTTTAATTTCTGTAAATTTCAATTTTTAACTTCTGCAAATAATAACTTATTCATAATACATCCAATATTTTATCATGTTTACTTTATATTATTATATAATAATTATTTATTCTTCCAACAGTCACAAACAAATCATGTAAAACTAATCTTGATTGTCATCGTTCAGAATTTTGCAATAATTTTAAATGCATAAGTGCGTGCGCTGTAGAAAATTGTCCTGAAGATAGGTTATGTCAAGTTCAGAGTCATCGAGCCTCTTGTCAATGTCCAACTAATTATTTGATGAATAAAGTTTCGCATAAATGTGAGAAGAAAAGTATGTAGAAAAAAGATTTGTTAAAAAAATAGATCAATACAATTCTATACATTTTAACATTCATTATAAACATAGTACAATGATTGTTTCAATTTTATTCCAGTAACTTCAGATAAATCTTGTTTTAATAATTACACATGTAATTCTTGGGAGATTTGCATAAATCGTATATGCATTGATGCGTGCGCTATTAGAAAGTGTGACGAGCATCAAGGATGTGTAAGCAAACATCATGAATCGTCATGTTATTGTTTAACTGGATCTTCAATGAATTCCACTTCAAATAAATGTCAAGAGGACAGTAAGTATCTTTACAAAATAGACTATTACTTCTAGATGACTTCCATTGATTATTTTTATCTTGAATTTATAATTAATTATAAAATTTTACGATTTAGAATGTGCGTCGGATGCGGCATGTCCTGGACGCCAAATTTGTAACAAGAATGCTGATGGTATTCGCGATTGCGAATGTATGCCTGGACATAAAGAAAGTCCCGAAGGATATTGTGGTAAAAGTAAGTGTGAATAATTCTTTTGAGATTAAGTATAAACCTTATTATAATTTTGTTATACCAATTTGTTTCTTTTTTTTCATTCAGACTGCACTATGAGAAGCGAATGTGGTATAAACGAAATGTGCAAATCTAATAATTGTACATGTGATACACTAAGTATCTTTAGGACATATGAATGGGATGACGGGATTAAAGAGTGTATGAACATATAGGCATATGAGTGACCAGTAACTATTCGATATAAAAATTAATGACCTAATTTGAGTAAAATCGACACTAGACTGTGCGCAATAAAAATGAATTTACAGAAAAGACAAGTGTATTTTAATTAATTTAAAGATGTGGCGGAATCCACCCCTTTTAAGCTGAAGAACATAACCTCTTCTCGGTCTAAATGGCGTTATCGGTGCTTCCTGGAATTTAATTCGAATTTCAAGACAAATTAATAAAAACATAACCTATATTTTGCACCAAAAATCTTCATGAGAATATGAAGCAATTGAATATCACTATCAATTCATGTCTGAATAAAGAATTGAAAAAATGTACAAATATTCGTGCTTATCATGGCACGAATTTATGGAAATAAGTATTATCATGCTGGACATGCGAATAAGGCGCAATAACAATCATCCTATATTGTACAACAAACAAAACAATATACAAATATTTGTAGAATGTTATTATGATGACAGCGCACATTAAATTCGAATGGTGATTGTATCCATATATGCATGTGACCTTCCTTCGACTTCCTCATAATAAAATTGACGCATTATAATTATTCGTATTCTTCTATCTTGATAAAGAAATTGATGAACATTTTTATCCAACGGAATTCTCAATGCGTCTGTTTATCTCAGTTTATCAACGAAGATATAAATTTAAGAATCTATCTTTGTATTTTCAGTTTTTTTCTTTTTCCACTCAATTCAACTGTTGTTCATTTCTTTTCGACGTGCAGATACAACATGCACAATAGAAATACCAAAAAAACGTGATAAACTAAATTATTTATCACTCTAAATAATTATTGTCTTTAATGTAATGATATTATTCCACGTTAGATGTTTTTATGCATAAAAAAGATATAATTCAACATTGAAAAATGTGTTATTGTACAGCAACTTGATTCTATCATGAATCCCATTTCTAGATGATAAATCAATTGATATTAAATGGACAGAGAGCTATTCCAAAATATACTTCAATATCTTTGATTTCACAATAAGTTGTTGTTCTTTGAAGATATGAATTTTCCATATTGAACACGTTTCATTTGCATCAATAAGTCCTATAAAAAGTAGCGTATTCCACCTTCATCATCATTCAGTATAGCAACAACTTCAAGTACGTCTGAAGAATATTCAACTTATCATATTTGTGAAATATAAACGATGAAGATCAATCAAATATTAATATTCATCACAACCGCTGTTGTTCTCTACTCTATATCATCATCAGGACCAGTTGATGTATTTATACAAACAAGTTTATCTAACATTATTTATATTATATATATTTATTGGTGTCTCATTTATAATGTTATTTATTTCTATATTTTATAGGCCTGGTTATTCCATTGGGGTAAGTAGACTCGAAGAAACATTTAAAAATCCCACAAATTAATAGAATATGTTTACTGAATAATACTCAGAAATTTAATCACAATACATTCAAATTGTTGTAGATTATCCTATTTTGTCAGCACGCACAATCAAACAGTGTGACAATAATGAAAATTGTGAAAAGTCTGAAAAATGCAGCAACTATGAGTGTAAAAATGCGTGTCTTGACCAAGAATGCAATGAAAAACACGAGGGATGTTTAGTCATTGACCATGTAGCCAGATGTGTGAAGAAAGGTACATGATAACAATTCATAAAAATTATCTCCACTCATCAGAATATTAAGGAAATTCGTGAACTTAATAAAACAATGTCGTAATAATTTTTTATTCTCCAAAACACTTACAGAAAAATCATGTACAAATAAGAACCAATGTCATAGTTCAGAACTTTGTCGTCGTCTTTACTGTATAAATGCTTGCGAAGAAAAAAATTGTCCTGACACTGAAGTATGTCAAGTCAAAAACCATGAAGCTGAATGTCGAAAGGAGAAAGGTATTTAGCAAAAAGATTTGTTGATAAAATTAATTAATAATATTTTAAATATACATCATAATATTCTGTATCTTATAATTAATTTTTCTTATAATACTAATGATTGTGTTCATTACTTTGCAGAAATTTGGGCTGCATCTTGCTCTGCGGATAATAATTGTGGCTCCGATAAAATCTGCAAAAATAGGAAGTGTATGGACGCGTGTGATGATACAAAGTGTGGCGAATACCAAAAATGTGAGGCCAGTGGTCATAAAGCGTCGTGTCATTGTGTCCCTGGCTTTTACATGAATTCCAGTTCAAAGAAATGTGAACAGCATAGTAAGTACCTTTATTAAATAGACTATTACTTCCATATGAATTGCATTGATTAATTTTATCTTGAATTCGATTAATAATGAACTGTACAATTATTAGAATGTACTGCAGACAACCAATGTAAGGGACGCCAAATCTGCAAGAAAGGCAGTGGTGATCGCTATTGTGTATGTATGGACGGGCATAACAGAAATTCCACGGGATATTGTGTTAAAAGTAAGTGTGAATAATTTTCTGAGAAACAATATAAGTATTATTATAATTCTTTTATACCAATTTGTTTTTTGATTCAGGCTGCACTAAGGATGGTAGCGAATGTGATGGTCTCGAAGTGTGTAATCTTGCTGATTTAACTTGTTCATGTATTGGTACGATCAATTTTCAATGGACGTGGCCATTTATCACGTTTATACCATATAAATGGAATGACAATGTCAAAAAGTGTGAAAAATAATCATCGAATACCGATATGCATATGAATGATCAGAATCAACAATTCGATATGCAAAATAAATAATCAAATTCGAGTAAAATAGATACTAGACCGTAATAATAATAAATTCACAGAATAAACAAAAATGTATATCAATTAATATAATTTACATATATATTCGCAAATATAAATGTTACTTTACAAATCAAATATCGGTTTTGTAATTTCCCGCATTATTTTCATTTACTCTATGCAGTGCTGACACTATTACAAACTTCCGCACTGAATATAGCTGCATAACAATGTTTTTACTATAGCTAAACACCCTGCGAATTTCGATTCGATTTAGTTTCTAAATATCGCAATTCTAGTTCGATTATTCATTTGTTATTTTATGAAAGAGAGGGAATCAAATTGGTTAATATATATATATTTACATATAAATGACGGTACTCCGATGATATAAACAAAAATATTTATAAATAACCTGAAAAATCATTTGAAACAAAATAAAAAAGGTTTAATTAAAGAGGTAAGAATTAAGAATCTTCATACACATTGATTAGATAACCTACAAAATTATTTTTTATTCATTATATTACAATAATTAAATGTATCGACACATAACCTATAAATCCAACAACATTATTTCCATGAATAATATTTCACAAACTAAAAATATATCAATAATATTATACACAAATAGAAAAATTTGTCGATACTTAATTATTGCTATAATTATTATGAATATTATAATCGTTTAATATAATTAAGTTATTAAATTTTATACAGGATAAATAATTGAAAAAATGCCGAAGTATTACTGTGATTACTGTGATACGTATTTAACACATGATTCACCAAGTGTACGTAAAACACATTGTCAAGGTCGTAAACATAAAGACAATGTTAAATATTTTTATCAAAAATGGATGGAGGAGCAGGCACAACATTTGATTGATGCAACAACAGCGGCATTTAAAGCTGGAAAAATAGCATCTAATCCATTTGCTGCGAATAAAGGTGCGTCTATTCCACCACCACCAAATTTAGGTCCAAGACCAGGTGTACCACCACAGGGACCAATTGGTATGATGCCACCACCTGGTATGCATCCAGGTGGACCAATGGGACCTGGTGGACCAATGATGATGGGTCCACATGGTCCTATGCCACCAATGATGGGCATGAGACCACCAATGATGGGTCCAATGGGACCAATGATGGGTCCAATGATGGGACCTATGAGACCACCAATGAATGGACCACCACCACCTATGACTGCACCACCACCCATTAATAAAAAATAAACTGAATTTATTTAAATAACATACATGCATACGCAAAATTTTAATTGTAAAATCATTTTTAATCATGATGATGTAAATAAAACATTGTAATACTTGGAAACATTTTCTTATTCTCATTTCATTTTCTTTTTTTTTTTCAATTCCATATTCAGTTATGTATTCAAATTCATATTTGTTATTCGACAATTTGTTGGTTATTCATAAGATCGGATTGATCCCAAGTAATTTGATGTTAGTTAAATTAAATACTGGGAATTTAACTAACCTATAAACAGTTGATACAAAATAATATTCTATTTTTATTATTTTTACAGAATTATAATGAGAAAAAAAAAACAATAAATCTACTCAACATGATATAAATTACTTGAATCATTCTTTCATGCAACGAGGAATTCATTTGTTCGGCTATTTTTCATTCCACTCTTCTGTAATTTTTGTTTTATTTCTTCACGATGTGGCATTTTCGTTATCTTCGTTTGCTACCACAATTGAGTTAATTTTTTCCCAGAGATAGATAATATGTGAACTACGAATCAATCCTGATGCTACACGATCAATAATACGATCAATTAACGGTTTTATCGATGACAAATTATTGTCTCGTACAAAAACAATGGCGGCGTTAACATACTCAATTATCTGAGTATTATTTTCAAAAAGATCTTTTGTAGGTCTCGGTAAATTAAATGGTATTTCCAGCGCAATTTTTTCCACTATTTCTGTATTGGTTTTATCTTTTCGTTGAGCTTTTTTGAATGTAGAAATTTTATTACCAATTGCATCTGTTGATTCAATTCGATTGTTTGTAGTGGTAACAATTGTTTTATCATAACCATTGATTTTTAAATTACTACATGATGATGATTTCAATTGTTCGTCAAGTGAATTAATTCTTTCGTAATGATAAATTTCTGCTTTGAGTTTCTTTAACATTACCGAAGTTATTACTTTAGGCAATAATGATTTTTTTCCGTCCGTATTTTTATTCAATTTTAATCGTTCACATATTCTCTCGTGTCGGGCAAAAGCTTGCACAGCTGTTGCTTCAATTTTTTTCGTCATATATGAAACGAACAATTGAAATTTATACCAAACAGCTAACATATAAATTTCTTGTGGCACCGGATGATCATTTGAAATAGTCAAAGTTGCTAAATGTTTAATAAATATTTGTAATCCTTTTAATATTTCAATTGCACCTGGTATCAATGCATAATTATAAATTGCCATTACTGTTGCAATTCTAATTTCTGTTCGTACTTTATTTCTTTTAGCTTCACACCGAATTGTTGATTTTTTTTTTTTTTCAATTTCTGCCAATTCTTTGGCCCTCAATAACGATGATGGTTTAGTTTTTTTAACTAAATTCGACAAATTATCAATGAAATATGACAAAAGAGTACCTTTATTGGTTGACAATGGAATTGAATATTGTTTAATCACTTCGTCTTTATGTTTGAACCATTGTTTAATTAATTTCCTGAGAATTATTAAACATTCATTGGTTGGTGCTTTTAAAATTATCTCAAATTTATCTTCGTTATATTTATTCACTGTTATTGCAAATTGATAATTTATATCTGATTGGAATTGATCTTTGAGAAAGTTTGTGGAGGTGAAACGAGATTCACGTAATTTATTGATACGGTTTATTATTTTAGTCGGCCATGATTCCATTGCAGATTTATCACCAATTGAATATTCATACAGCAATTTTTTTCCTGAACGCGTTATTTTATTTACTGGAATTTTATCTCGATCCTTATCATCATCATCATCATCATCAATAACAATAACATCATCATCCATTAAATCACTAGTGATATTTGTTTGGTTATTTTTAATTGTATTATAAAATGGCGTCGTATCTTCATCACTAATTCTTCCATTAACAATTACATTTGTTGATTCAATTTGACCATTTGTATTAGAAGAAGTAACTTCATTAGATTGATTTTCAATATATTTAGCAGATAACGAGATCTCTAATTGTTCGATTGATGTTTGCGGACAATTATTAACTACTTTATTGATTGATTTATTTTTCAGAATACGTACAATTTCCGCTTTGAATTCTTTCAAATATTCCGGAGTTATTACAGCCGATAAAGATGTTTTAACTTTGCATATCTGTTTTGTTTGTGATATTACCGCTACTTTGTGTTGTTTGTAAGCCATATTAGCTGCTTTCATAATTTCATCAGTCATATATGATGTGAATAATTTAAATCTAAACCAAACAGCAGACATATAAATTTCTGGTGAAACTGGATAATTTTTATCAGGAATTTGTTGAGCAGCCAAACGTTTAATTAACATTTGTAATTCATTTAATGTTTCAATGGCATCAGGAACTAATGCATAGTTGTATGATGCCAAAACTGTATCAATTCTATTCTGTATCACTGTTTTCAATGCTATTTTCCTCTGTGATTGTGATAATTTTTCTGATTGTGATTCTCTTTCATAATATGCAATTGTAGAAGCTTTTCGCAAACATTTCGGTGTTGTTTTTTTCACTAATTTCACCAATCCCTTCATCAAATATAATAAAAGTTTTGATTTTTTCCATGGTAAATTCTGTAAATACTTCACCACCAATCGTTCACCATATTCAAGCCAATGTTTCATCAATTTTTCGAATATAATTAAAATTTTATTGCTCGATGATTTCAAAATTATTTCAAAATAACCAGCATCAATTAAATTTATTTTTATTCCAAATCGACACTTTACTTCAGGTGGAAATTGTTTTTCCAAAAAATATGTTTTGTGAAGAAGAAATTGACGTAAACTAATGAGATTTATGATTTTAGTCGGCCATGTTTTCATTGTAATCGTACGAACATTTGAATATTCATATATCAATATTTTTTCTTGATGAATTAGATCACGTATTGAAATATTATTGAAATTATTATTGTCATTAATATCATCATTATAATTGCCTGCATCATCATTTGTTGAATCAATAGTGATATTTGCATTATAATTGTCAATTGTTGTATTATCTGTTGTATAACATGGTCCTTTTTTATAGCTAGTAACAAAATATGGTGATTGAAAATGCTGCGACCAACGATATGTTGTGCAATTTGATGAATGATGTCCAGTTAAAGAGCAATTGCTGCATGACAATTGATTTGATGGTTTTAACATATTGGATCTATTTCTCGGTGAAATTATACTCGTTCCACTAGTCTGAAAAAAAAAATTAGAGAATCAAATATATATACACGTAATAATAACGATGAATAACTGAATAAATAAATTGTTTCATTCCTCATTCACAAATACACAATTTGACGATTTTTCGTATTCATTATTTTGTATAAATTCCCCATAAACATCGCATGAATATAATAATAAAAAATTTCCACCATCACCATCACCATTCAATCAGTCACCGTTTTTCCGTTTAAATTCACTGGTCGACAATAATAATCGTACAATTATTTTTAATATTACACGCAATTAAAGTCACAGTGATATTTGAAGGAAATAAATATATCCAGGATGGAACAAAACTTGAACAATAAATACAATATAATATTTTTTATTTGTATTCTTACATATTAATAATAGATAAGAAAACAGCCGAATATAAAGTAAATAATTATTACCATTAATATTATTAATAATAAAAATAATAATAATAACAATTATTATCAATGAAATGATACAATTTTGTTTTCTATCTATTTTGTCGATCAGTTTCTTCGTATTCGTTTTTTTTGTGTGGTCATCTTTCTTTTATCTTTATATGCCGGTGCAATTAAATTAATTTTTTTCCACAGCGTCATAATTTCTTCTTTAAGAACTAAACCTAATTTAGCACGATCAACAATATGATCAATTTTCGGTATCATCAATGATAAATTATTTTCACGTGCATAAATAGCAGCAGCATTGGCATATTTAACTATTTGTGTATTATCAACAAGTCGTTCTAACATTGGTTTCGGTAAATTAAAAGGAATTTGCCATTCATATTTATCGTCTCGGCCTGAATTAAATTGTGCATTTTGTTTTACTTTTTTATTCGAAGTATTTTTATTACCAGATTTTTTTGGTGTTGTAATTTTGTCATCAAATGTATTCATCAATTTATTTTGATAATTGGCATTTGAGAAAGTCGGTGTATCAGAATTATTTACGAAATAATTACTGCATGATGATTCCATTTGTTCAACAGATGTTTGAGGACAATAATTAATATTCACATCGTGTGAATTAATTGACGATGTATATTGAATTTCAGATTTTAATTTCATTAACATTTCTGGAGTTATTAAAGGTGACAACGATTGTTTAATTTCAGTTTGACTTGTCGTTGGTATTTGTGATTTTAAATCCTTCTCATGTTGTATCAATGCATTCAATACTGCTTTATTAATATTTCTCGTCATATATGGAATAAACAATTCAAATTTAAACCAAACAGCAGACATATAAATTTCCTGTGGCACAGGATGATTATCAGATATTGGTAATGCTGCTAAACGTTTAATTAACATTTGTAATTCATTTAATGTTTCAACAGCACCAGGTATCAATGCATAATTAAAACTAGCCATTAATACAGAGTGTCTTGCTTCTGCACGTATTTTATTTGCATCAACTCTTCGTCTCTCTAATCCCCGTCGTAATTCTAATTCATTTTGAATTCCCAAAGTGGTAGCAAATTGCAAAGTTGATGGTTTAGTTATTGAAACTAAATTTGTCAATGCATTAATTAAATATGATAAAAGTTCACTTTTGTAACATGACAATGGTGAGCATTGTTTATTTATCACATGATTTTCATGTCCAAACCATTGTGTTATTAATTTATTTAAAATAATTAAACATTCATTGTTTGGTGCTTTTAAAATTATTTGAAAATTATTTTCACTGTATTTAATTACTTTTATTCCAAACTTATATATTGTTTCAGTTGGAAATTGTTGTTGAAAGAAATTGGTAGTTGTGAAACGTGTTTCGTTCATCACATCGCGATGTATTATTTTAGTTGGCCATGATTTCATCAATATTTTATCAACATTTCCAAATTCATAGAGCAATTTTTTTCCTGTATTTATTGTCTCTTGTGTTATAATGCTGTTACCATAATTAATATAACTGCTCGATGAATGAATATTTATATTTGAATTATTATGTTCAAGTGTAAAATTATTTGGTTTTAAATTTTTATTACAAATTGTCGATTCAATTTGTTTAGTTGTATTTAAATGCGCTGGTACATTGAATTGTTGAGAACAATCATCGATATCAGCATCAATTGAATTAATTGTTGCAATTTTTAGTATTTCCGCTCTAAATTCTGTCAACATTTGTGGTGTTATTATTGCTGATAATAATGATTTGTATTCAGTTTTGTTTGAACTTTGTGATTTTAATGCTCTCAAGTGTTTATCAAATGCACTTAGAGCCATTGTTATAATACTTGTTGTTACGTATGAAACAAACATTTCAAATTTGAAGAAAACAGCAGACATATAAATTTCTTGAGGAATTGGATGATTGTCATAAATTTTCAGAGCTGCTAAACGTTTAATTAACATTTGTAATTGATTTAATCTGTTACGGGCATTGGGAACTAATGCATAATTATAACTTGCTGCAAGTACAGTGTTCCTGGTTTGGTTTAATATTTTTATTAATTCTGTTATTTTTTCTGATTGTTTTGCTGAATATAATTCTCTCGACATTTCTTTGAGTACATCCGCCATTTGTAGACTTGTTGGTTTAGTTTGTTTAACTATATTCGTCAATTCCATCATTAGAAATGATAACAGTTGACTTTTATTCAATGGTAAAGGAATTTTATTTGATCTTATTACTGAAGATTTAGTTATAAACAGTTGTTCAATTAATTTTTCAAATATCAGCAAACATTCATTGCTCGGTGCTTTTAAAATTACTTCATATTTCTGTTTATCATATTTATTTATTGTTATTCCAAATCGACACGTTGATTCATGAGGAAATTGTTGATTGAAAAAGTCTGAAGCATAATCAAACACTACGTGTATACTGTGATTGCAATTTATAATTTTTATCGGCCACGATTTTGATATTGCTGATTCAACATTTGAATACTCATATACCAATTTTTTTTCTGATAGTGATATATTATTAACAATGTTGTTGCAATAATTATTATCATCAGAATGAATTGTAGTATTTTTATCGTGATGTTCATTTGTGATATTTTTTATTGTAGAATTTTTATTACGAATTTTTTTATTAGAAATTGTATTTGTTGGCTCAATTTGTTTAATTATATTTGAATATTTAATTTCTTCTTTCAATTCTATCAACATTTCCGTTGTTATTATGCACGGTAATGAAAATTTTTTTTTCGTTTTTTTTGTCACTGTCTGAAATTTAATTTTTCGTTGATGTTCATCCCAACATTTTTTTCCCAATGTCAAAATTTCTTTTGTCATATAAGAAACGTATAATTCAAATTTAAAGCATACAGCAGACAAATAAATTTCTGATGGAACTGGATAATTATTATTGGGTATTTGTAGTGTTGCTAAACGTTTAATTAACATTTGTAATTGATTTAATGTTTCAGTGGCATTGGAAATTAACGAGTAATTGTAACACGCTAATAAAAGACCTTTGTTAACTCTTTCTAATCCCCTTAACAATTTTTCCCGTCTCTCAGAACCTTCAGGTTGTAATTTTAATTCTTTACGAATTGAAAAAATTGTCGCAAATGATTTGATATATTTTTTTGTAGATTTTCTCACCAATTCTTCCATAATATCCATTAAAAATATCAAAAGTTCACATTTATTCCACGGTAAATATTCGGAATTTTTAATTATCACATCATTCTCAAATCTGAACCACTGTCGCAATAATTTTTCAAATAAAATTAAAGTTTCATTGCTCAATGATTTTAAAATGATTTTAAAATTATCTGGACCAATTTGTTTAACAGTTATTTCAAATTCACACTTTGTTTCAGGTGGAAATTGTTTCCAAAAATGTTGTATATTACAAACAGCACTATTTATATTAGTTAAATATATAATTGTACTCGGTAATGTTTCCATCGAAGCCGTTGCAATATTTGAATATTCATATTGGAATTTATCTTCTTGATTAACTTCTTCACGCATAGAAATTTGTTTATCATCATTATTAATAGCACAAGTGTTATCATTGTCTATTAAATTAATATCGGTAATTTTCTCAATATTTTCCATTGTCATATCATCTGTTGTATAATTTTTATTACATATTTTTTTATCACCAAATGCATTTGTTGTTTCAATTTCCTGTGATGTCTTTTCCATATCAATATTTGATAATATTTTTATTTGTTCACCGGATGTTTGGGGACAACAATTGATATCTTTATCGTCAAATTTATTAATCAGACCACGATCAATATCAGCTCTCAGTTTGTTCAACGTTAATCGAGTAATTATAGGTTGGAATGCAATTTTTCTATCAATTTCATTCGGTGTTTGTTTTTGAATCTTTTTTTGTGCTTGATAACTATTCCAAGTAGTCATAGCTAGTGATAAAAATTTGTTGTTTATATGTGGATTAAATAATTCAAATTTAAACCAAACAGCGGACATATAAATTTCCGGTGGAACAGAATAATTTTTATCTGGAATTTGTAACGCTATCAAACGTTCAATGAGAATTATTAATTCATCCAAAGTTTCTTTAGCACCAGGTATCACAGCATAATTGTAACACGCCATTAGTAATTTTATTTGTATTTTTTCGTATTGTTTCAATAGTTTTCGTTTCTCCAACTCTGTCATTTGTAATTTTAATTTTTTTTTAATTCCAAATATTGTAATAAAGGATTTTAAACAAGACGATTTTGTTATTACCAATTGCTTCAATATTTTCATTAGAAATATAATAAGACCGTGTTTTGTCCACGGTAAACATACATCAGAACCTTTTATCATAGCTTGATCCTCTTGTTTGAACCACTGTCTTATTAATTTTTCAAATATTATTAAAGTTTCATTGCTGGGGGTTGTCAAAATTATTTCACAGTTATTCGCAATTAATTCATTAATTGTTATTCCAAATTTACAATTTGATTCAATTGGAAATTGATTCCAAAAAGGTTTTATATTGAAACGATAATAACTTGTATTGGTTATATATATAATTTTTTTTGCCCACGATTCCATTCTACTTGTTTCAAAATTCGAATATGTATATTCAGGTGGTTTTTTTGGATTAATTAATTTTTGCATTGGAATATTGTTGAGTTTATTGTGAGAAACATTATTATCATTTTTATTACGTTGATAATTGTTCGTTAAATTGTTTGTAGTATTAACAAACACATTTGCATTGTCATGTTCATTAGAAATATTTTCAATTGTAGAATTGTCGGCATAAATTATTTGATTGTCAGTTAAATTTGTCAATTCAATTTTATCATTTGTGTTTAAATAATTTACTTCATTGAATTTATTTTTCGTATCAACCGACAATGACATTTCAATTTTTTCGTGAGATATTTCAGAACATTTATTAATATTTTTATTGATATCTGAATTATTTGTTTCAATATGTTGAATTTCTGTTTGTAATTTCGCAAACATTTCTGAATTTATTACAGCTGTCAATGATGATTTAATTGCGATTTTATTTCCTGTTCGTATCTGTAATTTTAATTCTTCCTGGTATTTTTTCCAATGGCTTTCAGCAAGTGATAAAATTTCTTGTGTCATATATGAAACAAACAATTCGAATTTAAACCAAACAGCTAACATATAAATTTCTGGTGGAACTGGATAATTATTGTCATGAATTTTTAGAGCTGCTAAACGTTTAATAAACATTTGGAATTGATTTAAAGTTTCACTAGCGCCAGGAATTAATGAATAATTGTAACATGCCATTAGTACATTGCTTTTAGCTCGTGTCAAATGTTCTGACCAATTTTTCTCAGACGATTCCGAGTCGGAATTTTCAGATTGTGATTCTCGTTCAAGCTTTAAAATTCCAATGGATGATTTTAAAGTAAATGGTCGTGTTTTATTAACCAATATCTTCAATTCGTTCATTAATAATGACAATAATTCAGATTTATTCCATGGTAAATGTTGTGAAT
Source organism: Zele albiditarsus (assembly GCA_958496275.1). Taxonomy (NCBI): domain Eukaryota; kingdom Metazoa; phylum Arthropoda; class Insecta; order Hymenoptera; family Braconidae; genus Zele; species Zele albiditarsus. The sequence goes on from OY292416.1 coordinate 5,668,754, forward strand.
TATTAATTATCACTTCGTCTTTATGTTTAAACCATTGTTCTATTAATCTTTCAAATATAATTAAAGTTTCATTGTTTGGTGATTTGATAATTATTTCAAAACGACTTGGTACAAATTCATAAATTGTTATTTCAAATTCACAATTACATTCAATTGGAAATTGTTGTTTCAAGAAAAATGTCTTGTAAAGACGTGATTTGGATAATGTTGTGCGATTTATTATTTTTGTCTGCCATGATTTCATAACAGTTGTTGCAACATTTGAATATTCATATATCAATATTTTTCCCGGTTGAATTATTTGTTGAATTGTATTATCCTTATCATCATCAACATCAACATTATTATTATCGTTAACCAAATTAATATTCGTATTTGGATGTTGAATCGTAATATTTTCTGTTGTAGAATTTTCATTAGAAATTTCTTCATTATCAATTGCATTTGTCAATTCAATTTTATTATTTGTACTTGGAGGAGTTAATTCATCAGTTCTATTTTTATTATCAACACTCGATAACTTTTCTATTTGTTCGTCGGATGTTTGTGGAGTATTATTAATATTTGTATTCGCTGAATCAATTGCTCGGTCGCGTTGAATTTCCTCTTTTAATTCGCACAATATTTCCGGAGTTATTACAGCAGATAATGATTCTTTAGCCATTTTTTTATTCAATTTATATTCGTCCTGAAAACGTTTCCAACGTTTTTTACTCAGTGACATAATTTCATTTGTCACATATGGAACAAATAATTCAAATTTAAATCGAACAGCGGACATATAAATTTCTGGAGGAACTGGTTGATTATTGTCAGGAATTTCCAGTGCAGCCAAACGTTTGATGAGTATTATTAATTCATTTAATGTTTCTTTAGCACCAGGAAATAAAATATAATTATAACACGCTGTGAGCACACTGGACCTAGCACGTTTCAATTGCTCTAATAATTCTTGCCGCTCAGATTCCACCAATTTTTCCGTACATAATTTTTTCTCAAACATTTGAATACCAATAGCTGATTTCATACCAGATATTCGTGTTTTTTTAACAAATTCCTCCAATCTGTCAATTAAAAATGACAATAATTCAGATTTTTTCCACGATAAATATTGTGAATTTTCAATTATCACTTCGTCATTATGTTCAAACCATTGTTCTATTAATTTTTCAAATATTATTAGAGTTTCATTGGTCGATGATTTGAGAATAATTTCAAATTTATCCAATCTCAATTCATAAATTATTATACCAAATTGACAATTACATTCAATTGGAAATTGTTGTTTCAAAAAATATGTTTTGTACAATTTTGATCTACATAAATTAGTGCAAAACATTATTTTTGTCGGCCATGATTCCATCACAAAAAACTCAACATTTGAATATTTATATATCAATATTTTGTCTTGTTGATTTATTTCACGTATTGAAATATTATTACGAGTGTTATTATCATTGTTAATTGAATCAATAATACTATTTGGATTCCAAATATCATTTGTCAAATTATCTTGTAGATAATATGGCCCGTTATTATAATTACTGACACAATATGGCGATTGAAAGTGCTGTGACCAACGATATTTTTTACAATTAGCTGAATGATGACCACTCTTAGTGCAATTACAGCATGACAATTGATTCGGTGGTTTCAATAATTTGTATTGATTTGTTGGTACATTTACACTCGTTCCACTTGTCTGAAAAAATTAAAATAAACGCAACAGTCAATAAATACCACTTATCATTTACATTCATTTTCTTTCCCTGAATTTTGTGTGTGTGTGTGGTAATAAATAATAATAATAATAATAATAGTAATAATAATAATAATAATAATAATAAAAACAGAGGAGAAGAATTATTCAATATATATTTTCTCTTGTGCATTTATGTTTATTTCTCATTTTTCTTTGGAGTATCATCGCGATTAAAAAATTAAACTTCACATGTAAAACTTCAACGATTATTAATTAATAAATTGTTGAGTATATAAATTTTGTGTATACTTATTATTAAATTCACGGGATTAAACGGTGTTAATTTGATTAATTTAATTTGGAATGACAATTAATCAGAGACGGGACAATTTTGTGTGAATTAAAAAAGAAAAAAAAAGAAAAGAAGACACGAGAATGTGAATCAACACTTCAAACAATTAATACAATATAATATTTTATTTATATTATTCTTACAAATTTATAATTGATAAGAAAAACATCTGAATATAATGTAAATTATTATTATTATTGTTATTATTGATATTGATATTGATATTAATAATGATAATAATAATAATAATAATAAATGAAATGAAAGAATTTTATTTGTCTATTTGTTTCTTCATTTCATTTTTTCGCAATCGTCTTCTTTGTGTCGGTGTCATAATTTTTTTTTTCTTCACATCCGGCGACACAGTTGCTCTCATTTTTTTCCACAACGCGAACATTTCTTTTTTACGAATTGAACCAGATTTTGCGCGCTCAACAAAATGTTCAAGCTGTGTTATCATTGATGTTAAATTATTTTTACGTGCATAAGCAACGGCAGTTTTGGCATATTTAACTATTCCTTTATTGCCAATGATATGCTTTAAAATTGGTTTTGGAAAATTGAATGGCGTTTCAAGTTGAATTGTGTCTGGATGATTTGTTGTATTTTTAATATTTTTATCAACAACAGTTGTTGAAGTAGAAACTTTCAAAGTTCTATTATTATTTTTGGATATTGAATTTTCATTTGAATGTTTATCGTGATTGTTGGTTGTTGACGCGACATGATTTGATGTATTTAAAAAAATTATTTCATTTGATTTGTGACCAAAATCATGAAGAGTATTGGCATTGCATGTCCACCATGTATTGAATTGTCCGGTGGATGATTGTGATGAATTTTTATTATTTTTATTATTCATTGATTTGGTACTTGGAGCCGGAAACATTTGAACTTCTCGTTTATGAGTGTAATGAACTGGTGGTGAACTTAAAATTTCATTTTCTAATTTATTTAAAGTACTCTCAGTTATTATCGCAACTAATGTTTCAATTCCGTTAATATTTTTTCCACGTTTTTTCGACGCTAATTCTTGTTTAAATTTTTTTTGCGCTTTTAACGCTGCTCTAGTAATTTCTCTTGTAATATAACACGTGAACAATTCAAATTTAAACCACACAGCGGTCATATAAAATTCTGGTGAAACTGGATAATTATTATCGGGAATTGATAGAGCTGCTAAACGTTTAATAAACACTTGTAATTCATATAATATTTTAGCAGAATTGGATATCAATCCGTAATTATAACATGCCATTAATAAATTACATTTAGCTTCTGCCAAATTTTTATTTATCATATTTCGATGTATTGGTCCTCTTTTTTTGGATTTCAATTGATTTTCCATCGATGCAATAGCGGCAGCGTGTCGCAAACTCTTCGGTTTTGTTTTATCAACAATATGCGACAATCCAATCATTAAAAATGACAACAATTCTGATTTATTCCACGGTAATTGTTGTGAATTTTTAATTTTAATTTTACGTTTTTCATCAAACAATTGTAGTATTAATTTTTCAAATATTATCAATGTATCATTGCACGGTGTTTTAATAATTATTTCATAATAATTCGGTAGTTTATATATTATTACTCCAAATTGACATTTACTTTCACTTGGAAATTGTTGTTTGAAAAAATTCTTTTTATCTTCAAATAATATGGGTAATTTTTTGTAACGTATTGTTTTCTTCGGCCAATATTGCATTATATTTATCGGAACAGTTGAATATTCATAGAATAATATTTTATTTCGATTATCAATTGGTTGTATCGAAATATCATTATCATTGTAATCATCCTCATCATTATCGTCGTCATCATCGTGTACCAAATCAATAATTGTATTTGTATCGTAATCATCAATTAAAATATCATCTTGTGGATATAATGGACCTTTAATATAGCTACTGACATAACGTGGCGATTGATAATGCTGTGACCAACGACTTTTTTTACAATTCGTTGAATGATGACCAGTTTTAGTGCAATTACTGCACGACAATTCATTTAGCGGTTTCAATATTTTGAATGGATCTGTTGGTACTATTACACTCGTGCCACTTGTCTGAAAAATCAAGTAAATGCAACGATAATTAAATAAATTTATCACAATATATATATATATATATATATATGTGTATAAATATATATTTTTTATGTTAATTGATTTTTGTTTTCTCCTTTAAAATTTTGTTTGTAATATATAAAAAAAATATTCAACACATTTTCTCTCTCTCTCTCTCTCTCTCTCGCATTCATATCAATTTTTCATTGTTAATAATCATTTTCTTTGGAGTATCATCGCGATAGAATGTAAATGCACATGAAAAAAAAAAAAATAATTCAATTATTATAGTCAATAAGTATTAAGATTTATATAGATATACAATATAATATAATAGAGTGTAACAAGTGAAAAAAAATAAAAAGTTATGAAAATGTAGATATTTTTTTTTTTCATCTTCTAATTACTAAATAGTTATTTAAGGTTTTTTTTTTTTCTTGTTCTTTTTTCGTGCTTGTTTTGATTATCGTTTAGCGTGTTTCATCTTGGTATTCTTACATTAATTTAATACTGTTATAAAATTTACTGGTGAAATTATTTTATATAGAATTAATGAAATAATAATGACGTGAAAAAAAAAAAAAATGTATGTATATATATATAGAAGAATTATTGTAATTCTGGATCGTCCAAGAGTTCTTCCAGCATCTTCAAACTGTCAAGTAAAATTTCCTCCTCATCATCGTCATCAGAATTCGTTGGTAATCCACTATTAGTATTGTCAGTTTTGTTTGTTAAATTAATTTTACTGTTGTTGACATTGTTTGCGGATGTTTCCATTATTTTTTTCAATGCTTTGATAAATTCTGAATCATCGTAATCATCATCATCATCATCATCATCATTATCATCATGGTTGTGATTATTATCATGTAAAGTTGAAGCATTTGATTGTTTATTCATTGATGATTCATTATCATTTTCATTATCGCTTATTGTAAATTCTTCAATTTTTTTCTTCTCAACTGGCAATTCAACGATATCACTATCGCTCGATGTGTCCATTAATTCATTGGTAACATTCTTGCTATTTAATTCAGATAACTGTAATGAATGTAAAATAAAATATGAAATGAAATTTCAAGAAGTGAAATATAAAATTTTATTTCAATAATTTAACGAGTTATCAATCAAAATTTTCACAATATTAATTTATCTACGTATTATTGTTGCTTTTTATATCAATTTTATTGTATTATGTTTTGTGATTACTAATCAAAATTTTTGTGTGAATTTATCTGTTTGTTTATTTATTTAAATATTTTAAAATGTTGATTTTGATTTGATGGAAAAAAAAAATTTTTTCTCTTCAATTTTGCCAATTGTTTGATCAATTATTCATTTATTTTTTTTTTTCATCCATAAACGTTTTGATTGATACCACGTAAATTTTAATTTGTTTCTTTACCTTATGTAAATGACGCATTTCTTCCAACTCTTGTCTAATTTTTTGTACTTTCTTTTTCCGCCACACTTCCGACAATTGCAATTTTTTTCGCAATAAACTACTAAAATATCCAACTATAACTGTCAACTGTTGTATTGAACCACCATCAACAAATAATTCACGATAGCTCTCCAACGATTTAATATATGTTTCATTATCCGGACACTCATTCATAATACTTTTAACTTTATCAAATGTCTCAATCAATTTTCTATTATTCACATTTTTATGCTGTTTACAAATTTCATATTGAAACATTAATTTATTTAATGTTTGCATAATTAATTTATTTTTATTAAATGCCGACCATACTTTTTTCTCATATCTTTTTTGTTTATCTGTTGATTTAATGCATGCATTTGCACCATCAATAATATGTTGTGACATATGTGGTATAAATACTTCATTGCAAAATATGAGAAAGTTTAAATAGATTGGTACAGGTATCTCAATATAATTTGTATTTCTCTCAATCTCAATTAACATTGTATGAAAATCATCAATTATTTTGTTACCACCTTGAATCCATCCACAATAATACAAACACAAAACAATTCGCCATTTTAAATCGTAAGTAGTTGCTTGAACTTTTTCCAATGACAATTGTACATCAGGTGGTTTAACATCTGGATAACTTTTATAAATATCCGCAATAATATTCTTTCGCGTTTCAAGTTTATTCATATGATCATACATTATATTTAAATCCGACGTTGACCATTTACTTCGCGCAATTATTATACGTTCATTTAATATATGTAATAATTTATGACGATTTATTGGTAAATTAGCACCACCAATCATCAACCATTTGTCATCATCATCACGTATAAACCACATAATTAATAATTTTTTCAACAATTCCAACACTTCATCGCTGTATGTTTTCAATAACATTTGTGCAAAACCATCATGATATCCAATTATTAATTCAAATGGACATATTTCATCTAATTCAGTGATAAATGCTGGAAATACTGTTCCAGCAATTAAACCATCAAACATTGAACCTTCAATATCATTTAATCGAGTTAAATTTGATTTTAAATTGTCTGGCCATAAACTTGGACACTTCCAATGGTAAAATATGTGACCATTTAATGGCAATGATGTGGCTGATGATGTGGATAAAGATGAAGATGTGAATGATGCAATGGATTCTTTTTCATTTTTAATTTTAACGGGTTCTATTTTGTTTTCATTAAATTCGGATTTTATTGGGGATTTTTTGTCATATGTTTTATTGGATTGATTATTTATTTTGATAATTATTGAATGATCATTGGACGATTTGGATTTGGATGAACGCGGTGGGGATTTTTTTTTATCTGATCTATTTGATGATTTATATTGTGGTGAACGCGTGCGGGATTTTTTGCGATTTGATCTGTTGGATGATTTATTATTGTCGTTAATAAGCCGTTTGTCTTTGTATGATTTGGATTTTGGTGAATGCGTTGGGGATTTTTTGCGATTAAATCTGTTAGATAATTTATTTTCGTCATTAATTGAATGACGATCGTGGGATAATTTGGATTTTGATAAACGCGTTGGAGATTTTTTACGTTCTGATTTGTGGCGTGGATATTTTTTGTCATTATTATGGGAAGTGTGACGAGTTTTTGATGAGGTGGAGGATGATGATGATGATGATTTGTGTGTTCCTTTATCTCGAGGTGAATTCACGCCCGCAATTGGCGGCGTCTGGAAACACAAAGAACGAAGAAACCTAAAATTGCAGAGGCACTGGTCGAATTTATTTATTTATTTTGATTTTTCTTTCATGATTATTCAATTATTTTTGTTTCCGCGTATTTTTATGAATTCCCTCGTCGTTTTATTTGTAGATTAATTATCATGGATGATTGATCCTGGTGAAATTGATACTGCTTCAGATGCCACAATCAATTTATCGTATTGGATGAATTTTTATTATTTATTTTAAATTACTGTAGATATTTATTTATTTATATTGTTATCACCGGTAGAGATAATTGTTCTCGTTATGTTTATTTTATACTTCACTGTCGAATATTATATATTATTATAAAGAGAAATTATATTTCATTACTAATTATAAAATAGAGAAAAGAAAATGAATAGAATTATTTATCACGCCACCACGCTTGTAAATATTTTACTTTAGTTTTATCATTATAATTTTTGATATATAAATAATAGAATGGAAAATTGATGGAAAAATAGAACGAACTGACTCGAGCGTTGGTAAATTCACCAAATACAAATACAATAATTATACAGAAACGTAATTATTGAAATAAATATAAAATAAAATTTATGGAAACAATTCTGAACGGGAAAAAATGACGGGAATAAATAAGAAAAAATGAATTATATCAGTGGGGATAAATAATGGAATAATTTAGATAATTGATTCCTCATTTATCCATGTAATAAAATCATTAATTATTATTTATTTATCACCGAATAGAATTGTTGTGAATGTTTAAAAAATTCGATAATTTAAGATCAATTTTTCCAGGACCAAAACACCCTTCATCATTTTTTCATGTTTATCTTCTGAGATAATAATATTTCGCGATTAATTTCTGTTTCTTGTTTGTTCTTTTTTCATATATGTGTATGATACTCCATAGAAATGTATACATATATATATGTATATATATTTAAAATAAAAACGTGAAAAAATTAGAAGAGAAGTAGTAGTGAGAAAAAAAAAAAATAGAATAGTTTGTTAAATATTAATATTACTATTAGAATTGTTCTTAACATTTCGTTCATTTTTTCAGGAGGTTTTAAAATAAAAATATATATTAATAATAATTGTTCAAAATTTACCGTTTGATGATAACGCCGCCATAAATCCGGACAATTTTCATTTGTATGACCCTGAGATTTGCACGTGGTGCACTGGACATTTCGACAACTTTCGCACGTTTTTCGATATGAAGAATATTTAGTTCCACACTGAAATAAAATGGAAATAAAATAAATTAAGTTTGATATAATATTCACTTGAAAGAGAAAAAAAAGAAATTGTGGGGCACAAGTGAACGATAATTTATCTAGATAAATATTAAATTAAAAATGAAATAATAAAGATTCGATGATTTATTTGTCCTCAATAACTTTTCTAAAAAAGAATAATACAAATAAAAAAAATCCGCTTCTTTATATTGTCTAGTTTCAATTGAATATACAATAGTTGATATAAATATAATAAAAAAATATTTAGTTATTACCGTAAGGCACATTGAATGTGGACATCGTGGCTCATAATGTCCAGTTTCACCACACATATGACATCTTGGTACAGGACGACCAGTTGGACATTTATCACGATTGTGACCTGTACGTTGACACACTGAACATATTTTTCTTTTTTCACGTGATCTTAAATTAATTCCCTTGTCCGCATCGAGAATCGCCCAACAATTTGGATTATCTATAAATTTAATGAAGATAAAATACAAATTGTAAGGAAATAATTGTTCATTGAAAAATCTATGAATTGTTTTTTTTTTTTGTTATCACTCACTTGGCATTCGACTTTGAATTTTATGAACGTCCATTAACGTAGCACCTCCACGTGGCTCATTATAAAATTCCTCCAAGGGTTTAGGCATCGGTTGAAAAACATATTCCTCAAATGACATTTCTCTTGTTGATTTTCTGCGTTTATTTCCATTATCATTCAATTTTTCACCGCTCACTGTTGGTGAATTCAAAGAACGTAAACGTTTTCTCGAAACACCTCGCTCTAGATTCAATGTATTACCACCACTATCAATTACTTCATCAACAAGTCTACTCGTTGATTCATCAGCACGTTCCATTCTCGAATTATCAACAATTGTCGAATTATCAATCGAATTCGTTGAATTTTGTGTCTGAAGTTGATTCAAAATATTATCACCACTTTTATTACTTGTCATTTGTCCTTCAATTTGTCCCCATTTCATTGCCTCACTCTCTGTCATACTGTCATCATCACTCACTAAATTATTATTCGACGTGACTTGAATACTTTCACGCATTCGTTTAATATCCGCCAATGTTGTTACACCAGTTGCAACTTGTGTACAATTAATAATAATATTATTTGACATTGTATCAATATCATTCGACAATTCTTCATTAATTATCTCCGTCGGTGTTTCATTCGTTGAATTATCACGTGATAATTCATCTGATTGTGATAACGATGGTAAAATTGTTGGAACTATTTGCAATGATAAATCAGGAATATCATCAGTACCTGGCGGTGGTGGTTGCGATAATTCACATGATTTTTTCCCCATTATCACCGGCGATTGTTCATCATCATCATCATCATCATCACTGCTACTCAATTCTTCGCCACTATCATTTAAATTAATTAACAGTGGTGCGGGTTTTGGTGGCACTGGTACTTCAAAAATAGATTCATCCGAATCTGACGATACTTCAATTGAATTTTTGTCGTCCGTTCGTTTTATTTGTGGTTGTTGATTTGTTTTAGCTGTTACATTGTATTTAGAAGTTGAATCTGAATGAATTTCTGGTGGACAAGAAGAATTTTCAATAGCATTGTCGGAATTCGTTGGATTTGTTTCAGTGTTAATGGTACTTTGAGAACTAGTGCTTTCATTCGGTTCATTATTACTTGAATTATTTTTAGAATTATTTTTTGTTGTATCTTTACTGGTTGTAGCAGTGGCAGTTGGTCCTGATTTACTTCTAGTGACTGTTTCACATCGTTTTTCTCTTCTATTTGTAACTTGACGTTCATATCTTGCATTTCTTGGATCAACATTGGCAGAAAATGGAATTTGTATATTGGATGAATATGTATTTCTTCCTCTGCCACGATTATTATTGTATCGTGTTGATGGCGGTGGCATTGATGTATTTTGATAATTGGGATAATGATATTGTGGATGAATAACGTTATCCAATAGTGCTCTTGGTCTTTTCGAAAACATTCCATTATTCGGTTGATAATTCATTGCTGGATGATGTAACGGTGGATTATTATAATTTGTGTTTAATTCAAGTGGTTGACGATTTGTTGGGTACATTATTGGATTGTTTGGATTACGATTTGGTCGAGTATCAACTGCCCATTGATTATGATGAACGGGGTATGTATGTGCAATACCATGATTATTATATTGAGGTAGCAATGTTGGATATGGAGCTGGCATTGGTGGAGGTATATTGTTTAATGGATTTATAAATGCATCTTGATTGTTTCGTGGTGGTATTGGATTCGGTATATGATCTGGATACGTTTCATTTGAATAATGAATTTCAGCGTAAAGACGTGCCTCAAGGTCGGCGTCACATCCAGCAGCGCCCTCAATCTCACGACTATCCATTTTTTCTTTTACTTTTTTTTCTTCTCGCTTGGCCTAAACAATTTAATATTCATGATCCAGAATTATTTACTGTGATCATTCAAGTTGTTAATTGTTTGTAATGGTCATGCGGTAGTGTTGATTAATTTTAGAAATAAAATTATGAAATTTTAGAGGTTAGGTTGGACATTTTGCTCTTACCTTGCAATAATAGTCAGTTGTATTGTTCTGTACCTTTTTTGGATCAAATATCGTTACGTCTTAATAGCAGACATCGATATTAATCCGATGTACGATTTGTTTATTGAATTATTTGTTTATGTAAGCGGTGGTAAGAAAAAAAAAATTTGTATATAACTGGATTGGTACATGAGTGTAAATGAAAAAAGTAATAATATTATTCATGTAGGTCGTGCAAACTCAACACTTGTTTCGAATGGACTTTTGTACTATTTTTATTTCCTGCACAAAATGTATTACAAAACGGAAAGCACATGGCCGAATTTATAACTTTTTAGTGATTGATACTTTTTGGTTTGTATTGGTGGTATTAGTGGATTTCTTATTTACCCTAGATGAGTGAGATGGAAAATTTGGGGAAAAGAACATTACGTCGTATGTGTTGTGGTAACACTGATGGCCAACATAACCTAGTTATTTTGTTTTATAAATTGTAAGTGTATTGTAATTAATTTGATAATAATATCGCGGATAATGACAAATATGATTATTTAGATAAATATTAAATAATTTATTGTATAACTTAATATTTATTTGTTATATTAAGTAGAGTTGTTTATTATTTTTCTCCCAATTTAAATTTTCGCGGGAATAATAACGCCATTGGTACTACATCCAACGAAAAAATACATAAAAATGTACATGGAAACGAGGCCGTAAAATAATGAAAAAGTAACCAGGAAATTATGCAACATAACCTCAAACATGTATGCAGTTGTACACGATAAACACACGTGACAATAACGGTCACAAAAAAAATACATTGGTGTCTTCTGTGCTCTCATAATTTATTGAACAAATATAATCATTCTAAATAAATATACAATGATAAAAATCTAACCACAAAATCAAAATATCAATTCATGTTCTATTCTTGAAAAAACACCAAGTAGTTACATTCCAAAAATCCAATCATGTCTTCTACAAAAGAGGTTAGACGAGTGAAAGCCAAACATTTAGATCCAAGCCGGTTAATGTTTTCATTATTTACAACAAATGATATAAAAAATTTAAGTGTAACAAAAATATGCGCACCATTGTCATTCAATACTTTGGGTCATCCATTCAAAGGTGGTCTTTATGATCCATCATTGGGTAAGTACAATTAATCCAATTAATTATCAACAATAATTTGAGGTTATATATTGAACTTAACTATTAAATAAAAATAATTGTTCATTTCAGGTCCTTTAAATGAACAATCAGAACCTTGCGGTACATGTGGTGGCACTGCATTCCAATGCACTGGTCACTTTGGTCACATTGATTTACCATTACCAGTAGTAAATCCATTATTTCACAAAGTTTTATGTACACTAATTAAACTATCATGTTTAAAGTGTTTCACACTCCAAATACCTGGCCAAGTAAAATTATTATTGTCAGCCAAGCTTCGATTATTAAATGAAGGATTTTACAGTGAACTAGAGGCATTGGATCAAGAAGTTGCATCGGCTGTTGGTCTAAATCAGCAATTAAATGACGGTGAATTGGAATACATTCGTGATATAATCGACAATTATATCGAAACACTACATAAAAAACATCCAATAGTTGTCAATATCAATCGTGAATATGAATTGAATACGAAAAATATAAATATGCAATGGCACACGTATGTAGAATCTGTATTGAAACAGTGTACGGCAGGAAAAACGTGCATGAATTGTCACGATTCAATACCCAAAATAACAATATTAAAAAATCGTATTATGATATCAAAACCGGCATTAAATACAAGTAACAGTAGTGATCATAATTCATCAATTGTTCATCGATTAGAAACAATTTTATTAATGCCAGATCAATCAAAGGATTATTTACGAAATATTTGGCAACACGAGAGTGATATATTGCGAGTAATATTACCATGTTTAACCAATATTGAATTGGAATATCCAACTGATATATTTTTTTTCGAAGTAATACCAGTATTACCGCCAATTGTACGTCCAACAAATATTATGGACGGTCAAATAATTGAACATCCACAATCGCAAGTTTATAAACCAATAATACAAGACTGTTTGGTATTGCGAAATATTATTCAAACAATACAGGACGGTGATACGAATAAATTGCCAGAAGAGGGTCGTTTAGTGTTTGAACAAATACGTGGTAATAATGCTGTTGAAAAATTGCACAATGCTTGGCAAGCGCTTCAAGCAAGTGTTGATCATTTGATGGATCGTGAAATGAGTAAAACTGCCGAGTCAGCAAATTGTCAGGGCTTGAAACAAGTTATTGAAAAAAAAGAGGGTATTATACGTATGCATATGATGGGTAAACGTGTTAATTTTGCAGCACGTTCAGTTATAACACCAGATCCCAATTTAAATATTGATGAAATTGGTATTCCTGAAGCATTTGCATTAAAATTAACGTATCCAGTGCCAGTTACACCGTGGAATGTTACTGAATTACGTCAAATGGTTATCAATGGTCCAGACAAACATCCTGGCGCAGTTATGATTGAACTTGAAGACGGTTTTATCCAACGTATTGATAATCAATGTCCAATTAAACGTGAAGCAATTGCCAAACGTTTATTAACAACAGGTAAAACTGACAAATTTTTTCACGGTATTAAAATTGTTCATCGTCATTTACAAAATGGTGATATATTATTGTTAAATCGTCAACCAACGTTGCATAAACCTAGTATAATGGCACACAAAGCGAGAATATTGAAAGGTGAAAAAACATTGAGATTACATTATGCCAATTGTAAAGCGTACAATGCGGATTTTGATGGTGATGAGATGAATGCACATTTTCCACAGAATGAATTGGCACGCAGTGAGGGTTACAATATTGCTAATGTATCGAATCAATATTTAGTGCCAAAAGATGGTACACCATTGGGCGGTTTAATTCAAGATCATATGGTGTCAGGTGTGCGATTAAGTTTACGTGGAAAATTTTTCTCCAAAGAAGATTATATGCAATTAGTTTATTCTGGATTATCAGATCATCGTGGTAATATTATTTTATTGCCACCTGCGATAATTAAACCAATACAATTGTGGTCGGGTAAACAAATAATATCAACAGTTATAATGAATGTTACGCCACGAGGTAGAGCGCAAATAAATTTAACTGCAAGCGCTAAAATAAATGCTAAAGAGTGGGAGGTTATGAAACCACGTAAATGGAAATGCGGCGAGGAATTTACAGATACAAAAATAATGTCTGAGGCAGAAGTTGTTATACGTAATGGACAATTGATGTGTGGTGTTTTAGATAAAACACATTATGGCGCAACTTCTTACGGTCTTATTCATTGTATTTATGAATTGTATGGTGGCGGTTGTTCAAGCAAATTGTTGAGTAGCTTTGGAAAATTATTTCAAGCTTATTTACAACTCGCTGGATTTACTTTGGGTATTGAAGATATTTTAATTGTTGATGATAATGATAAAATACGTGAAGAAATAATATCACGTTGTCGTGAAATTGGTGATAATGTACAAAAATCTGTGCTTGAATTGCCTGAGGATACAGAACGTAATGAAGTATTGGAAAAAATGGAAGAAATGCAATTTAAAGATAAAAAATTTCGTGCTTTAGTTGATAGAAAATATAAAAGTGCATTGGATCCATATACAAATGATATCAATAAAACATGTTTGCCTGCAGGATTGCTAAAGAAATTTCCGTATAATAATTTACAATTGATGGTGCAATCGGGTGCTAAAGGATCAACAGTTAATACAATGCAAATTTCATGTTTACTTGGACAAATTGAATTGGAAGGTAAACGTCCACCGTTGATGATTAGTGGCAAGAGTTTGCCGTGCTTTGTTGCACATAATCCAACACCAAGAGCTGGTGGATTTATCGACGGACGCTTTATGACTGGTATTGAACCGCCTGAATTTTTTTTTCATTGTATGGCCGGTCGTGAAGGTTTAATTGATACTGCTGTCAAAACATCACGTTCCGGTTATTTACAAAGATGTTTAATTAAACATTTAGAAGGATTAATGGTGAATTATGATTTAACTGTACGTGATTCAGATGGAAGTTTAGTACAAATATATTACGGTGAAGATGGCTTAGACATTTCCAATTCACGATTTTTACGTAAAGAATCGATGGAATTTTTAGTTGAAAATAAAGACGCAATTGTTGATGGTAATTTAATCGAACAGTTAAAAACAAACGGTGAATTTTCACGTATCAATAAATTGTCAAAGAAATTACGCAAGTGGCGCAATAAAAATGACAATAATGTATTTAAAAAGAGTCGTGCAAGTGGTTTTACACATTTTTCACAGGAGAATTCAAAGCAAAATAGTACGAAAAATAAACGTATTGATTCATCTAGTGGACGTAGCAAAGCGGCATTATCAATAATGAAAAAATGGATTCGTAGCGATGATGATACTAAACAAACATTTAATACATCAGCTTATGTTAAATGTCCAGATCCAATTACATCAAAATATCGACAGGATTTAGAATTTGGCGCTATTACTGAACGTATGGAGAGTTTAATTGATGATTATATGAAAACACGTGTCAATAAATTCACAACATCAATAAATAAAGATGAATTGCGTGATTTGTTGTGTTTAAAAATAATGAAAACATTGTGTCCACCGGGTGAACCAGTTGGTTTATTAGCTGCACAATCAATTGGCGAACCATCAACACAAATGACATTGAATACTTTTCATTTTGCTGGTCGTGGTGAAATGAATGTAACACTTGGTATACCACGTTTACGTGAAATATTAATGATGGCATCGAAAAATATTAAAACACCAAGTATGGAAATACCATTGCGTAAAAATATATTTAATCCAAAGCGTCAAGCAAATAAATTACGTTTGAAATTGACAAAATGTGTATTATCTGATATATTAAAGAGTATTAAAATTGATCGTAAAATGGCGGTTTATCCACAACGACAAATAGAATATACATTGTCAATTGAATTTTTATCGCACAAATATTATAAACATGAATTTAATATAAATTCAAAGGATGCTATTGAAAAAACTGAAACATTATTTTTCAAAGAATTATTCCGTGAGATTAAAAAAGTCGCTAAATTATCTGGAACATTGTTGCACGTTGAGGAGGAACGTAAACGTAATGTTAATGAAGAAAATTCAATGTTGGATGATGATGGTATTGATGATCCAATGCCAATGCAAACTAAAATTAAAATTAAACCAGATATTGGTGAAATGCATGAGTCATCAGATGAGGAAGAAGTTGCTGAAGATGCAGATGCAACTGCTGCACGTTCATTATCAAGACATCAAGAAAATCGTGAATATGACGATCCAGAGGATGAAGAAATTGTTGATGAGCCAATAAATCACGTTAATGATGACGATGATAATAATGATGTGAGAGAAATAGTTGACAAGAAACCAGTTGTTAATTTGATCGATGATGATGATGATGTAATTACACCGCAAATGATTCACGCTGCAGAAATTAAATCGAAACAACGTAAACAAGATGTTGTGTCGATGTATAATTATGGAATTGAATATGATTATGATACAGAGAAATATCATTGGTGTAAATTTAAATTTTGGCTACCATTGAAGATGATTAAACTTGATTTACCAACAATTATACGTACTGTCGCTGCTAAAGTTGTTTTATGGGAAACGCCATTAATAAAACGTGCATTTTTATTTCAAAATAATAATAAAGAAACTTTATTGAAGACAGATGGTTTGAATATTGTTGAGATGTTTAAATATAATCGTATTCTTGATCTTGAACGACTTTATTCAAATGATATTTATGGTATATCACAAACTTATGGAATTGAAGCGGCTAATAGAGTTATTTTGAAGGAAGTCAAGGATGTGTTTAAGATGTATGGTATTACTGTTGATCCACGGCATTTATCATTGATCGCTGATTATATGACATTTGATGGTACTTATCAACCGTTGAGTCGTAAAGGAATGGAAGATTCAGCGTCACCGTTGCAGCAAATGAGTTTCGAGAGTTCGTTAACTTTTTTGAAGAATGCTACACTTCAGGGAAGACGTGATGATTTAGTTTCACCCTCCAGTCGATTGATGTTGGGACAACCGTGTAAAACGGGCACTGGTTCGTTTGATGTATTTTTGAGAACGCAAATGTCTTCGTTTAGTTCGAAATCTACAGGATTGGTTGTTTAATTTTTGGTGAGGTTATGTTTTTATGGATGTCGTTGGGGCTGATATTTGAGGAAGAAATGTATTTTTTAAATGTCTGTATAAAATGTAATAAAGTTAAGTTGATATACGTGAAGTAGGTATTTGAATGCATTTTTTATTTTTACTTTGGTTGTATGTTGGGAAATATTAATACAAATAGCCAAAAATTTTTGTCATACAATTTTATATTTTCATGCGAAATTAAATTTTGTTTTTCGTCTTATAAACAGTTGTCTACATTGAAGAAAGAATGAAGATATAAATATGGCTGGAATAATGCCGGGAAAATATTAATTTTTTTAATATTTGTTTTGTTTCTTTGTTTCTATTTAATTGCATTGGAAAAAAAACGATGCTAATTTACTATTATTTTTTTTTACCTACAACAGTGCGTGCTTGAAAAATCTACAAATAATCACACGTTGTTAATACAGTTGTGTATGCATTTTTCCTTTTTTTAATAATGCAACAAGCAATTCAGTTGAGATATATTTTTAATTAACAATTAAGGCATTTCCATGTAATTACCGATGAATATTTGTGATATTTATTTATGCTTTTCAATAGCCGCAGTCAGTTTAGGAAGGCTGGCGCCAGCAAACGATTCAACCTGTCGCAAGGAAAAAATAAAATAAATTATATTAATATTTTCTACAAATAATTGTCGTCATTAATTTAATTCAATTTATTATTTTCAATTCACCTTCTCGTTCTTCTTGATAAAAACAAATGTGGGCATGCTAGATACGTCATACATCGCTGCAATTTCTTCATTCTCATCAACGTCAACCTTGAGGAAAATAATATTGGTATGTTCTTTGGACAATTCTTCGAATTGGGGCGCAATCATTTTGCATGGTCCACACCAAGTTGCGAAGAAATCAATGACAACAAGTGCATCACCAGCATCTTCCAGCCTCTTTTTCAAATCATCCTGTAAATCAATTGACATTTCTATTAATTCTACAAATAAATTACTTCAAGCAACGAATTAAATTATTTTCGCATATTATTTAACTCCCTGCTTCATCACATTAGCTGCTCTAGTATTTTAAACTGTTCCAATTAATAACAATGAAATCTTTCTAAGAACAATTGACTCTAAACTGCATCAATAATTCAATACAGAAGTAATTTTATTGTTTCTACGGATTAATGAAATATTAAAAATCATTAAATCATGATTCTCATCAATCAAAACATTATATTTTTGCAATTATATCCTTAAAAAATTAATCAACAATTGTGAATAGCTTGTTAAATGACGCAACTTCGTACAGGTATTATTTATCATCATCATAAAAATATCCTGGCCTATTGTAAATACTTATCGACTTATCGCATTAAATGTGTTTATGTGTGTATATGTACATGTTTTCATGCACGTAATGGATTTAACACCAATAGCCATCTATAGAACGCATATTCACATCATAATCATGCGATCAAGGTCATGTGATTATTAGTCGTAAGTGTAAAGAAGGCGGCGCCCACAATTTCATCGGAATTGATTCACGTCAGCGTCATATATATTCTCAACATTAAATCCAATCAATGAATAATTAATCAACAATTCTCATAAAATCTGTATACACTGTCCATAAAGTTCATTAATTTCTACTCAATTTCCACTTTATCCATTCAAATCATGATTAACCAATACATTATACGGCATTCTTCAATAAATACAATCTGATTGGTTAATCCCGACACAATTCCATGCAAATTGAACCAATAATAATTTAAAGACGCTTCATCACATGTAGCAGCAATATTTAACCACCGCTACTTTTTTTTTTACACGATCACCCAAACATATTGGCGCATAACCTCAAATAATTAGTTATTATTGTTATAAATTGTGATAATATAATGAATAAACCTACCGTGTTCTGAATTACTATAACCATCTTTTATTTGTTTTTTTTTAATAGGGATATATATATGTATATAACTCTCACAAGAGTAATTCAAAATGGCCGAGAAAAGTTGTCTTTTCTAAAAATGGCGAAAGTATGTTACTCGATGAACGTCTCAGAACGAACTAAATTGCCGGCTTCGGACACTTTCGGTATTCGATTGAGGCAAGCAATGAGGAAAGCATATATATATTATTATTATTATTATATATATATGTGTGTATGTATAAACGTGGTAAATGACGTCGTACAATGCAATAGGTTTGTATGGTGGGATCGATGATCAGGTTGGGAAACAGTTGAGGAAAGAAAAAAGTGGTTCGGTAGTGGGGAAAGGATTGAGCACACGGAAGTGTCCGAAGATATCCGATATGTCCGCCATGGTTATTTTCGGGGGAAAAAAAAAAGCGGAAGAAACGAGGAAAAATTAATTAACTTGGGTGTGATCATGCAGAGCGTTTATAGATGCACAGTATTTTTGATGTGGCAAATGTGTTGGCGAATGGATATCTAAAATTTTTTTTCTTGCTGATAGTTATTTGTATTGGAATATTGATTTACGGTTGGTTCTTGGTTATTTCCGGTCTCGCATTGCTCAGTCGATACCAGGAAGTGGATAACCTTGATGACTCATGCTGCATGCATTCATATCCGCGGGAAAAAAAGAAGGCGACGATCAATGACGTATTTAGCTACATATCATCATGATTTGCAAGAACTTCGGATCTAGAGTTTTCTATTTTATGATGCAATTAATTAATGATGTCATATGGATGATTAAGAATGATTTGATATTATTTTACTTATAATTGTATACAAGTATTTTGTTTGTTTGATATTTTATCGACATTAATGGCGGTAGATTCAAAATAGAAATAGTCTGTCGATTTTTGATGTATTTAATTAATAAAACTTGTTGACTATTAATAAATTATTTAATTTACTACAATCAAGATTGTATTTAGCAACTGCTAATAAATGTTTTTATTTGATTACCATCGGATTAAAAATATTCATTTCAATGGAATAGATTATTGATTATGTTTTCATATTTGCTTTTACATAGAAATTATATCGAGTATTCTGTAGAATATTTATGTATTCATTGTTAATATATGTTTTCTGTGATGCATTGGTTTGTTGGGGAAAAATATTGAATATTGTTATTTTTATCTACTACACGACAATTTTATTATTCATTCATCAAGAAAACAATTTTATTTAATTATAGAATTATTAATCGATTGATATAGTTCTTTTGAATGTCAATCCATTATATTTATTTTAATTATCATCAAATGTATTTATAAATTTGTTCATAACAAAGAAAATTCTTAAACAATAGATTAATTACTTGCATATAAAATACTTGAACGAGACAGTAATAATTGTTAAGCAAACAAATAATTCTTATACAAACACAATAAATATTTAACTTTCTCTCATTCATTCAATAGATCATGACAAATTTTTCAAAAACAAATTACTCACTTTGAAAATACTTTTATTAACATAATTATATAATATTCTTTCATGAATGTTCATAAACAAAAATAAATATCTCAGTAAATTAATAATCACATCAAAATTATTATTCCATAAACAATAACATCTGTATATAAATATTATAGATAAATTTCTTATTAATTTTATTAATATGTATATATGACAATAGGAGTGCGCAAAAAAAAAAAAAAAGAGAATTTAACAGTATCTGCAATATTTTTTCTTCTTTTTTTTTCATAGCAACCTACAACGCATGCTCAATAATATACAGGAGGAAAATTCACGTTTGATATTTTCTATAGGTAGATAGTTAGATGCAATCTCACATCGTGTGTCATATTTTCATGATAGTTTGTGTTTGTTTTTTAGAAATCCATGAGAAAAGATTAAAAAAATATTGGAGTTGATTGAAGAATTGTAGAAAATTTTGGGAATGGAAATGTGGATGTAAAAGTTTTATCATTAACGAATAAAATTTCACACTCTGCTGGCGATAACGAAGGAGAAAAAAAAAAGAAAAGAAATAATAAAGTAGTAATATATAAAACAATAAGATAAAGAGAAAAAGAAAAGATTGAAGAATGGGTGAACTATTGCCAATTGATCAACTGGATTATTATATCACATTTCCATTATCATACACACCATTAACCACCAAGATTAAACGTGATGAATCATCTTCGTCATCTTCATCAATAATGCACGATCATCATGATGAATTTGTATTTGTTTATGAGGATGATAAAAGACCAGTTATTGTACTATTGGGATGGGCTGGATGTCAAGATAAATATTTAGCTAAATACAGTGCTATTTATGAAGAAAAAAGGTTTGTTATAACTTGAGTATTTTATATTAAGGTCGTCGGTTATGTATTGATATTTATTTTCATTCATGTCATTTTTAATTTTATTTCTTAGGATTTTCTGGCTGGTGGAATATGAAAGTCTGTGAAGGGTTGAAATAATTTAATGTTGAAGTGTTTTCTTTTTTTTTTTATTTATCTTGGTTAGCTTGGTTTCACTTTGAATAAAGAAAAAATTAATTCTAGACAGGAATATATTTATTATGTCTAAGGGTAGAATTTAATTCGTATATTTTTATTTATTTTATCAGCAATTTCACGATAGATAATTGATTTATCATTTAGTTATAATAATAACAGTTCAGTACTTATGGTAAAAAAAAATAATAATTACTACTTCATTGTAGAATTAATTTAATAAATAATGTATTCATTAAAATAATATAAATCTGTATATATTACTTTTGTTTTATAATATTTATTATATAATAATTTACTTTTATCTATTTTTCAGTTGCATCACTCTTCGTTATACAGCACCGGTTGAATGTTTATTTTGGCGACGTGATAAATTACCAAATATTGCTAAACAATTACTCGAAGTAATATCAGATAAAAGTCTCGATGAACATCCAATTTTTTTTCATATATTCAGCAATGGTGGTGCATTCTTGTATCAACATATTAGTATTGCTATGGAGCAAGGAAATATTCCATTACAAGTAATTAAAAAATTCTTCACCTATTTATTCTATTGCTATTTAAATATTTATGGCAATTTATTAATACTATTATTTATTACTTCACTTTTAATTAGGTGAAAGGTGTAATTTTTGATAGTGCACCAGGTGAAAGACGTTTAACATCGTTGTATCGAGCAATCAGTGCAATTATTGGTGGTAGTTTGTTGAAAAATATTCCAATGTCATGTGTGATTACTGCATTTGTTGGTATACTATGGATTTATCAAGTAAGAATGATTAAATTCATTGAAATTAATCATAAAATATTTTTTTTTATTCCCTCTGGCTGATCAGATAAATTGTTGGAACTGTGTTGAATTAAATTATTCGTTGATTTTAAATTGAATAACGGTTCATTCAACTCAATTTTCAAGTCTATATATTAAGTTAGGATTTTTTTTTCATCGCTGTATGTGTATTAATTTATTTTTCTTTGCTGTAGATTATTTCTAGGGCATGGGGTAAAACACAATTAACACCTGGCGATGTTATTTCATTGAGTGAAGAGCCTAACTCTTGGCCACAACTTTTCCTCTACTCCAATGCGGACACGTTGATACCGGCAATGGTATTTATATACTTTATTATTATTAATTCAAGAAAAATAATCACTTTGTTGTGTAATATCCTGATTGAGATAATAATTTTTTCATTGCAATATTCTTGTCATAGAAAAATTATTCATACGTCAATAATTAATTCAATTATTTATTAATATAATTTATATTATATATAATTCAATATCTGTTTAGGACATTGAAAAGTTTGCCAATCGTCGAGCAGAGCGTGGAGTTAATGTTCAATTGGTACTCTTCACTGATTCGCCTCATGTTAAGCTTTATACAACCTATCCAGACGCCTATGTCAATACTGTCTGTACATTTATTCACGAGTGTTTAACAGATACAAGTGATAATATAATGAAAACGTCATCATTGCCAATAGTTAAAAAAAAATATGAATTATCTGCATCTAACAGTATTGAAAATATTAATATTACAAGAGATATGAATCGAATTATTAACGAGTAGTAAAAGAACAAAAACGAAATAACCAAAACGAAATGAGCTTTAAATTAATCTTTATACTTAAACTTATTTTTATTATTTTTTACTGTCATTTTTTTTTTTTCATTTTTTATCAATAAAAGACTTTTGTTCTTTTATTTTGACATTGTAATTATTTTTTTGTGTTACAAATTATGCGCAATTTGATGAGAAAACAAGCTGGTCTTGTTTATCTCGTGTGATAAAATTCTTAATTTAATCGTGTATGTGAAAAAAAAAAAAAAACAACAACAATTCCATTTTTTTATATGAACTTGTGTTTGTCATTTTTGATACTCTGTTATTATTCTTTTTCTGTTTAATTTATTGAATTCCAAGCTTTTCTTGTCTTGTCACTATCATCGCGATAAATATTAGTAAAGGAATTACTCGCGAGAGTTGAATAAAAAAGAAGAGAAATAAAATTAAAAAATGAAAACAGTTATTCAATTATTTGTGGCAGTTTTTCTTGAATAAATAATTGAAATATACAACTGCGATTTGTGAGATAAAACAATTTCTCTCTTTCTTTCTTTTCTTTTTTATTATGTATATGTTTATATATATATATACAATTATCGTTCTTTACAATTAATGTACAATTTTGTTCCTCTTCATTGGCATTATCCTAAATAATAAAAGTTGATTAATTAAATATATCAGAGGATTAATTTTGGAGTGATGAAATAAATATATATATATATATGTATATGATAAACAAAAGATATTTATCGAGTTTCAAAATTGTTTATAAAATTAATAAAGATGATATGTTTGTCGTTCGAAGAGAGAGGGAGAAAGTTGAACAGAAAATATTTAAATGCCCCAATTTCTTTGTTTTTCTATTTGGTGATTTGGTTTGTCGTTAGTGGAAGTGTAATTTCTCTTTGTTTTAATTTTTAAATGTAAAAGTGAGAAAATAAATTGATGGCAAATAACTTTTATATAACGGGAAGAGCTGAGCTGTGACTCTGATAAATAATAGCACCAGTAAAATTAATTGCAGCTGCAAGCACAAACACTGGCATCCAACGACCACCCGATGTTGTCACTAATTCAGCGGTCAATGGTCCACAAAGTATACCAGGAATAGTGGCAATGGTATTTGATATTGCAAATGTTATTCCAGCATGATTGGGCGCAACTTCAGCATGATTACTGAGATGTCCAGCTGAATTACATGCACATAGTCCCATTGATATTGATATGAAACTGAAATAAATATTAATAATTTTGTATTTATAATTTGGCAGAATAAAAAATAAATAAGTATGAGATATTATTGACATACATCACAGCAGCAAGTAAATTATCTACGGCACAGAAGGCTAATAAAAATGCACCAGGACCTATTAAACCTATATTAGTCATTAATCTTCGGACGGACAACACAGACCATCGTTTTTGAACAAGACTGTCGGCATTGTGGCCGGCAACTGTAAAATAAAATAATAATAAAGTTGAAATAGATAAATAAATGATGAATTATGAGTGTTATTTGTTGATATTATGAATTTTCATACCTATTCCTACAAGGGAATTAACGATGTATGGGAAAGCAGTTAAACTCATACTTTTCTCATCAGCCAACAAATTTCTTGCCAAATATGTTGGTAACCATTGCATTATTATATAATTACTCCAATTCATTGCAAAATGTGCTATATACAAGGCCCAAAGTGGCCAATGTGTTATCAATTCAGTCCAACGTAAATTTCGATTTTGAATGATCTGGAAAAACACATGATTAAAGTGTCATATTTTTTGGGAGAAAAAAATAACGGTTAGTTACAACTATAGTAGATACGATTACGAAATTTTTCGTGTAAAAATCATATCGATCGGATTTTTCATTATTGAATTACAAATATCGCAGTGGCGAAAAAAAAAAATTTTCCTTTAATTTGTTAAATAAAAAAATACATACTTTCGGTACGAAAAGTGGTATATCTTCTTGTGATTTTGTCTCATGATACATAATCATCCATAATCCACTCCATAAAATACCTAAACTACCAAATAAATAAAATCCAAGTTGCCAAGGTATTCTTGGACATAACTGAAACAAAACAAAAATAAAACAATATATATGAATTAACAATATTGAGAGTTGAAAATGATGTTATGAATTATTATTAAACTCAATCAATTTACAATTGAAGCAACAACTTGTCCAACAGAACCAGCTGCTACGAGATACCCGAATGCACGTGATCTCTCTTCAACTGGCACACTGTGAGCAAACAAGTGAAATATCACGGGTAATCCTGAAAATAAAATACTAATTAAATTACTTCTTTATTTGTTAAAATCGTTAGAATGATGCAATTATAATTGAAACAATAATCTTTCTAAAGAGTGAACATAATAAATTAAATAAATAAACTGATAAAATAATTAATATTGAAACCAATTCACCTAGACCTTCTCCTAGACCAAGTATCACTCTACACGTTACAAGTAATGGTACTGAATGAGCCAATAATGGTGTAATAACTGTGCTAACAGACCAGAGAAGCACAGCTGACATTAATATTGTTTTACATCCAAATCTATTGACTGTACATGCGCCAATAATCTAGGAAAAAAAAAAATATATAAAGACATATGAATATACATGATGGATTTAAATAAATGATTTAAATAAATTCATTGAATAAATATATTTTTTACCTGGCTAGTAAAGTAGCCAAAAGCAAACGCTGATAATATCCAACCCTGCCAATGTAAATTCCATTGATATTCTTTTGTCATTGGCACAATGGCTATTGGCATTATAACACGATCAGCAGCATTTATAAAATTTGCTGCTGAACACAAAGCGACTATTCGCGAGGTGCGTGGAAGTATTGTAAATCTTGGCATTTTAACCAAATAATAATCGTATTATTAATTTTTATTGTAGATGTTGCCGTTCGTATTTTATTCATGAATGAATTCTGAAGTTACTGTTGCAATATGTTTCGGTGTTAATTGGATAACCTGTAATTGATGATGTGGTGTAAAGTAATAATGATAATTGCGCTATCGAAATTTCCACCATGATTTTAGATTTGTCTTCACGTATTGTAATTGAATAAATACAATGAACATTTCTTGTTAGTTCTTTTTTCTTGTATTTTTTTTGTTGCTTAACCTATATTTGTGGTTATGTATTGTGGTTTATGTTAATATGTAGCATTTGGTGTTATATATTTTGTCAATTATCGTTATTTTTTCTGAGATATTGGTGATGATGGAATTATAGTTTTAAATACACATATACAGACACGCGACACACAATCAGAAAATTTTTTCGACGTGTCAAAATGATAAAGAATCGAATATAATTGATATAAGGTTTCCTTTGATGTCGGTAAGTAAGATATCTTATGGTAATTTCGTAGGTTAAGATGGCGGATTTTTTTATTGAGGTTATGTTATTTGGTTGGAGAAGAAAACAAGTGCGGCGCTGCTGACGTGTTCTCGGGTGACGCAAAGTTGAAATTGGCGCGAAAAATTCTACACATCTTTTTATTGTTTTGTTTCGATGAACAATACAGTGTGACATAGCCTAAAAAAAAAAAAAAAAGTAAGAAACATAACAAACTTGATGGACTCGATTGAAAATTGAGGTGAGAAATTGATAACAATTCATATATCATTTAATAAATAAGAAATTAATAAATAATCTCGTCATATTCACGATTTGGAGGTTATGTATTTATTCTAAAAATTATTATTTATCATTCCCAGAAATTAGGA
This sequence comes from Zele albiditarsus, assembly GCA_958496275.1. Classification (NCBI taxonomy): domain Eukaryota; kingdom Metazoa; phylum Arthropoda; class Insecta; order Hymenoptera; family Braconidae; genus Zele; species Zele albiditarsus. The sequence goes on from OY292416.1 coordinate 5,695,823, forward strand.
AAATGTCTCCACGTAAAAAAACACGAGCAGCAAATAATAGCAGATCAGACAATTCAAGAGACACACAAGTTGATCAAGATGAAGAAAATCATCTTGTGGGCATGGTGATAAGATATTTATTTGCAATGAATCGTTTAAAGACTGCTATACAGGGAGATCAAATAAAAAAAATATGTTTGCCTGGTGGTTCACAAAATTACTCATCAATAATGACGAAAGTAAAGAGAAAATTAAGCGATATATTTGGCTATGAATTGATTGAAATTGGTGGATTGAAATATATTTTAGTAAATAAAATACATAATCCCGATTTAGAATCGTCATCGGAAAAAGAATCCGCTGAACGAGTTCTTTTGTTTCTCACTCTCACTTTTATTTTCATGTCTTGTGACGATGATAATATATCTGTGAAAGAAGGTTTGTTAATATTCATTCGCTGAGATATTCTACATTTGCATGAATTATTATTATTATTAATATAATTTTTTTTCCCCCAGATGATTTGTGGGAGTTTTTTAATAACCTCAAACTTCTCCGGGACGATAATATCCAACATAATTATTTTGGAAATATTCGGAAATTAATTTCTGGCGTAAATTTTCACATTTAATATTTTATCAAGAATTATATAAGTTCTTAATGTCGATTTGATTATCTAATTACTATTGATATTTTTTCTTCTCTTTTATTAACAGCAATTTGTCGATCAATTGTATTTAATTCGTCGTAAGATAAATAATACAGATGAATTTTCATATGAATGGGGTCCTCGTTCAAACGCTGAAATATCACGTCGTTCAGTATTGGAATTTGTTTCCAAGGTAAGATTAAATTATTCATGTAAATATATGATTATAGAATAGTTAAATAGGATACATTTATTTAGATTTGATATAGATGTCTCTAAATGCATTTTATTCATCAATTTTTCAGGTGTACAATGATCGTGCATTGAATAGTTGGCCTATACAATGGGAAATAATAGAAAATGCAGAGAATCCAAGACTTCAAGAAAATGAATAGCACATTCTACTCGATATTAATAAATTGTTAAAGTTTATCATTAGAGATTATATAACATTAGAAATAATTTTATCTACATGGTTACTATTCGAGATAATGAAATAAAATGTTTTTTTCTAAATACATTAATTGCTGAATTATTTCCGTAAAATATCAAATAGTCTGCTGGTAATATTTCCAATTATTTCCATGATCCAGATAGCTATATATACATATTTGCAGACACTATGAACAAAAAAAGACATGAAAAAATAGAATATATTTATCGTACACGTCATACACGTTTACATAACCTCAAATTTTTATCAGACAATTAAATTAAATTATGATTTAATCATTTCATTCTATAATAATGGATCGCGATAAAAGTGTTAAGGGATTACGATCAACGAAACCAAATTTATCACCGAGAAGTGAAGCACTTTTAATGGATCCTGAAAATCGTTTGAGATTTCTTTATGACAATGCTTCACTGGTGGAAGTTGATCATAATATTCCACCTCATAGGTATTATTTATACCTACTACAAATATTTATATTCATATATTTATCGATTGAATTATTTATTTACAATTTTAGATTATATTTTGCCAACATAACCTCAAAATCATAATGATTATTTATGTTTTAACAGGTATTTTCGATCAGGTATTGAAATGATACGAATGGCTGATGTTTACATGAAGGAATCCAGTCTTGAAAATGCATTCATTTTATATGTTAAATTTTTAACGTAAGGTTTTCTTTTTTATTATTTAATATGGAGATACATGTGTGGTATGAATAATATGATAAATAATAGAACGAATAGTCTTTTTTTAGAAAAAATACGGAAACATCCGCAATATAATTCAGCTGCAGCTAGAGATAAATCAAATAATACGAAAGAATTACGTAAAATACTTCCATTAGTTGAAGAATTAAAGGGTAAATTATTGGCGAGGTATAAAATTGATGCAATCAAATATTATGCTGCGAAAAAAGAACGTGAAAGAAGTGGCGGAGAGGATACGAATTCACAGCAAAGTAAACATGAACCGTGAGTTAAATTTATTTATTGATACATGTTTTATAGATATTGCACGATGACATAATAATTATAATTGCTCGTTTGAGTACAAAATGTTCTTATAAAATATTCATATATATAATTTATTTACAGAATTCCACCACAACTTCCCAATGACTCTGACAAATACATTCCAAATTCTTCATCATCACGTAAAGACGGATTGCGCGATGTTATTATGCCAACAAAATTGATACGTGAATTTTTAAATTTCGCATCCACTAATACAATAAATAATAAAGAAACTTGTGGAATATTAGCTGGCAAATTGGAGCATGATAAATTATTTATCACACATTTATTGATACCAAAACAAAGTGGATCATCGGATTCTTGTTTAACACACAATGAAGAGGAAATTTTTGATTATCAAGATCAACATAGTCTCATAACTCTCGGTTGGATTCATGTATGTGTTCGAATGGATTGAGATCAGTCGAGTCGAAAATTAGTTGGAATAATCAGGGAAAAAAATGAAGAAATTATTGGAACGATTATTTTTTTTATTCCAGACTCATCCAACGCAAACGGCATTTTTATCGAGTGTTGATCTTCACACACATTGTGCTTATCAACTTATGATGGCTGAGGCAATAGCCATTGTGTGTGCACCAAAATATGACGAGCAAGTTGAATTATTTATTTATTTATTGTTGTTGTTGTTTCATTGGGCAGGGTTTTGTGAGTTGGCCATACACTTTTTGACGCTTCTATCTATCCAAAATCAATTATGAAATTGTTTTTGTAATCTCTATAAGTGTGACTATCTTCCGTACTAAAATCACAATTGCAATAAATTAATTGCATTAATTATCGATTATTCAAATGGATTACTGTTATTTTCGCTATTTTTTTCGTCATCATTAACATTGTTGATATATTTCCAGGACTGGATATTTTATATTGACACCAGATCATGGATTAAATTTTGTTGCACAATGTAGAGCGACTGGATTTCATCCGCATCCAAATGAACAATCACTCTATACGGTAATTCAAGTTCAAATAATTAAATGGAACAAAATAAAAATCTATCAATCAATTCACATTCTCAACAACGCAAATTAATGAAAAATGAATATCTATTAATTTCCACAGCACGCACAACATTGCAAATTGGATCCAACTGCAAACGTAAACGTGATCGATTTAACCAAAAAATAATGCAATACATCAATAACTTCGATAAAAGAAAAAAAAAAAAATTCATAGTTTTTGTATTTGTATATCAGATATACATTCAAAAAGAGAAAAAAGAAGTTATATTTTTTATTAATTAGTAATAAAAAAAAAAGAGAAAAAATGAATCATTATCGCTCGCTTCGAAATCCTAAATATTTGTTTGTTGCAAAAAAAAAAAAGAAAGAAATTAATATATATTGCTAGTATTAAATCAAAATTAAAGTATTCTACATTAATTTAAATTCGCTTCTATTCCACCGACAAATTTACCTCTATAATGCATTGATGTTTAATATCAACACGATAAGCACAATTTATTTAATTTATTTATATTTATATACAAATTGTTTTCGATTTATGTATGAAATGTTTTATCAATGATTTATTATTATTATCATTAATAATAATAATAATAAAGACATTTTTTGCTTTTCTTCTTCATAAGAGGCACATTTATAAATTAATTATTATTGTATAATACATTTTTGTTATTTATAAACTGAATTGTTCAACGAGAAAAAGAAAAAAAGATTCCCAGTCAATATGCACATTTGATTTTTCGATTTCAAAATTTTACGTACAAAATGGAGGAATAAGCAAAATTGTCAAAAATATATATTCATTATTGAAAAATACCTACGAATATAAATATTTATATATAATATTTAATAATCAATCTAAAAATTATATTCTCATGAGATACTTCCGTTTGTCCGTTCAGTTAGTGCGTTATTTAATTAATTAATCGTTCAATTATTTATTTATTTATTCATTTTATTATTTGTCACGTTCATTTATTGGTGTTTAATGAATCGTGGATTTAAATGTTATAGTTTTGGTGCTAACCAATTGAGAACTTTTAATGCAAATTCAAAACCAAGAAAGCAGGCAGCGTTCGCTGGAAATGCGCGTAACATTACTGGTACAAATCCTCTGTAAAGTCCGCGTGCACCTTCTTGACTGATTAATTTACTGAATGCATCGCTAATACCTTTGTAAGTGCCTTCTGGGGCTAGAAAATAAAAAATCAAAAGTGTGTTTTAATTGCAGTTCTACTTTTGAATTAATGTAACTAAGTTTTTTTGTTTTTTTTTTTTTTTCAACATCTTGATAAATATTTTTTTTTCAAGATACTTTGTAAGGGTTTGAAGGACTCTTAAGGGATATTTTTGGCTTCATAGAATGACGCTGCGTTGGAGAAAGGATTTTTATTTGATATTAAGAGCAATCTAGAGGGGAAAAAAATTAATGGTATATTTAAGTTGTGATTTTTTCTCTCATTGCTACATGAAAATAGAATAAATTAAATAAACAAAATTTTAATGTTTTTCTGTATATGATAATATAATGGGGGAAATATAGTGTTCGGGAAAAATGTATAGGATTTTTTTGCTTGAGAATTATAAAAAGAATATGATAGAGTATGAGAATAAAAATGGTAAATAAAATTGTTAATACCAGTTTGAAGACGGCTTTTAACAACATCAGGTGGCATTCCAACAACCCAATTTGCTATTCCTGCACAGCCACCGGCAAAAATAGTTGACAATAAACTCAATTTTTCATTATCTTTAGCCATTAATCGTTGTAACATTTCATAAGTCATAAAATACATGCCACTCGCAGGAATATCTGTTGAACAATAGAAAGATAATGAATAAATAATTATGAAGTATGGATAAATATTATTTAAAACATAATGTAAAATTTGCGGATAAAAATGTGAATTATTAGAGATATATATATTCACCTCTTGCAAGTGTAGCAACACTGCCTTTATATATGCTTCTCAATCCACCAGCTTTATACAATTGTTTAATGCAATCAACAGGACCTTTATATTTAGAAGTCTCTTGAGCTTGTTGAACTTGCAGTAAACATTTAATACGTTCACCTGGTGCAACAATAATTGTAGTACAAATTCCGCTAAATACACCGGCAAGAAATAATTGTTTTGCTGTTAATTTTTCATTCTCATTCGTTTGTTGCAATTGTTTTCCAACTCCAAATCCTAAAAAACTTATAGCAAATATTGGAGCAACGCCACTCAGTGGTGCGCCCATTCCTGTAAAAAAAAAATAAAAATGGTTCTTCTCATCAGTAGAATTCAAAGTATTATAAATAATAATAAATAGTTATTCAATTTTGTTCCAGTAAATCAAACGAACTTGGATCAATTTTAAATCACTCCAATTTACTTGAACTAACCTACACAAAATAAATTGCAAATATTTTAAATAGAATCTATATTCACCTTTAAACAGACCACGAAAGCCTTCTTTGGACACGGTTTTTTTAGCACAATCCCACGTTCCATTGTAAATTTGTGATGAATTTGGTCCTATCGTTGCAGTTTGTAAACGTACCTATGAATAAATAATTAATAAAAAAATTAATTAGAATGAAATGAACCAACACGTGTTTTACTATTGTATTAAATTACAGTTTTTGTTTTATTTCATTTCTTGCATTTGTCGACATTGTTAAACATATGAACTTTTAACTCATTGAATTGAATGAATGTATAAATAAATGAATAAATAAATAATTAATTAATGTAAACCTTAATTGTATCAAGTGGATGACCAATAATAACTGTTAAGACACCACCAAAGCCCCCACTTATAAAATATTTGATAGGACTAATGTTTTCAGACATGATGACTTATTTTATTTGGTACTGATTTATTAATGTTAATTGCAGATAATTTTTTTTTCGTAACGGTATATTAACAGGTATGTATGGATGAGTGTAAATTGGATGTGTATTTGCGAATGTGTGAATTATTATCATTTAATTGTCTGTTCTTGGACGTTGGACTCTTGATCACGTGGTACAAATTGTGGATAACATAACCTCAATTCGTGGGGGTAGATTGGAGTTTGAATAATTTGAATGACGGTTTTTTTTTTTGGGGGAAAAGTGCGGTTAGGTTTGTTTCGGTTGCTCGATGGATAAATTATAATTCTCGTCCGGAATGATCATTGGGCGGATATTGATTTGAACAACCGACGGTTAAGTAGAGACTCTGTATTATCTTACTAGGTGGTAATGCAGTTTTGTAAAGAATTTTGACCAGTGTCTAGAAGAATGAATCGATTATTAATTTATTATAACTATTTAATATTGATAATATTGTATTATATCATATAATATTCGTAGTTATTCTATAATAATTAATTCATTAATTATTGGAGAAAGGAAATGTAGAAATTACAGAATTTGAAACAGAATGTTACGATTTTCATGACAAATTGTAGAATCGACTGAAAAACAGTTGAAATATCATTCTCTGCAAATCGAATTTCCATTTTTTCTTTTTTATTTTGATCAAGACACACACATGATTAATTTTTTATTATAGAAATATTTAAATATCAATTTGATATATCGTGTTAGATGTTAATAATACTTAGATGTATATTTATCCTGTCCAATATATTATTAATATAATATTAGCCAAAGACGTTGGAATCCACGTTCCACAAAAGAATATCCCCATGTTGCTTATACCTTTAGACTCGTTAAATTTTTCATCGCAAGAAATAAAATCGCCATCCAAGAGTTGGATAGCTGATGTTCAAGTTTTACAATATATATTGGCCCACCTATCTTGCAAACACGTTCTTTTTATCGTTCTTGATAATAATGGTGCTAGGAAAAATGAAGAAAATAATGAAAAAAAAAAAAATATGTATACTCATACAACAAGAAACATAGTTGGTAGTTTTTGAATTGAGGAATGAAAATTAATGAATAAAGAGAAAAAAACAATTGCCATATGTTTGATGGTTCAAATTTGGAAATCAGTAATGAATAAATTTATGAATAATTCATTTTTTTTTCTCACTTATTCATTTATTTTTTTTTTCGCCTGTCTCATGTATAATCTCCCCTTCAGTATTGGACACTGATGATTGATAAATATTTGAATTAAATATATATATAGATAAATATAAATACAAAATTAAAGAGTCAATGTAGTTTTATTGAACATGAAACCAATAAATCCCCTCCAACTATAAAAAAATCTCTCATACACACTTCACTCTCTTAATAAAATAAAAACCACATAAAAAAAAAAACATCCCCCTCACATTTTCACTTACACTTCCATTAATTCTTTTTCCTTTGAATACAAAATATATATTACATACGCCAGATGAAACTCTGCAGTAGGCTGATAAATTTCCTGTGAATTACACACTTGGTCGAACATCCACATATGTGTTTCTATCTACTACATAACATACACGTATATACCCTTGCCCTTCGTTGAAATATATATTAAATTATTGTAACATTTAAACAGATTTATAAATTAATATCAAAGATAGACGAAGCTGTTAACAAAAGTTTCAACAAATAAAAATCTATTAATCCATATAAATTTTTCTCAATTGATCTTGATCACTCAAAATAACCTCACTTTTTGTCAATTATAATTCAACATTTATTAGCAGACAAATGTAAATAATTTAATAACATTTTTATATAATGTAATGAATTTATTTCAAAATTAATTATGGATACTAAAGATATGATAGTTGAGTGGACATCTGGTGCTGACAGAATATATAGCTTTTCTCTCATTTCCTTTCTCTGTTTCTAGAATTCCAAGGGCAGGTACAAGATGTTCTTTGGATATATGTATATATTTATGCTATGTAATATATATACATTTTCACCAACACACTATCACTGATATAATAGTATTGCTTTTGATTGCAAACAAGAGTCAACGATTCACCAGTTAATGATATTCACTGGTATGTTTATTTATTTATTTATTTGGATATTGATGAAATAATTGTTCATGTCAGGTTGGTTTCAATAAAAAGTTACTACAATGTTCTTTTTTTTATCAAGTTTCATGAAGTTCTTATTTCTATTTTATTATATTTTATTTTATTGCTACCATTGTTATTTTATTTTTTATTGTTAATATCATTTTTGTATCAGAATATTTATTTCTTCTATTGTGTATAGGAAAATAAGAATGAAACAATGGCTGAAAGGATTTTAAGAGTGACCGGTGGGTAACGAGTCGTGACGATGGGGTGAATATAAATAGTTTTTTTTTCTTCTTATTTTTTTTATTGCTAGCTGAATAATGATGATAATGATGATGATGATGATGAAGTGCATGATGGTGTTATGGGGATGATAATAATGTGTTTTATATTGGATGATAAATTATGATGATTTTTCGAAAGCTCATGGTAATGTTTTCCAAAATTTTTTCAAGTGTGTTGAATTCAAATTGAAAGTAATGGAAAAAAAAAAGGTCTGTTACTTGGTAAAGGAAGAATTTTTTGTATTCTATTTTAAACGAGAGTTGAATGTAAATTTGTGACACAATCCCTATTCAAATATATTATCAACAAGTTGATACATCCATTTCTCATAATGGAGTGAAATAAAAATAAATTCAACAGGTGGTTTGGGGATTAAATTTTGCAAAAATAAATACGACAAATATAATTATTCCAACAGTGCTATTACCTTCATCCACGTATTAGTAACAATAATGCTAGTAAATAAATAGTAATACATATGGTAAAGAAAAAAGAGAAAGAATAATGGAAAATAGAGAAAGAATATAAATAAAATAGGGAGAAAATTAAAATTAAATAAATAGCAATGAAGAATTCAATGGTTATAATGAATATTTTCCGTTGCTTTTAATTTATTCACCATGAGTTTTGTGCGCGGAGGGATTGTGGTGAGGAAAGAAAATATGATGGGAGGGGAAAAAAAAGAAGGATAAGGAAAAATGGAAAAAGGTGTGGTTGGAAATATTCTGTGGCGTCAATTGTGGGTTTTAATAAAGCGCTCTGGCTCGTGCTGTCGCACTCATATCGTACATTCTTCGAAGTCTAGAAATTCCGTTCGGTGGTGAATGGAATGCGTCAATCTATTTCTTGTTGGAGTTCATCATTATTGCGTTATATATATCTGGTATTTATTGGATCATATTGATTGGAATTAATAGTTATTTAATATGTTTTTATAAATTAAATTTATTGAATTATATTTGTTGTAAAAATTGATTGGTGTTTGTTATTGATATCCCTCAATAATGAACAGAAAATTCGGACTCAAAAAAACCAAAAAAGAACCAAACAATACAATTTTAGGTTTTAAAAATATTTAAACAATGGAATAAAATTTTTTTTCAGGTTCAATACCTTCACCCTTTTACCATTTTCATCGAAACTCCACCGCCCCCTAGCTAACAAACTAAAAATTCACCCTCCCAAAAAAACCAACCAAAGCTCAAAACCACTTGTTTCTATTTTTCGTAATTATTCGTGGAAAAAAACAATTTTTCCACTATAAATTTTCACGAACTACCCTCTCAATAAAATCCCCCTCATTCGTGAATTAACATACTCAAAATCCACCCCCTCCTCAAAAACTAAAAAAATACCAATCACCCTACAAAATTTCACCAATATAAAAAAAAATACTTTCCCATTTCCTCAAATAAAAAAATTTTTCCTCCACCCCCTTATCCAATTCACAGGTGTGTATAAATTCAGATTGCACACCTCTTCCACACCCTCATCCATTTCCAACATCTAACCGCACATACACAAAGAAAAAAACCAAAAGAAAAAAAAAAAATAAACTCCAGGCAAATCACCGAACCAGAAAAATTCCATTATTTACCCCCGCACGCAGGATGTGTGCGATAGACAGAAAACAGAGATCGTAGGGATGGTGGGGTAGTATATTCTATGAAGAAAAGTGTGATTGAGAAAAAGAAATCGAATGAAAAAAAAAAAAAAAGGAAAAGTACAACTCAACAAAAAAAAAAAATAGAAAGAAAAATAAATAAAAAATGAATATAAATAGAAAATAAGAAAAATAAGAAAAGTGGAATTGACTCAAGGGGGTGCAAGGAATAGGGAATAGTGAATAGGGGATACCAGGGTGATAATGGCATATGATACGAGGAAATGGACGTGTAGGGGGGATGTTAGGGTGGTTAGGGTGGGTTTTGTGCGGAGGTGGAAATTTATGGACCATGCGCGGTGGCGACATCAGTAAGCATATCGCGATCGTGAAATTGGAAGAGGAAAACCTGTGAAAGACGTTGTTCGGGAGACGCGGCTGAGACGCGGCCGCGTGTGTTTGCCGGACCGTCAACATCACTATCACCACCTGTCACCACAATTTTATTTATCATCTTCTTATACTTGGTACAATTTTGTTATTTTATTTAACAATAAAGAACAAAAGTCTGTGAGGAAAACGATAATGCCGCGACAGCGGCTCAAATTGCAATTGGCCAACGGCTGTAGAATTGCTGTTAAGAATTATCATCATCGTATTTTATTGTCATATTGCTGCCAATACGATTAGCAATTTTGGCAATTGAATTTGGATCATCAACTTCCACCTGGGCAAGTAGAAATTAATTGAATAAATAAATGATCGAATGGATGGATAAATTGCATGATTGGATTTTATTTAAATAATTTTATATGACGAGAGAAAGAGTTTAATTGTTGTTGGATTATTAGAATGGAATTTTAGATTGTAATTTATTGTGATTTGGAATTTTATTTTTGAATTTTTCACGCTTCTGTTCGATCAGATAACGGTTTTACGTTTGAATTCTCTGGCTGAAGATCAAAATCGATGCATTAGTTCTTGAGTTACGGGATATTTAAATTGTGAAAATTTAACTGAGATTTAAAATCAGATTTACAAAAGAAAATCATGTTGCCAACCACATTAAATCAGTATTTTTAATGTATAAATACTATAAATAAAATTTTTTTTTCAATACACTTCAATTAGTCACCGTTTTTTCGTCACAATTTACTGGTTATCAATCAAATTCGGACAATAATGTTTGTAGATATCGACGTTTAAACTTGAGGGTACGTATTGTGACACAAAACAATATCAGAACAGTTCCAACTTGTTCAATTATATTTTTATAAATATCCAATGCATTTGACATTAAATTTTGATTTATATGCCTTTGTGCAATAGTGAAGGACGAGAAGAGATTACAGTACCTTCACATATACTGTTAAATATATATATATATATATATTATAACGTTTCTCATTTTAATCTTCATTTTCACGTGTCAAGAACAGGGTGCGCGTTTGAACTGGACAAAGTCTGTAAATTGAATATGAGGGTTTTAGTTGCGCAATTAGTTTATATATATATACAGATATGTTTCACTTTAGAAACATGTACATGGAGATAACTTGCAAATAAAATTATATCATGCTGTGAAATGGAAGAAGAGAGAATTAAAGGATAAATAGAAGATTGAAATAATTGATTGACTATGATTGACACATTTTTTTTAATTCGCTATAAATAATTACTCTGAAATAAAATAAAGTAAAGTTTAATAAATATGGGGAATTTACTTTGTATGTAATCACCATATCTTTTCATCCCCCTAAAATAATTGTTAACTTTTTATTAGTCACAATTCACAAATAAAACTTTCAACTCAAACATTTTTCTTTTATTTTATTTTTCATGATGACAACTAAAAGTATTCTTTCAAAGCTTCTGAATTGTGTGTCATGACTTCGTGAGTAAGTGGAAGAGAGGAATATAGAGAGATGGGAAACGACGTGCAAGAGGTTATAGTATTTAATAGAATGATAGGCTAATGAAGTTACAAAGCAATCTGCATAAACTGCCACAGTGACTTTCACACTGCTGTATATATATTTATGTGCTAAAGTCGCTGTCAAGCTGCGAATAATTACTGACGATAACAATATTACAGGTTTGTCATAGTGTTAGTAATTGAGATGACTATGTATAGCTATTAACGGGTCAGACAATTTTTTATCATCTTTTTTTCTCCTTTGCAATTTCTTATAATTCATTTTTTATTATCATCATTTTTATTGTTAGCAGTGTTTTTTTTTTTTGTTCGTGTATTTAATTGTATATTATTGATGGTAATGCAAATTTGTCATTGACATTAACAAGTTTATTCGAAGATTTATAATTGTTTTGGATTTAGTTAAATATTGTTTGTGTGAAAATATTTTTTTTTTGTCGTCCAAATAGAATTGATTTTGATTCAATTTGTGTTTTTGGTATCGAAAAAATTTTTTTTTCGCATTTTCAACACTCTCATTCTACTACTCACCGTTTTTCCGTCAGAATTTACTACTTGAAAAACAAAATCGCTTCATTACTTCCAGAAATATCCTCAATCAAAGTAGTGTAAAAAAAAGAATTTTTTTTTTTTTCGCCATGGAAAAATTTCCATATTACTTTAAAAAATTTTTTTACCATTATGCCACTATGATAAAAATTTTTTTTCCATCATAGATCATCTAGTCACCGTTTTTCCTTCAAAATTCACCACCAGCCAATAAAAATTCACAAATTATATCCAAAGATATTCACTGTCAAAAATCCCTCGCCCAGAGACAATTTCAACTTACTTATCTACATTCTCCCCCCCAACAAATAATCCCCCTTAAATAAAAAATAAATCCTCACCTATTAAAAAACAAATATATTCAAATAATCCTAGACAAATCCCTTGTGGATTAATAAATTTTTTCTATTTCAATTCAATTTAAAAAGCGTGAATACATTAATAAGTATGAATAATTATATTCAAAGCGATCGCATGATTTTAAGTGTCTATATATTAGTAAAATTCATGTAGAGGTATCGTGGCCATGCTAAATATACATATATATATATATATACAGATAGATAGCGAAAGGTAGAAGGGTGATAGAGAGTACAAGAGAGAGAGAGAGAGAGAAAGGTGGGCCCTGAAGCAAAAGCGTTTTCCGCAGTAGATAATGTAATTGACGTAGTAACTCGTTTAGAGTGCAATATCGCGCGACAAAGTGGCGAGACTGGCGTCCATATGGACGGTTGAGAAAGAAGCGATATTGAGTAAAGGAGAGAGGAAGTGTGTGAGAGAGGGTGCAAAGGCACATGACAAGGGGAAGTGAAAAAAAAAAAAATAAATAAAAATATATATATAAAAGCTACAGGATTTTGTAGCAAGAATAATAAAATTGTAAATTAAATCGTATTCATTGAGGGTGGTTTTAGGGGGGGAGGGGGGTAGTTTAAATTCATTCAGGGGAGTTTATAGGGTAGAGTAGTGCATAGAAAAAAAAAAGTGATCATGAAAATAGTAATAAATATCAATTTAAGAGAATATTGATATTGAGAAAATGATTTTTTCGAGAATATTTATTTATTCATTTATTTTATCAATTTATCAACTGTTATTTTTTTGTATTGGATAATGTGTTTGATTATAAAAATTAAATGATTAAAAATTAAAAAAATGACAATTTTTCTAATTATCTATTCGAAAAAGCAGTAAACCTTCAGTGTCCATTTTTAACTCTCTATTCGCAACCACCCTCAAGATAATATTAGTCCAAAGAGTACCATCCCTTTGTCTCATCACCATTATAATCCCTATTTAAACTAAAATAAATAATAACAAATGAAAATAATTGCAGCATTTGTCACGCGATTTGTCACTGGCCGGGTATTCATGAAATTGATAAAGCGTTTGGGGGCAAAAGTATAACCAACTTGTTGAAGCAACACTCTGGGAGCAACAGTTTGCTCCCCTTGGAACAGCTTGGAAGTAAAATGGTGCAAGGAAAATTGTCTGGTGTGTCTAAACTTTCTTGTTTCTTTTTTATTTATTCTTGTATTATTTTTATTTTTATTCTTATCACTACTTCCCAAATTTTTTTTGTCTTCTTCCTCATCTATTTTTTTATTATTGTTATTTTTATTAAACTTTGTGTGTTTAAGAACTGTATATTCGTCTATGTGGTTGTGGAACTAAAGTTTTATTGAATATATCGAACAAAGTGATATTTCAGTGAAGACTAATTAACGATCTTGCAAGTTTGATCGAGTTCTATTTATCCGCGTGAAGATCCGGCCAGCGATTCCATTCATTCATTCCGGATTTCAACTACGAAGTGACTCTCTCATCTGATGATGCTAATTGGAGCTCTTTGGCAAGAAATTACGTCTTGCCTTGTGTTGTTAACTTGGTTAACGCTTTCCGAGTGCATGATGCTTTTCATCACCAAGTTGTCAGTGGAATTATTAATTTGATTATTATTATTCAGCTTTTCATACTCATTTTATTGTATCATTCTATAGTTCTCCTTCTTTACTTTCATTTTGTCCAATTGGTAATGTCATTGATTTGTTCTCACTGACAAAATGAATGGAATTGAATTTTCAAAGATGAATATTGTAGATTGTAGTAGGGTAATTTAATAGCATTTATTAAATTGTACCATGTGATCATTTATGTTTGAAGAATAATTGTTAAGAGTTGAAAATTTTATTGTCAAAAGAATGAGGATTATTGAGAATTGATGTAAAAGATGGTGGCGCTACGATCGCTATTAATGAAGCCATGTTGAAGACAAATTTTGAATGGTTTATTTGGTAATTTTTTTGATAACTTGACATTTTTAATTTATGTAATAGTTCAAAGTTTATTTGCCAATTTCTCAAACAATTAAATTGATTCAATTGTTTGAATGCAATTCCAACTTATCTTCAAATATTTTAAATTAACCAACTCTACTCTTTACTCGCTACAGCAACGCAATTTCATATGTTGAATTGTTGCAGGATCACGTATCAGTCATAAATTCTTTGGTGTGGTTATGACGTGCGACACGATTTTTCTATTAGCTCAAGTCACGTGTTCTCACTCACTCGAATCCAAGTGTGCACAACTTGAAACGTCTCTACGTGACAATTTTTTTTCATTCTCGATGATACATACATCATAATAAGTGACAGGATATATATGAGAATGTAGGATATATCAGAAATAATATGGTTATTAATATAATCTTCACTTTATCATCATCATCATCATCACCATTACTATTATTATTATTACTTATTTTTTATTGTTTGTTTGAATGGTTTTTTTCGTTCATTATTTTTTTTTTTTGGATCTCCATTCCAGATTACAACCGAAGAATGACTTGTGTAAATAGCAAGGTACTTGATCATTTTCCTGAGACCTGTCATTTGCAAACTGGCGTAATGTCAATCGACCGTGTAGCCCCCTTCATTCAATTCAACAATATACTCTTCATAAAGCATTGACGTCATGTTCACGTGATAATTCGACCATGTATTATTGAAAATGGAATTTTATTTTATATATATTCGGTGACGAGGGCTTGACGAGTTTATATTGTTTCTATACAAAAGATATTTCCAATTAATTTGTTGGTTATGTTTGTATGTTGTTTGGGCAATGGTTTTTTTTTTCTCTATTTCATTTCATTTTTGTTTATTTATGATTTATGATAGAGGATTATTTATTATATAGAATTAATTGTGCTGCGATGGAGGAGGAAACAAATTTTCATATTTTTTTATAGATTTGTGAACATGATTTGGTTTTTTTTTTGTTATTTTCTATACCACTTTTGACTTTGAACCATTCGATAGAGAAGTTGGTTCTTTTGTGGTTTATTTTTTTTTTTTCACATGGTTGTCCACTTTCCTGCAATGAATACAATAAATGAATTAGTAGTCTTGTTTATTGAAGATGAATTAATTTTGTTTTACATTTATATTCTAGATAATTTAATTGAATAAAGTTGACAAAGAAATTAATAAATATAAATGTATGTATGCGGTAAAAAAAGAATAGTAACAACGTAATAATATTGTATGAATGATTGTAATTGAGAGGAGAAAAAAAAAAGGAATAAGAAAAATTTGAATTCATCACTAGCCAATCTATATTTATATAAATAAGTTGACAGTTAATCTTTTGAATTTGCCACTCGTTGTCGTAAGCTCTCAACAAATAACGTCAGTCATTCTTTCAATAATTACTAGGAAACGCGTCTTCTTTTTATCGTTCCTATTTCTTGTCGTGTCTGTGTAAATATCCGTCGATGAGAATCAGGGAGAATGAGAGTGGAATTAAAAGGTGGTAAGAGAGAAGAAAAAGTCGAATATAAAAGAGTAGAAAAAGAATTCAAGTATATATGTTTTTTTTTTTCTTGGTTGGACGTTTTCTCCCCTATTATATACTCGCTTTGCGATTCGCCTACGTAAGAATAATGCCTGTATACCCGAGGGACCTGTGCTCTCTCAAGAAAATGCTGATTGACTCCGTCTCACTCACCACTTTATTCCTTTTTTTTTCTCTTTTTTTCCCTTCCTTATTTTATTTTTTTTTCTTTACTTGCTTCATTTCTCACTGTTTTAACTACTTCTTCTCTGATTAAATATCGTAAGGGATGATTCATAATTAATAGTCAATTATGACGAGTTAGATTTGTCTATGTGGGTTGGTGAAAAATTGTTTAAAAAATTTATTGGATATTGGTTGTTTGGAGAAAGTTGAAAAGATTGTTTTTTTTTGCGCGATGGCGGAAACGATAACTTTTTGGGGAATTGTTGGAAAATGAAAAATGATGATTACTATTTTTTGGTAGAGATGTGGCTATGGTGCTAACTATCGAGAAGTTGGAGAAATTAAAATTCGGGATATTATATTTTTGAATTGGAATTGTGAAATTGTGGGAGAATGGAAAAATTGATTTTGAGATTATTTTAAAATGACTTATTCGTTGGATGACGAGAATAATAAGAAAATGGGTGAGTGAAGTTGGAAAATGGAATGGAAAATGGTGAAGGAGTGCCGGAAGTCGGAGAAAGTAGAGATGTTCAAGTGGCAATTTCTAAGAAGGTGCAGAGAATGAAAATGGAAACCACTTTGGTTCATGTCAATTTCAATAAATGATTTCCGCAAATTTTCGTACGTAAACTCTTGAGGTCTTTTGGTGTCTTTTATATATCGTACTTTTTTGTACAGTGTAATTCAACTGGAAGAAAATGAGTAGGCAGCCACAATTGTGGGTGTTTTTTTCTTTGTACGACAGAAGAAAAAAAATTGTGATAAAAAAAAATAATTTATTTCTGATAAAATTAGAAGTGGCGAAAAAAATTTACGAAGAAGAAAACACGAAAATTCCACACACTGTAACTCCATCAATAATGATAAGAAAAATCCCTTCCATGGCTCATTTTGAAGCGTGTCTTGTTTTCTTTCATAATATTTTCACACATCGAGAATCGGTAATCCCTTTGCAAAGTTATGAATTTTTAAAGCAGGATTTGTTTTTTGTATTTTTGAAAATTATTCACAATTTTTTGTTCACACTTTGAACGTATGTCACAGACGAACTAATTATCGTACAGTATAAAACAAGGAACCAAAATGAAGCTGAGAAAATTCTCTACAACTAAGGTCTCTTGTGATTTTTTTTTCAATAAGATATTTCATGCAAAAAATTACAATTTTAATCGGATGAATACAATGTTACCTTTGAGTTCCTGTGAACTACTCTAAAATAATTAATTAATTTTTAAATATTATTCACTAACTCAAATAATTTTTTATTTTTGTTCCAGGTATTGCCAAGTAAATTGTACTTGTACATACGAGCATGATGGCAGGTGAATCGTGGAATGCTTGGTTGCAGCGTTGTCGCGAATCGCGACAACTTGTCTTGGTTATCGTTGCGATAGCTCTCCTCTTAGACAATATGTTACTCACCACTGTAGGTAAGTTATCAGTATTTATTTTGCTCTAATATCCTATTTTTTTTATCAATAACAATTAAATAATATACAATAGTTCTCTCCAGTTCATACACTTCAATAGGAAAAAAATAAAAAAATACAAAACCACCCAGTGTATTTATGATATAAGAGAATTTCTTTGTATTACTACATTGAAACTTTAATGAAAAAAGCTTTTTCGACTTTCATTAAATCCCCACGTACTTGACTTCAATTCATTTAATTATTTCCTCTTTTCTTTTATTCCTCTCTTCTTTCTACCTCTCTATCAACCCCCTCTCAAACGATGCATGCTGCACACCATAGATATCCCTCACATAATCACCACTAAAAAACAAAAAAAAAGAAAAGAAAAATTAGAACAAGAAAGAAAAATGAAATTAAATAAAAAAAAAATTATTAAATTGATATTTCCATAAATTGTTTACTTTATTAAATAAAAGAATCAAAATAACAAATAAACAAATTAAAATCAATTGATAAAATAATATAGACAAGAATAAATATCAAAACAATTTTTCTATGGAATTTTTTTATTTTTTTTTCCAAACAGAATAAAAAATTTATTTTCCAAAATTATTATCTCCTTTCTTTTTTCATCTTACGTGCATTCAATTACAGTTTTTTATTCACAGTGGGTCAAGAGTCTCATGAGTATTCCAACCTTTTTTCCCACCTATTTCAATTATTTTTACATTATTTTTTCATTCTATTTTATTCATTTTATTTTATTTTCTCCAACAGGAATGTATTCAAAATTTTACACAGTGTAAAAAATAAATATTGAATACCAAACATATACACGAGCAATCAGGAATGGATATTCATCGTGACAATTGAATTTACCTTCTTCTTTTTTATTCACTTCTTCATGTTCATTTATTCTTTTCACTTTATGTATGTGAATACAGGACATATATATAGTTTCCCCATGTCGTATATTTTACTATTCAACTTGGGGAAATTGAAGAAAATTGCCAATATCGTATTAGAGAATGTATTGCCATGTATATTTCTTCATATATAACATATATGTCTGCAATCGATGTTCCAAGAAAAAATGAAACAGTATGGAAGAACAGAGGGATTCATTTAAGAAGGATTGAGTAAGATTTGACGTGAAATTACGACTAATAAGACCAAGTATTATGTATATATATATACTTACAAATCGTTATTTTATTATATTTATATATTGAAAATTCATTTTTGTTTTTATTTTTATTTTAAATGAATTTAATAAAGGGGAACCATTGAAAGTTATCGTTTAGTTGAGACTCTTCAATAATGCTATACCAAATTAATTTTATCTCACAAATTAATTGACAGATTTTGATAGGTGAGTAGTGAATTCTGACGGAAAAACGATGAGTAATTGAACGGTGATAGAGAGGATTTTTAATTTTGATTGGATGTCATCGGAAAAGTTGATTGAATAGGAAAAAAATAACAGATACAAATTTAAAATACTTTCTTATAGTTTTTAGTATTGAATTTCTAATTATTACAAAATCTTGTTTATTCCATTTTATCACTCAACTTGATGAAGATTGTAAGAGGGAAGATAAGAATAAAAATCCAATGGCATTTACGGTGATGTACGACAACATTTTATTTGTGTGTCTGTCGTTCTATCCATTTATTTTCGGCTTTTAACTTTCTCATGGAATAAATATATATATATATTAACACCACTCGTCGTTCTTTCCCTCAATGAACCATTCGTCACCACGTAGAAAACGATCTTTAATTCAATAGCCCACACGTTGATGGTGTGTGGCCATAGTATAGTTGCTGTGTAAGGGACTTGAGAGGATATAGGACTGATATATAAGCAACGACTGGAACCAATCTCGACAAGTGCGGGTCATGCATTTATGGAGGATTTTTATATATGTTTAAACATTTATATTCATTGTTTATGTATGTTAGATAGGAATATTGTTCCATTTTTTTTTTTCCTCTGTCTAGGTTTTTTTTTCTTTTTTGGTTGAAAAATCAGCAGTTGAATCAGGCGAAATATTACGAGAAAATTGATACAATGATGTATCGAAAAATTCGACACTTTTTTGTTGAATTTTTATCTCTGGAATGGTGAGAGATAAAAAAATGTATGAGTACTCAAAAGTTTCGTTATTTTGTGGAGAAAATATTTGCAGGATTTAATTTTTAAGTTTTTAAAAATTACGGGAGTTGTCAAACGTGAAATGTGAAGTTGTTCGAAATTTCGTTCAACAGAGTTTGGATTTTGTGATTTTTCAAATGTCTGTGAAAAATCAAATTTGCAAAAGAAATAAAAATGGCTACTTGTGACGATTGCTATAACGATTATTAATATTATCGTGCAAGAATCATATCGATCGGTGCATTGGTTTAGGAGTTACAATTATCGCCATTTTGAAAAACTAGAAGAAAAAAAAATAATACTTACATAAAAGAAAGTAAAAAGAGAATTCATTTTGTTCCTGCTTCTTCTTCAGTTCCCATCATGCCGGAATTTCTCTACGATATTAGACACCCTAATGCTACATTAAGTGAGCATTTAGATGGACCTCATCGTACTAAAATGGTAACAACGCCTACAACCACGACAAACAGCCCAACAATACCGACCAAATGCACATGTCCACAAATTAATTCATCAAACGGTGGAGAACTGGAATTTCTTCATTCAACATCTAATTCCGGTTCAGCTGAAATCATAAGTTAGTAAATATAATAAATTATTGATCCAACACTTGGTAGTAAAATTAATTCAACTATCATAAATAATAAATATATATTGTCTTTACAATTGAATAATAAATGCTTTTCAATTTTAATTCAATGTATGATATTATTTCTTTTTTTTATATCCTATTTTTTTAAATTTCTTCTCGTATTAAAGATAATTTGGTGTCGAGTGTATCGCCAACAAATTATACTTCACCTGAAGATTTAGAGAAGGCACAAAGACATCGTGAATTGTTAGAGGAAACTGGTGCAGTTGGAATGATGTTTGGTTCAAAAGCATTTGTTCAATTATTGGCTAATCCAGTTGTTGGTCTTCTCACACATAAGTATATACAAATTCTAATAATTAATTTTATAATAATAATTCTCCATTCATTTTGTAGTAGAATAATACGTATATTATAACACCTTTCTTCTAATAGTATTCTTTATATTATTTTTTTCATTTGTTACAGAATTGGTTACAGTATTCCAATGTTCACTGGTTTTATCATCATGTTTTTATCGTCAGTGATATTTGCATTTGGTCGTAGTTACAGTATTTTATTTCTTGCTCGTGCACTGCAAGGTATTGGCTCGTCATGTTCAAGTGTTTCTGGTACGTAGTGAAATAAATCTTAAAATTGTTCTTTTATATATCAAAAAATTGTGTTGAATATTCCAAATGTCTTGCAATAAAAATTTCAATTTGTCCAATTCTATTGTATACAAGTTCACTGACGTAATAAAAATTGCTTCAGGTATGGGCATGTTGGCTGAACGATATCAAGATGACAAAGAACGTGGTAATGCAATGGGAATTGCACTCGGTGGATTAGCACTTGGTGTATTAATTGGACCACCATTTGGTGGTCTCATGTATGAATTTGTTGGTAAATCAGCGCCATTTCTCATTCTATCTGCATTAGCACTTGGTGATGGACGTAAGTATATAAATATAAAATGAAGAATAAAAAATCAGAGAGAATAATAATGACAGAATAGAATAAATAAAAAAATAATTAAGATGGTAGTATACAATTGAATTGTTTTATTTATTTTGTTCTTCTTTATTAGTTCTGCAATTATTGATGCTCCAGCCATCGATTGTTTACACCGAGAGTGATTGTCCATCATTGAAAGCTCTGATAACTGATCCTTATATTATTATCGCTGCTGGTAAGTGTATCTGAAAAAATAAATAAAACAATTTTAATTAAATGTATAAATTAAATAATGTCTTGTATTCAAGAATGAAAAATAATAGTACAAATTTATCAATCAATTAGGTGCAATAACGTTTGCGAATATGGGAATAGCTATGCTAGAACCGAGTTTACCAATATGGATGATGGACACGATGGGTGCTAGTCGATGGAAACAGGGTGCGACATTTTTACCAGCGAGTATTAGTTATCTGATTGGTACGAATTTATTTGGTCCACTTGGACACCGAATGGGCAGGTAAAAATAATTTATAATCAATAAATTAATTCATTTATCATTCCTTTCACTATTTATATTTCACGATAATGTTACAGATGGTTGGCATCATTGATTGGCCTGGTAGTGATTGGATTCTGCTTGATGTGTGTACGTAAAATTAACAAATGAATTCATCATCAATATTACAAATGAATAAATAATATTGAAACAATTAAATTCGAATTTAAATAATTGTCTGCGAATTTTTTTTTTCTTTTTTTTTTTCATACACATTAATTGACGTGGACTTCTTTTGATTCTTCTTTGTTATTTTTTTTTTTCTGGGTGATTTATTAGATACCACTTGCGAAGAGTATTAATCATTTGATTATACCTAATGCGGGTTTGGGATTTGCTATTGGAATGGTGGACAGTTCAATGATGCCAGAACTTGGATATCTTGTTGATATAAGACACAGCGCTGTTTATGGAAGTGTTTATGCTATTGGTGATATTGCATTTTGTTTGGGTTTTGCAATAGGTAATTTAATAATCTAATAGTCTGATTTATTATATGATTTTTTTTTTGTTATTGTGCTTCAATGCAATTTGTTAATTTTTTTTATAGGTCCAGCATTGAGTGGTACTTTGGTGAACAGTATTGGATTTGAATGGATGCTATTTGGAATTGCTATACTCTGTTTTATTTATGCACCGCTCATGTACTTTCTCAGAGCACCACCTACCAAGGAAGAGAAAAAGGTGAGATATGAATAGTTAAATGTAGACGTATTCAATACGTGAATGCAAACACAAAAAAAAAAAACGAACGGGAATAAATTTAATTGAGACATTTATAATTTATTACTTATTCAATTATCTTTTGTTTTTTGTTTTTTTTTTCTAGTCACTTATTATTGGTGAAAAATCATCGGTTCGATATGTCACTTACGAAAATGACGAAGAGGAACAGTAGTGAATGGAAATGAATAAAGAAATAATAAATAATCCAATTAAAAATATATATTAAGAATAATAAAGCAAAGAAAAAAATTATCCAATGGCTTTTCGCAACGTTCAATTGTATTAATTCTACTTTAAAAAATTCACACATATTCAAAAACAAACATAAAATACATCTAAATCTATAATAAAACTCGGATTACTTATGCGACACAATCTCAATGCATTGATGCACGCACAAATATTTAATTTACCAATTTATCTACCAATAATTAATTAATTCACAGTAATTAAAGGACAAACAAATATCTAAACACATTTTTGTTGTATAGTCAACTCAACCACCATATACAATCTATAACATTTCCAATTAAAAATATTTACAATTAATTATACTAACACTAATGTGTGCATAAAACATTTTTCCTTGGACCATTTTATCAATATTATTAATTATTAATATAAAATTTGTCTTGAATATAAATATAATAACGTGTTTTACTCGTTTAAAAAAATATGCATGATGCATTTTATGAGCTACGAGTACCGTCTGTAATATATTTATCAAACGGAAGAAAAGAAATGCATGAATTATTCCGTGGAAATAATAAAAATATCAAAGAAAGACCCGGAGTTATCAATATGGCAATTTTAAAAACCGAGAAAAAAAAAAAGAATCTAAAAAATAAAACAACAGAAAGAATCGTGGGGAAATAAATCGATGACAATAATTGGTCTATTGTGGATTACGATGTATTATTAAAAATGTTATTGTTATTAATAACAATTTAATTATTCGATTATTCAAAATGATTTTTTTCCAAATGATATAGGAAAAAAATGTTATTTACAATTGAGAAAATCCCCCCGGATATAGTTTCCCTGAATGGCTGCAGGTAAACTGTGCAAGATTTATTTAAATTAAATAAATAAACAAATGGCAAACGGGGATTATGAAGAGATTTCTCACATAAACATTTTTCTTTTCCCAATTTGAATAATCAAATGTGGCTGTTAGACTTTTTTTCTTTTTTTTTCGATTCACGAATGGATTTAATCTCGTGATGAAAAATTTTATTGTTATTAATAATAATTGGTGATGAATTGTTATTGGTGCAGTGTTAAATAGGTGAGGTGTTTGTCAAAATACCGCAAGAGAGAGTGGAGAATGAGATGGTTGAATAATAATGGGGATGATGTGATATAAATTGACGATGAGAAGAATAAAAATAATTTACATGAATTTGGAAAAAAATTAATATTTATTCTTCTTTAAATTTATAATTGTGGAACCTGAAATAGAAAATTCGTAGAAGCAATATCATATACGCAAATGTATCAACTATATTAGCTTGATTAGTGGATCAATATATTAATGGGGAAGAAAAAAATTAAAAAATATATAACTTGAATGTTTAAAAGAATAAAAAAAAATGTTGATGTATTATGAAATTTATTCATTAGTGTCTAAATATCCGTATTAATATTACTGTCGTGTATTTATTTTAATTCTTAATTCTACACATATATGTATATTGGATTAATAATCAGATTTTAAATTACACAATGGCGCGTGTCAAGAATATAAATTAATAATTATTATACCTATTATTGCAAATGAAATATAATTTATGCACTCTCGTACTAGTGGAACCACAACTGGTATATTCAAATATCTCAATCAACAATAAATAATAATGATTAGAAAGAAATGAAATAATTGTGTCACGTGTGTGTGCAGATTATAAATGAAGAATATTTATTCATAATATATATACACAGATAAATATATCGTGGAAATTTAATTAATATAAATTATACAATATATCAATGGTATAGTGGAAGAAAAAAAAAAGAGTTAATCGTAAAAATAAATTCAATTAAAATTTATTCGCTTGTTCTAAAATAATATATCGCTGAAATAAATAAATAACTAACTAAATAATTAAATAAATATTTAATCGTTTATCTTGTGAAGCATTTCTGTCGGGTATTTCATGGGTTCCAGAGAAGATAAATGAATAATGAAGAAAGAAAAATGATTTAAAATTAGGAGAATTGATGGCGAAAAAACAAAAAAATATATTTGTGAATTTATTTTCATCGTCAATTTGATATCAAAAATTAAAAGAGCCGCTTGCGGCTACTCCTTATACGATAAGCGAGTCAATTCTTTAATGATTTTTTTTCTGTAATGAAAAAAAAGAAAAATAAAAAACAAATAAATCAATCAAGAACAAAATTTGATTATAAATATTACGCGATACTTTGACAAACGTCTACGAATACTGCACATGAGAAGAAATGAAATACTTTGGCCAAAATTATTGTCAAAGATTTAATAATTGTGCAATATTAAAAAAACGCCACCATGTAAAACATTTATCAACTACATATATTTATGTTTGATTAATTATTTATGTAAATATATATATATATATATATATATATATATATATATATATATATATATATATGAACAATATAATATTCGTTCGCGTTTCTATTATTTGTGTTTGTTGATTGTTAAATTTTCATTGTCAAGTATTTCAATTTTTTTAGTGAAACAAAAAATCATGTCAATGTTTTTTTTTTTCTCATGCAATTGAAAAATTGTTTATGAGAAATGGTAACACTATTTATCCTCGCATATATAATAAATCAAATCGGCATTATATAATGTAACAGTAGGCCGAAATAATGTTCGAATTGCCCATGCAATCACAGAGCAAATAGTTAACATGACAATTGCCGAATATGATTGTAATAATTAATTAATTAATGGTAATGATAATTGTAATAATAATTCACTTGTTGTTGCACATGCACACAGATGTGGCTCGAGTTATAAATTATTCGCAAATTAAATCGAGAATAAACGGCATAGTACAACGAATGAATAAATAAATATAGAGAAAATTTGAGATAAAATAAATGATAAAAATTACGTAAAATAAAAATGTAACGAAAAATATTTGGGTGATGGAAATTTTAATTTGTATTTGTATGCCGTTTTATTTTTTTTTGTTGGGTCGATTGAGCTAGAAAATAGAGGGGAAAATTGTGAAAATTGTAATTTGATGGTTGTTGAAGAAAAATAGAAAGTGAAAATTGAAATGAAAACAGAAAAAGTGAAGTGGAAATTAAAAAAAATTTTTTTGGGACTTGATGAAATTGCTCTGGTATACGATACGAATGGGAATATAAAAAAATCGATGGAAAATTGATAATATTCAACGGGAAAATAGGAAAAATGATAAGAAAATAGTGAAATTACGAAAAATTGAAAAAAAAAGAAAAAAGAATGGATAAATAATAGAAAAAAAAATATGAATTGTTTAGTATACGTGCGCGTTTTATTAAATTCTCGAGCTGCTATTGTGAACAAGACAATAAGCAAATGTTAAAAAAGAAAAAAGAAGAAAAATGAGTTACAAATTGTGGAAAATTTTTCCAATTGCATATGTGGAAAAGCACAAGATTATTTTCATCAATTTATTCATTCATTTCGTTTATTGTCCCTTTACATTATTTATCTTGTCATAAACTTGATAAATAAAAATAATTTGCTTAATAATTAAACTAATTATAAACATCATATAATATATATCTTTCATTAATTGTTATTGTTACTAAAAATACCTGGCGATATATAAAAAAATAAAATTGTATGGGAAAGAATCATTGAAAAATAGATGAAAACAATGGAAAAGGATTTGACAAAACGCAAAAAAAAAAAATAAATTAATAATCAACAAATGACAAATATTTGTATTATTATTGTAATAAATTATAAGTGAGCTGGTAAATGGGTCCGATTAATTGATTGTTGCGCAAACGAATTAACAAATTCGGAAGAGGGACTATGCGACATTTTGATTCTCATATACAATAAATATATTCGTTATAATTTTTCGTGAAATAATAAACAGATGAAATGGGGAAAGAGAAAAAAAAACAAAAATAATAACTATCAAATTTCATTGTAATATTTAGGAGTAGAATAAATGTTTCATGTATTAGTGGATCGATACGAGAACATCAACAGACTAATATTAATAAATAATATATTTATTAATAATTTTGGTATCGGGAATCAGTTTATCAATGAAATGAAATAAAACAGGAAGAAAATTAAACAAATGGCTGCGACGTTTATTCGATGAATTAAATATAACAATTATAAATAAATTTCTGTGTATACTCTGGGTAAATTATATCATGGCTGTCATATAATTATTGTAATGATCAATTATGATCGATTGAAGTGTGAATAATTTTGAAAAATATATATGAAAAAGTGGAAAAAAAAAAACCATTTGACGAAATAAAATGAAAAACATTCTGTTGCATTATCCAATAAATAAATAAATAAATAAATGAATAAATATAATGAAGAATGGTATTGATTTATTTTTTCAACAGCGACATTGATTTTATTAATTATTGTTTTTAATTTTTGTGTTCTTTATATATTTATCTATAAAATCATTTAGAAAATTAAATATTAATTATCAAGAGTCTTGATAGTATCATTTGGAATTCTAAGAATTATTAACAAACAGGAGAAAAATGTTTGTCCGTAGATAAACAAAAATTGACATCTATCTTTGACAATTGTTTTATCCAACTGTTGAAGAGGGTGTTTTAAAAATTTTTCTTTCAACTACAATTATTACATTACTAAGGGTGAATCTATTGAAAACTACTTTATCAACCTGTTTCTGTTCATCTCGCCAATTTCTCTGATATATAATTTCTCTTCAGTTGATAATCGTGCAGAAATACTGTAACCACATAATAGTGTGATGAAATGTTGGAATTTTCCTTTTGATAGGTGGGTGGTTTGATACAGAGTAACTTTCTCCACCCTACAACAGATGTCACTGCCGTGTATAAATATCACCA
This sequence comes from Zele albiditarsus, assembly GCA_958496275.1. NCBI lineage: Eukaryota > Metazoa > Arthropoda > Insecta > Hymenoptera > Braconidae > Zele > Zele albiditarsus. Next base: position 5,723,746 of record OY292416.1, read on the forward strand.
ACTTCAAATTGATATCCAATGAATAACTGAAAAAAATGCATAAATAAATAAATAGATAAATAAACTAATGAATAAAATAAATTAATATAAAAAGTAGCTATTATTATTGTTCACATATAATTAAATGCTACAATTTTAAAACCAATACCAGTCTCTATTTCAATATTCACAGTAATCAAAATTGGAACAGAATCTTCTTAGATAACAGCCCCTATTTAATTGTCCTTTTCTTCTCATCATTGATTAATAAGAATCCCATTAATTTAATCAAATAAATTTGTCTTATTACATGACAATGAGCTAGACAAAAAAAAAAATAGAAACAATATAAAATTACTAATAGAATATTAAATCAATACATATATACAATAAAATGAATCAACATGTAATGAGGATTGGGCAGTGGTGCGGTCGTCACGCTATAAAAAGGCAATGCAATATTCTTAGCTGATGGCATTCCACGTGTTCTATAAGTTGGCACACGCCAAGTTCCGTTTTCAGCGACAGCTTGACAGGACATACGCCTTCTCCTTTTCTTTATCCCCTAACATATATACAAACTCTCACATTCACATTTGAACATATATCTTTGTGCACCTTTCTCTCTTTCACGACATGTTCACGTTCAGAATGTTTTTTTTTTTTTTTTTCCTTCTTCTTCTTCTGTCCCCCTCAACTTATTTTTTTTTTTTTTTTAAATAAAAGTTTATAAGGTGGCATCTGTGCGGGTCATATGTGCGTTGTGCCATTTCGTTTCTCAATGTATCCCTGCACGGTTTTTTTTTTTTTTTTCTTTCTTTTCTCTTCTTCAAGATATGAAAAGGGATACGTGAATGAGAATGAGATATATAATAATATTATATACACGTTTTTGTTTGTGGCAGACGTGATGGTGTGAGAAAAAAAATTATCGATTGTGTGACAGCAGATGAAAGTGAAAGGATGAATTTTAAAATTTTTTAACACACACACGAGGGTTAAAAGTGTCAAGAGGGAAAATATGAAAAAAAAAAAGAATAGTGTTGTCAAATGTCGTTACCATGTGTTTTTTACGGTATAAACACTCTCTGAATTTTGTATGTTTGTTTGTTTTTTTCGATTTTGTGATTTATATTTGTGTATTTGGGGAGAGAGGTTAGGGGCTTGATGGACGAATTATTAGTTGAATGGGGGGTGATAACTAGAGAATTAAATAGAATTTGAATTTATTCATTAAAAAAAAAAAAAAAAAAAAAAAAAACTATCTTTATATAATGCAATAAATTTTTGAATCACATATCTCGAACAAAAATATAATTATCAAAAAAGATATTATTAAATAATGAAAAATAATATTCGTGGAAATTCAACAAATTTTCCTACGAATAATTAATCACACGAGTTTTCTCAGCGTCAGAGAATGTGTCGAATAAGATTACATTAATATTGAAAGTGCCGCAGGGATTGAAAGATAATCCGACAGCATGCCGGAAAGTACCGCCAGTACGTAATCCGATCGAAAACACACAGACACAGACACACTCAACCTCATCCATTTTGTTAAATATACTTTACTGCTTTCATACACAACTTCATCCAAAGTTATGCATTTCTATATGCATATACCAACTATCCATGAGTGAATAATAATTTTTTTAATGCACAACGAAAATATATATGAAGTTAATGGATCGAAAGTTATGCATACAAATTGTTCATTTTAATTTTAAATATTTTGATAGCACTTGAAAACCCAGACACTTGCTCCAGACATTTAATTATTTCTTCGTTGATGTACCTGATGTTTAGTTTATAGAACCTTGTTTATAGAACCTTGTAGTAAAAAGCATAATAATCAATTACCAAATTTCATTTGAATTGAATAAAAAATGAGAAGTAAATCGAATTCCACAGTGCATTTTCGAGTAATTAACTTAGAAAGTAATTCCGGTGAGTTGTTCCATCATCACTCGGAAGCAATGAGATATAAATGAATATTGTGTTGACAATTTCCATTCAGAATAAATTTTAACGCAGAATTATTCTCAGAATGAGGATATTAATGAGGACAATAATAAGGACACCAAAGGGGAAATAAATGAATCGATAAGTGAGGATGCTGGTGAGGACATTTATAAATTGAGAAATAAAATGATTTATGTCAGAGTGATTGAGGATTCTAATCAATGAATCAATGAGGATTATTGGGGATATCAATAAAGACTTCAATGAATCATTGAATGAGGACGATACCAGTAACACTATTGAGCACGCGTATGAGAATTTTAATGGGGAAACGATATAGAATACAAATGTCACATTCAGGGAGGACACATTTGAGGACAATGCTGACTCTGAGATTGAGGATATAATTAAAACACCAATGAGGACACGAATGTGCACGATATTGAGGACATCATTGAATATATTCGTGAGGACATAAATAAACATAAAGCTATCTCCATTAATATCGCATTAGTACCCCATAAAATCCCATATTTTGTTCAACAATTTATTCCTCAAATTCCATTAAACGTAAAATCGCAACAAAAATATTTGTACACGTTAGAAATTCGTAAATTCTGAGACACCGTGTACACTCATATATATCCACAGCCCCTTTTGTTACCGCCCTTTTTGTTTTACTTTTCTTTCACGTTGTCATCTCATGCCAGCGGCGTCGCGACGAGTTGCGCCATATTTCATGTGTCATATTAGTGAAGACTATATGCATCTTTCACGGACAAGATATCACTACGTTATATATATTGTCAACTGCTCTCTTCTCCCTATTCAAATTATACTGGAGACTCAAGTGTCATGATAGACATAAGACACATCAATTAATAGATATAATGTAAGTGATGTAGTGTCAAGGGAAGTTTCCATGTAATTATTATGGGTTAGTGACTTTGGTATGGCCGTTAAAATTACTCTCTTGGGTGTCTTCAATAGTTATGTATATATACAATCTATGTACTTTAATGTGTTGTCAATGCATGATAGCGTGATCATTAAGAGCATTGGATATAGATCAGTATGATAATCTCGTTTGTTGATAGTAAAAAACAATAATGGAATGTTTTTACTTATTCATGAATTTTGTATTTTCATTAAATTGATGATTGTGATAAAGATGAATATTCTATTGTGATTAATTATTATTGTAGAACTACGGTGGTAATTCTTCTCCATGTCATATTCCACTTTTTCAAGTTATAAATAATTCTGTAGAAATCTTTCACGTTTTCCTGCAACATTTTTATCAGTTTTTATCAAATCATTATTCAATCATACGATTTCAAGTATTGATAGTAAAATAATTATTGATTCATTACAATTATTACATAAACGTATTATTAACTATTAATAACAATACAAAAATAATACAAACTCAAGAATGAAATCCGAATGAATTCATCATCTTGCAACCTGTACTCATTCCAACATCATAAAGCAGGATGAAATGAACCAAAGACAGTTAATACCAAACTTGATGGAAACGTGACTGAAACGCAAATATATAATTGTCTACATACACATATATACTTATGCACAGAGTAATCATGGGTAAAAGAGACAACTTTAGAAGCAGGATGAATGAACATGGTACACTCACTAGAATGCATATATTCAAGACAAAGCAATACAGATTTAATTTGTACAAGAAACTGTAGACATTGCAGTGTACGAAAGAGAATTATCAAAAGCAGTTCAATATTTGTTCATGAATTATTAATACTATATTATTATTATTATTAATATTAATATTGTTATATACATAGGAATAATTTGTTGAGTTAGTGGGCCTGAAGCATGCGAGATAATTTTATATTTTACATTATTTAACTCACATTATTCTTCAAAGAGATTAATTTAAGATATACAAGAATATCATCTGACACATATAACTCTTGCACATTTTCTTGGATAGACACGCGCTATTCTGTGTTATTATAATTATTACAAAATTGTCTTATGTATAATATGGTGTTTTATCAGTAAATGCACGGTAGAACCTCAAACTAAGTATGCGTCACTCATGGCTATCGTTGATGGTATATTTGTTGGGTAGAGTTAGTGGAAGATTAGAGTGTATTATTCAAGAGGAAGTTGAACTTTCTGCAAGTAATCTTGTGTGATACGATATTTTTGGTAGAACTATATATTCATCATTTTTACAATGACTATTACAAATATAAAATTATCTCCATCAATAATAAAATATTTTTTCTAATTTACTAATAATACTAAAAGTATAATTATAACAGTTGTTAAATGAAATTGAAATAGAATTTTCCACAATGAATTTAATGACGTCAATTGCCATGGACGTGGCAAAACTTTTTGATTAATCTCCGAGCTAATACCTTCAGAGTTTTCTCTCTAGATTGAGGTGGGGATGTTGGTAATGGTGGTGGTGTCCATGATAGCGATAGTGGTATTGAGAATACACCACCATTTTCTCACCCATCTCAACACACCCACTCCAAACCCAAATCCACACACTTACACACAAGAACCAAAGAGATCTTCTCGCACAATAGTAGTAGAGATTGTCGGGATGCTAGTGGAGAAGTTTTGGTGTTGGAACGAATAAGGTGAGGATAAGTGAGGTACAATGGGTGTGCAAAGAGTCGACGCTCAACCATCCCTATACACAAACACACTCACACACATAAAACTACATGTATTTACTCCACGAGGCCGTCGACAAAAACGACGGTAAGGGAATTGTGCGACAACGGCGCGGTGAAATAACGCGCCGCCAATCCAGACGTAATACGACGCGCACGTGGAATACTTTTCGCGCATGCGTCCAGATGGCACTCAGGGTGTTGCGCTTCCACCATAGACTATTTACTATCTCCATTACGCTCTCTTCCTCACATCTCGCAACTATACATTTGATTATATGTACTGCTGTGTTCCAGTCAGCAACTGCCGCTCGTGGAATATACGTATACGTAAACGCGAATTCGTTGTAGCGATTTCATCTCCACCAATTGGAATTCGCCATAATAATAATAATAATAATAATAATAATAATAATAATAATAATAATAATAATAATAATAATAATAATGACGATGATGATGATGATGATGATAATGATGATGGTTCGTTGTTACGTTATAGTGAATAATTTAGTTCATGAATAGAGTAGAGGAATAAAACATATATTGAACTTTTGTTTGAATTTTAATTGGTAATTGATTCAATTATTTATATTGGTACTATGATAAATATTGATGTTTATATATTGTGATTATTCTGATTGGATAATTGAGAACTACGAAAACAGCAATTGAAATAGTAGATGTTAATGAATATAATGATGATAATTAATATAATTATTGGTATTTTGAAAGAATAGTAGTGGATGAATGTTGCATATGCATATAATATTACACGGTGAATACTTTAATTGATGCATCATAAAAATGAAATGTATTTGAGATAGAAGAGTACACAGTTTGGATAAATAAATTATTTGTTGATTGATATTGATGCTGTGTGATGAATATTAATGATAATTGGAAGTGGTGAAAGTTGAATTGGGGAAAAATTGGAGAGTTAAAAAAAAACTGGTGTATAATTAAAGGAGTGAAAATTAATTGAACGTTAATAAAAAAAAATAGAGTATATAAACAATGACTGTGACGCGTATTTTGGGCACAGTTTCATTGGTCGCTTTTATCCTGCATTCTGAGGGTATGTTGAAAAAAAAATGATTATTTATTATTGTACTGTAATTAAATGATATTTAATTGAATAAATGTTTGGTATATATTCATTTATTTACTTATTTATTTATTTATTTATTTATTTATTTATTTATATGTACTGTGGGTATGCAGTTCATTTTGTGTTTTGATATGAAGCAGGATTGTTAGTGGGGGAAAGCGATAAAGGAGTGGGGATGGATATGAAGGGATAAATAAAGAAAGGTGAGAGGACGAGCGAGAGAAAATTGCGGGAAAATTATTATCAATGAACACAGCCTGCGGCGATATGGTAGCTACATAAAATCGAACGGTCGTTAAAGTTCAATTGACTCGCTAATTAATTTCCACGTGGATACTCGGTGGGGTCCCCCGAGAAGAGCGCCACCCCTCAGTTTCTACCCCACTCTTTATATTGTACTATTCTATGTAGTATATATGAATGTCCATTTACTTTTATACATTTATTTATTTATGCTCACATTCTCTTTAATTTTTCGGTTTGTATCTACTACTTTTTATCTTTATTTTTAATATTAAGTTGATGTTTTGCAATTGAGATCAGAAAATAATTTCGAACATTTAGAATTGTTATTGATTTTTTATTTCATTTATTTAATATCATTATCTTACGTATATTTATTTATTTATTCAATTGGCAATTGTTGATAATTTTTTTTTCATAATATTGAGTGTCAATGAAATTCATTTCCAAGATCTTTTAGTTGCTAGTGATTTTATTTTTATTATACCATCAATATATTTGATTTATAAACGTGTAATTAAAAATGGAAGGATGAACATATCGCGATGGTAATCTGTTCACTTGGTTCATACCAAAAATTCATATAAATTCTCCTCTCTGTGAATAATGCATAATTCATCAGTGACATTCAAATACTCATGGTAACTACAGATATACAATTTTCCATACAGTGTATCCTGACAGATAATGAGAATCCAAAGTTTTAGAGAATGGAATGTTTTGATGTGTGGATATTCTCCCATGCACACGAGTCGAGCGGATATTTATTATTACCATTCAACTCATGAAATTATTGTTATCTCCACTATTTCACTCTCATAATATTATTCATCCAGCAATGCAATAAATGTATTTCATGTGCTATTTTGTATGAAATATCTTCGCGAAGAAGAAGAATATTAAATATTTAATTTTCAAATAGATTTATATACAGCTAGTTTACATGCTCCCCCAAAAAAGCTTCCACTCCAACTCCCCAAATCCGATGAACCCCCACAAAAATTCCACGAAATCACACTTTAATCAGCCCGAAATTGAAATTGAAAATGCACAAAATGAACCAAAGCAACACACACACACACAAAATACAAAAAGGAAAAATAAAACCTTCTACTTTGTCCTTCGCGTGATAGCAGGATCCAACTCTTTCTCAAAAGAGTAAGCGAATAAAATAGGCAGTTGGCAAAGATAGAAGGGTACAAGAAACGGAATAAAGTACATCTATATATACATATAGAGTAATAGATAGATAAAGGATATGAGTGCGGAAACAGACAGAGGGTGGTATTTCTTTTACGTTGTATATGTATGTGGATGGCATTGGTGGTAGGTCACACAGTTGTAATGTCGACATCTCCGAAATCCTTTTGGCCAGTCGTCGTTTTAGCCGGATGTATCCAACCCCCTCCAGCCACCATCCCTTACCTTTTTCTATTCCATTCTGCAAACTCTTGTCGAGGCTGCTGCGTCTTTACCTTTCTTTTATTTTCTATGGTCCCGACGAATAAATCTATTACAGCGCGACGTTTCTTTGTGGAGTTGGTCGCAGTTGAGATAGCTATACATACATATATATACATATATATATGAATGTATAAGGGTTGGATGAGGGCGGGTGGTCGAGGACCTCTTTGGATCTTGTGTCTTCGGGTGGTCGGGCCAAGTGGAATAAGGCTGGTATGTACCAAACCAGAATTCCTCTTGTCATGTTGTTGGCTGTTGTTCAAATGGTCTATCCACCGACAATAAAAAGCTACGGTACAAATGTGCGCGCAGATATAATGTATATGTATAGATGGCTATTATCGAGAGACATAGAAGAAAGCCACGCTTTGTATAGAAATGTAATATTGCCAAGAAAGTTTATATTCTTATTCGGTTGGCTGAAGATGTAGACGAATGTTCTGTTCCGTTTTATGATGTCGTTTAGATTCGATTTGTTGTGTGTTGATTGATGACTGAATTTTTAACTATTGATTGGGCTATTGGATTAGACGTATTGAAGCAATCACGGAGTAAAAGTCATGGTATATAACTGAGAAATACAGAATGGAGAATGATAGCTGGAGTAGAGAAGTCCCCTCTCAGCCAAGTGTGTGAACAGTGCAACGATTTAACTGAACAAGTCAGTAAATATTTCAACGTCTTGGGTAAAGTAAAGGAGAAAATAAATTCAAGCATTTCAACGGAATCCAATTATCTATTTAGTGATTCAATATCATAACTGCTTATTTATTACTGTTTCGTGTCACTGTTTGACGTTTATATCTCACCCTTCGACTTGGAATTTTTTGAAAGCCAGCTTATAAGAGAATTACTTTCCATGAATTTGATGGCCTTTATCTCCGAACCTAATCAACCATTTCATAATGGTTAAGCGAGTGAATTCTGATGGAAATATAGTTACAAATCGAACAATAATCCTCCCGATTCCGAATCATGATCTTATACCATCAGGAAAGTTCTTCGGATCAACCCTACATCATTTATTATTGATAAAATAACCCTTCATCCAATGCAATTTACCCTCGAAATTCAATTGCTCATATCTTCGAACCTAATCAACCAATTCTGATCATTGATCAGTCGATTCTGATGGAAAATCGTTAACTCTTTCAGTAACATCAGAGAACAGTCGAAATTATGATGAGATATTACCAGAAAATAAGATGAAATAAGGTCGTATATCAACTCTTTGTTCCATCCTTCCAGATGTACAGTTCATGAGTGTGAAGAAGCTTGTAACTCAAAGTTTTTCCGACAGGAGAACAAAAATTCCTTAAAATTACTCATTTACAATCCTTCTTGACTAGAATGTGCGCTTAAGTGCACGAACCACTCAAAAGAATCTCAAGTCTCTTGCATAAAATCAATCACTGTTATGACTCATCATTAATTTTCCCACCTTTCTTCATTACCAACTGAGTACAAACTCACACCCATGCAATAATACTTGATTTAACTCCATTCTTCATACAATATTTCTCTCATTTACTCCACTTCAATTTATATCCTCTAGGTTGGTTCACCAATGGGCGACATGGATAAATAAAGAAGGAAAATTCGCGAAAGAGGGCAAGCAAGTAAAATGGAAGATAGGGGTGAAGTGGAGGGTTACAAATGGAGCAAGAAATGTGTTTGTATTTGGAGCCTGGCCAGATAATCCACAGTAATAAATATCTGTGTGTACAGTGCCGTGTGATTGGTTTTATCTCTTCGCGTGTAGACGTAACCTCTTCCCTTCTACAACCCCAACACTCACACCACTTTTTCGACACTACTCTTCCCTTTTACCACTTCTATCACATTGCCAGAGGCTTTGGTGCTTCAGCACGATGAAACAGGGATGAAGTGAGAAAGCGGGTTGGGGGTGTGATGGTGGTGAAGAGAGAGGTGAGTGAAAGAGGTCAGAAAGAGTATTGAGTGTATACAAGAAATAGTTTTTGGTTGGAATCATTCAAGCATGTTGGTGTCAATGGAAGCAATATTGGAGATACTTTATATTTGTTTCTTTTTTTTTTTTTCTTTGGGGATCGAGGGTGAGTCTTGGTGCTGAGGAATGTGGCTCACTACACTGAGAAAAGGATTTGTTGAATATAAATAAATGCATTAGTTAAATATTTTATATCACAGGATTTTCCGATGTTTATTCTTACAATGAATTCATCATATGTTGGAAAGATTTATTAATTATTCATTAACATTTAGTTAATATAATTATTGTTGGTTTGAAAATCCGTATTTTATTACAGTAGAAATAAAATGATCCATAAATTTTGTATTATTCATGTTGTATTTATACTAGAGTCAAATGACATTTCATGTTCCACCGTTTTTTTTTTCTTTTTGTTGATCGAATTTCGGAATAATGTTCAGTAATTGCGATATTTTATTGAAATGTTTTCCGGTATTGGTGCTAATGGACACGATTACGAATTCAATGTTACATAATAAATTATTTTTCACACAAAGTTTATCTGTGAAATCGAATGAAATGTGAACTTTTATTTGGAATTATTCATTCAATTGGGAAGCGGATGTTACTTGTGTGAATGATTGAAACGTTGCGAATGTATGGGGGTGGTAGAAAAAATAAAAGTATAAATGATAATGAAAATAGAGATGAAAGAGTGGAAGGGATTGGTGAACAAATTTAAGTTGGTCAACCAATTTTTCCTATAGTTTTGCTTCCATTTTCCGTTAATGTCATGATGGAATTCGAAATTTTGGATACAGCCCACTCGACGAGTCATCGCATCAACGTGAAAATTCACTACTCCACGATCAAATTCGGTCAATTAGATTCCTCGATTGAATTCACGAAAATAAATTCTAGCAAAAAAAATGTACCTCCCAAAAAGGAAAACGGTTCGAATAAATTCAGTCCACTTTTCCCACGGCACGGTACAACGAATCACAGTTAAAAGCACCTCTATGTCATCAGTCACCCTCTTCCCGTCAGAATTCACTATACACTGATCGAAATTGATCAACAATGTCCAGAGATATATGCCACCAAAATTCCAGATTAAATTTCAATATCAAACTACCCTCTGAAAGGTTCCAACTGAACAGTATGAGTCACAAATAAATTTACCCACTACCATAATTAATAAAAATAAATAAATAAGCATGAATATCAATCATCAAATGACTCATCACAAATCATAAAATACAGTGAATATATTTTTTCTTTAAACATTTCACAACCTTGAAAAATATAAAAGATGAATATATTTTTAGAGAGACTAGAAATTCATGAATTTGGTGCGAAAATTCAAGCTGGGATCAATTCACTCGTGGGCTCTTAAGCTTTCCTACGTCCGGCTCGGCTTGCTCGTATGCTATTTCCCCTCACATATATTTATAACTATCTACCCCTCCACCTATCTATCTATATATATATATTCTTACTCATTTTGGTGCGGATACCGCTGAGGCTGAACATGTGGATCAAGGAAAGTTCTGATGATAAGCTGACGGTGCAGCAGATATTCAGCATCGTATTGATAAATTTTGCAAGCGATGCATTACATATATACTCTATATTTATAAATAATTTACGTAACAAAAAACAAGAATGTGGAATAAATAAATGAATAAATAAATACAAGATAAAAATTGTATTTAGTCAATAGAAATAAATGTTTCACTTATCTGAATAATTTACGTATTAAAAAATACGTAGCTGCAATCAGGAATTGAATCCACTTCGGATCTACACATTTATCCGTATACTAACATGTCAACTATCACGTTACACATTAAACTATTCGATCAATAATTATCAGTACACGTTATATGTACACGTATATACTCCAAAAGGATTACTGATGTGGGCTGAAGGATGAAGGCAGACAAATGGCATCTTTGGTGAAATCGACCATGTGCCTTTGCCAAGATTTATTTCCTTGATCGGAATCAAGAAGAAAATTTAACGATGCTGGTGGTAATACTACAACTACTACCACCACTACTACTAACACTTCCATTACTACTACTAGCACTACTACTAAGCATATAGTATACATGGCTTGGTACCAAATGAGTGGTTTAATCGACACTCTAATTTAGAGTAGCAAGATCAACTCAGACCACACGATACAGAGAACACCATGCACGACCAACGATAAAGTAAGCTATTGGAATATATACTGCAACCCTATATACAACCCTCTCTCGTTCTTTTCTCTTTGTTCGCCTGCAGGTTGTAACCACCAACGTCCCAAAAGAGCTAACGGATCTTTATTTAACCTGATGAAACACACTATGTATACATATAAAATGTTTTCTTTACTTCAACGTCAGATCCTCTTTCTTCATTCTTTCTTGTCCTTTATCAGGAGTAATACGGTACATGCATAGACTTTAGAAGAAGTTCGTTGGACAAAGGGGTTGTTTGGTTTTTTTGTTTTTTTCTTTTGCAGCCTTATTATTGAGAATTCCTTCTTCGGCTTTTTAAATTTGAGTAGGGTTTTATTGAAGGTTTCAGTTTTTTTGGTTTATTGTGAAATTGATGAGGGTACTTTTTATTCTCTATGAAAGAGGGTTTAGAATTTTTTTACTTGTTTGGTAGGAGAATTTTGGAGGCATTATTTTTAATGAGGATTGGAGTTTGATGATGTCATTGAGATGAAGTTGACGGGAATTTTGGTCAGATAATTTAGTTGAATCATTCTGTTGAAAAGAACATGTAATATTACTCTGATAAAATAATAAACAAAATAATTTTGCTGAAAAATCTCGAACAACTTCAAAAATAATGTCTATATCTATACTACCGTTACTCTGTCTCCAAAAAAGACACCCCCAATTTCTCTGAATGGAAATTCAATACACAGAACAAAATAAAATGGAATTATTCCCTCAAAAAAAAATTACGAAAAAAAATATATAAATATATTTCTTTAACAAATTAAAAATTTCTATTTTAAAATTCTTAATTTAAAAAACTCTTTCATAAGAGAGCAAATACAGGTGTGATAGAAGAGGTATGAATTAAGATTTAACATGTACAGAAGATGATGCAGTTGATTTAAAATAAATCGAATGTACAGAGTATATATAATCGAAGAAAAACGAAAAGTTTCGAGCGCGTTTAAATGAGTAAAAGAGTGTGCGCGCTCGATTAATCTCGCAATCTGGATGGAGTGGCTATGATAGACTCCATGAATAACTCATGAGCATGCCACACTACCTGACCCAACGCGCACAAAACGACCGTGCCAAACGAACGAACGAACGACATTCGCTTATAATTCATCCACTTCATTTGTCCTCATTACTATGCCCAATCATTATGTATGTATGTTTTATAGAGGATTGAGAGGGGTAGAATGATTTATTATGTCACAATTGGTCTTTTTCAGAAGCGTAAAAATATCACGTACACACCAGGCATACATACACAATTTAAATTGAACAAACAAACAATAATTTACGTTTTTTTTTGTTTTTTGTTTGGTTTGTTTTTATTCATTCATTTTTTTTTTTTCCTGTCAAATTGTATTTCACTATTAATTGTCGATCAATATTTATTTAGTAGTGATGATTTTGGGTGATCAGTTGAATTAAAATACTGATGAGTAGAATGATGATGACGATGAATATTTGAAAGAAAAAAATTCATATTGGTTTTAATTTTGTAGTTGTCAATTTTTAGAGCGAACCATTTTTATTCACTTTTGGTTTTTTTCTTTTAGTGAATAATTTGGTTTAAAGTATTTATTATTTATGTATTATTTGATATTTAATACTTGTGCATTATGAATAATGTTTCAGCAGAGCGTGAATATGTTTTGTAAATTAGGATTTATCATACCAACTATATAAATATACATTTAGTATAATACCTTTTGCATTCACTGCAATGATAATACTCCATTGCGTATATATTATTGTGCATATGGATATCTAATTCTCCACTATGACTATTATCCTTTCATTGTCAATATTATTCCTTTGTTAAAGGTTAATAATATTTAAACATCCATTTTGAATTTTCGTTCATGAATTTATATCATAACAATAATAATAATAATGATAATGAGTAGTTATTATTTATCTTTTCTTCATGAAATTAATGAAAAATGAAATGAAATCTTTAACAAATTTGTTAATAATATGTTTGTGTTTATTTTATATTCTCAAGTTATTTTATTTTTATTATTATTTATTTATGTTTGGTGAGAATGGAGAGTGGATTTATTTGTAATTTAATAGTGATTAACTTATTTTACGAATTAAGACTAATCCATCAAGAGTGGATGGTTGAAAAATTAGAAAATACCACCAAAGTGGTTTTTGTTGTCTTTACTTCTGACCATCACCATCACCATCACTTTTACCTTTCGATCAGCGAACAAATGAACAGAAAAACATCTGCAGCGTTGGGAAAACACTCTCTTAATCTCTTACTGGAAAAGCACAATTTTTTCTCCCCTTATTTCACTTTATTCTTATTTTATTTTCATTTTTTGACACTTGAAAAAGAACCAATTCACACGTTCTTTATCTAATTTTTCCTCTGTGTCACATTTTTGTTCTACCAATTTTTTCTTTTCCATACTTAAACTAATAATGTGCTATGAAATCAGAAATTGAAAAATAGTTTGAGTGATTTTTAATTATTTAAAGAGAAACAAATGACTGGAATTAACAAATAAAATTAAGCCAATATTTCCTTATTTCTTGGTCAAAATCTTTTGGTTATTTTCAAGCGGTTATAAAAAATCCAATTTTTTGGAATTGTGGAAATAAGTAGTTAGCACCATAACGACAACGATTATGAGTAATTTAGTACAAGGATCATGTCAATTGGATATATTATTTCAGAGTTATGATTGACGCAACCAATCCAGAAATTTTCATCCCACACCCACCTACAGTAGTGCACAATTTAAAAATAAATTGTGATATTCTCTTTACATATTACTTAATTAATATCGAAATTGTTGAAGTAAAACATTGAAGACAAAAAATACACCTCAAATTTATCAATTTATTATTCGCAAGAACATTTTATCGACATCGTAGCCTGCTGTTCCAATATTTATATACATATATGAACGTGGTTGATTTCGTTTGACTAGTTGATGATTGATTGGTTACTTGGGTACATTCTCCGTAACGTCAATGCCGGAAGTAACTCCATTAGCGATCGTTCTTCCTCCATACAAAATTGCATCACAACAGATGATATATATATATATATATATACCGCCTTGTGTACATTACCACATCCCCTGATATAAAAAGGAAAAATAAATATTTTCCATTTTTCATATGTAACAAAAAAAAAATTAATGCATTCCTCTTATCCCATACATTAGAAATAAATCAATACTGATTTTATTCGACTTTGATTTCTTACATCTCCGAATATAATTAACCAATATCTAAATCAAATCATCAAATCATTTGTCTCAATAAAAATAACCATACACTGTTCAATATTTAATAAAAGAATTATATGTAGAAAATTTATTGTTGAACCGAAAAAAAAATAAAATAAAAATGAAGCAAAAATGTTCATACGCAATCAAGAAAAATTGTTTCACACAAAAAAGAAAAAGTATATGAAGATGTATATAGTAAATTCTGCGTGAGAAATAGTGAAGGAAAAATATTAGGGTGAAAGAGGGCAATTGGATAGGTATATACATATATATATATAAATATATATATATATATACATGTTCTCACACAACATGCGGCGATGGAATAGGGTTCGAGGGCAATTTCATGACAGAGTCTCTAGATGATTGGATCACCGTTTGCAAGCTCAATGAGTACCTACCACGATACATATGTATTCTCTCTTACGCCCCTTCTCTCCCCCTATCGCACCCTATCTTTTTCTATATATAGATAAGGCTGTATATATGTATATACCCTATACATCTTATCAATATAACTCTATTATCACACAACGTACGAAGAGTATCCAATTATCATTGCACATTGTGATATCCATTCGGGTTTAATAAACGCTGTATATTGAATTTTGCTCTCTCTCTCTTGTTTTTCATATAATCTGAAAAATTGAGTTGGGTAGAGTAGGATAGATTGCAGCGGTTGGTAAATTGGTCCACCCAGACATTTTATATCGTAGAGGTAATTTTTCTTTGGGTTATGATTATTAAATATATTAATTTATTAATTGAATTTTTATTGTGTATTAGAATTTATTGATAATGTTAAGGAATGGATAATTATATTCGTATACGTATACGTAACATGTACACGCATATTGCATAATGGAAAAGATAATGGAGTAATTGAAAATGAGTTGTGTCTGACCATTGGTGGACATATCTACTGTCGGACGACGTGACCACTTGAACGTATAACGTTAGTGGTTTGACCGAGGCTTTAGAGGGATCCGTTGTTAGCGGCCAATTGTATATAGTGATTCATTGTAACCCTGATCCTCCATATCTATATACTATATATACGTGTTATATATTTCTATCTCATTTACACCCTTTGGTACTTATGAGACGTGAAAATCGATCGAATATATAACGAGACCATAACCACGAAGCAGCGGTTATATTCTCACGTGTGTAAATCACGGTAAAATTGAAGCGCCATTATCATGGAATAATAAATTACGCATAATTATTTATAATTTCATTATATCTGTTGATGGAAAATTACAGCGAATTGAGAAATATTATTTTATTATTTTTTTTATATTTTTTGTATTGAGTATTGTTTGGAGTAAATTAATATTGATAAAAAAATAAATAACTATTTATTTGTTAGTGAACAATTACTATAAATCACTTTACTAAGAGTCATAGCTTTTGAAATTGCCAAATTTTATAACAAAGGATTCATAAATCATTAATATAAGTTAAAGTCGGATAAATTGGACCTCTAAAGAACTAACGCCATTATCCCCAAAATACCGACTCAATTTATTCGGCCAAGGGATTAGAATAAACTTCCAATCATCCCCCAAACATATTCAAATCCACGACGAATACCGTAACATTTATTACCCTAATATGCAATTTCCCAACTCGCGTGGGTAAATTTAACCATCCAAAAATTACAATAAAAAATTCAAAATTGTTCTCACTCATTACTACACAATAATCTCAACAAAATTATGAAGAATAAAATCATCAACCCCCAAAAATAAGCCTCCTAATACAAAAATTCTATGGTGGCCCAATATACCGAACTCCTCTAATTACCCCTTTTTCTTCCGAAAAAATCATTCCTCCCGCCCAACAATCACCCTTCCACACTATTCCATCAGTCAATCCATCATCCCCACAAAACTCTTTGACAATTAAATTATTTCAACATTGATCGTAATATTTATCAGCTTTTTCATAAAGTTCTGATCCAATGCACATAAAATCTTAGTAAACACTACCACTACTACTTCAACAGATCTCAGACACTCAGAGTGCCATCCTAAATAGGGAGAAAAATAAAATAATGCATGAAAGAGAAAGATAAGATAAAATAGAATAAAATTAAAAATAGATAATATAAATAATTGGACTTACTTATACGCTATTATTCTGTGGAACAATGCTAAATAGTATAATTGACTTAAATATGCCATCTGCGGTGCATTGTATAGAGTCTAGCGGCGTGCGCGCACTCACTGGAAGGTATAGTATTACTTTTTCACTTTACTTTCATAACTGAACCGTTGAATATTAATGACAGTCCAAGCGGTGGTGGTTGCAAGCATTGGATGTGTCTCTTCCTCGTTTATACCACAGCCTCAGTGGCCCCTCTCATTCTACGCTTCGCTCGTTTTCTGTCTCCATTCTCCCTCATCTCTCTGTGATGTTATATATGTATGAATTATATATATATATATATATATATATATAGAGTTTTACCTCTCAAGCTTCTTAACGGGACGATCGTCCTCTGTAAAATGGAAATGGGAAAATTATAAGAGTTACTGTGTAAACTGTTCGAATATAAGAGACCCATTATTGATATCGTGCCCAAGTCACGTGAACGTATCCGATTAAATTAATATCACTCAACGTCGAGGGAATTATAATATTTCCATTTTTTTTCCTGGTTATTCGAATTTTTCTTTAAATTCATTTTTCTTCTTTTTCCATATTATTATTTAATTTCGTTCGTATGAAATTCTGTGGATTAGAATGTGGAAAAAATATCGTGAAAACTAATAAACTATCTTCTTCTCTTACTTTACATTTGATCCAAACATTAATTATAATTGTTTCAATTCTTCCATTTATTTATAACAAACAATTTATCGAAAAATATATAGAAGAAAATTAACGGTAATAAAACAAGTAATATGAGTGAACTTTACTCATTTAAATGTGGCGGAGTGAAAAATGAATAAATAAATAAATGAAATGGAATAAAAAATCGAGAACGTAAAAAGTTGTTTTTTTGGAGTTCACAGGAATGCTCTTTCATCGCTATACAAGAGTAATTCTTTTTATTTTTGTTTTTATCCATGCTATTTTCTGTTTGAGCCCATTATAAAAACAGTTGAAAATACCATGTAGAGAGTGAGAGCGCAGGAGCTAACCGAGAGGGAGCGAGCATCAGCGCGTGGATTTACTTGCGAGGGAGTATGGGATAAAAACATCAGGGGGGTGGCGAGGCCAAGCGTATGGGAGGGATAAAGCGGATTGTCGAGTTTTCGTTATCCGATGCGGCCAAGTTCCCCCTACAGCTTTAGTAACACGGTACGCGGGGGATGAAACGGGACGTGTGTGCGACAGGGGTGAAAAGAAAGAAGAAGATGAAAACGTTCGAGAAAAAAAAAAAATGTACGAAAGGATAAAAATAAATGAATGAAATAAAATAAATAAAATATAAAGAGATGAAAACTGGAGGGAAAATCAAAAAGTTCCTTCACCAATTTCTTCTGTAAAATCCCATTATATTATCCGAATCAATTTATTATTATTCAATAATCATTCAAATATTGATATATCATAATAATTATAGTCGAGTATTTTATTATCCTTCGTTTTTTTTTCTTCAAATTTCACAATATAAAGAAACCCCCAGCACTAACGATTAAAGTCGGGTATTCAATAAAAATCCTGGAAATAATTTTTAATCATTCTTCCAGTCACAACTTCTTTACCCCATGGAAAATGTAACGAACTATACCATAATATTCTCAATTAGAATCTGGCGTTTCCAAAACACCCCATATATAACCTCCGCAAAAAATCCCCGGCTAAATGACTCATAAATAACATTGACAGTCAAAATCACCAATTATTTCCACATATCATCGGTTATTATTTCTCTATTCAAAAAATTTTTTTTCTCTCAACACCCATTTATCTATACACACGCTGTTCACATATATACAATGTATATACGTGTACACTGATGTATATCTAGTTGCGGTGACGTTAGTCGCTAACAAATAAATATATATTGCCATACCCTTATGTTGAAGAGATAACGAGGGTTCGTTTGAGCCAAGAGCGAAGACCAAACACACATTCACATACTCTCGTCTTTCATATAGAGCTTTTCGGTAGTCATTATAACAATAACGACATACATGATATGTATATATATATATGTTATACCTGTATAAAGGATCTTAGGACGTGACAAACACGATGATTTCTAGCACTTTCCTCTCATATACTCGACCACACGCCAAATATATTTTCGATATATACTGCAGGACAACGACTTTATATCTTGAATGTGGCGACACTCGATTGGAGCTTAAGCACCTCTATAACGACCTACCATTCACATGTGTACTTTTAGATACATATATATTGTGAGTGCTTGTACTCGTCAGACATATTATATTTTCAATTTCATGGTGTTCGAAAATATTGATATCGGAAAAGGAATCAGGATTTGTTATTTATCATTGTTAGATGATTATGAAGTATTTATGGACCATGATATAACAATTTTGCTCCACTAAACGACTCTAAGTGCTAAAAAGTTACGATAATAATAATTATTATTATTATTGTTCGAAAAGAATAATGGTGGATTATAATATAACTAACTATAATTGATTTAAATAAATGAATACCAATGAGTGATTCATTAAATATTAATATTCATTTAAAAAATATAAATAAACATTTTATCACGTGATTGAAATAATAATTTATTAAATATGAATTTAATTCCTTCCAACACACCAGAATTTCCATTTCAATAACATCTTGAAAAATACAATTAATAATACCAGTACATTTTATAGATATAAAAAAGAGCAAATATCCCTGGATTTTATTACATAAAATGGAACGAACGAAAGACGAGAAAAAAAACAATTTTCATCAAATGTCACTATCATTTCCTTCATGTCCCCGTTTAACAAACCACGATGAGAAATTCTCTTCTTGTTCCTCAAATAAAATATCGAATTCGCTCGCTATCTCTTTTACTTCCACCGTTCCGCACCATTTTATAAGACTCATTCTTCCCCATCCCTCTCTTTAGCTTTTTTTATTTTTTTTCATTCTCCAACATAATCATCCTTATTATATAGATATAATATTGTATAATATATAATAAGGAACGATCGATATAATATTCTCCACAGTTGAAGATACCAATGTGGTCTTTCATATAAATATATATATATATATTTAACGAGGTATTAGACTTTGGGTAGTAGTGGATGTGCTCGAAATATGAATTGGCTTAAGTTGAGTCAGCGTTATATACCTATATGTATATATATATATATATATATATATCATATCTAATTTTCAAGCTTTTCACGTGTTTAACACAAAGTTTCATACAGTATTGTTCTATTCAATGAATATTGAAGAGTAAATAAGGGTTGAAGGGATTCATGTTTTTTAGTAAGGAAAGAATAGAAATTTTTTTTGACGTATTTTTTTTTTTTTTTTGGTGTAAGTGAGTGTGAGTCATTTTTGAAAATGTCGAGAGTATGAGGGTTGTTTTATTTTTCCGGAAAATTTTCTCTTTTGAACACTTGAAATGGAGGAGAATAAAGTTTGCCAAGGTTGTTTTTATACAAGTACCAAACATAATCATACGTATACTTTTGCAGTTCGTTTACACGTATATATATATCAATATGTGTGTGTGTATGCAAATGCAAAATGTCTGCGGTATGTCGATGGGTGGTTCAAAGCGGTACGGTGACGTGAATCGCGTGACTGCGCGTCCCACCGACGAAGTATTAAGCCAACCCCCTGCATCACTGTCGACATTGCCAATCTACCAAAGCTCTTTTGTTCTCAAATACATACCTGTATATTCACACATTTATATACTTTTATATACCTGTATATACCCACCACTATTTCGGATTGTGGTTTTAGTTTTTTCTGTCTTTATTTCACTGAGAAACGAATGAAAAATAATAGAGAAATAGAGATGACATGTAAACAGGTATGGAAAAGTGAGAAAATTTACCATGCAGTTGGCTAATACTAATTCATGTTTCTCTTGAATTATAATTAAAAAAATTATGGGGGAAAAAAAAAGGACATATCAAGGGCGAACATGAACAAAAGGTGCTTATTTTTTTTTTGTTAATGCGGGGTAGGAGGAAAAAATTAAAAAGTAGGGAGAGGTATATTCCGGATGGTTATTTGTTGGGAATTTATTCTTGATTAATTATTAATGTATATATTGATCAATCATTCTTTGTGATTTCTCCCAAATCAACCCTCGAACACAATTATCCCTATCAGACCTCAAAATCCAACGAAACTGTCAAACCAAATAATGGTTTTTCACCCCTTTACAGTCTCCAGAAAAAACGAAGCCTAATTAAAATCAGTCAATTAAATTTCCTCTGTCAAAAAAAAAAAAACCAGACAAAAAATTCAAAATTGTAATAGAAATAAAAAAAATATCCCTTGATGAAATATGGTTTTTATCCATCCCCATAGACAACTACAAACGAAACAAAAAAATTGACGAGGCATTCCAAAGGGTAAGCAAAATCGTAATAAAATACGTTTTGCGTGGTTGGTTCAATACAATGGACCATATCGAAACTTTTACACTCATACAAACCTCCCTTTTCCAAACACATTCACACATACACAATCCACATATAACCCACACGTCTACCCACCATCAGCGGTCATTTAATACGCTCGGTTCGTTTCACGTTCCACTAATTTTACATGACACAGCGTGCACATCGTGGGTTTGGACATATAATATTCATCTTCATGTTTTTTTGCAAAGTGCACACTAGTGTAAAATAAAACGAAAAGAGAGGGGATGGCATGCAAGGGGGTTGAAAAAGAGGCGAGAGAAGACGTGAAAAAAAATTAAAAAACGATAATTATAATAACAAAAGTAATAACAATGATGACGATGAATGAAATAAAAAAAGGGGAAAAAAATTTGGAAAAAATAAAAAAAAAAAGAGGATCGCTGAAAGACCAAGCCCCCTAGTCACGCGAGAATAGACTTGAAATCGATAGCCCACGAGCGCGGTTCAATTAAGTGGGATCGATGTTTCCCTAGCAATCAAACCATTGAAGACAAAAAAAAAGTTGGGATATGAAAAAGAAGATGGTGTAGACGGTGTGGAAGAAGGAGAAAAAAAAATATTGTGGTTGATATATATTGGGGTTTATGTGAGGGGTGGTGGAGAGATGAAGGAGTGCCACTCCCTTTCGAATGTGTGTTCTTGTTCTCAAGTGTTTCATGGTGGTTTTCTTATGTGGTTAGTGAATACAATTTTTCAATAATGAATACGATTTTTTGAGAATTGGAAAAATTTGCGTTGAAGGGGTTGGTGGTATTTTTCGGGGGATAATGAACCCTGGCCGTTGGTTAGTTGCTACTGGATGGTCTTCGGAAAACAACAATTCTGAAATCGTTTGTTGGGAGAATAGTTACGTTTTTCATTTGTTAAATGGTAGAAAATTTTCTTTCGTCATGGTAATTCTTATCTACTTAAGTAGTCACTGACAGTCAATCAAGGACGTCAATGACGTGTCAAAAATTTAGAATAGAAAGAAGATATCCCTTCAAGTATCGAATAAACAATACTACAAACAGCATTTCTTCCTACCTCACCCTCTGACATAATTATACCCCTGCAACTTACGAGAGATGAGAGAATAGAAATGAGATTTTTTTCGCACGAGTGAATAAAGAATCTTTTATATACGTCAAGTATCCGCACAGTATATATATTTATATATAAATAGATATATCAACTCTTGTCCTCGTAGCTATATTAGTATTAGACACAAACATACCCTCAAACAAACACATATATATATAAATATATATACATATACGTATATATAAAGACTCGTGTGCGCGTCGGTTTACCTCTCTCAAATTCTGCAACTGCCAGCGCGTTTCACGTCTGGCAGCATCGCACTAGAGAACTGCAATTTTTATCTGTCCGTAGCACAATGGTATTTTGCGCCCGCGTTCACGTTTCGTCCACCACCAGTAGCAAAATCTCATGATGCCACATTGGCGAATGTATTTATATACACTTATATCTTTATATATATTGCAATCACTCAATGACCTATTTTAAAAAATATACTATCTTCAGAAATTAATTTGATATTGTGACAGTGAAAATGTCAATTAATAATTTTTATTTATATTGCATTTAATTATTGCTAGACTGGGGGGGGGGGGGGGGGGTGCACTTGATAGGGTGAGAAAAGGGTTAGGAGAGAGACTAGAAACATCAGACGTCTTTTATCGTTTTTAATTCCCATTTTTGAAGATGTTTAAACATGAAAATAATTAATGGGGAAGTAAAAGTTATTTCGTCTTTTATGTAGAGAATTTAGAGGGGGATGGTTTTTTTTTTTTAAGATGTGTAAAATTGTGGAAGTTATGAAGCACCAAAAGTGCATCCGTCAATGTCAATTATAATGAGAGAGAGGAAAAGAAAGATACTTTTTTCTTCCTTTTTGATAAGATGGATGCTTTTTTAGTTGTATGTATGGTGGCTTTTCTCTCCGTAATATTTTATACCGGGTGTGAATGTTGGTGTGACTGTTAGTGTTCGAAGTAGTTCCTTGCATTATTTGGTGATGAAAAGGAGATAAAATGAATCTGTGGACGAACCTTCTGTTTACCCTATTCAAACTTCAATAAAAAACGAAAACTCCCCGAAAAATATAATACAACCATTTTATTGTCCTCCATGAGGAGCAGCAGTAAACTACAGTATCAGATACAAACCCGTACACACATATACATATTTAACGAATACACAACGCCTTAACTAGGGCGTGTATTAAGTCATGTCATGATGTCAGTAAGGAAAGCAGTAGCAATGCGCGAGTTCACAAGATGAATAAAAGATGTCATTGTTCAATCCGACCTTGCAAACATTGTATTTGTTATCTTATACACAATGACTCATAGATATCTTCCTTTGCTTTTCAAATCGTGAAATACTATACATCAAGAAATTAAATATGCATGACATAAATTTGATGACGCATAACTGACGCATTAATTTATTTTCCAATTAATTCAAATTATTAATATTTTCTTTCGCCAATTTCATGAAGAGAAAATTGATTTGAATATTGTATGTAACTAATTTATCCGATAGAGGTAAACGATGTTTATTAATATGTACTTTCAATTCAAGTATATATATATATATATATGTTCGTCTGGATCCTGTGTATACATATAGCAAAGAGTCCAATTTCGTTGCTGAAGGCTATGTAATTAATGATTGGCAGTCACGTGCCGAGCAAACAAGATCAAAGTTTATTGAATCAACTAGAGTCGACGATATACTTTTTTTTTTTATCCTCATTTGGGGATAAACGAAAGAATTGCTATGTTGTATGTATATATACCTGAAAGGTAAACAGCGCATCCCTGTTTTCTATCTTCGCACGATATCGTGATGTTATTTTCTTATAATGTCATTGATAAAAAGTGATATTTTATATACCAAAATTTAACGGTGAAAAAAATTGAATAGTTAGAAAAACGTCTGCACAAAAATGTCAATGATTTATAACAAACACAATAATTACTCTTATGTTAAATAATTTCTCCTCTTCTGCCACCCCTATAAACAAATCCAATACCCATCAAAAAGCACTATTCTCCCTAAAACTCTCTCCGAAATAAAATTTCTCGAACTCATTCTTCTTCGAATACTTTAATGCAGATATATTCACTGCGAGAAAAAAGAAAGAAAAGAAAAGTTCATCATCTGACAGTTCTGTTTCCTTCTTCACTCCCCCTTCATACACACACACACACACAAATCCCCATAAACACCCACTCACTTCATACATATTGTGCACACAAGTATAAACGTATTTCATTCAGATTCTGTTTTCCGCGATCAAAGGAAATCCTCGTCGGCCTCTGGTAGCGACTAGACGATATTACATTTGCAGCCTTCCACATGAAACTCTCTACTCGGGTTTACATCAGTGCGCATCGGACAATTATTATAATACCATTTCTGGCCGGGTAGCCTCTATTATATTTAGCACACGAATACTACTACATCAGATATATAATTGTATATATTGTATGCGGTGAAGCTTGCATTTCTGCTGTAGCCATTATGCTCTTGGTTTCAACTATGCACTGGATAGTATTTTATGTAAATAAATATATATATGAATCCGAGCGAGGCTGGAAGTCATTATTTGAAATTAAAAATAATGTATATCCTACGCTAGTAATAAATATTGTTTCTATTCTGTTAACTAACATTACTTCACATTTTTTTATCTCGTTATTTATTATAATTTTTTTTTCCTCTAGCTTTTATATTTCATCGATTGCTAAATTATTTATATTCTCAGTACATATATTGGGACGGAATTCATGATGAGAAAATTACCCAGGATTATATTGTCAATCTCTTGGTTGAAATTAAAATAAGGATGAGAAGAAGAAATGTTGATCAAGATCTGGGTTCATCAGTGGAATATATATCAAGTAAATAGAAAAAGTACATGAAATATATGCAGCAGAAAAATAGGATGTTTCTTTTTTTATTTTCATTGACTAATGAGGAAGGCAGATGAATATTAAAATGTTACGGTGATTCAGAATTGAAACAAAACTATTCATATGAATTTTTTTTCTTCGTCTTAAGGAAACAGAGATATTAACGATGGAGCAGGGAGAGAAAAGTTTGTTTGATATGAATCAATGAATCAATACATTAATTAACAAATTTTTAAAGATATTTATTGATAGGTAATGGAATTTTTTAATCGTCAACAAAAACACATGAGTTATCATCGATATATCTTTGTATTAGTCTTCAAATAATTGTTAATACTCTCAATATACCAGAATTAGCTCCCAATCCCATTAAAAAATTGAATAAAATATAAAGAATTTGTGACAACACGTTTGCCTTATAGGTTAATTTTTCCTCCCAATAATTCTTTTCATTTCTGTCAGTACTGCCGTATTAGCTAAAGAGTTACCAAAGTCCCGAAGGGGTAAGGAGGTCTGCGGTCTCTTTCTTAAGCTGGTTAACGTTCTTACTTAGCTTAACGTTCGTTAAGGGAGAGGAAAAGAGCTAGGGGTTGCGGGAATGGTGGCGGAGAAATGAAGGTGAAAAAAAAGAAAGAACAAAAAAAAAACTGAAGGGTGGGTTGGACGCCGAAGGCCATCTCTCGAATCGTGAAACACCAACTTTCCCTTTTTCTCTCGTATTCACCCGCTGCTGCTGGTGCTGCTGCTGTTACATCCCCTTACACTTTAGCCCTCTAGTCCCACCCCCCTCCTGCAACTCCATTTACTTTACTTTCTCTTGCTGATGCTATTTCTCTCCTTTCTCACGAATTGTGGTACGTTTCTCTCGTTTTTTTTATTTGTGTTTTTTTTTTGTACATCCCCCTTTTGCCCTTTTTCCCTCAACTGCAATTAGAACGTAAAGCCAACTCGAAAATGAAATAGGAGGATGTGACTTCGCTGTATTATTATCCTTTTCATATAATATGAGACTATAAAGTAACAGTAGAATTGGTTCAGTATTTGTATAAGTGAACTCGTTCATTTTCTTGCTGTTGTTGGTTGAGTTTTGTTTTTCTGAATGCGAAAATAATATATATGAATTCATAATGAGGTTTGTACAACGTTGATTCGGTGGGTGAGCATGGTGGGCACATTTCGGGTAATATTTTATTTACAGTTCAAGGGGTCGTTGGAGAACTGGTTCTATTGTCCTGTCACATGTTCGGTGACCAATAAAAAGTGCTCAAAGCGTTGGAGATTGTATTCAATATCATTGTTTTTCCCTCTAACTTCAATAAACTGATGTTAAATAGAAGGCTTGGATTTGAGAAGTATTTTTACTTTGGTTACTGTAAATCTCAGAAAGTCAAAATTTAAATTTTTGACTGAAAAATACCAAACTCCATTATTTTTTTTTGCTAAAGTTTCCAAAAAACGAGACTGTACACTCGCAAATGGATATATGTGAGAAAATGGGAGAGAAAATAATCGATTCTTTTGAACTAATCCTTTAATATTCCTCCTCAAAAAAACCAAAGACATGAACAATCAAAAATCGAAAAAAACCATTTATTTTCATTTACAATATTTTTACCCACATAAACGTGCAATATTAAAGATTAATCGTGCCTATGTTCCTGTGTGCTTGTGAAAATAAGAAGGAAATTGAGAGTTCGTCGAAAGAGAATGAATAGCAAAGCTATACTGGATAAAGAAGAAGAAGAAGCGAAAAAAATAAAAAAAATAGAGAGAGGAACAAAGAAACGAACGAATCGGAGCGATAGTGGTGTATATATGAGGAATGGGGCAGGATAAAAAGAGGTGGAAAGTGGTGGCTGCGGTGGAAGACGTCAAAAAAATAAAAAATGAACAAAAAAATAAGAAAAATAAAAAAAAACTGCTGGAAGGAAAGATGCAGAAAGACTCCAATATAAAAGTAGAAGAGGGCGGAAAGGAAGGTGGTAGTGGTAGTGCTAGGGGTTGAGGAAGAGAGCATAGAAGGATAGTCCGATGGGTAAAAGCTTGCTTGGGTAAAGGTATGAAAGTGGTGTCTTACATAGGTGCAGGCGTTTCGAATGATTTAGCTCCGCCGTGGGGGTTAGATCCGCAATTTCGTTTGGAAACATTCATGAAAAATATTCCTCCCATCCCAGAAAGATCGAGGGCAGAGGAAGTAAGCGGGTAAGCGGAACAGAGGCAGTGAAAGAATGAAAGAAAGAGAAAGAGAAACGAACTTTTGTAATGTTCCGAGAAATTTTTTTACTATTTTTCCTCTCTTGTTTTTTTTATACTTATGAAAAAATAATGTAATCGGAGTTGGTATTTTTATTTTCAACTTCCTTCCTTTTTCATTTTGTCTATTGGGAATGTCAGGCTTGGACTATTTGTATTGATATTGATTTTCTTGAAGTTATGATTGTTTAGCGGAGATTGTGGTCAAGTGCATGAAGTAGTTGTTGTGTCATCTTGTTCAGAAAAGTTCAGGACGTATTTGTACTTTGGAATGGAATAAAAATCCTGTTTTTGTGGGCAATTTTCTGCGAAATGGAAAATGTAACAGATAGTTAGGATGGTTATATTATTTGTTCATATCATTTTGACATTTCAGTTGCTAAATTAAAAATATTGATGGTACAATTCACGTACATCAGCTAATAATTTTCATCCTTTTGAAGGATTTTAATTAATTTATGGACACATTTTTTCCGCCGTACATTTCCACAAGTCGTAAATGTATTTTTAATCTGCCATAATTTTAAAGTGGCGTAATGGCATTACGTGTCAAAGAGCGAAATGGAATAAAAGATAATTCTTCTTTGTTTCTTTCAATGGAACACAATTGTGTATTGTTTTATTATCATTGTTATAATCATTGTCATAACTATTATTATCATCATTATCATTATATGCAAAAGTGGACACAAAGAGCGAAAATGGCTTTCACACGAAACAATGAATAGAACAGTATATGGTATGGGCGCAACAGTATGTAATTAAAATTAATGTGTAAATTAAAAGTCACGGTCTATTATGCAATAAAATTTCATTCAAATAAATGTATGGATAAAAAAAGATCTATCGAATGTAATTATACGACAGTTCTATTCATAATAGGAAAATTCAATTAACTGATGGAATCATCAGAGATGTGTGTGTGTGAATATTTTCGTTTTCTATTCTCAGAATTGGGCTCATCAAATTGATGTCTGAAAGAAGACGTTGATGCAATCATATTTGGAACAAATGTGATCGAGTTATATTTGCCATCATCAGTCTGATAATGATGTCCTCCCATATTTTTGTTTAAAATAATTAAAATAACTTGAAGTGAAGGAATCGCAGTCATTTAGTGAAAACTAATCTTCAATTAGTAAAACGTATAATTCAATTCGTGAAGATTGGATTTGAGTATCCTCTCTCCATCTCCAACATGTTCATCGATATTAGAACCGTCAACTGAGTGCACCCAATTATCATTCCCAATCACAACATCTCAAAAAGTTTCTCATACAAACTCAAACTAGCAAAACATTTAAAACCAAACTACTCACATACATATTTGTCTGGATGAATGATGTATAGAATTTAAATGTTGAAGCTTTAGCAGAGTGTTATAGGTCCAGCGAAAGTTGTATTTAAACCCATGAGGGATGAACGTGATATCGATTCGTTTTCCAAGACTTGCTACAAGTATACCATGTGCGATCATTCAGAGTCAAAGTCCCAGCCGCTTGTGTTTAATGCATTGGAAATTACCTATATATGTATGTACACACAGACGTATACATGATGTTGGTGCAAGGTTTTTCCATGGGAATAGTCGAAGAGAGAAAACGTGAAAAATATTCCTATCAAGGTGGGAAGAGCTATAAGACAAGTTTTCCTTCCTTCGTCTCTTCCTCATGGGAGCAAAAGTTTTGCTAAAACGTTTTCATGGATAAATCTTGTTTACAGATAGCCAAGCTCAGGTGATGCTTTTTCTTACAGTATACATATAAATATATATGTTGATATACATATATGTATGTATTTATTATAGAATCCCTTGGCCCTAGCTAGCACACTTTAAACATCGCCACGTATAACATCTCCATGTACACCAATTCAAAAGTTTTTGGGTAAAGGATAACAAGTAAAGGTTTAACTTTAAAATTCCCCATTGGGGAAAAGACAAAATGCACACTCGAAAATTACATAGATAATAACAATAATAATAGTATTAATAATTGCTTTGGTACACTGTGAATGTGTGTCTGCTTGAAGATAAACTAGAAGCTTAGACAGCTGTCTGCACACAACCCCTTGGGTATATCTTTCGTCCTGGGTTTCTCTTGCTCACACTTTATCGCTTTGGTATGTTTCTATTGCTCTTCAACATTTCCCTTTTGTACCATGTACTCTGTCTTCAATGTTCTGTGAATGTGAGATTTTGCGATTGGATGTATGTAATTATGCATGGTTGCACGTACAATATTTAATGATAGATTGATGAGTGTCTAGAATGATGTTGATCTTGCATATTTATTTGAGGTTGAATTGCAAAGTGATATTAAATTAAGGATGTTCGGGTAACTGTGAATAATATTATTTGTACTGTGTATTGAGTGTGGGAAATTTTTATCGAGGAATTTGGACGGATGAGTGAAATGGTTTTTTTTAAAGAAGAGAGTAAGCACTTTTAGAGAGTTTTTCAGATACTTGGAACGCATTTTTCTGAAAACTGTGCTCTTGGTGCTCGCGAGACTCACTTTTCACGCCCTTATTGTTCCATTGATCTGTAATTTACGGGGAATGTTCACAACACATATGTTTCTCTTTCAAAGTAAGGGATTTTGTTTACTGATTAATTATCCAGAGATAAAATTTGAATTCGGCGTTTATCAGTGAGGGAAGGAAATTTTGAATTTCAAAAAATGCCATTTGAATAAAAAATTATTTGTAAAATGGTAAATTCCATCCAAATTATTTAATTAATTCCAATTCACTCTTATAATTAATTATCATAATTTGATTATTCAAATGGTGTTGAATCACTTGATGTTAACTCAACGTTACATTAACCGTTAGAAGACACCCTCCATTCAGAAACCCTTAGAACTCAACTCTATACCAAAATTAGTTTTCGTGACTTTGATTGCGTATATTTCCGACGTTAATTGACCAATTTTAACCGTTAACCAGTGAATTCTGACGTGAAAACGGTGAGTAATCGGATCAAGCTGTAGCAAATTGTAAATTATAGAATAATACCATAAAACAATTAAAGTGAATAAGGTCTCCGATCAAACCTTTAATTTTTCATTCTCGAACAATGTTGAAATGAATTTAAAAATAAGATAAATTTATATTAAAATCGTTGAAATAATATGAAGAAAGTGGAATAAGATTATTATCCTGCATTATTTCTATTAGAAACGACTTACATAATATAAGAGAGTGCATTCAGTCTCTCAAGTGATTGTGCAATATGTCTGGAGAAAAATAAATATATCAAAAAATTGCATAACTCTGGATATAAAATTCGCCCTTATTTCTCGAATATAAATGCAAGCAAGAGCGGGTACTTGACAAAGGCCATTTGTCAGACAGATTTGCGTTTTCAGCATATTCTTCAAACCTTCTAACGGTTATAACGACTTCGTTATTATGCCGCTGCTCATCATCATCAGATGTAAATGACACATTTCATTCCTTAACATTTTAGAGCAATGTCTTCCTATAGATATTTCCTTCACGTTTAGCACGAGATAATCCGATGTTGAATTGTAGATTATTTATAACCCAAACATTCTGTATCAATATTCAATTCGTTAATTTCGATCATTTATTCTCAATTCTTCGAAAGTATTAAAATTATTTCTTCTATTCTACATAATTTTCAATTAATATATCACAAAGAAAATTTTTCTCTCAATTTATTAAAAATCCTTTCAATGTCAACAGTATGGAATTAATTAAATCACGAAATATGTGAATTCTATCATAATTTTCACATCATTTTCATCAATTTGATGAGTCTAAACATGAAACTAACGTAATTGTCAAAAGCATAAAGTGAGATAAATAAAATGTCAAAAGTATAATTAAAATATTAATGCAACAATAATTAAATTTAAAAAGAACAAATACTTTCATCCCCTCTAGACATTAATCCGAATAAAAAAGCTGTCTGAAAGCACAAAGTATTCATTGTAATATAATTCTCATATAAAAATTCAAACATTGTTTAATTAGATGACAATATCACAATGATGACAAAAATTGCATATAATAATCCTCAATGAATGCATCACACCTTGCACTTTACCCCACACATAATTGTCAACCAATTCTTCTTTTACTTTCATCCCTTATTCACACCAGGACAATGCAACACCCTGTACACCCATGAAATAATGCAACTATACGTAAATAAAATGAATAAAAAAATGTAGCAGCGTTTTTTGAATGAAACAAGAGATTGGGTCAAAATGCAATGTTAAAAAAAAAATGCTACGCGTGAATGGAACGAGATGACAATGTGCATGGGTGGTGTGAGTCACTATATGAGAAAGAGAAAATAGCAGAAGAGAAAATATATATATATACATATGAAGAAGAGGGTAAAAGCGCGAAACATAGTGTGAACGTGTGTGCGACGACAAGTAGAAAGAGCGTCGGATGTGAGGGTGTACAGAAGGCGGGGATAACAAGGATTCCACTTTCGCGCGCGCACGAACGTGTTACCGGTGCGCGCACGATTGCTATCTCGCTTTTCATATTCATCTCTATATCATTTTTTTTTTCCTTTATTTTCCTATTTTTTAGCCCTCATTCCTTTTCTCTCTCCCGCTCATATATAAATTCTCTCTATTTTTTTTTGTTTGTGTTCTTTTTTTCTACTTCCTTTTTTTTTTTCGCTCCCATCTTTCCACTTTTCTATTGTTCGCGCACGATGTGTGCGAATGAAAAAGTCTGACGAGCTAGAATATCTCGCAGATCGAATTTGCTGTGCATTCAAAAAGCCACCACTTTATAATACACCCCCACACACACACACACACACATACGCAATTGCATTTTGAATTTTTTTTTATCGTTCGTCACTTTGATATGGTGTAGAAATGCATTTTCTATGTCACTTAAGGATGAATTAAACGGGTGCCAAATGCCATTTTATTTTTATTTTCATTCCTTTCTACTCCGCTTTATAGTATAACGCACAATTGATTTTAAAATATTGTTGAATAGTTATTCAATATTGGAATTTTCATCTGAATGTGAAAGCTGAGAATTCAAATATATAAAAAAACAGTATAGGGGTTGAAAAAAAATAACAACGAACAAAAAAAAGGTTTCACAATGACTGTAGTACTATACTGCAAAGGGGCTGATGTGGAATGCGTTCATAATTTGACCACAATGGCGATTTCTCTACGGTGGTCCAATTTACCCGACTCCGTTCTAATATTAAATTTCTCAATGTCTGGTCTCAATTCATCGAAATAAATGTCCAAAAACATGTTTCAACTATTATCTCCCATTTTTTCATCGATACATTGTTACTTCAATATTATTATTTATAAATTTGATTTATTTGAAGACTACTTACGTCACGACATGAATGAAAATGGTGTGATGCTTCAGGATTAATTATTCATGAGAACTGAGAGAACTTCGAGGATCGAGACACTGGTATAGATTTAATTATATTGATTAGTGGAATATCTGTTAAAGTGGTATAGAATTAAAAAATTTATCAAGCAAATCATGAATGCAGTAATGGTACCTGAAAGGTTTTTCTATTTATAATTCATAATGAGATTTTCGATTCGTTCTTGTAGTTAATTTTAACCAAGATATTTATGAACGACGACATTGATATATGTTGGTCATTCGATACTGGATCTTTTACTTGGATTTTCTAGCACAAGCCACAGGGAAATCAAAGAATTCCCATGACAGTAAAATTGAACATCTCTAAGAAGACGATATCTTGTCGTGATTGGAAATTATGAGCGACAGTTCATGAACTGCATTAAGCCTATATGTGGAAAATTAAACTCTATCGATATTTCATGGAGGCGAGAAATTTTTTATATTCTCTGATACTGAAAGAAAAAAAATTGATAAAACAAAATAAGACCTGTAAAAGTTTGAAGAATTATTTCTCCTCTTTCACAGATTTTTGATCATTCATTTGAACAATAATAACAAAATTCTATTCACACAATAGACAATTATAGTTTCCGTTAACAAATTATATAAATTTATTAACAAGAAAATAAAAATATATATATGAATAATAAAAAATGAAATGAAAAAAATATTCAATGTTTGTCTAATACATCTAAAGCAAATAAAAAAGAAGATAGCCACAGATATGTTTCAAATTCTTCATTCCTTTCTCTCTACTCCTTTCATCCATATCAAATTGAATACCAAAGCTATTCTCATGCATGCCAATTCGTACATATCCTGTTCCTCTTCTGTACCAGTTTTGCTGCAAGATTTATACGTTAACGGTTGAATATCGCCATCGTTGACTTTTTCACCTGCTGCCAGTCGCGCATATACGATTACAATATTTCTTCTCGATTCATTTTTGTTGATAGAAATAATTCTTGATAAAATAATGAAAAAAATAGTGGGTAAAAATAATATTTAACCTCATGTTTATTTATTGTACAATTGTTCTAGTTATTATCAAAGTTTGATATTTTTATTTTTTTTCTCCTTGTATTAAAAATGAGAAATGAATAAATATTTGATACTCAGTAAATTGCTGCCTGTATATCGAAGACTGTATAAATTTAATCAATCGCATTTTTGTGATGTTATTTAATGAAAGAAAAAAATAAATAAATAAAATGCAGGCCAAAACGCGCTTGCTTTTGTATATATATGTGTGTATGTCTATCTCTCGACACTATGGGGATGTATATCATCGGTATATACCCTCAATATACCAGTATACACGTTTCCATTTCCCCTAATTGAACTGACGTGAATGAGGGCATGGGGAGTTGGGATCCTTCGACGGCTGGGACTTGAATTTTTCACGAGGAAAAGAGAACTCGAGACTGGAGAAAATCGAGTTGACGCGAAATTTCAAGTGCACCCAGTATAGTATCGGCACGTTTCGCAGTGGCTTCGATTCTCACACAGCACTAACTTCTATTCGAGAATATACACGTATATATATTTCGGTCCCTTCTACAATCGTCAACCGCGAAACAAAAAAAAAAAAAATTTTAAATTGCACGATCGACGAAAAAAAAATTTAATTTAATTCTATATTAAATAACATATTTTAATTCTCACATTCAACAGTTCAATAATTCTCCTCACACCATCAACAATCCCATAACTACCCCCGTAATAATAATAAAAAAAAATTACACTGCTAAAATTCAAAATTTTGAAGCGATAAAAAAAAATATTTATTCACAATAATAAGTCAAAGAATTAATTCGACGACAGGAAGAAAAAAAAAAGTATGTTTTCATCCCTCAATCTTTTGCCTAGCATTCATCATCCCCCCCGCCCCTCACTCTCATCCACCCCTTTTCCACTATCACTCTTATCCTCAGCTATTCGTAATCATACATTTTTTTTTTGTTCACCGGCCAAATTGAAATCTCTCACGTAAATCATGCCAAAACAATGGTTTTCACGAGGTAAGCTTCGCGGTTCCTCGGGCCGGCGGTTGCTTAGCCGCATTGCGGGGTATATGGTTTGGCTTCACGCGCGCTAGCTTTTGCAACATT
Source organism: Zele albiditarsus (assembly GCA_958496275.1). NCBI lineage: Eukaryota > Metazoa > Arthropoda > Insecta > Hymenoptera > Braconidae > Zele > Zele albiditarsus. The sequence goes on from OY292416.1 coordinate 5,758,923, forward strand.
GTAACGGCGGTGTCGGCAACGAAGAGACAGAGCACAAGAGAAGGAGAAATAATATCTTGTTATATCTCTCTTTCACACACAAACACTAACATATACATACCACTCAAAATCTATATGATTTAGTTTCACCGCAGCTTTTGGGTCGTTGTGTTGGCGCCAGAGTTTCTTATCTGGCTCGCGCCATCTGCCACCCACTGTCTTACACAAAAGATAATCTCTAACTTGAGAATATAAAAATGAAATTGAGATAAATATCGATAAAAATAGAAAATAAATAAATAAATGAATAGATAAATAGATAAATAATAAAATAACTATAAAATGTATGTTTTCAAGTAGAATATAATGAATATCCAAAGATAGATGGGGTGAAACACTATATAATTGTTCACTCGAATTATCTCATTTAACCACGCACAAACCTGTCTATCACAGTACTCCAGGTGGTCATGTCGTAATTTGCACACTCACTCGGTAAGCATGTATGTATATAGTGTACTATTATACATACAATCGGTTAGATCTGTCAGACTAATGGACTGAGGATACCGAACAATAGTCTCTCGTATAATCTATCCATACTATTACCTTTGTCGTGCCAATTTACCAGTGGATACAGATACTGATAGTTAAACTCTAAATCAACTCGGTAAAATAGGGTAAAACAAGCTTCTCGAGCTTTGAAATTTCACGTTAAACATTTCTATGCATTCAGGAATTATTATTTGGTATGCAAACACAGAGAGAGAGAGAGAGAGAGTAAATTATACTTGTTGTCATCAAACAGTATTTAGTTACCATTGATCAATTGTGTGTTATTTAATATTTATTATTTTGTATTGCAGTTGAAGGGAATTATTTAAATTGGTTTCAGAAATAGTGATCGGTAGAGAGAATATTGCAAGTTACTATTATTTATTTGGATAATAAATTGGCAATTGAAGACAATAGTGAATAATAGTAGATAGCATGAAAAAGAATTTTGTATCAGGTAAAAATTCTTTCACAATTTAAATATATCAAGTGTCCTAAGTTATCCTAACTTCACCTTAACTATTCTAGAGATAATTCATCATCATCACTCATTAAATTAATTAATATTAATTTTAATAACGATAACAATATAAATTATAAACTACTACATTTAATTGGATACATCTCGGTAATGGAATAGAATTATTTGTGGAAACACTCAAACATACACATACAGAAATTATATAAAGGGCTTTATTAATCATTGTATGGGGTGCAAATATAGAGAAATGCCAAGAATAACTAGTCACGACATTATAGTGACTAGTTTTCTCTGACTACTGTCTTATACTACTCTCAGCTTCAGTATAAACTTCTATTTATGTCCAGCTACAACATATTTCGTAATGTATGTACACGTAGTGTACTACCACCTTCAACAACGTTCTATTGCATAGCTCACTCCCAACACCATCACCACCACAACTATACAATATAGATCGTACTCTCTCGTATAACTCTCGTATGTTTCGCCTCAACCCTGCCCATGAAACTTTCTCGAGGAGACACATTGAATTTCATTGGTGAAACTTTGTAAACCAAATTATTGATACATTATTATTGCTATTGTGTGTTTGTGTGTGTGTGTGTGTGTGTAGGATGGGATAGGTGGGTGGATAGTGAATAGCAGTTTAATATTATAACTTGCAACAACTGCAGTAATTTAGAAAAAAAATTCTGGGAGATGAAAAAAAAAATTTTAATGTTGATATGAATAAATAATGAATGAAATAAAAATAGAGTTTTATTTTACTGTGGTGATTGAATTGAATTAAATTAGATTTGATTAAACTAGATAAAGTTGGCATATGGGTTCATTCAATTATTAGTAGAGATGAAATTTAGATGTGGTTAATAAATTATGAGTTTAAATTAAATTTGAAATTTTATTTTTGGTTTATTTTATTTCATTTTCAGATTCAGATATTTGGAAATTTGTTCGGGGGGATGAAGTGGTATAGTGGTAGTTTCATATTCTATTTATTGGGAACGGGAGATTGGATTAGTGAGTATTTTTGTGATTGAAATGGAGATAAAAAAGATTTTTTCTCGATATTTAATTTTTTTATCATGATTTATTACTAGTCAATATACATTTATTACTAGTCAATATACAAACTGATTTCAATCTGTTTTTATATATTTTTTTTTTCATCCACCTTTTCCAAGAACTATTGATAAACAATACTACCAATTGATCTGTAAAAGCCATCATCCCCCAAAAAGATATCGAAGAATTATGAGGAGTCAAAGTCCTTAAAAATTGAATAGTATAAATATTGTTCAAGAAATTTGATATATTCGTGCATACGGTAAATATTAGTACAAGAGAAAGTGAAGCATACGTGACGTGAAGGCTGGATCACAAAATGAACATCGTGAAAAAAACCAAAAACAACATTGAATAAAACCAAAAAAAAAAAAAAAATACGCGAAAATGAAGCAAAGCGGAAACAGGATGGATGGGAAAATCGAGTGGACAGACGAGCGGAAGGATATAACGGTATGCTTTTCTAATCGGATGTAGCCAGCGGCTTTCTACGGATAATAGCCCAGCCGGATGGATTATGGGTTTTGAGAGACTGTACAACATCAAAATGGACCCCTGCTTGCCATTCTATATCAGTTCGATAACTTTATTCGATAGCATACATAAAAATATATAAACATCGTAAACAAGCATGAACATGTAGAATTTATCGCTCATAAGAAAGCTTCGAGAATAGATCTGTATTATCTACAAAAATACTATCTTTCGGAAGATATATTATTAGAAAATAAAAAATAGTATACTCTAACTAATTGAAGCTTTCCTAAACTACAGAATGTATTATTGCCTTAAACCAACAGTATCTTGTCTTGTATAGAATCAACGTTGAATAAGGGTAAAAAGATAGAATAGCAAACCAGTATATACTGAATGAGAATGAGTAAGAGGAAGTAGCAACACGCCTTGTGATGACCGAGTTGTTGCCTTTGTCTCCTCGTTAAAACTAAATGGAACCCGGCACAGTGCACACGACTCTCGAGGTGTTGGGTATTAGCTTTACACCATTTCCAACTGCTTGACCATCATCATAGCACATCATAGTGAGAACAGAATCACAGAACTGTGAGGTCATCTGACTTCCCACACATTCGTTATAACACAAATGCCATGTTAAAGTACACTGACAACGGTGTCAACTACTCGTATTATATTTGTTACGTTTGAAAATGAGAATACAACACAATGACAATGTATTTCATTGTCATTCACAGTGTGATTGCAATTATAAATACCATTCTCACAATTCTATTCAGGAATATCTAAATTTTTATACGTCAATCGTTTAAGTGTTCATTTTTATACATCGAAGTCATAACAAAAAAAAAATAAAACAAAGAAAAAAGAGAACAAATATTAAATTAGTTTATTGTGAAAATCGTGGAGCTTTTAAAGATAATTTTTATCACATTCGCTCGAGCGTGTTCACAGAATATCGAACAAATAAAATTATCGGTGATTTTATCAGTTTGTATTGTTATTATTATTATTATTATTATTATTGTTATTATTATTGTTATCACGATTTTTTATTTTTCTCATTCACTTTTTACCGCGAATCTCCACATTTTTCTTCGAGTTTTCTTTATAGTTTGTTTGATTGTTTGTCTAAAATTATATTATTCATTTTTATTTTTCCTCTATATACTATTTTTCGTGCTTTTGCCATCTACGAAAATTGAATAACTAGATTTTACTGATGGTAAGACATGAATGGCGGGGAGACTGTAGAAAGAAGGAAGAAAAAGAGAAGGAGAAAAAAAATAAAACAAAAATGTGGGAGGAAGGGAAAGAAAATAAAAAGAGGGGCAAAAAAAAAAATTGAAGGAAACGATGAAAACGTGAAACGAACTTTACGTTATCTTGGTGAGCGTGGAGCGACTATAGGAAGTAAAACGTAGAAATTTTCTTTGCTTTCGTCTGCTTCAGTCTCTCTCTACCTCGTCGCGTAGAGACTGTTTCTAATGCAAATTTTGTGGTAAACAGGCAGTGGGTTGTATATACGAAGTGGGAGTTAAAGAGAAATCCTCTCGGATGAGTTTGAGAGAAAATCTCAACGACAATTTTCAAAAACTTCAAAGATAACACTCTGAACCATCTGAATGTATACATATTTGTTGTGTTGGCTGGCCTGTAGTGAAATTTATACAGACAATGGTTACAATAGTCTCGGTGTAATTTCACGCGTTTCAACATGCTCACTCAGTTCATTGGACACACGAAGGAATTACCATTGTCTCTTTTCATAAAGTGTGTGCGCACGAGTGTACATTGACAAACGCATTAGAATATCTGGTAAATATATTCTCTGATGAATGAACCTAAAGAAATTGATTGGACGAGTGGAAACTGAATTGAAAATAAAATTTATACAAATATCTCCAACTGGTGTTTTCAACAAAAAATTAAATTACCAATGCACGATTTTATTCAATTTAATTTTTTTAATACTATCATACTACGATTCGTAACTTTTCTGCATTACCATTTCATTGAACACCGTTTTTCCGTTTCAATGACTTGGTTAACGTTCAAAATTGGTCAATAACTTTGTGAGATGTTGGCCATCAAAGGAACATGTATAAATTCTGGTTACAGGGTGACTTTCAAACAGTTTAACCCGAAACCTTCAACCTCCAACCTTTACGATAACAATGGCCAAAAGATTCCGTAACACATTTAAAAATTAATCCTCAAAATACTCTCCAGAATAAGTTACTCAATAAAGATCAACATAAACGTCAACAATGAACGAATAATTCGTTAATAGTTATGTTAAAATTAACAATTGACTATTGAGGTCATTCTCACGTTGTACCGCTTCACGTTAAACCATATGAGAGTATTCACAACTAAAGATGTTACGAGTAGTTCGCAATTAGAGGTCCATTTGTGAATGAGCTTACTGCATGAACTCTTAGTGGTAACACGCCATTGTGTAACACAAGAGGTCATAAATGCTTTCCAATATATGTTGAAACATTGTAACTATTATATTCCTAATCACACATCGAAATGTCTCTTTCAAAAACATGTACAAATATTATTCTCATCATATAATCTTTCACTGACAATGATTATAATTATCAACATTAAAGTACGAACTCTTGTTCATACCAGCTCCTCCAAAAGGGTCTTCAACCTGCTCCAAGAACTGACACCTGGACCTCCATCACCACAATCATTCCTGCAATCAAAATAATTCTCTTTAAAAAATTCACATCGATAAAAAAAAAAAAAATACCAACAGTACTTCAACACTTTTGTCTAACCCCCATTTTTTTTTTACCCCAAAGTGTCCACAATAGTATGACAAACTGTATATAAACTTTTAAGCAATAGCATTGGAATGATTTACAATAAACTGAATATAACGGTAGGAAATGGTGGTTGAGGAAAGTTGGATCAATGGAAAAAGCCATTATACTTATGCACACACATCAACGTATAAATATATATATATATTTCTGTAAAAGAGTATTAGAGGGAAGGACAATAGAGTAAAAGGTGTTGGAGAGTTGTGCACATATATATATATATATATATATATATATATATATATATATATATCTATATAATATAACCGTAGAACGATATAATAGAAAAGGAAGCAGGGCACAGGAGACACGTCATTGCGCGTTGAGTCTGCGAATGGAAGAGAATATAGAGACCGTGGAAGTTGGGAAACAGCCGCGAAGTTGAGAAGGCCCAGCGGTTTATACCTAGTAGTCGTGTAGCGCGATTCGGCGACGCGACCAAAGCTTTTGCGTGTGAGTATGCGCTCCTGAAAAGGATATATAGAAAGGATAGAAAGGATGGAGTGAGAAGCAGTTGCGCTACAGCCAGCAAGAAACTTTGCCTGTGGTACTGCTGCTGTACTCACTACAGTACTTTGGTCATCGTTCCAAATGGCAATGTTATATATAAATATATATAAGTATGTGTTTATATATATAAGTGTGTGTGGAGGAGAAGGTGGATGGGTTGCTGATGTAACAAAATATCCGTGTTGCTGCGGTATATTTTGTGTATACTATGACGATGAGACGTGAATATGTTTATGCTTGTCCAAATGATATAAAAGATCCAGGAATAAACCGACAAATATTCAAATTTATTTTGTTGTAAATTTTATTATCATTGGTTGAATCTCTTCTTGTCCTTTACTCTGACAGTTGCATGAGTAATATACAGAATTGTTGATTAGGGTGATGGAGAAATAATAGTGGATGGAAATTTGTGTTGATCAATGGTGATAACTCTGAATTTTAGAAAAACGTCTTGTGGTAGGTTGGTGATAATTGCGCGATATATTATCACATTTAGGAAGACCTTTTTTTCGATTTAATATATCAATAGCAGTTGTCACTATTTTTTTTTATGATTATTCATCGTTTTTTAGATTCGGAGATATAGGTAATTAAAATTGCAGGTATTAATTTTGTACGAGGTGTTCTACAAATGATTTCAACTGAAACATTATCCTCGAGGTATATAAACTAGTGGATATGAGAAAAATAAAAGAAATAACTGCTGCATAACAAAAATAAAAAGTTCTACTTCACTTAGTATTATCAACTCATCTACTCAAAATTTATCTGCTATATTTCAGCACACAATTTTATTTTTTTATCATTCATGTGCTAGATAGACCACCAACAAAATTCGCATCACTCACTTTGCAATTACTCTGATTATTTTTTTTAATTAAATTAAAAACCAGACATTACCAACCTTTGCTTTCATATATACATCTGGATGCAATTTTATCTGTGTTAATACATGTATACATATACAAAATGTATATGTGAAATGTTAGTTTAGACATCCAAGGCACGGATGATGAAAGATTATATCAAGCTAAATCGACATCACGACTAAGGTATTCGTTACACGTGTGCTCAACACGCGCCCTTCTCCCCATTGCTTCTTTGGAGTTAGTGCCGTACAAACCTCCCCCCTACGTGTGCGCGAATCACGAACCTAATCTAGCAAACTGACACGGAAAAGTGGAAATAAATCGAAGGTATTTCAAGTTCCCCAATCGAGATCCTGATGCTTTTCCCACTATATATCAATATCTCTATATAACCTCACGCTTATTTCACAACTGCAAGCACCAGAGGAAAGTTTAATCAATCTTATACTGAAAATATATTGCTTGTTTATATATATACCTGACTCTTTATTAATAATCTAAAATCATCTTCCAATCCCAGTTATCTTTCATTTTACAATATCTTTCATTATTTGATAAAATTTCTTTTGTTTCATCGAAGAACGCGAATTAATTTTAACGTATCAGAAAAATGTTCATCATTATTATTAATGTCTATATTTTTTCATTAACAATTATGGAAGAAATAATACAAATAGTGCAGTAAAGAATATGATGTGAATACAATTTGTTGGCAATGATACTTTGAAGATGATAATTGTTTTTTTTTTCTGGATTCGTCACTTAGTAAATTAAATTCTCTCGTAATTATTCGTCGACAATTAACATTATAAACGAATGAAAATAACAATGTCACTTATATTAATGTTTCATAATTATTTTTCTTCGTTTTTCTGTTTAACATTGATTTTTAAACTGTGTCATATTAAATAATATCTCAAAATAATTTTATTTTTCTATGAAAATATTCAACTCAGTTCTCCCCCATATTATTTGTGTTACATTGCATTTGTTTTCGCCGGTACAAATTGATATGAAAGTGTAGGTAAAAAAATAAGCGTAAAAAATAACAACAAAATGAGGAGTAGGGGGGGAAAAAAAAACCAAAAGGGATGAAACAGCTATCACAGCAGATTTTCATGACATAAAAAACAAATGAGAGCATTTTATTCTTGAAGAAATACTCCTGGAAATATCTGGTAGGATATTTTCAGCATATTTGCGCGCTGTCTCCTATACGCTTCCTCGAGGACCATTATTATTTCCACAGGTATTATTCACGATGCGCATCTGCAGCAGAGACTTTCTATATTTTATATATATATATATGTATACATATATTTGTGCATAGTATAGTTCTATGTCTGATACTTCCGTTTCATCGATTATCGAATTTCACCTTGGAACAAAACGACAACGACCTCCTTTTTCTATATTTTTATTTCGTTCTGTGATCACTTTTTTCTTTTTGTTGTCCCACTCCTTTTTTTTTCGACTCTTATTTCGGATATTTAACTTGTTAACATTTATTGCACTCTGCATATTCACATTGTCATGAAGAGAAAAGGGGATATAGAATAATAGTAAACATAAATGAAGTAAATATATCAATCACCGTAAATATAAAACGTTTCTATAATATATAAAGCACCCAATATAAATTATCCCATAAATTTTTTATTTATATTTCTATTTATTCAATATATTTTTCTTTTTCACTCCCATTCATATTGATATTGCTATGTAAAAAAGGAGGTAAAGAGGTATGGTACACTGCATATGATCGTGATGGCAGCTACCATACAAGTGTAAAAAGAAGACAGGTGAGCGCATGCGAATAGTTATGAAGGGGAAATAGAAGAAAAAAGTATCAAGCAAAGAAAAAAAATATTGTGAGGAAATATGCTATAGAAAATTACGGGCAACCAGGAGAATAGAGTAGGGGATGATAAAAGGTGGGGATGAAAGCAACATTCAGAGCGCGTAGGACTTTAAACCGCTGCGCGTGAAGCCGTCAGTCCGCACCGAGATTCCGGCGCGAATTGTTGTCGTTTTCGTATAGTGATAACAAGTTATAGATGGATGTCGCCGATTCACAATATCGTCACGGTTCTTCATGTTGTCGCGCTTGTTCCACTCCTCGTGGAAGGTCAGTGACAAATAGTTTACACGTTTCAACATATAAAATAAAAAATCCTGTGGATTTTATGTGGATAAAAATTTTTGTTTCATTTCCTCAACATTAATTTTAATAAACAGAACAAAAATGTATCGAATATAACCAGAAAAATTTATGGGACATTGATAAATAACAATTAATAAATTCATATTATTTCACGATAAATTTTTTATGTTTATAATTTCGCACAATGTCATTTTTTCATTTTTTTTTTCTATCCCCATAAATTTTCTCATCATCCCAAGAATTTTTTTTCTCCACCACATAAATCAAGAGCCACGAATTTTTTCAACAGCATCGCACACACATTTTTGTTTTTTTCCTTCTTGTTTCCACTCCGTTGTTCAATTTTTTATCTCGATTACAATAAATAAATAATCCAACTCGCTCGCTTCAATCACTTCCATTCACTCAACAACAATAAAACCCAAACAAAAAGAAAGACAACATAAATGATTCAAATCATCATTTCTTAAAGAAGAAAAAAAAAAAACCATACACTATTTCTCACCTAACTTCAAAATTGTTCACAATCATAATTTATCTACAAAAAAATTGTAATTATGTGTACTTTTTTTCAATACAGTTCACCCACTCTTCTATTGCTCATCCCGAATTTATTATTGTTGAAAAGAAGAAACAGAAAAAAAAAAAAGAGAATTCGAAACACATACACTCGATTAATTTCTTTGCTCTTGGCTAATAAAATTCTTGGCATCCTAGATACTGTTCTATATACGATTTATGGTTTAGATAGTTTGGCATTATATCCGCCTATTCTTTTTTTTTTTTCTTTATTTTCCTCTGTCTGTGCACACTACTTCCCCACACATATACATATATATCTAATTCTCTCTAGGCGATCTGTTACAAAAGATTACGTCGACCATAAATGTAGCTCGACGGTGGGCGCGCGCTATCGCCCTTGGATTCAACAGTATAGATATTCTATTGCATAAAGTATAGAGAGACATGGATTAATCTAAAGATCGTTTATAGATGTTTCTAAGTATTTGACTATTATCCCTTATATATACATATTTATATATAAAATATTTTTGAAACAAATATAAATCGTGAGATTATAAATAAAAAGAAAAATCGTAAGCACATCTGCTAAATTATTTCATTGCTTTAATCTTTTAATAGCTTGAGAATTGACGATACGATCATTTACTTTACATTCACCAATTGGCTCTTAGCATTAACGATTAACAAATGGCAAAGTGTCTTTACAAAACGCCCAGCCATTAAGAATATATAAATAGCTATAATATTATCTCACTAGTTTATTGTATGATTAAAGTCAGCACTTTATTTTAATGCATTTACTATTGAGTGTATGTGGTTTGTGATAAAATAAATTGTTTATAAAAATTAATTTGATATTCTATATTTAGGGTGGTATCTATTTTCATATGTGTATGTGTATGTGAATTTGCAATATAAAACGTGTATTCAGTTTTCAATTCTGTTTTGAAGTGTATCTTGAAGGATGTGCCTTCAAGGATTTTCTCTGTACACTCAACATGTCTTCAAGAATTTTTTCTTTATATCTTTCAATACAACTTGGTTTCATTTTCATAATATCTTTTATCGTGCCATATGTTATCTCCAATACATCTTTGATATAAATTTTTTAAATATACTCCCAAGAATTTATGAATTAAACCTTTATAACACTTTTCTGAAGGTTATTATTATTTGTTTTTCGATCAATAATTTTCACTTGAATCTTCAAACTTCAGCATTATTATGTCTTAAATTATTTTATACAATATCAAATTCCCTCAATCTCTTCAATTATACACTGTAAATCGTAGTGTGTTATTTATACCAAATGTATATATGTGTTATTAAAAAATATTTAAAATCATTGCAGTAATTTGTAACACACTTAGAAGTGTCTTAATTTTCCATACATAACTCTAACCCTGTAGCACATGTTAAACTAACTTAAATTCGCAGTGTATAAAAAATAAAATTCATCATTTCACGTGTAAAACGATTGTTGAAGAAAAGAAAAAAAAAAAAGACAAATTTATATTATTTTCCCTCAATGTGAATAATGTGACTGCAAGGATGGATGGCAAGCAGTTGATCAAAGAGAGTTAATGGCCGAATGGTTTGATAAATCCGAGATAATTAATCACTGGCAAAAGGCTCAACTAACGAACGCCAACTCCTTTACCCTTCCCTTTATCATCTCCTCATTCACATTTCTTGAGGTTTGTCTCGCTCACCCATTCTTCAATTCTCTATTGTCTTAGTCATCACATTCATCAAACATATCTCAATTTTTTATCAGCACACTGAAACAAACAAATACTTTTATTAAATAATTCCATTATATCATAGACTTAAATTTTCACCTATATATAACCTTTAACATTTCTCATATACCAAGTCATTTACCTTTTTCCACTTCTCCAATGTTTGTTCGTGATATAAAGAAGAAATGTGAATGAGTAAGGTTTAAATGATGTTGTCCCAGCAATTGACTAGAGTCTCTTTCTCCTTTTCCATACCTTTTCTCACTTCTCCTTTTAGACTTCATAATGGCACGTCGGGCACTACCATCGAATTTATGCTAATGTTCTATCACCCATACATACATATATATATACACATCGTGAATAGCTATAAGTATTTCAACGATTCAGTATTCAGCAACGAGTGCGGATCGAAGTCGTTGTGATAGAGGGTAGAAGCATTTCCAAACGATTGTGCCACACACACACACACACATTTGAAACACAAGCTTGAGATTTAGTAACTCACCCTGCAAAGAAAAAAACCATTACCAACACCAAAACACCACCAACACAATTCTTATTTCCACTTATGATGCCTTTTTTTTCTTTCACTCTCATATCTTTTTATATCATACACTTTCAAATACATTATGAGAATTGATATTGAACTCGAGCCAATTCGTAAGTATAATATCACGAGAAATATTTCATCAAATGGGGCTAAATAATAATAATAATAATAATAATAATAATAATAGTAATAATAATATAAATAATATTCTCATCACTTTTCGCCTGTTCATCAGAATATTTTTTCTTCTTCATCTTCATTTGCCATAAACATTTGTTACAAATGTACAATTTTATTGAAATTCAATTTAGAAATATAGTTTTTTTTTCTTTATTTCAATTGAATTTTTGGTGATAAATTAATTGTTATAAATTTTTTGGTTTATGAAATTATAAATGACGTTTTGGAATCGCGTTGAGTAAAATAATGGTGTGTTGTGCCTGACCAGAGTTTGACCCACTCTACTTGTATGAAAATAGGAAGAGAATGGAGATAGAGACGAATAGAGCGACGAGACCGCATGTGTTTATGTATAACGGAAGGACACAAGCTCACCACTGAAACATAGGTCTTGTCCCGCGCATATATTTCACATAAATATATACATTTGTACATATATATATATATATATATGTATATATTCAACCGCTTGCCAGATTGCGTTAATTAATGTTAATTGTCCGTACTAATAAATAACCGTATGAATAAACATATTTGTTTAGCTGTAGAAATTTGTGCACAGTAGAACATTTCAACGACAATCAGGATAGTTAACATAATGATTATATATATATTTAACAACGTGATATTAAATAATTTATTTGTTGAATATTAGAAAAAAAAAGAAAATAATATTTAATTCAAGAATTTATTCAAATGGTATTTTATAAAATATCACATTTCCATAAATGTTGAAATGAAAATAATAGAATTTCAATATATATATATATATATATTCTGTAAATATTCACACTCACTTATTCGAGTTTGAATTCGTTATATATTTCATTTCTTTTTTTTTTTTTTAAATCCCAATATTTCGATATTATTTATCATAGTCGAGCGATTTGTGATTGTTTTTTTTTTTTTTATTTTTCTGTCTATATAGAGTGTGTGCGAGTGATTTCGTGTCAATTTTATTCACATAATATTGTATATTTATAAATATATTTTTCTGTCGTACATTTCGAGATCCAATTTCGTAATAATGTATTTTTTTTTTCTTTTTTTTCCATTATTTATGGGAGGTAAATAAATGTTCATATTTGTGCATAGGTATATGACGATATAGTTTATCAACAAATTATATATAAATATTCAATAACCAGTGTATTTCACTTGGTATCAATTTGCTCTCTTGTGTTTGATATCTTTCATATACAATATAATCGTATACATATTTAAATATATGTATATATATATATATGTATGTATACCTTCATGTTTATATTATTTATGGATATGTAAATGTGCAATACCCATGGGATATACATTATTGAGTACATCAATTAACCGGAAACGAATTTAACTGTGCATAAGCATTAGTATAATATTGGTTTCGATTGTCAGTAATATTGTGAAATTCTATATGCAATAGGTAAATTCATATATATTGTTTAAAATAGAGCAACGATTAAAATAATACGATACTTATTATTATTGTTAATTATTTAATATTTAATTATAAATATTATTGAGAATTTTAGGCAATTAACTTTTAGTCTTTTTTGTTTATCAAATTAATTTTCATATTTAATTTTTTTCAAATAAAGTGATGAATTATTATTTATCACTTTATTAAAAATTTGTATTCAAAGAGATATTAAAAGAGTGAAAGGAAATGAAATATATTCACAACTTTTAAAATGTATATTTCTAAATGAGGAAACTTTGGTGATATTTTCTTTTTTTTTTTTATCTCTCCTGCTTCATTTTTTTTTGTTATTTTTTTTTTTTTTACTTTTTTCTTTTATTCAGGACAAGCGTTCACGATTTTCCTCAGCACATTTTCATTACGTTTTGCTGGCAGTGCTAACTGAGCCAAGCGGCGTTATGGTTTAACCCAGACAGAGAGGCAAAGCAAACCTACCATTCCCTTTATCCACCACCACCCTCTCTTTATATAAACATGTATTTGAGTGTTTTAGTATGTTAGTATATGTGTGTATGGTTTACATTTTGTACATGTATTTGTGTTTGTGAGTAGAAACGAGGAATTTTTATTCACCAAAACAATTTTACTTTAGTTGCTCACTGCAATGCGCTGGGAGCAACCAACTACCCTAAAGTATAACCATCTCGCTCTCTCGCTCGATAGTCATGAATTTCACCAAATCTAAATATAAATAATTGCATGTTCTCTTTTTGTTGTGTAAATACCGCATTGGAAATATTTATACACGTCACAGCACCACAAATTCATTTCCTGACACACAATTTATTCTATTTAATGAACTTTGTTACATGACAAAATATTTTCATTCAATATTCAAATATTTATTTTTCTTCCGCAAATAAATCCATTATTAAAAGTCCTTTTTGGACAATTTATTCAGTGGAGTAATTCCATTCCCAATATATAATGTTTATTGCTACTTCATTACAAACTATTTTTCCATCAGAATTAACTGTTGTAGGTAGAGAATAATTCTTAAATAGTTTAAACTGCAGAATAAGCTTTAAATATTAATTAGAAATATATCTATACATCATTTTTATATTGGCCATTAATTTCATCATATAATTGCCATATTAAAACTGAAATGATGGAAAAAAAATATTGAAACTGAAACACTGCCAAGATATTTTGTAATACGACATGGAAAAACTTGGATGACGTGTGTGCCAGTTACAGAATAAAAAGAATTCACTGAGATTCGTAAGCTGGATATCCGCAACGAGCACGATGACGCATCGCGATAATTCTTTATCTTTACGGGTGCAGCAGCAGTAGCAGTACCTCCACCACCACCACCACCACCACCACTAGCACCAGCGAAGACAGGAAAAAAAATATAGCAACAGAGTATACAGCGTTTGCTCTGCACGCGGCCACATAAAATACGTTCGTGCGAGGAAAGGTTAACCAATTAAGCCACGAGCGCGCATGCTTGTGAAGAGAAAATAAGAGGAAGTGAAAAGAAAGCGCACATAGTGGAAACGAAAAAAGAAAGTAAAACGAATGATAAGTACGTACTTGGTAAATTGGTTGGTTGGCTGGATTTATCTTCTTAAATCATTTTCGTAGAGAGAGAGTGGGCAACCGACTGGCCACCAGCTTGAACAAGAAATGAAAGCCCCATCTAAAGGAGGAAATATAGAGACGATCGGACGACAGCGACTAGAGAGGATTGTGGTGTTTTGTTATATACGATGCATCAGAGAAAGAGTGAGACAAACCGAGAAGAATTGTGTAAGGAAAAGGAAAAACGGAATGGGGAACAGGGTACATCAAGTGAGTTGAGAGTGGAGGTCGATGCCAACGAAAATTGCGCGTTGGTACAAGGCACGTTCGATAGAAGTTTCACGGGCGATAAGCCGACATCGACCTCTCTACGATCCTATATCCAAGACCTTGTTTTCACTTTTTTTATTCCACTCACTCTTTTTTGTGTATTGGACGTTCGAACGATATACTTATGTGTATCGAAAAAATTTCCCATTTGAACTGAACAAAAATGGTGTATACGTGCAGCTGTAAAGTTACTTATTTTGCATAAATAACATTTTTCGGCCATTTGGTATTAGGTGAAGAAACAGGACTGAACTAGCATTGGAATTGAATAACATTTCACGAGAGAGCCCACACATGAGAAGGAAGATATTAACTGAGATTTTTGCTGGCATTATACCAGGATTTTAGCAATAAAAGAGGCAACTGCAATTGAATTGAAAGAAAAATCGGATTTATAGATAAAGCAATGTTTCCAACATCGTTAACCCCCAAATGCACGATTTTCTGTTTCAAAATCACAAATTGAGTTTCGTTTGCTCGTAAAACATGTTACAAAGGAAGTACCTGCGAAATCCGTTCTCGGAATGACTCATTTCATTTTTTGACAGTATATGAAAAAGTTGTCAATAGCCCAAAAAGTTGCATTCACGTTTTCTTAATCTCAAGAATTCGCTTTGGGCAATGCTTGCAATGAATAACTAGCATTTTTCAAAACCATCCCACATAACTACGAATGCGATTCAGTGTATATAAGAAAAATATAGAATAAAGGAACGGACCATAAGTAGTATAGGATAATAAGGCTGAAGGGCAGTTTTAGCGTTGGATTGTGAGCGGTGATGATGGTGATAGATGGTAGTAGAGAATGACTTCGCTACGGCGTCCAGAGATACCACTCGCTATAGGATAATCTGCCCGCGATAAAACTAAGCCGGAACTAACACCTCCCAATCCGCCCTACATAAAAAAAAACCAAGCCTTGGTTCAGTACTGAAAGCTCCCGAGTGTCACCAAAGTGCTCGAATATTTTAGTATCCTCCATCACTCTTTATCTTATTTTAGTTCAATCAATTTGCCTGACCGCAACCTCACTAACCATTTACTCAAATCCTATATTTAACTACACGCTACATAGCCACATTTGGGTTATTTTCATTGGGAAGGTGTGCTTTCGTTGCGCGCGGATTACATTGGAACATTGTGGAACACTAGATTGCTACCTCGGGCGTATAGTTTCATACTCGTGGAATTGAAGATTCAAGTATACAGGTATAGAATACATACAAATGGATAATATGGGTTGCGGTTTAATGGATTTTCTTGAATGAGCAAGTATTTTCCTCGAATATATAGCTCCATGTATAGATCCTCATATAACTGTGCACATGTTCACTATACATATAGTATTGAGGACATTTCTAAAGGGTATATACAGTGTTCACGATTTGTCATGATTTCAAAATGGAGCCAATGGCAGGAAATATATAGCAAGCGGAGGGTTAATGGCCCCTGTAGATGCTGTATTGGTACCCGTTACATATATATATATATATAGATATTGGTGCTTTGAGCCATTGGAAAATTGACGAGGTGCACGGGGTTAAGGGTTAATTACACGGTGGCGCGTAACGTGCCGTGAGCAAGGTTAAACTTTGGACACCATTGATTTGTGGTGAACTAGCGTTTGGCGACCAAGAGTATGAGTAAAGGAGTGAGTGAGAGAAACACAAGAGGGAGGTTAAGAAGGAACTCGGAGGGTGTGAGAATATAGCGTGGATGCTATATAGATAGGAAGAATAGAGAATGCGAGAGTCAACTGCACCAAAACGGCGAGTGAGATCGTGTCTGTGATGGAGAAACTTTGCCTTGGTAGCTTGGATGCTTGTGCTGTCGCTGGTTGCCGCTAGCTTCGCACTACTGCCATGGTGCTGGTCTCTCATCTTCGAAGCTCTAGGCTAGAGGAGACCAACGTTTCGTATGTACTCGTATACGAACATTCGCGGTTTCAACACAACTGGAAACTTCATTTCACCCAGACCTCACCCATTCTGAATAGCTTCAGGCAAGATAATCTCGCACTTGCTTCGCAGATGTTTCACGCGCGAATGAAAATATGTTCGTAACCTTTTGCTTTTTTATTGTTGCCGCTCGCTCATCTGCTCAGATATGCATATTCTACCATATTATAATTTTATACAGTAATTTTATAAAAATATTTTCATCAAGAAATGTACTAGAATCGTATGGCAGAATATGATATGCTGAGATGGTATTCGACAGATAGTACATTTTGTAATGAGTCTTGAAAACATGGAGTATTTTCTTCTGAGTGATCACAAAGTAACAGTAATCACGTGAGATTTTTCAACAATAGCCAATATGTTGGATGATGTAGTGGTTGGGTCATGTAATCTCGTGTACCAGAAAGACGTTCAATTGAAATGAAAAAAAGCAAGGAATAAGGGTAAACACATCTATGATAGAACTTACTCCAACGTATCTATGTATTTTTATCATATATATGTGTAAGGGAGAATAAGTGTTGGGTTTCACGAAAGAACGGGTGGGAACAAGTGGGTGCACGATAGTGCAATCTCCCGGCGGTGTCGCGTTTACCGGGTGAGTGACTCTCACACACTCTCAAACTCTGGCTGGGTTTGATCGTACCAGTCGTTCTCTTTGGCACAAGGCTCCTCGACCAGTACCTCGCGCAAGTACAAGAGACGCGACCTCGTCAACGAGGATTCCGTCGAACACAGATATACACTCCAATGTGCTATACCGATACACTCCAACAAATTACTGCTAAGTTCTCAACTGTTCTCACAATGTTCACATCGTTATTTTCCAATCCCTGTTCTCAAACTCTGTGTCATTTTCTCATAGTGATGAACACTTATTTCTTAAAAATGGTATTGTCACGAAAATCTTCACTTTAGGTGTATGAATGCAATTATGAAAACTTAGAACTGAACAATTGTTGAACGATCCATCCAGTATATAATTAGTTTTGCATGATCGGATTCAGTGCTCTTCTCCGAACAATAGTGCAATATTGAACGTACAACTTTTTGTCCAATCCCTTGAAAGTTTCCATCGTCGTTGCGCCATCATTTCTACTCTTTTTACGCTTATTACTCCATTATTCATTTGGCTGCTCTTTTTATTCTCGACGACCATTTTTTTCTCTTCCGATAATAATAGTGAAACTTTTTCCCATTTTTTTTTTATTCCATGCACCAAATGAATAACTTTGCAAATATAGTTGTGAGAATTGAAAAGAAAAAAAAATGAAATAAACATTCGATTGAACACTCTGCTTCCATTAGTTTATTGTTTGATTATAGAAAAATATGGTTCGTATATACGAGAACTTTTATCAATTATGACGAGTTATGCGCTTGAATATGTTCAAAGTTGACGTAAAGCTATACTGGAAGGTAACTGCGTTAATGAAGCATTATTCCAATATATACGAAGAGACAGAGCACTGAAGCCCCTCTTAATGTGTTCTCGACGAAAGTTTCAAGGCTTCCATTTTGATTGTGCCGGCATACATATTCTCATCTGCCACCTCTTCATATGTGCTTCTATATAGTGAGACCGCAATAATGCCTTTTTAGATGAAGTTAAATCAATTAACGTCGCGATATTACAGTTTAAATTGTGAAATTATAATCATAAATAAATAATAAAATAGGCTGCAGTACTAATTATCTTGCACCTTTGAATAAATGGTTCTCTAAATTGATAATCAATCAATATTCACAAGTATTAATGCTCCTAAAATTGCACATTTCATTTCATATTCTTCCGTAAAATACTGCACGAAAATTATGAAAAAAAAAAAAAAAACCTGTGGAAAAAATATTGCTCCAATCTATTCTTTTGTATGATAAATGGAAAAAGGTGTAATGGGTAATTGCCCGTGACATTTTCAATAGAAAAACGTTTAAGAAGTTGAGAAGTCGTAAGTTTAGGTGCGCGAAGGATGAAAAGTATATAAGTATAAGTTAGATAGATAGATAGATAGATAGATGGATAGATAGGACAGTGAAAAGGAAGGGACAAGGAGTTTCAGAGTGTAAAAGAGTAAGAGTAAGAGTTTAGTGAGAAGAGCATGAAAACTTGGACGTAGGAGAAAGATAGAATGTATAAGAGGAAGACAATGACCAAAGAAGTGGAGACAAGACGGACGACTGAGACAAGCACGGACCTATCATGTTCGAAAACTCTCTGAGAGGATCGACTTGGAATCCCATCTTAATGGGGACGTCATTCTGGATAAATTGCGGGGTATCGTAGTGACGAGAGGGCACTGCCCGAAGGACCAAGTCGGAAGTACGTGAGCAGAATTTGGTTATGTACTCAAGAACCTACCTTGACGACTCGTTATATTACCGGGCTCTATATTGCTGTATCTATCGTCTACTCTTGTGTTTTCTCAAAATCTACCCGACGGTAACGAGTGCCTGTTCTTTTTTTCAACGAGCACAAGAAAATAGAAGGAAAGAAATGAACTTACGTATAAATTATGATTTTTTTTTTTTTCTATCTTAACGAAAAAGAGGAAGAATAAAAAATCATTTCAGCAAAATTTTATGTTGTCATTTTGTCAATTCAACTCAATTTCACGTAGGCGAGTCAGGGGTTTCAATGTTCAGTTGGCATTACTATTCACTCAAGTTATTCTTCAACCGTAAATAGAAATAAAAATTGTAAAAAATATTAAGCACTAGTATGTTCACGATATAAGGTAATTTATGAGGAAAGATTCATTTATTTGAAATGAAAAACGGTCTTATCCCTTATAAAATGTCGCGTATTTGAAATTTTATTGAAAGTAATGGCTTAAATATTTCAGGAGGATGAAGCTAGAATTTATTATTGATGGATATATCTTACGTGACGTAAATAATCAAATCTACATAGATAAAATGAATAGAAATTCAAATTCATTTTTTTTTATGTCATTCTAATTACTTTGGGACTGGGTCAATTGTGGTAGTCCATCTGAAATATTATTGCCTTGAAATACAATTTTATCGAATTGTTCCCTCAAATATTCACCAAAAATACTAAAACTTTATACCTAAAATATTTCTTTATCTTGAACAAATAAAAGATTTATCTTTGGAACAAAATGACATTTTTCGTTACGTCTGAATATCATCAAAAGTTGAAGGAATTTCTAATATTTGAATTGGAATGGAAATTAATGCTGGTACTTGTACCAATGTTCTCAAATAAATTTTAAACAAACTTACCTTTTCTTTAATTAATTCATAAAAATATTTCTTACCCAATTCAAACTAATGAATACTATCATTCCTCGGTAGTATAATGGCAAGTATATTCTGATAATATTATCAGAAATCACTCGCGAACAATTGTATTAAATTTTACTGAATTTGGCGCAGTCCCAAAGAAAAAAAATAAAAACAGAAAAAAATAAGAAATTATATTATTACTCAACCGAAATGAAAGCTGCTCTTCAACATCAAATCCACCTTGTCAATATAAATGTAAATTGTAGTGTACTCCCCAATACACATACGATTTTGTGTATAACTATAAATATATATATATATATATACCGTACAGATATTTGAGTGCATCCCCATGGGTTCGATTCCGACTCTACGAATATTGCAGATGGCCTTATGGGAACTGGTTACAATTGAATCGTTACCTGCGCACGGATTGGAATGTCGAATAATAGACTGGGAACGTTATATTTTACATGCACGATTGAGAAAAATCCGATCACCAACTTTTCGTTTATCACAAAAAAATAAATAAAAAAATAAAAAAGAACCGATATGGAAAAAATTGTTCATGGTAATTTTTTTTTTTTTCTATTCATTCATTCTTTCATTCAATTTTGTTATCATTTCAACGAGTCATTTCACTCTATCCCTGCAATTGATATTGTGCAATTCGTTTGAGCCAATCGACTGTAAACAAATCTGATTGTTTAGCTCCAAAAAACATGAGCTGTATAAAAAAATATAGAAATGATTTTGATACTATGAATTAGTGATATTGAATAAACACGATTTGGAATATATGTGATGGGATGATAAAACTATTGATTGGTTTAATTTCTTAATGAATCTGCACATCAGAGTGTTGGAGATATTCAATTCCAGGAAATTATTTATACAATGAGTAATTGATTATTTTTAAAAATTCATGGATGCACTTATGACGATTTATTATTAATGTTGCAATGAAATTGTGGAAATATTGTTTTTTTTTTAAATATTCAAATACATGATATCATTATTTATAATTGAATTACGTTTCCTTTTCCACTTTTTCTTGTAAGAAGTAAAGTATCGATATACGATATTTTCAATAATGAATTTAGTTAATATTTGAAATTTATTCAAACCGATGTAGTTCATGTACATATATGTTATTATAATATAATGGAAATTGATCACAGTACGGTTGTGATTTAATATACACTGTGTTCAATAACGTATTCAAAAGATTCTTTTATATACTTTCGTCAAAGTCTTTTAATTCAATTTATTTTTCTGCTTTGTATTGATATTGAGATGTGGGAAATTTAGTGACGATAAATTCTAATCTCATCTGTCATTGGATACCCCAAAAAAAAAAAAAACCCCTTTCACATTTAATAATTTATAACAGTAATAAAAAAATTATGCATGTGGTTGAGCGAATAAATTTAAAATCCAAGAAAAATAAAATCATAAATGACAAAAAACAAAAAGAACAAATCCCTACTGGAAGACAGAAAAAAAACGCAAGAAAGTAATGACAAAAGTCTGATTGGATAGGATTTCTTCAGCGATTTCTTGGCACAAGAGGTTTTTTTTTTTTTTTTTTTTTCATTCCTTTTTCTTCTCTCTTTTTTTTTTTTGTCTTCACCAAGAGATTTTCTCGTGTGACGTAATTCGCGCAGGTGATGCGCACACCCCAAAAATCCACAATGAATCCGAGTGAGAGAAGTGAGCAAGAGAATCATAAATTTTAAGTCCCAGGTTAACCGAAAAAAATAAAGATAAATAAACGAAAAAAAAAAAAAAAAAAAAAAAATTATGGAAATATTAAAATACAGGAGATAATCTCAAAACTTCAACGAAGAAAAATCTGTTGTCCCATTCTAAACATGAATGATTTATTAAAAAAGAAAATGGAAGAAAAATAAGAAAAAAAAATAAATAAAAATACTGCAAACTTGAATTTAATTGAATGACACTCTCTACATTTAAAAATTCGAATGCAATAGAGTGTTAATTAATTCACCATCACATTTGAAATAAATTGAACAAGATAGATCATGAATAAAAATTGTGAAATGAAAAAAGGGAATGGCACAAAAAAAAAAAAAAGCAAAAGAGTGGATATGAAAATTGCGAATAAAGAATAGTGGATTGGGTCAACTTTTTAGTTGTATAAAGTTGGAAAGTTATATTCTTTTCTTCTACATACATAGTTATCTACCCCTAGTGCTGTTGCATATATGCGTCTAAATTCAACGCTATTTTATTTAGTTCGGTCGAGAAATAGCGCTGGAAGGTAGTACAGGATATAAAGCTTATACCAGCAAGGATGCACGCCAAGTCTATACAGTTGTATATTTATATACAAAGAATGAGGAGAAGGGAACTTGGAAGAGAATAAAAAAATAGACAAAAAGCAAGAAGATGGAAAAGAAAAAATAGAGAAAAGCTAACCGAGTAAAACCTTGGCAAGAGTGTAGCATTATTTTTACTTTATTACACTCGCAGCGTCTGCGCATACTGTAATTATTAGGCTAATTGTCAATTTTCCAACAGTACAGATAGAACAGAGTTAGTTCAAGATGACTATTAATTTCACGTACTTTTCATCTGTTTTGCTTCTTCATTAAAATGCAACTTGTAACATAACTACCTTGACGTTCCAGCACAATATTATCTCTATTTGCAAGCAATATTTAATCGTTGTCCATAGCTTTCAAACTTTATTAAAATTTCCACGTTATAAAAACTTCAATTATTTTTATGACTCTCACAATTATCCATAAACATTATATCAATGATGCAAGTGCTTTTGTGTAAAATGAGTGAATAACTTTTCTATCCAATTACTCTCGCTATTTTATATTTTTTCCCCTCTGACACAATATTTTTGCTTCATTAAATATATATCGAGAGGGATATATGATATTATTGTAACAAACGAGAGGATAATTTATTTATATAAATAGAGAGAAGATTATTGAACCCTCAATTGATTGACCCAGTTCATATGAACTTTTTAAATTTTATGTTCACCGATTTTTCGTTTGCAATGGTTGCATTCATAATTGAATAGTGTGAAAAGTTCTGAATGGATTTCGATGTTCTATATGTCAATATTCAAGTTAACCGATTGGGTATCGATAAAAAAAAAAAAACATTGAAAACGAGAAATTAGGGAAGAAATGGTCGCACGGAAAAGTTAATGTGATTGTGGTGTGTTATTGAAGGGTCAAATATGAACATGTTTCATTCAATAATTATTGCTCATAAATATTACGTGTAAATAATTAAGAAACAAACTTACTTTAAATACAAATTATATTCATGCCCTTATAAGTTCTCTAGCTATTCCCTTGACTCATGGGGTAGTTGTGATCTTTCATTTCACATGGTGATTTATTTTTTATTTTTTCAGTCTATATTTTTTTCCTTTTTTTAATTCTATCATCACCAAGTTTTCTATATAGGGTTTTCTCGGTCTCTATATATTGCTCTGAGTTTATTTCATCTTGCAAACGTATACGTATATGTATATATATATATAACAACACGCTCACAACTTTGCAAAGCATAAAGTTATTAATTAAACTCGATTTTCCATACCTTTGCTATACATACAATACACTTTTCTCGTCTTTCTCGTCTCTCTCCTGTCGCTTCTTTTTTCTTTCTTTCTTTCTCTCTCTCTATCTACCTCCCTTCCATCTACACACCCTACCGTTTTTGCGCACTATATGTGGCACCAGCCGCATCGGAGAATAAATGGAGAACGAGCACGGGATTTTACGGGCTGTACTTTGGAGTCGCAGTAAAAAAATTATTATTATTTATTTTCATGGATTTTTATTTTTTGTTTTCTCACTAGTATTATTATTTTATTTTTTTTCTTACTCGTTCTAGCGATTTTGCTTCTTATTTCTTTACTGGGGTTATTAATTTTTCGAGTCCATTGCCAATACATTTGTTGCCGTTGAAAATTTTTTTCTGTTCCTCAAAACCCTATGTTATGCACCTTTGCATTGGCGGCAGTGATAATTCCCTTCACGATTATCATAAATTAAAAAATAAGAGAGATTCTTGAAGGGTGTAAATACTACTATCTCAAGAACTACAGACTTCTCAAAATTTAATTTTTTTTTTCATTAATTGGCACTCAACCAAAAGTCAACATTTTTTTCTTGCACTACGAAAAATGTAAAATAAAATTGTTGAGTCTGAAAAAAGTTGTTGGAGCAAAAAAAAAACATCCACACGCCTTAACGTGGAAACATGTGTTGTATACGTCCCTTAAAAATTTCACATCAATCGAATAATTAGAGCGTGAATAATGTTTACTGCGAGTTCAAAAAACATAATTCAAAATTCAAAAAAACTAAAAGTTCCATTTTTTTAAAACTTCTATCATAATATTCCCCCTTACTGTAGATATTTTCATGGACTCGTTATCACTTGAATTAGTTGAAGAAGAAGTGAGTGAGTAGATGGGTGTAAGTAAAAAAAAAAAAAAATAGGGGAATGTTAGGGTGAAAAGGGGCAATATGAGGCCGAAAAAAAACGGAGCGAACGAACGAAAAAGGTGGAAGATTTGCCAGCTGGAACGAGCTCAACTTCGTCAAAATACCCCTTGGGGTGTATAAAGCCATATTAGACGAAAGCTGTGCGCGCAAGCTTTGTGCAATAGCTCTACCTCGTGGTTAATATATATACATGTATATACATATATAAATATATATATATACATTACGTTGTAGTTTGTTATACACATGATATCTATGTATATATATCCATATACCAGTTCCCAAGAATATGATTTTTTTGCGGCTTTACATTCCTGTTATGAACTCGGTGAATGTAAATATCATGAAAATGCATTGTTACTGGAATTTAAACAACAATATTCAAGCCTTTCAACACGAAAAAAAAAAAAAGAACAAAGAATGGAGACCTATGCATTATAACAGAAAAAAGAAAGCTTTTCTTTCATATTAATTGCTATTGTAATACATTATTGTAATACTACGGAATGATAATAAATTCATTGAATTGTTTATGACAATCCTACTATTTAAATCGTTGTATAATTGGTCTTTACAACCCTTCATTTATATCTCTTAAAAAAAAAAAAAATGTAAAAGAAAAAACAAACTCCCAAGTGGAAAGAAAAATTGTCTTGTATTCACCAAGTGTATATGTACACATTTTTGTATTTTTTTTTTTAAACTCACCTTCATCTCCGAGACGGAAACCACCCACTCGATTGCTACACAACCCCCGTATCGACATTCTCGTGATAAATGAATCGTGGACATCTACAATATACTGTATCTGCTGTATACAATCCACGACAAACATCGTTGTCACTGTCGTCGACTTGAAAAAAAACAAAAAATAATAAAACGAAAAAAAAAGAAAGGAAAATGAAATAAAAAAAAAAAGATGAATCGATGCGTACGTATACACCACAACTGTATATAAATATAAATAAAAATTGTAAACATATATAAAAGTCGCGAGTGCTTTATGATCCTTCAAAAAATGTCGTGAGTTCAATTGTGAGCGAACACGAAGAGGAAAAATTTTTTTTTTACTCCTCTCATCGTTCAACATTATTTTTCATGTATATTTCTTACATACATTTATTTCTTTTCGCTCATCCTGACTAGTTTCAAGACAATTTTTCTTCTGTCTATATATTTTTGTGTGTGTATATTACAGTATTGTGAATTTATATTTGTATATTTATATTCACAAGAAAATAATTCACCTGCCTAAGTCACAATAGCAATACTGACTGCGAGTTGACTCGCGATTCTTCCATTAATCGCGGTGCTGTCGCCCTCAGCGACCTCGTCAACTCTCGTGCTTTCTATACTATTGTAAAGGTCACACGAAGTATTATTATATATAGGGAAAATATCTGGGAGTTTATATATATATATATATATATGTGTGTGTGTATTATATACTCACTGCGTTGCGGGTGTGCTCTTTGTATGGATAAAATGAAGCATGGCAGAGAATAAGGGTTAGAGGAATGAGGTAGTTGAATACACAAAGGGGTGAACAAAGAGGAAGAAAGAAATAATACAGAAATATTGATATAAAAGAAGTTGTGGAGAGTGATATGAAGCGAAATTTATTTTTCGAGGAAGACAAGCATCATAATTATAATGATGTCACGAACATGGAGAAATGTGAAGATATCGTGCGATTTGGAATAAAGGAGTTTGATAATAGGAAGATTTATTTTGGTTTTTTGGGTGAGAGAGTGAGGTGGTTTTTTTTTGGTGGATTCTGGCGGAATAAGTTCGTGAGAATGAGAGAATGGAGCAGAGGGATTTTTATCATTGGTGGGGTTATAGTGGTTTTTTTTTAATGAATTGGATTTTGATTGGTTTTTTTGGAAATATGTTTCATTCTCCATAACTTTCATGATTTACAATATTTTGTCATGAGATTTTGCAGAAAGTTTGCCTATAGAATGACGAAATTTTTGAGTGCTTGTTTACCTTTTTATCTCTATCCGTTCCGGAGATAAAAATTTAAGAGTGAAGGCTAAATTTTCGGGGTCATCACTGCGACATTCTTTATCATCTTTTTCTGATTCAAACATTTTATTCCTCTCTGCCTCATGCGTAGCATAAACATTTTGAATTCTCGTATAGAATATTTAAACACACATGGGGGAGAAAGGGGAGAAAAAAAAATTGAGGGTGAAATAACAGGGGCGGTAAAAAAAAAATATTGGAATGAAAATATAAAAAGACATATTTTAAAAATTCCAGAGGTGGTGCATGAAAAAAAATTTAGAAATTTGAAATACAGTGGTGACAGCTGTGCCAACTATTTACAGGACGCTTGGTGCGCGGTAGATTCCCAGAGGTTTTTGTAATCGAGTCAGAAAACGCTTGACGAAAATCCAATTGCTATTCACTGTTAAGGTTGAAGACGTGGCGCTCTGCGGAATTATTTTCTTCTGCATTTTCCATGACACTCTGGCTATGCAAATGAATTTAAAAAATTACTATTTTTTTTTTTTTTTCCTACTCACTGCGTTGACAAGTCACGTCATTATCATTTTATAATACTAGAATTGGTTGCAAAAAATATTCAAATGACTCTCGCAATATCCGTCAAATATTTATGGAATATTTGAATTTTTATTCAGTAAATATTTTACACAAAAATTTTCAATCTCAATCCGCAATTTCAACTGTTCACTATTTATCAATTCCATTAATTCCACCATCAAACAAATATGATTCCAACGTAACCACCACAATTCAATTGTTATCAACCCACCTATTTTCACCCCTTATTCTTCCACTCCTTGAAAAGAGAATAAAAACTTGAAATACCAGCTCAATTCCAATACTCTCTCATATTCAATTACCAACTTCATTTATTTATTCTTATTTTTCCAGGACGGCGTGCGAGAAATCTCGATATACTTCGAGAAAAATCGAATCATCACTTGCAGCCGCACGACACAACCGCTGACGATTATAAAAATTGTAAGTTGCTCAATTTCAATGAAAAGAAAAAAAAGAAGACAATAAAAATTTTAAACAAAAAATGAATGATAATAATAATATAAATATTAATAATAATAGTAACAATAAAAATGGAATCCATGTCACATTAATAACTGCGCCATCTCTACAGTTGAATTCATGAAACAGACTGTTTCATGGTTTCGTGGTTGCGCACAATATACCATAGCCATTACGAGGGCACTCCCCTGTTTCTCTTATATATCTATGTCTGTCTATTGTTCTTTTCATTCTCTTGCATACCGCAAGAATAACCCCGCGCGTGAGCAAAAATTATACAGCTGTGTTGTAAGTGTATAAATAATGTATGCATAGCAAGTTGTAACAGGAAACAGGGACCCTATGGGGTATATGTTTATATCATCCGGAGTTATATATATGTTAACTTTCATGATCTATTTCCGTCTGAGGAGAATTGATTTTTTTTTTTTCCCAGTCCCAATGGGAAATAATCGTCCACGTCTTTGTGCGCAGTTAAGGGTTGGTTGAATAATGGAAAAGGGGAGAATTGGATAGATAAATTAAAAAGTTTGTGATAATTATTCATCTAAATTAGTTGCAATTTATTGATGATATTTAATTTTAATAAATGGGTTATGAGAGGGTTGAGGGTGGGTTATTGATTGCAATGTTGAACAGATTTACAATTAGAACGTGTATGATTTGTTGAATTATTGATGAATTGAAAAACGGTGATTTTCGTGTTCACGATTTATTTTTAAATTTACTGACGCACTGGGATTCGATTTTTTGTGATGCTTTTCTCTATTTTTGGGATTATATGGTGCTAGTTTGTTTTTGTTTTTAAATTTTTATTTTGAGAACTTGCACGAGTTTTTAATCCTTGATTTAATTTTTTTCCATTTCAAAACAGCGATATCTTTAACATTAATTATAAACTTTTTGAGAAAAAGATCAAATAGCCACTCGCATTTTAATGGAATAATTTATCAACCCTCAATAAATCCAACGAAATTATTTCCACAACACCTCTAAAATCCTACAGCTTATTCTACATCATTATTTTTTTTTTCTTTTCCCAAATCATTCTTCCCCATCTCTTCCCCCAATCGTAATAAACATGAACCATCATTATACGTAATGCAAAGTAAAGAAATTGTCTCTTAATTGAAATGTAAAAGATCATAACCACCCTCGCTCTCACAATTCTTCAACCGAATATTTTCCTGGCTATAATTCTTATATCCACAGGTATAAAGAAGAAGAAAAGGGAGGAAGATTGAATAAATGAATAAACCAACAAAATTTGAAACCATATTTTTCATAATATAATTAAAAATTTCTTAAATATAAATAAACATAAATTTACATTTACTGTAAATCTTCATTATATGTATGCTTACATGTGGCTGTTGACTGTTGATTTTTGCGCTTTTATTTTTCCCCTTTTTGCTTCATAATTTTGTTTTTTTGTTTTCATATTATTTTTTTTTTTTCAACAAGAATGCATACGTATATATGTTTTATAAGCGCGAAAGAATCACAAAGTTATTCGACATCGCAACCACCAGCACTGCCACTACCACACCAAGACGACCAAGTGCCTGAGTAACGACATGAATATGAATGAGAGAATGAAAACAAGACAAAGAAATCATAAGACAAGGGGTAGAAGTGAGAGGGAGAGTGAAGAGAAAACGAGGAGGAGGAGAAAGAGAGAAAGAAACGCGAAATAAAATAATCTTCATGAAATGTGGCACAACGCAATTTTTTTTTTCTCCATTCTGTTTCTATTTTTTATTATTTTCTTTTTTTTTTCCACTTCACGCTCAACTAATGAGACACGTCAAGAGCGCAACGCGTTCACATCAAATTATGTCCGACTTAGCACATAATAAAATAGCACACAATTTAAAAAACATAAATTCATAATAAAAATGAACCAAAAAAAAAATATTTGTGTGAGATGGAAAATGTTTTTTCTTCTTTAATGGTGTTGAATATTTCAATTCACAGAGTTGTTCGGGTATTTGGTTATTTTTATTTAATTTGGTTTTTTTGAAATTGAATTTCGTGATTGTTGATGAGATAACATTTTTATTTGAATTCACATAATGATTGTGATAATAATATTAATAATAATAATAATAATAATGA
Organism: Zele albiditarsus; assembly: GCA_958496275.1. Classification (NCBI taxonomy): domain Eukaryota; kingdom Metazoa; phylum Arthropoda; class Insecta; order Hymenoptera; family Braconidae; genus Zele; species Zele albiditarsus. The sequence goes on from OY292416.1 coordinate 5,789,072, forward strand.
ATTTAATGTTGTGATTGATTTAAAAATTTTGGTTCTTCTGAAAAATGGATTTTTCATGAAATTCTATTATATTTTGTGATTTATTGATTTTTGCAATTAATAGTGACAGTTTTGATTTTTATCTTCAACTTATTTCAATTGATTATTCTGATCTCCATCTCTTCATCAATTTATATTCATTAATATTCAATTTTATGATTAAATCTAATATCATTATTCTTTTTCTCGTCAATGAACTTTTCATCAATATTTAATTTCATGATTAATATAAAGAATTTTAATATTATCTGCAACGTACTTCAATTCACATAATTATTCTAATATTCATTTATTTATTCATTAATTTTTTCAATTCATTTTCATCAAAATTCAATCATATGATTAATGTTAGAAATTTTCCATACTTCATATTGCAGTTGCATTTTTCATTTTTTTTAGCATGCACATTCTTCATCGTTTTCATCATCTTTCATATTCTCCTATCCTTTTTTTTTTTTTTTTCTCTTTATTTTTCAACCACCACTCTCTCCTGACAATCTCCATTCTCGCCCGTTAACCTGGCGTAATAGCAGTAATTTTTCCGGCGTTAATTTTCTGGCAAAACTTTCCAGCTTCGCGTCTGACGTTATATATGTATATCGATCGACAATATTATTATATATATATATATTTATGAAGAAAGATATATGTCCATACCGTTTATTGAGTCATTGATCTCTTGCTATACAGTCTTGGCTTCACATCGAAGAGGATAAATTCAAGTCTCAAAATTATCAGACCGACACCACCATTATCTATAACAGGCAAAAAAAAAAAATTTTTAAATTATAAATTGGAAAAAAAATTTTTCTTATATATTTTCATTTCTGTCAATTATTTTGCAATATTAATATGTTCAAAAATCACCGAGCACTTATAATTATTAAACAATGTATAATATTCATCATTATAAATAATACATACAGATAATTTATAATTATTAATTAAACACTAATTCAATATTTAAATTTTAATTCTACAAATGAATGATTCAAAATTGGAGCTCAAATTTCAACCCCTCAATTAACAATTCTGCCACTTCCCCGAATTGAATAATATTACACTTGCAACGAAAATGAAAGAAAATAAAAAAATACTGATCTAATGAACGGTAATTAGAAGGCAAGAAACAGAAGGTGAATAAAAGAAATAATACGAATATCTAAAACGTATACAACTTCTCTTTTACGTATTTTCCTCTAACTATTTCTGAACTGAGAGAACCAAAAGAACCAAAAACTATGTATATATATATATATATATACGAAATGACAAGAGGGAAAACAGAGTAGAGAGCGAGAATGAAAGAAAGCAAGAGGAATAAAAAAATATACAGGAAGATAAGGGAAGCGTTTCGTGCACTCTATACTGCCAGAAGACAGTACCCTTTAATTACGTTTCCTGTTTGAAATCGATCTTTGACAGGGGTAAATAAGGGTGAATTGTACTCAAGACCTCTTCGCAAACCAACTCTGTAATTTTATTCTATCGTAAACTTATTCTCCAACAATTAAACATTTTCATGTTGTATACATGAACATAGAAAAATAATAATGGAAAATAAAATACAATACATGAAATGATTGAATGAAAATATTTCAAAGAAGAAAAATTGTTGATACTGGAATAAACAAAAATATAATAAAGTTATTGAAGATGATTTATAGTTTATGATTTTATGAATTATGGAATGCATTTTGTGTCATCACTGATCACAGTTAATCTCTTTGTACCGTTGGCATAACAGGATTTATAGCCATTAGGGAGTCCACCCTACATAAACCATCGTACAAATACATGAGAATACACACAGACGCGAAGAGGTTAATGCTTTTAATGCTTGATGATGGTAACGTCCATATATTTCTCCATTTAGACACTCCGGGCTTTTTAGTGCTCAATCAATCTACCAAAAATTTATAATTGATGTTGGAAAACAAAAGATGAAGAATAATGTAAAAGAAAAAAATAAATAAATATATAAACAAAACAAAAATAATACAGAGAAAATAATGCTTAGTTATATATTTCAAGGACTGTTGTATTATTACTCGTTTGTTTATTTGTTTGTTTCAGTTGGCGATGATTCAATGCCAATATTTGCTGAGCCAATATCAAATGTGACAGTGAGTTTAGGTAGAGATGCATTGTTAGCGTGTGTCGTGGACAATCTTAAACGTTATCAAGTAGCGTGGGTGCGTGTTGATACCCAAACAATATTATCAATTCACGACAATGTAATCACACAAAATCAACGTATTTCATTGTCATATAATGATCATCGATCATGGTATTTGCATATAAAAAATGTTCAAGAGATTGATCGTGGATGGTATATGTGTCAAGTTAATACTGATCCGATGCGAAGTCTTCAGGGATATCTTCAAGTAGTAGGTGAGTTCTAAATTTCATATTTTATCCAAAAATACCAATTCGTTGAACGTCACAATAAACAATTGAAATAAACTATTTTTCTTTCTTTGCAATTTTTTGTCTCCTTATTTAGTACCACCAAAAATAATTGCCAAGGAAACGAGCACGGATATGGTGGTGAGGGAAGCCTCAAACGTGACATTAATATGCAAAGCAACCGGATATCCGGAGCCTTATGTCATGTGGCGCCGTGAGGACGGAACGAATATCAACTATAATGGCGAAAGCGGTAAATATTTGAATTTAATTCTCATTGAATGACTGGACATTTATTATTACATATGTATGGTATATAAATGTAAGGGATGAATTTATTTCCATCTGAGGATTCAAGGGAATCATGACAATTTCTTGTCAGTGGTTCTCATTAAAATCAGATAAAGTATATAAACCCTATACTGCTAAACGATAATACCAAATATTAGAAACAAAATAACAATTCAAAGCGTGATGTTGAATGGAAATATAATTGATACATAAATATTCATTGGGAAAATTACAGTAGTTTGATTTTTGCCCGAGTGCGATGTGCAATATTCGCTACGGAATATATATCATTCCGTTCGTTATTGAGCTTTTGTAACGCGTGGAATTGTCATATTCCCATGCGCGACATGTGTTCAATGTTGGGTGGACGCGCAAAGGGGGTGTGGATGGTGATAACGTCCAAGAATATTTGCATATTTGAAAAAAAGTACAACTGTTTCATCGAATGCCTGCTGGACATGGTAATTTTTATTTTCTATTTTTTTTTCTTTTTTTTTTATAGATCAATTATGTAAACATTTGTTTACTCAAATGATGTATGATTTTCATTCCCTTTTTATTTCTGCATTGGTTTTTTTATTTTATTTCTATTTTTGATTCACTTTTCAAGTAGATCAATTGAACATTATTGCATTAGATATTCATTTTAATTGATTGCAAAATGAAATTCAGTTATTTCGTTTTAACGAATCTAAAAATTCAATGATCGTGATTATTTAATTTAATATTTCATGTTTTATGCATTAAATTATTTGAAATGGTGCTTGAGAATGTGACAATTGTGTTCGATTGAATTGTGTATACAGGAAGATATGAATAATATAAATCTGTAATGCCAGCACGAATGGTATTTGAAGGTAGACTCAAAAGTTTTGCTATTATACGTAGCAACGTATCGAGTCGGGGGGGGGATTTTTTTTTTTATAAGTTGAAAGGAGAGAAGAAAAAAAATAAAAAGTAAAAAACGGAGAAGAAAGAATTGAAATGTTTCTTATTCTCTGCTTTCTACCTCTGTGTCTCTGATGCCTCATTCTCTGCATTTCACGTTCGAGATTCCACTCGTGAATAATCGATGGCAACTCACTCTCTACTTTATACTCCTTTCTCTCATGCTTCTTTATTTTTCCTATTTTATTTTCCTCTCTTATTTTATTGGGTATTTGACTGAAGGAAATTTTTTACCAAAATAAAGACATGGCAGTTAGACAGATTCTGGATTATTTCAAATTAAAATTGTGTTCGGAGAACCGAACGGGACAAGAGAAAAAAAGAAAAGCGATAGAAAAATTAAGGAAATCTCAAATCAAATATTTAATCTTCAACTTCAATTTCATTATTCTATAATTTATTGAATCGATGCATTATATATATTTTTTTATTTATCTATTAGACACTATTTCGATACAGAGTTATCCAGTGGAATAATTTTTCCATGGATTATTCGACAGAATATTCAGTTTCAAATCCAGTCAGGTCATTCAATTTTTATCTTTATTTTCATTTCCACTTTTTTTTTTTTCATATTTTGTTGATAAAGTATTTCAAAATTTTTTTGTGTATTTCAATACAGATTTTCTGCTGAGTAACAAAAGTATTTGTACGAACATCCCATGTTATCCTCTTTTCATATTGAATGTAATACCATATTCATACATTCACATGCAGTCATATTGAAATAAAATGTCAAATATCTGAATAATAATTTAACATTCATATTTACAATTTTGTTTATGGTAATTTCGCCCCTGCAACTATAAAAAAAAAAAAGAAAACAAAATTCCCAGACAATATACAAACAATGCTTATCAAAAACAAAAAAATAAACCCTTCATCATTTCTATCACACTTCATAAGAAATAACCTCCCCAGCAGAAATAAACCCATCAACATTCCCCTCCAAAGAAAAAAAATCCACATCACTTCTTCCTCCCCATAAAATACAATAAAAAATCAACTGAAAGAAAATAAACTAAAGAAGTCAAACCGTCTAACAAAAGGTGAATGTAAATTTTTTATATAATCCCCAGAATACATCCATACTCTACAATAATTCGTTTTATTCTGCAAATCGTACGATTACATTAATCATTCATGTACATTGTACAATGGATTTATGATAAATCTACATGAATGTCTACCAATCGTCCAGATTTATCCAGAGCGTTGGCGTGTATGCGAATTCGCTGTTATACGTTTGATAATCTCATGGGAGCACTTTGGGGACGTGCTTGACCGGCTTGTGCATTTTCATGTACATCACATATATACACATACATACATATATGTATGTATGTATACATATGTAGTGATTGCTGTAGCCACGCCAATTCCCATGTGCAAAATGGTCTGGGCGTACATAATATACCTACATGTGAATCAAACCAATCTACTATGTGGCAGTCGAGTCTTGGACAAGTGTGGATTGACCTAATTAATCAGTCTTTGATTATATGCTAATTATGTATGACGATGTAATGGACAATGAGAATAGGAAGTAATATTGGTGGAAAATATTCTGAACTAAGGAAAGAGTTTAATGGGATTAAACATAGATGTGTTTGACAGTTTTTGGGAAATATTGATTGGGTGTGAAAAAAGCTTTTCAGTTCAATAACGACGTAGTATTTCATGGAATATGGAAAATAAAAATTGTTCTCCATAGTAATTCGATTACTCGTCGTTTTTACATTAAAATGCACTGCCCATCGAACTAATTTGGTGAATTAGATTCGAAGATATGAGCGATTAAAATCAACCAAAAGGAAAATGAAAAAAACCAATTTCAATACGGCGTGACTCTCAAAGGATTCCAATTGAGAGGTGACCTTTGGGGGTTACACGTGCTCTATTATATTCTTGTCACCGTTGTCAGAAAAATGTGTATAGGAATCTACAAAAAAAAAAAAAGAGGTGAAATGTGGAAGAAAAAGGAAAAGAAAGGCAGAGAAAAAAATATAAAATGAAGGCATCGTAATGCAAATGGATTCAGAGGAGGTGAAAGTCGGATGAAACAAGAGAGGTTTGAGAGCTCTCTGTCGTATAGTATCCAATAAACGTTTGTCGCTGCGTATATATATATATATTATAGATATAGGTACGCATAGTGGGGCGCTCTCAAAGCCAAAGTGCTTTGCTTCCTCAACGACCGCCTTGTCGTCTTTGCTTTGTATTACCAATATTTTCTGAAGAACCATCAACATAATACTACACAAAGTTTTTCAATATTTTCAACAATAAATAAAATTCTTTGATATAATTTAACGTTATATAAACAAAAACATCTTTAGGGAATAAAAGGAAAAGAAATGAAGTTTACTGTGGAGTATTCTTGAATGTTGAATTTATTTTAAGGGTGAGGAAATTGTTAAAAAAAATATTAAATATATGTTGATGACTAGTTTGGGCACTTGACCAATAAGTGGTGAGTTCCGATGATTGGATCCTTTTTTAAACATCGAGAAACTGCCAATGAATGTAATATTGTTATTTCAATGCCAAAAACAATTTTTGAATCAAAAATAGTTCTTTTTTCAGTTTCTCATTCTTTTATTTGTAGAAGTAATTTAGTTCTTTAATCTGTAACAATTATTCTAGAATGTACGGGACAAAAAAATAGGAAAAGAACAAATATCATTTCGTACCGATAGAACGTGCGAGAATTCACCGTTGACAATGGGTATCCGGTATGTGTGGGTATTTATGGGGGAATCATAGCGAATCTTTTATGTCTTCAGTTGGCGCCACACAGGGAATTTTACGACGACGACAACACATTGCTATTTGTATTTCCTCTTCTTTTTGGTTTTGTTTGTTTGTGTCTTATCTTTTTTTTTTCTCTCTCTTTCTCTTCCTTTTATTTCTATTGTGCAAATATTCCGAAAATTTTATTGACCATCAAACAGTTCTAGAGCGTGTCAAGTATACATAAAATGTATTTATTTATATCTTCAAATGGGTGAAAAAGAAACGGGATTTTCTGGGGTCAGTATTGGAATTCTCATTGGCACATTTCATCTTTAGAGTCAAAACAGAATTGTTGAAGTGTCAGAGATTCTAGGGTATGAATAATTTGTGGAGGGATAATTAACAAATAATTCGAAAGAATATTGAAAAAATTACAAAAAAATTCAACTCCAGGAGAAACTCAAAAAAACCATTCGAAATTAAATAATTACCTTCACGCTATTATACTTGTTTTGTTTTTTCTTGTATATTTTCAGTGAGTGTTGTCAATGGGGAAGTGCTTCACATTATCAAAATTAGCAGACTACACATGGGTGCTTATCTTTGTATTGCAAGCAACGAAGTACCACCCTCAGTAAGCGCACGAGTGGACGTTCGTGTACAGTGTGAGTACCTTTTATCATGTTTTTTTTTCTCATCTCTTCTCTCTGCATTGTTCATCCCCTATTTCATTGTGCAAATGGAACTGCCGACTTGGAATCGCCTAATTTATCCGTGCCGAGTACCGACGACATTATACATGACACAAAACACAGATCTCCCACGATTTCAAGTCACGTTTCGTAGGCGATACTTATTCACGGTATAACTGTACGTATATTGAAAGCAAAATAGGGCGGACACCATGCGGAATGCCATGCAACGAAATTCAATGTTACACGGGCAGATAAAATCAATCAAATTGCTGCCACTTTGAATTGTCATTGCTATGCGCGCCTGGTAAAATCGTAACCTGTGAAATTGAGATTTTGTTTTTTTTTTCATTTTTCACTTTCGTTTTTTTTGTTCGTGAGGATTTATCTCCACTTTTTTTTTTGTCACAACAATTTATCATGGGTTAAAGAGATACCAATATGATTCACACGAAATTATTTTTTACTGATTTTATTCTTTTTATTATTGTTTCTAATTTAATTTAATGTTTGAATATTGATCATTTCTGCTTCAATAATTATTCAAACTCATTATATATGTGTGATTGAATTGAATTTATGATGAAATGTTGAAGATGTTGTTTATTTAAATTCTTCGAGAAACGTTGCATTTTTATTCCTTCACTTTCTGTTGCAAATTGGTTTTTTTTCCTCCTGAGCAAATCCCATTTTTTCTTCAAATGTTCATTTCATATAAAAAATTTCATACTGCGATGCAATAGTCTACTTCCATGAAGGAAATGTAATAATGTACGATTATAGAACGGATCCTTCCATCAACAAATATTATCTATTGGCAGGATACAAAAAAAAATGATACGCGAGAAAACTGTCGGATATAAATCGTGAAATAAATAACTATAACGTCACTTCCGGAATTATTTGGCATGAATTCGATTTTAGTAGCGAGAAATGCACCGGAAGAATAAATCTATAAATGATGCATTTGAAATGTTATAAAAATTAAATTGCAGCTAAATAAAATCCAACATCAATTTACAATCAATGAATTACCCAGCACTAAATAAATATTTCCCAACCGAGAGCAAATAAATCAATTTATATAACCCAAACAAACTTTTTTCCTTATTACACATAGGAGAAAAAATAATAATGATAAGCTATGAAATCGTTCTAGTGTGAATTCAATTTTACAACGATAACTGAAATCATTGATAAAAACTTCATTGCAACAATTTAACTCAACATTTTTTTCTCTATAATATAAAATAATTGTGAAGAAAAGAAAAGCGAAAAAGAAGAAGTTTTCCTTCGAATCCTATTAAATACCTATAGGAAAATATTTCAGATGGTTTTTTTTTTCTCCGAACCCACCACCCAACCTTCCACCCGCCATCTCCTTAAACATCCACGTAGACTATTATCGGACGCAAAGGCGAAAGGCAGTAAAACGTGATTTACCTCAGATCGTAAAGTTTGGAATGGCTTTTCAACATTAAGGGTCGAGTCTAGTTCATTCGCCTCAATTTGTAAGCTACGCATTATTATTCATTTTGTGTTGTTCCGCTCTTTAGAATGCAAGGAAAAAAAAACGCGTGGAGAATAAACATTTTTTGATTTGGAGCGACGTCGGGTAAATTGGACCACTTGGAGAATCAACGTCATTGCAGTCGAATTAAACGCGCAATTTACGATATTTCACTAGGAATATAGTACCAATGACTATTCAATCACATGAACATGAAAAGACTGCAGTAGAAGTAAATTATATACTGAAATACTGGTTGGGTAAAATGGTCCAATTTATGGAACGGTCTAATTTACTTCATTCTGCCCTATATTACGGAAACAGCAAATAAAAATTGAATACTGAAATCAGTCAATTGTGTCTGTGACTTTCTACATTTTATTCATACGATGTCAATTATTATTATTATTTTTTTTCCTTCCTTTTCTACGTACAGTTCCACCAATGCTGTCAATCCCAAATCAATTGGAAGGAGCTTATATAGGACAGGATGTTATATTAGAGTGTCACACGGAAGCTTATCCAACGTCAATAAATTATTGGACAACCGAGTCAGGCGGCATGATTGTCTCCGGTAATTTTTACACATATATATTTACTATGAATATATCTTTATATATATCTCTGCGTGGGATTTTTGGTGTAATCTTGTTTCCGTTCCTACATGTAGAAACCGAAATGAATGCAACGATCGTCCCTACCCATGTCGAAATATTAATATGAACATATCATAGTATTAATAATATGTAGATTTGATTTTTAGAGTTGATCTTACTTGCCCAGGTTATTACCATTCGATTGCAGGTGATAAGTATGAAGCGCAGTACACGGACAATGGCTATAATAAATATATGCGTTTAAAAATACGAAACGTTGGACCCCAAGACTTTGGATCCTACAAATGCGTCGCACAAAACTCCCTAGGTGGTACTGATGGAGTCATAAAATTAGATGGTAAGTGAATGGTGATGATAATAATTTAAATTCTTGCTGAATGGAAGTTGAACTAAAAGTTGTTTCCATTTCTGTAAGATTGATGGCTTCCAGCTCCTTTTAAATATAAAATTATCGTAGAATAGTGTGATAATGGTTTATAAGTTCCGCGACTACTGCTTTAAAATTGATATAACGAACGATGTATAGATAACGCTGTCACTTGTTTCCTATTTATTTTCATTACGAAGATCACAATTTATGGACAAGGTTCCTATCCTCATCTTCCCATGAATGAGAGTATACTGTTTTCGATTAAGAAATACGCAACAGGTACTTGCTGTCACAGCTTACAGCAAAGTAGTTTTTGTTAGACACTGAGTTATCCCTCAATAGTGAACTTCATCTACGGTATCGGACAAACTGGTGGATGATTCAAGGATCAACAGTGATATCTCTATTAACTGTTGACTATCAATGTGAACCCTGTGTCTTTGATCAGTGAAGTGTATTATGGATACTGATATAGCTGGACAACGGATCCGCTTGTTTCCCATCAGTATCGCGCGGCCATAGATATACAGGGTATATTAATAGAATCATTAGCATTAGGAATAAATAGTTTGAATGAAGATTGTAGTACTTGAACGACGTTTAGCTCAAATCAAGAGTTTTTCCGTAAGAAGTACTTATCAACATGATAACTTCTAAACTATCGGAAAATACAGCTTAGGGCTCCTTGTGTTTGTAGCTTGGAGCTATTCCTTTGTCGTTAGTCAGTATTTGGAGTCTGCACCAGCACATTGTGATAGGACGAAGTTCTAAGCTCCTTGAAGGGTATTTAACTTTGGAGCTATTGATGTTGATTGTGTGTTTGGGTAATCACTAAACAGATTGTCAAAAATTGGAATGATGCAACGGGAATTATTTTGGATATGTAATTTTAATCCTATGTGAGCATGTGTTCTAATACCTGGAGTCAGTACGTGATGCTTATAATTTCCAGCAAGGAATGATAGTTTCTTTAATTTTTGTGAACTAAGGGAATGATTAAATGATGTCAATAAATATTGGCCCAATTTTTGGCACTTTGTTTCCTCCGTAAATCCATTAACATACACAAATGTAATACGTGGAACTAATTACTACTGTATCACTGTCTGATTTGCACATTCTACTATGTACACAGAGTTTTCCAATCTTTGGTATGCCACTTTCACATTGGAACTTTAATGTGTAAACACACAATCTGGTGTCACTAATGAATTGTGACATCAACAAACTCTGACATTAGTTCGTTACTTGAGTTCTAGTTTACTATTCATTGCCCATTTTTGGTTTATATTCTTTCTATTTATCTTTTTTATTCCCATCATTTCATTCTATTTTTATTTCGTTTTATTTTCATCTCACTGCGCTTTTTACCCGCTCATTTGATACACCAGAAACGACGAATATAAATTGGCCGGAATTAAAAGTCTGACGAGCAATTTTCCTCGTTGATTGCGTTATCGGTTTGAGGATGGGCAGAGTTGGAAAGAGGATACGCTGATGGAGTAGTGGTTGGAAAAAAAAAGAGAAAAAAATAAGCGGAGGATAGGTAGAGAGTGTGCACGGTGATGGTGCGGCAAGGTAGAGTAGCCTATCGTCAGCGATTCGTATTAGAGAGTGCTTGGGGAGAAAAAAAAAACGAGAGAACAGAAAAAAAAAAAGTGCAATAGGTCTATTTTATACAGCGTGGATTTTAATCATCCGGAATGATAATGGTATTATTCGCATTATTGCTTGGATAGTTCAATTCAAATTGACATCTATTCATTCATTCATTATTAATACCTCATGCTCAACAAATGAACAGGCGAACAGAAAATTATCAGCAGCTTTATATTTATTATTCTTTTTACTGCCATATTAATTATTGATTTTGTATATTTCTTTTTCAGAAATTCCAGCGCCCTCAACTACTACAACACAAGCAACATACTTCGTTACTTCATTAACAAAAAAGAATGGTAAAAAATTATTATCAATTTTATGAATTGATATTCATATATTTATTGTTTTATGAAGAGGAAGAAAAATAAATAACATCATGTTCATTCAAACACACAATGATAATAACTAAATATGATTTATTTTTCTTTCCGTATGTTGGATCTGCATCAGGTAAAAATGGCAACAAAAAATATCGACAACGTCCCAACGACTATGAAGTGGAAGAATGGCGAGATGCTGGTCAGTTGAATGAATAAGATTATTTATATATGCACTGAGAGATGGGTTTTAGTATAATAAAATGGATATACGTGTTTGGCAATTTTTTTTTATCGTAGAAATAAATTCTTCTCTCAATGCATAAATAGATGTTCACTAGTGAATAAACAAAAATAAAATAATTCTACCAATTTTGTATCATTATTTTTGTTTATCTATTTGTTCTCACTTAATTTTAATTGGGATCCGTTTGTTCTTTCTTCTCTTCTTTTTCGTGTTTTCAAATTGTCGTTACGACGAAAAACAATAATAGAAAAGAATCGAATTAGTTCTACTGTGTGACAATAATAAGCTTCAGTTGCTTTTCTCAAGTGAAGCGGAAAGTCACGTCCCGTCGATTTTCACCGCAGGTATATACAAACTTTTATCCGGGAACAAGTAGTGGTGTGCAACGTCCAGAAATGAAATGAACGCCATTTATTCCACATATTCTTTTCATTTCTCATAGCTATTACTCTCACAGTTAATATAAAATCCACAAGAGAGTATAACACTTCTCACTATTTGTTATCCAATGTGCAACGCCAACATTCACATAGATATAAATATGTGGAGGATTGTGGGTAAAATTGTGGATTCGTTGAGCATATTTGTGCTATAACAGGATTTATAATGAAATTTAAAACTGTAGATATATTAGTGAGCAAAATTCTAGGCATTTTTAAATGTACCATCAAAGATATTCAAAAACACAACTGAAGATAGTCTAGGAGAGATAATGAAAGACAAATTGAAAAAAAAAAAAGAATTGAAGATAATTTAGGACTCACGATTGAAGATAAATTTTTAGAAATTACGACAGAAGACTGAACATACAGTTCACTGATAATTCCTACATGGCGACACACCCTTTAAACCCACTATTGTTTACCGGTAAATTAATGGTCAATATAAAATATGCTGTGTAATAAATTTGTCATCATCATAAGCACATCGCGACCATTATCTTTGTTTGCAGATTACGATCGTGATTATGACTCGACAAAGAGGCCAATAACGAATGCAGACAGTAAAGGAACGAGCTCATATCCAAAGGCATCATTTACCTTATTTCTCACACCATTGGTATTATTGCTCATCGCAACAAGGTGATTTATGAATAACGGACGGTGCTTCCAATTGATAGTGTTTATTGGCCGTGATCATGTGCAATGCGACGCGTAGGTATTACTCCCTGCCTACTATACTGTACTTAACTTATACTGTATACAAAATAATTATGATAACAACGCATTACCCAGTGATGAAATCTATGTGTATAAGCATACGAGAGAGCCAACGCCAATAAATGGTGATGTAATCGCGTATTAAATTTATTTTTCATACTCGAAATATCTTAAATTAATTGTGCAATTGAAGCACACGACAGAGAGTGAGAACGATAATAGATGGTGGGATAGGAAATGGCAATTTGATGTTGACAAACAGCGAGAAAATGTTTTATGAGTATATTTGTCTATATTTATGTGATTGGGGTGAGTATATATATATGAGTGAGTGTAAGTGGCTAGTTGTGTGATTGTGTAAGTAATGAGGGGATGAGAAGAGAATAGAAAAAAATATGTAGAGTATAAATAAATGAATTGATTAATTTATTGATTAAGGAGGGATGATTGGGTTAATGATCTGGTAAATTTTTTCACGCTTACTATTTTCATTCATTTATTTTTTGTCGGCCATAGAATAGTGGAGGGTTGAAATATGAATGAAGAGTTGGATGTTATTTTGGTTTTTTTGAACATTGACAAAATTATTGATGAGATTTTTTGATGAGGGAATGGTAAATATTATTATTCTCGTGAATTCTTATACAAGAGTATTGGTTTTTTATTTTATAGATTGCTGATTTCGAATCTAAAATAAAAATTCAAAAATACCAAATTGAACACACGGTTTTATATAAATCGGAAGATTATTCTCAATTTGATAAATCTTACAGATTAAACCAAAAATACTTCAGATCATTGTCTCAATATTTTTCCCTCAATGCATATATATATATGTCAATAAAAAAAAATATACATACACTATACTAAATATATATATATATATATATATATATATATATATCTATATATGCAGAAAGAAAAGAAATTTTATATTCAAAATAACTGGCGAAAAATTATTTAAGTTTATTTCTTGCTATTATTATTCAAATTTGGTTCTTTCTTTCTTATCAATGGACAATTTGTATACATACATATGGAATTATTGAGCTTATTTGCACGAGATGGAATGAAAAGGGTGAGAAGGATGAAAGTGGCTGTTACCTGAACGTTAAAAACATCCATTGTGCTAAGCATCAATGGGTCATATAGTTGGGTATCGCTGTGCCATGTGCGGGTGGTTCATGTATTACGCTGACAGAATTTAAGTCACGTCCAATGCAGAGAAATAGCTGTGAATAGCTGTGTTCATGGCGCGCGACAGCCAATTGAGAGCTTTGGAATAACATGAAATGCGCAGCCTTTAGCCATGTATATCTACTGATTATAGATGAGTCTATATATGTATGCATATGTTTGAAACGTATATATGTCTATCAAGTCGACGTATAATAGCCTTTTAGATGCAGTAGTATAATTGGCTTTGCGTTTAGTGTATTCATATCAAGAAATTAGATCTCGTGTGTCATGGTAATATTATTATTATTTTTTTATTTATTTAATTGTTAATCTATCTATTAATCCATTCATTCATTTATACATTGATTTCTTTCTGGTATTTTAATTATTACAGATAGAAAATTTGTTCCATTTATATTTGTATTTACCGATAGAATTTTCCCAAATTTAATTTCGAATTTTTTCCAATGAGAGTTTGATGTAATTTCATATGTTTTATTGTTTTTTTTTCAATGTTATTTGTTGTAAAAGTAATTATTAATGGTTGATATAATGTTGTTTTGGAGATGATGTATTTTATAAACAAATTAGAAGAATATTTATCAATTTATTAATTTTACAACACCGAATAAATGTGTGCCGTTATTTTGGAGGAATTGAAAAATAATTTCCACTTTCCCTTCAAGAAAATTATTACCTGACACCTGTCACTTCACTCATTCTCATAATTACACTTGACTCAGAGACAAAAAAAATTACGCAAACACAATAATTAATAAATAATTGAATTTTTTCATTTGATTCTCGTTAATCATTGTTGCTTATTAATTATATAAAAGGAAAAAATAACGTTAATATAATGTGAATAATTTTTGATTGAATGAAAGTATAGATGAAATAAATAATATTCGAATTAATGAACTACTTTACAAAATAAAATGAAAAAAAAGAAAAAGAAAAATACGATTATTAATAATAAAATAACAAAAAATAAAAAAAAAACCCTCGATAACGAAATAAACGAAAAATTATTCGACCATTCATTTACACTGAATTTATTTCGAAGTGATAAAAAATACGAAATATTCCAATACTTTCGTAATTAGAAAAAAAAAAAATGCACCAACAATTTTTTGAAACATCAACACAATAAATTAATTTGACAATCATTGAGATGGATTTATTTCTTCCGATTGAAACAAATAATACAGAACAAACAAAAGTAAATAATTTATTCAATGAATTATACAATGGATAATTTGTTCTCGTTTGTAATTGTAAATATGCTGAGAGTGTTGATAAATGAAATAAAAAAATATTGAATAGTAAATAAATATTGAATTCTTAATTGGTTATTGTGACATTCCGCATATGGACAATATTTATATAGACGTGGCAGTATGAAAACGCTTTTAATATAAATTTACCGTCATAAATAATACCTGCTATGACATGTGTAATCAATTGAAAAGAGAAACGAAAAAAAATTGATTATTTAAAAAAAGTAATGGATAAATAAAGTCGAGAATAAAATCATTAAACGAAATTATGAATGCGAAAATGAATAATGACAAAAATTCATATGTATATGTGAACGAATAATTTAAAGAGAAATATATATAAATATACATATATATATATATAAAAATTAATCATACAAAAAAATCATTGATGATGATAACGATAATTTTGCGAATGACTGAAATAAATTCGTTCAATGGCACTTTATCAAATTAATATAGCTAAATTAACATAACTATTATTATCAATACAATTACCATTATCATTTTGTATATTTATGATGTAGATAATAACCCTGTTGTAATTATATAAATTGCATAAAAATGAAGCAGAAGAAAATTGGAAAAAGAAAAAAAAAAACAGAAAAATAAAAAAGAAAAATAAATGTCAAAGGAGAAAATGAAACACAAATTATGTATACATATATATATATGTATATTTATATATATACATGCAAAATATATATCTGAACAATATTATAATGAAACAAAAGTGTATGAATTATTTATCACCCATTCCATTCCATTTATTATCCACTTAAATTACTGAAATATTTTTTTTTTCCTTTGATAATATTTTTTTAATACTTATCTAACCGTTTACTATAAGACAAACGTGAAGTATTTTATATCTAAATAATATAATGATCAATCAATTTTAATTATCATTGTACCAATGTCCCTTTGAGTTGGAGTATCGAAATAAAATATCAATAAATCAACAGTCAGTATTTAATCCAACGAATTTATTTCGGTACATATGCCAACAGCGGTGAAATATAAATTTGCAGGACATCTATATACATACATGTAAATGGACAAATCGTCAAACATGATCATTGTCCATTCGTCGAATGGGTTGCTGATCCAATTATCTCATCTGTACTATACACTGATACTATACGTGTACATCGTAATATGATTAATTATTGAAATGATTAGATTGAATAATTTTAACTGCAAGTATTGCAATATGTAGTAGTCCAACTGCATACTCCCACTGTATAATGAGTGAAAATATATATCGATATATAGATGTAGATAGAATTTAATTGGGCAGTTAATTTAATTTGGATAATGGTTGAGTGAATAATTCAGGTAATTCATTTTTGTTTAAATGCTATTTTTAAAATTTTATTCATTGAAGATTTCCTAGAGAGATTTATAAGTATGTAGAAAATTGTCGATAATGATCCAAATAATTTTGTCATTTAGTTCCTTTGAATTTTAAAAATTAATCTTGTTAAGTTAATTACTCGAGATTGAATATAAAGACGTAAATTTCACGTGCTTTGTATAATGAATAATCCATTGGATAAAATAAGAATTCCCTTCTTCTTTCTCCAAAGAATACTATTTTCTTTTATTTATGTCACTCTCCAACAATTTTATGGAAGTAAAAAAAATTGTGAGGAAAGAAAACAAGAACATTTTTCGACATAAAACATTGAAATGTATCTTCTAAAGAAGAATAAAACATTCCCCTTCAGTGACATGAATTGATTCATTAAAATTTCACACGTTGAAATTTCCTTCGTCTATTTATGAACTGACGTATTGAAAGAACGTTAACTGGTAAACAGAAAATCTGTTGATCAAATTAAACAATAGATAAATGTGGATATGAACCAAACATGAATCAAACAATATTAATACCAAGAAGTTGATATTGACAATCAACATTGAACAGTCTTACTTTCAACAAAATTTCCCCAGAAAATTTATTAATTCAATTATAATTAATAATTGTTCTCGACATAAAGAACAAAATGTATGACATGATGTCAAATAATCATGAAGCTTTATTTAATAAAAAGAAACAAAAAAAAAAACGAAACCAAATACAATATGTTCTACCGCAAAATCTAAGGCTGTGCATTGACGTGGCATGAATAAAAATGGATGGAAAAAAAAATACATCATATTAAAGACAAAAAAATAAAGGAAAGGAAAAGAAGGATGAGTATCATGACTGGCGTCAGATCGAGAATGAGTCATGTATCTACACATAGATGTATATATATATTTATATATACATTCACAGACCTATGGATAAAATAAAATGCGTCAAAAGTGAGTGGTATGAAATATGGAGCAGACGGGAACAGATGGCAGAAGTATATAGCGTGTCACATTATTTTTATACGCGGCGATGCGACGCATGAATTCAACATGCGAATTCAGCAATAAACGCTTCAATATTTTGTTTTATTAAAAATATTGCACATTCGAACACAGATATATATATATAAAGTAATTGAGTATCTTTGTCATTCAGACAGAGTAAAAGATGATTGCTCGAGTGTATTTAAATAGAAATAATTTATTTATTGATTTATTTTATTTTATATTTTGATTCAAATGAAGAATTTTTATAAATCAAAAATACTTTCTTTTTTTTTTTTTTCACTCCACACAATAAACCAAACCTCCATTCTCACAACAATTCCCTCAATAAAATCTCCATGTAAATGTCCCCACAACCCCTAATACACGTGCGACGTCTACCATTGTATACATAAATTTAAAAGAAAATTATCTCAAATAAATATGAAATAATGTCGCAATTTTTTTTATCAAATGGCTTCTGGTGTGATATTCACATATATTATTAATGCATATACATATATATATATATATATATATAGGACAATAGTATCGCTTTCCAATAACATAAAAGATCGCCGGAAAACTTGCACACCCCAAAGAAATCGAATATATTGTCCGAAGTGGTACGTTTCTCTCTTCCTTTATCTCACAGCCCGCAGCTCTAAGCATATATATATATATATATATATATGGGTATGTGTATATATAGATGAGACTCCTCTTGGTGGCCATATGGTGGCCAGCATATTTCATATGAAGCGCCAATTTTTAACTCCACATATAGAGAAGGAGACACATTTTATTTTTCATCCAGCGATGGAAAAAAGAAAAGAGAAAAAAAAATTTATATATTTATGGATGGGTATATATACACATATATATATATGTGTATGTGTGTATATATATTGCAACTGTACATATCAAATATACCATTTTATGCATAAAAAAAAATGAAAAATAAAATGGAATAATAATAGTGGTGAAAAAAAAAAAGGAAAAAAATAAAATTTGTTACATAACAGACTGTGGATGGTGAGAAAAAAAAAGGAATGATTTTAAATCTGATATGTATTTTTATTCAGGGCATTTGACCCAATTTGAATGTTTTGAATTTTATTTGATATGCAATTTTTGATTTTTGTTGATTATTTTTTATTTTTTCTTTCAATTTTTTCAATGTGTTCTTTTGAATTGTTGATACAGGGATTGGAGGTTTTGAGGAGTGGATTGAGGGAGGGATATGGTGAGTTTGTCATGAATGTATTTTTGAGAATGGAACAATTTTGTAGCATTGGAAATTTTTATCACAAGAAGATACCAAAAAAATAAAAACTGTAATAACTTCCCCAAAAAATAATAAATCCACATTATTACAAAAGTACTCCAAGCTGTAAAAAAAAAAAAAAAAACAACAACACGTCCCAAAAGACGGAGTGAGAAATCCTGCCCCAAAAAACAACAAAAACCCTAGGAAAAAAACCAAAAAAAACACAATTGAAACAAAAAAAATAAATTACAGCAAAAAAGAAAATATTTTTTCAACCACGGCTACAAGACACATTGAAAGAAATACCGAAAAAAAAAAAAAAAAAAAAACCATTTCGCAATATCTTCCAAGATTCGAAAGAGTGCACACAGTCCAACGATCTTCGGTCCACTCTGTACACCCCTAAACTCCCTTCAGAAAAAAAAAAAATTCCACACACACACACACACACATTTCCTCCTATCACAGATCGTAAATCCTCCAAGGCCATTTTCACTCGCGCATCCCCCTCAAACCCACCCCAATCTCTGATATGTTGAACCAAAAAAAAAAAAAAAATCTAGAAAAAAAAAAAGTCCACCACCTTATTCTCACATTGCACCCTCTCTTTGGCACTTATTTCATACATGGTCTTTTACTACACTATCTATCTCACACTATTACTATTTATTCTCATTCCTTCATTCCATCTATACGTCTACATTTTATACTATATAGTGTTGGGCAAACTCTCAAACACTTGGAGGGGTAGGATTTATATAGAGAAAATGTCTGCGGATGATTTTCTCAGTGTCCATATCAGAATTACGAATCGTAAGGGCGGTCGATTTTGTCTACTCTGTATAGTACATAACCATCCCCTCACTTTACTCAATATATTTGTGGTATAGAGAGTGGTATATGTATATATACGTTTGGCGATAACGATATAAGAACAGTGAAGAGCTTCATCCTTGGGTGTACAATCCTGTGTGGCTATATCCATTGCCATACGATTCTCTGGACAATATATAAACTTCCTGGCTCCTTTCGTCGACGTCGTTGGAGCGATGTCCAACCATTGCCATTGGCCTAATGGCGCAAAGGGGCTTTAGTCTTTATATATACCTATATATATATATATATATAGATAGATAGATAGATAGATAGATGGATAGATAGATAGACCTACCCTTGCGAAAACTAAATCACGTCAAGATGTAGAAGTGGGCTTATACAATAATCAAAATATAATGTTTATAGTTATAATTAAAGGTAATATCGTTGGGAGTTGTTTGATGTAATGAAAAATTATTGGATATTATGTTACAGTTTTATTTTTATAAGTGTACGATGGTTTATTAGTGCAGTAAGTGGAGAGATTGTTAATTATTAATGATAGTATTTATTCAGAATTTTAGACAGTTGATTTGATGATTAGTTTTCTGATTTAGCAAACAACACTTTTGTACAATGAAAAATCAAATGCAATATAATTTCTTTGGGGTAAATATGGCAAAAAAAAAATTATTTGTATTTAATATAATGAAAGAAAAATAGTATTTGATAATTATAAAGTTTTTATAAATAATTGTATGAATATTTATGACACAAATATAATCACATTAATCTTCACTTCAGATACGTCATTGTTCTAATGGAGGGCAGAGAGTTGAGCCAATCCCTTCTAACACTGTTGCTTTGTGTTAAATATATATTTATGTATATATATATAAAATCTGAATGTATGTGTGGGTGTGTGTGTGTGAATGAGTATGTGTTAGGAACGTAGGGCTTCACTTCTCCCGTGGGTTGCCTCAGTCTCGAATTAACCGTAATGAAATAACGATCTCACGTTCACCGTGAGTATAATGCTTGACAAAACGCTCTCCCATTCCAACATTCTATGGTGGTGGAGATGGTGGTGGTATAGGAGTTGGCGAACGTTTACGAAAAGGGACTATAGAACACTCCTGTGGGCTTTGAGTTTATTTACGATGTTGTATGTATATACACCTGTACATTCACGATTCATTCAACTATACTTTGTAGTATTCGACATTTTGTACGTTGAGATACTTGACAGAATACAAATTTATTATTCGTGTTGTTTGTCGAGAGATTATTTTTTTTTTTATTTTCTTATCATGGTACAGCGAAGAACAGTGAGAATTTTAAAGGTATTTATTTGTAAGAGAACTAAAGATATGATTTGAATATAAAAATCAATGTAGAAGTATAGAAAAAAAAATATGGAATAATAATTCGAATTTATTTTTCATTATCACTGATGAATTATTGATGAAATAAATTGGTATAAGAAATGAGTGAAATTCATATTTTATATACGTTGGATAAATAAAAAACAATATTTTATAATAATTCGACTGATATTGTTAACAATTGACTTGATGTAATATTTTTCTGTCTACAAACACAATCACACTCGCATGAAACTCAAGTGATAAATAAAATAAAAAGTTTGATATTCTTTTCACGTGTTACTTCTTTTCTCCTTCTGTTTTCAAATCTTTCTTTATTTTACTTCTCCACTCCTTTCACATTTTCTCTTGTAGGAAAATGTTGAAATTAAAAAAAGATTCGAAACATTGGATGAAAGTGGGTGTTAAGTTAGGTCAAAAACGTGCTCATGTCATGGACAGTTGTGTTTATATTGGAAGGTTGAGTAGTAGAGTGGACCAGTGGAGACATTTTGGCGGAGTATAAGGTAGAGAATGTTGGTGACATATAAATACTGGACGTCGTGCAACAGCAGCATCGTAACACCTTCATGACAGTTTATTTTAACAAGTATATGTTTTTTTATTTTTCATATTCCTATTTATTCTTTTTTTCGTTTTCATCACTTTTGAAAAATACATATAACACAAAACATATTCATACTCTACGCAATATTATTTAATCAGTCGAAAACAATTTTTTACCATTAAAACATACAGTAAAAATTTTCAAAAAACAACAAAAAATTTTGTCAAATATAATTCTACGGATAGTTAATTATCCTTTCATACGATAACAAAGAATATAGAATGATAATTACTATTGATTAACACTCATGTCAGTGAAATTGTCAGAAAATTGCATTGTCAGTAACTTAAAACTAATTTTCGACGAAACTTGGTGAAAAACGTTCGCAGCGCTACGATTTTTTTTCTCAATGACTCATCAATAGACACTCTTCGAATTTACAATCATCATTTGAATTAAATACTGCTCCGAGTGGAAGAAAATCCAAGTGGTCCAATTTACCGAACTGCACGTTTTTCCGTACTTTTTTGAACACGTAAATAAATATGTCAAAAGGATTTTTATAAAGCTGCATGTGAAAGGACGACAGAATAAGTTGAAGTTGAAAAATACAGATGCCAAAGATACTACCATTATTCGCGAAGGATTTTTATATAATCTCAGCACGTGCGTAGACGTTTGTTGGGAGTATCATCTTCACTGTATATACTTACATATATTGAAGATTATATACAATGTAGAATTGTAAAGAGTTTGAAGATATGAACTGGTATCATAAAAAGAAAGGAGATGAACGAGGGATAAAAAATGGCTTTGAACTGAAAAAATGAATAAAAGTATTTTTCAAATATTAATTTGTAATCAATATTTGAATTACTATTCATGTATATTTTCTCATTCAGTACATCAAAGTGAATAGCCATCGCAATATCCGGAATTAATATATATACAGAGTTGTTCAATAGTTATATTTAAATTATTTGATAGATGAAACTGAAATTTATGAATAGAGTCAACTGCTAATTGGTACATGAACATACATGAATTGGATCGTCAAAAGAGACCTTAAGCAAAAAAATAAAGAGTAAAGTTGAAAGGAAGTGTTTCGAGTGTGCAAATAATATTCATATTAATTTCAACGTATACTAATTACCAGGGCTACTATATGAACATCAGATATTGGTTAATGTATAATTAAAACCAAATTATTCCAATTAATATGTTGAATTCAGTTGGGCATTTATGTTGGTCAATTTTGTATTGACGAGATGTAAAAGTTGAAAAATTGAAGAATAAAAATGGATGAATAATAAATTAATTGTTTGATTGAGTAAACGAAATTTCAATGGATTAATCATAAAAAATGTTATTAACAAAAATTCCTACTCGAAAATCCATTGGAAATTTTTTTGTGTCCAAATTTCCAATGGACGACTCTCATTCAATACAATTTTTCAGTTGTATTATAACTTAATTAGGAATTCCCTCAATGACCATTCAATTACTCTCCAGTTTTCCGCAAGAGTTCGCTGGTATTCAGAGTCGGTCAATTACATTTGGGAATAAACAAGATCAAAGTCAATATATTATTCATGTCAAACACAAATAAAAAAAAATTTAGTATATTGAGATAAAATTCCAATTTTCATTTTCATTTTAACACAGAAATAATAATCCAACATATCCCACCCATTATGCACATCAACAAATATAATATCCAATTAAAATAATAATAGAATTCACGAAAACAATATTAATTTGAAAATAAATGCTAAATAAATAATTTAAAGCCAAAAATTGACATTTATACATTAAACTCCAAAGTGGAAATATAATTTATTCATTTAGTCAAACCAACAAACTGATAAATCCGCAACTATACCTACATACAATTTACGTTGGACCAAGTGTGTCTCAGTGGAATCGTGGAGAAAAAAAAAAATAAAATAAAATAAAACGAAAAAGACAAAAAGGTAAAATAAAAAATGACAAAAATAAGGAGAAAAAAGAAACAAAAATGAAACGAGACCCTGGGCCCTTTTGGTACGCGTCCCCTTTCTCGAACGTAGAAACTAATTTTACGCTTCGTAAGCTCTCTACTCTGCTAGCAAGCTCGGAGTCTGCTGCGTCCTCCCTACCCCAATCTCTCTGCTCTCTTCTCTGCACATATATATGTATAAAATGACTATGGTAAACCTGCTGAACTCGCGCGATACTTCTTCCTCACTTGCTTTATATATCTATACAGTGTTACATTTTATACCACTGATTTGCCTCTTACTCGTAACACCCATTAATTCAGAATGAAAGCGTAGAAGAAGTGAGTTGACCGCAAAACACAAGTAGAAATGAAAAATATAAAATTTTCTATTTTTACTTTAATTATTTTATTAAATTTATTGTTACAATTATTTTTGCAATATTGTCCTTAGAAAATGAAAACAAGTATATACTACATTCATAAATAATTTGTGACAATGATTGTGAAAGGTTAGAGATACGTGAGTGAATTTATTCACGGATATTATCATTCAATTAATTATTATCAGTTTCTACCATTTTTTATTTTTAATGAGAAAAAAAAAATTAATGAATAAATTAAAAAGTATAACTGATGGAAAGAATAATCACAAGAGATTAAATGCCTGGGCATTAATTCAATTATCATTTTTTAATTGAACGAGAATTGAAAATGAAACAGAAAAATATCTGTATATAAATGGATAAATAAATGATACTAATAAAAGAAGTGGTTGTCACAGGCACTGTAACTTCCGAATAATACTGTAAAGATTCGTCTTTGAATCCTTTTTTTCATGACTCTTGTGAGCCGACAAAGTTAACCAAAAAGAAAAATAACAAGAGCGAGAGAAAATGAAGAAAGAAATTCTGACAAAGACTCTGCGAGAAAAGATAGCTAGCTCTCCAAAGTCTCATAGCTCTTCAACAAATGTAAGAATCTTCAATCGACAAAAATGTTTTTTAAAGTAGACAGAACGAGCTTTAAAAAAAGTTCTCTGTATAAAATTATTTGAATAATTATTAACGGAGTTAAAGTCACTTTAATCTCGTCCATTTTTCATCCTCAAAATTCTTCGTATACTCTCATTTCCCACGATAAACAAATAGCTAACTAAATAAATAAATAAATGGATAAATAGATGAACAAAACAATTGATATAAAACAAAGCTTTGTATCTAAATCAGTCAACAATTCTTCATTTCATCAATATTTAATTATTAATTCTAATATTTAATTAACAACAGAAAAAAAAAAAAGAAATACATAGTAAGATATAATACTATAAATAAATAATCACAAGAGTTCACAGCAACGCGCATGAATTTATTCTGTATGTGAATCGACTTTAAAGTCGTGTGATATACAAAGAGCGTGAGGTTACAAAATACGCTAGAGGTTACCAGACCACCGACCAATTTCTTTGAGTGCCGCATCCACGAGTCTTTATATACATATATTATATGTATATATCCACAATGGAGTTATACCCCAAGTGTGCGCTATTGTACACTACCATTGTCATCCGATACTCTGCGTTTTTATTTGGTCAGCTATGTGGTGTGTATACTTTTATAAATCCACTGATTGTTTTGTGCCCAACGTTCATTCTTACATTCAATTTTCTTTTTATTTTTATATTTGTTTTATCCTTTTAGATCTTGTGGTATTTTTTTTTTCTATGTTTATTCTGCTTTTCAACTTAGTTCACAATCATATTTGAATCGATGACGTTGAAATTGAGAATACTATTTGCTAAAAATATTTTTGTATCTCCTATTTTCGTACTCACCGATTTTCCATCTGAGTTCACTGAGTTAATGTCCAAATTTGATCACTTGTCTTATGAGATACAAACGATCAAAGTCGAGAGAATCAATTAGGTCTCAAAAAGACTTGAAGTTTGACCTTCGAGGGTTTAAACTTTTGCTCAAGTCTTGCATTGTCGACAAGTTACAGAATGTCTGACCTCGTTCATCTGTAAACAAAAAATAAAGATTAAAAAATAACGATAAACATTAACAGTATTGAGAAATAATAAGTGTAGGTTATCATAAGTGTGAAATTATAATGATAAAACTCATGTTAAATATTATTTTTACACTCTAAGGTCACTTGAAGGCGACAAAAATTAAATTGATACAGAAATAAATCTTTTTCTTATTCGAAACTACACGTATTCCCAGTATCCATAACTCTTCTTAACCCAACACATTATATAAATAACAACTGGAAACACACAAAAACAGCATGCGAAACTTTTTTCATTGAGTCTTATTAATCGTTCCTTGATGATAAAATGTACTATGGGCAATGTCAGCAACCGATGTTATAACATCTACAGTAAAGGTCATTCGAAGTCAAGCAACGTGATTTGAGTGGGTAAATAATTGCCACGGGCGAATATTTACCTTGACTTAACGACGTTGAAGATCTTCACGATACTTAGTATCAAAGTGTTTGTGTATGTGCATGACCGTATTAATACTACAACAGTTCTAGGAAAGTTTTATTCCCTCAAATAGTCTCTCAAGTATCACATGATAAAGAATGAAAAAAAAATTTATCACAATTGAATAAGTGGCTTTGATGTAATTCCGAAGAAACATTACGTAACCGAATAATATTTTCTATAAAGATATAAATGAATAATTGTATACCGTTTCATTATAATAATAGCTGTCCACTGTTGTAGATCATATTCCATTATATTTATTTCTGATAATTTATCTACTACAAATATATCATATTTTTCAGTGCAGTGTTCATAAAGCAGTGTAGAATCTAACGGAAACCAGTTAATTTACAGCAGGACTCAACAGTGCACCGATGAAAATAACAATTTATTTGATTGCCATTACGGTGACAATTAACCATGCAGCTATTCAAAATCCAAGTGTCAATCCTAAAGTGTCAACGACTCTCGGCGATGTCATTGGATCATTTATGACTACTAGACTGGGTAAAAATATTTTTGCATTTCGTGGATTACGTTATGCCGAAGCGCCAATCAATCATTTACGATTTAAGGTAATAATAAATGTATGTCAATAATCTACAGAAATTCAAAACGAATTGTATTGGAGGAGTCGGTTTCGCCTAGAGCTAAAATGCGAAAAAAATAATTGTATTAGTCAGAAAAAATATTTCATCATTGATTATTGATGATAAATTGATCGTGCTAAACATATTACAAAACAATATGGAACCCGAAACCCATAGATTTTTGATCAGTAGATTTATAACGAATTCCAAATTGATGATTATGATTTTCAGCGTGCTATTCCGGCTAAACCATGGAGTGGAATATTCAATGCTTCTCAAGAGGGTCCTTCCTGTCCACGACCCAATGGTCAATTCACCCAAGATGACTGCTTACGTGTGAATGTCTACACCACGAAGGTGATAATCATCACCAACATCCTCCCAAAAACCAGCCTTATACAAAATTAAATCTCATTTAATTCCAGTTACCAGATCATCACTCCAAAAAGAGTCCGGTAATTGTTTTCTTCCATCCCGGTGCTTTTTACATATTCTCTGGACAGAGTTATCTGTTTGGTCCGCAATATCTCTTGGACGAAGATATTGTCCTAGTTACTGTCAACTATCGAATCGGTGCAATAGGTATAGTCGTTGAGGAAGAGAACAATGAGAGGAATATCCAACAAAGAATCAGTGATGAATATCTTTGATGTGAATTGGATGTATTGTCCTATTTTACGAGTTGTATTTTTCAGGATTCACTGCAATGGGTGATGCATTAGCACCGGGCAATTTAGGATTGAAGGATCAAGTGGAAGCATTGCGTTGGGTACAAAAAAACATTGCTGTATTCAATGGTGATCCGAATTGTGTTACTATTGTTGGTTATAGCGCTGGATCATGGAGCACAGCGCTCCATATGTTATCACCGATGTCCACCGGGCTGTTTCATCGTGTAATATCGATGAGCGGCTCGCCAATTAATACCAGGTTGCTACAGTTCGAACAAAAAGACATAGCCAAGAAGCAAGCTGAATTAGTTGGTTGTCCTAGTAACACCACAGCCGATATGCTACATTGCTTCGAGACAATTCCACAAGAAACAATGGCAGCAACGCCCGACAAATTTAGGGAATGGCACAACGACCCCATTCGCATATGGTCACCTGTTGTCGAACCAAATTTACCAGGCGTTGAACGATTCATCGTTGATCAGCCGGTGGATTTGATAAGACGTGGACAATTCAAGAAAGTTCCGTTCATGGCTGGCACTACTTTGGATGAATTTGGTGGACTTGCAATTCGTGAGTATATTTAATTCGGTTGTTCAGTGGGAAACTTTAAGCCCAAATTAGACACTTCAGGCCTGATCCGTTCTTAATGCATCATCTCAAATTATTTATATGCTAATTTATTTATGATGTGGAATGATGTATATTCAGGATCTATGTAGAGTTTAGGGTCCATGTTAAATTAGTAGAGTATTTGATTGGCTTCCATCCACCATCAGTGATTTCCATTCACGATACATGGACTCATATTGTCATGCGACTTTAATATAATATACATTCGGATTATTTATCAAAGCAATCGTAAATAGCTAATTATAAATTTCCTCTCGGGATTGATGATTGACATAATTCCGGCCTTATTCAATTCATCATGATCATTTACTCGATTGAAAGGGAACCCAAAGCATTATCAGAGAATTCATTTACATATTTATAGTGCCAGTGACCGAAGCTAGAAAAGGCAACAATTCAATTTTTGACGATCTCAATGAGAATTGGGAGCGTATAGCACCAATAGCTTTCCAATACGAACGCCACACCGCTCGATCGAGGACAATCAGTGGACAGTTGAAGAGCTTTTATTTCAAGAATCAAACTATTGGAATAAATAATTGGCACTCCCTTGCTCATGTAAACTCAATGATACTTATTTTCATTCATTGATCTACTGCCATTTATTGATTGATATACTATGATGATTATTTATTTTACTATTAATCAATTTAAAATTGTTGTAGCTCTATGGTGATACAATTGTTTCTTTTCCGATGAATCGAATGGTTAATCTCGTGGCACAATATTCCGATCAACCAGTTTATTATTATCATTTTGTTTATCCAGGACGATACAGTTTTACTCAGTGGCCCGACACAAAGAAACCGTTCGGTGAGTAATAAATAACCATAAATGAATGAATAAAAATCCTGGCTAGCAAAAATATGTTTATTGATTTATATAAATATTGTGTTAATGTTGTTCCAGGTGTTGTGCATCATGACGATTTAATGTATTTGTTATATATAAAACGTTTTTTCCCGTATTTCAATTCTGATGCCCCGGAAATTCCTACAGTTGAGCGCATGACTGCAATGTGGGCGAGTTTCGCTAAAACTGGTAATCCAATACCATGTGACAATGATAAATTGTTTAAGAATATTGTTTGGGAACCATTTACACCAACTAATAAAAAATATATGGAGATAAATAATACATTGACTATGAAAAGTAATTTGAATGCTGATAGAATGGAGACGCTTGACAGAATTTTCCCAATTCCGCATTTAGACAGGAATTAAAAGATGGATAAAACAAACCATTCAATAATATTTACATAGAGTGAATTATGGATTTGTAACTTATTGAATGTTGATAATTAAAAACAGAAGACACTCGATAGCTGCAATAAACTTGTTCTTTTGTTTCTTATTTTTTTATATATATTATATACATCTTCACGTGAACATTTTATGTATATATGATACTACTGATGCAAGAGTGGTAAGACGACGCCGAATCCGTTGTTTTTGTATTCTCCAAAGTAAATCCATGAGTATACCAGCATTAACGCTAAAAGCTGCACGATGAAACAATGTGGTCACGAAGCGTAAAGTACAACTATAGGTACTATGGCGCAACCTCACCCTCTGTCTGCCCTATCAACCTTTTGCCTCACTAACAAAAAGATCCAGTTGATTAATGGTACCATTCAAATCGTCACAATGTGTTTATCTATAGCATGTACACCGAAAAAATTTTATAAAAAATATATATCGTTCATTGTTGTGTTATGTGAAACGGTTGAATTCAAAAAAATTTATTCATCATTATTATTTTTTTGATTTCACTATTGTTCTGTTGATTGTGATGGAGTTTGATAATACATTGGAATTTAATTGTCTCATCATGTTTCCATATTGCATTTTATTATTCCGTTATTGCCATTTAGAAGATGATAAAATTGAAAATATATTTGATGATATCTCATTGGCATGAAGAATTTGCTTTTCTCATGATTTGTTTCCAAGAATTTTTAATTTCCCACCCCATTGATATCCCCTAAAATAAAATTCGTCAACCTATGGGATCGCTATGAGTGTTAATAGGTTGAATAATAACTAAATATAATTCATAGAGAAACACAAATTAAAAAAACAACAAATTCGAAAAAAAAAAAAGGAAAAAACAATTGTAAAATCTCAATTTTTAGCTCCTGAAAAATTTGAAGCAAAATTCCCCCAAACCCTGAATCTCGAAATATACCTGACAATACCATTTTATGAGAAAGAAAAACAATATTTTTCATACATATAAACTTTTTTGTCCGTACCACTGAATTCTTTTTTTATTTCTCCATTCCACCAGGATATAAGGTAGCGGCAAGCGCGCGCGATTGCGTGTATTAAAGTTGAAGTTTCTACTTTACCACTACCATCACCACCACTACCCAATCAATTCTACGTCAAACTTTTCTGCTCTGGCGCGCGCACGATCCACGACAGCTTCACCTTTCTCGTCTCTCATTCGCTTGTATTTTATCCATATGTTTATATATATATTTTTCCACCTCATCCTCCCTTACATTTCTCTTCTCACGCTTACATGGTCTACTCCAATCACGTCATGACGCGAAGATTTCCCCCGATAAATTTATTATCGATGTCGAGAAACATCATTACGTACAGAAGCAAAATAAAATAATAACAATAAAAAAAAATATATAATAATAATAAATAGCAACATAAATGTAGAAAAAAAAAATATTTAATATATATTTCTATCAGTGTGATGATGGCATGTATAAATATAAAGTATGTGGAATATAATTGAAATAAAATGTTAATATATAATATTTTAACTCTTATCTTCAATGAATATTTTTTTCTATCTCTGCTTTCATTTCTAGTGTAAATAATTTTAGGGAAATATAATACTGACGATGAGATAAATATTTGTCTTGGAATAGTATTCAGTTTTGTACGAGTAGATAATCAATTTACATTGGTAATTTGAAACATTATTATTCAGGCAACTTCAACATGTGTATATATATATGTGAGAGTATATGTATATAAAGGTTGCTCTTTACTTTGTAACAGGAAACCCAATAATTCTACTCTAGTTATATATCAGGATCCAATTTATCGTGTATTACCATTGTGCGATGAATTTATGCAGTGATGTTGTTTCATTATTATTGTGAAATGTAAATTCAGCATTTTTGAATAAATAAAAACAAATATTGACTCTAGTTAGTAAATAAATTTTTAAACGATATAAAATAAAGAAAATTGCTTCTCTCGTTGTTATTTTTTTTTTTTTCCAAAAAGGATGAAGAAGATTGTGAAGTTTATTGTAGTTGAACCATCCGCGGTGGAAGATTTGAAGTTAATTTTTTATCTATTCTGTTTTTAAATTGAGAATCAAATAAGAACTGTAGTAATTCAATCTTTAATTATACTATGAAGTTGTATTGTCTCTTCAAATCCTAAGAATAAAAATGACTTTCCACTACAATACAGCAATAATACGACCCTTGGCGCTCGATTAATGTCATTAATTATGGTAAGTACCGATTGGCCAAGGATACGAAGAAGAAGAAGAAGAAGGAGAAGGTATAGAACTGAAAGTACAACCCCACCATATACGGTCCCACAGTATTGTCGGTGCACTCTCGGGATTAATCGTCGTCGCCAGTCACTGTATGTGACCCCTCCACACTCACAAAACCACTGCAGAATAAAAAATAAATAAAAAAATAATGCACCAACACTAAATAAATATTTCATGGTGAAATTTCGAGCCAATAATTTTTTGACCAAAGTCTCGACAACACTAAAAACAATATATGTATTACCATCATGTTTCCCCATGAGTGAACTTGCGAATGAGAAAAAAAGTTTCTGCCACAAGACAATATTTTTTATTTTTTATTATTACTTTTATTTAGTCGCTTCTTTTTTTTTTTTTTCTTTCATCCCTTTATGCAAGTAGTTATTCATGGCCCATTGAAAATATTACAACAACGTTAGTTATGCAATGTAATTTTAAAGGGCGTGTATAAAAGTATAGAAAAATAAACTGAAGTATTATTATTATTATTATTATTATATATTTTATTTTTCATATCAATTTTTTTTTCTCCTTTCTTTTCTTGGAAAAATATGGAAAATGCCAGTGGAAGAATTTGATATAATAAATTAAATTAAAAATTCTTAATATGTAAAATACGAATATAAAATGCATGTATGGATGAATAAATTATTTTACATTTTCTCGTTTTCTTGAGAAATGTTTTGAAATCGATCATTGAACTTTGATCCATTATTTTTACATAGAAAATGCTTCGGAATAATTAATTGCACTTGATTACAATTTTTTATTTTTTTTATTCCTTTTCTATCTTTTTCTTTTTTATTATTATTATAAGACGGCACTATGGAGAGTGGATGTGAAGTATACCTCGTCGATTTAATGAGACGATGGTGCCAACTCTGAATATATATATATGTACTTGAAACTAAATGAGAAAAAAATTTATTTTCCAATTTATTCATCACTTTTTTGTTTCATTTTATTTATTTTTGAAGGAAAAAGAAATTATTTGTTTGTATAAAAATTAATTTTTTCCATTATCTTAATTCAAATGTTAATGTATATATGTGTGTGTGTGAATTAATATTGGACATTGTTGGAGAAAATTTATACAAATACTAAAGCCCTGGATTTTTTTGTCATTTTATTTTTGTTTAAATTTTGCTTTCCCTTTTTTTATCGATAGTCTTTTATTTTTTAAGCCAACGTGAGCCAAGGGAATTTCCAGTTTAGTTGCGAGTCCCAGTAGTGTTATGGTACATGTATATGGTGAATAGAAATAGAAAAAGAGTATAGTGGGTGTGTGTGCTTGCATTTGGGACTTGCAGACGAGTTTAGATAGGTTCAACGATTTAAATCAAGTTGATTTAGACTTGGTTCGTTTGGGGGAATGCGCTTTCTACTCTTTGTCTCTCTTGTGCCCTTTCTCTACATTTTCCATTTCCCTTTCATTCTCATTCACCATCAGGTACACTTTATTCCATCCAAACCTGACTGCAATATATGTTTACACATGAGTACAGACATCAATATTTATTTATAGTATTTTGTTTACGTTCAATTCGTTTGTTATATTTCCTTTCGATTTTTCGATTTTTTTTTATTTATTATTCAATTGTTTGTGGGGATGATAGGAGAGTGGGATTAAATATGAATTACATATGGAGAAATAATATTTGAAGATTTTTTAATTGGAAAATTGGAAAAAAGTGACAAAAAAATTCTAAAAATTATTTTTGTCATCATTTTGTTTGATTTAATATGATATAATTAATATTTCTTCAATAAAAATATTGAAACCCATGCACTATTTTCCATTAAAATCTCCAAAACGTTTTAAAATAAATAAAAAAAATCTCAATTTTCCACGCTTCCAAATCCCCATTCAATTTTCATTTTAAAAATAAAAACAATTTTCCTTAAGCCCCCAATACAGTCATTAACTCTTTCCCACCTCTTCGACTACCATCAAACTTTCATTTGCACCAAGTAGAAGCTGCAACATGAAATAGAAGCAAATTTAATCCAGTAATAAATAAAGAAAGAATAAAAAATTAAAAATAATAAAATAAAGAAAAAAGAAAGATGAACGATCTTCACTTTTTTATTGAATTAAATATTTCCCTAGTGTTAAAAGATGTGAAAATTACAATGAGTTACCTTCGTCGGTATCACCACTGCATATAAACAATATAAAATAAAGAGTAGAACGAGAAAAAAAAAAAAACGTACAAATTACTACCTACATATACAAAGATATTCTGCACACATATTTGAGTTGTTATATTAAATAGCGTGTCGACTAATTGAAGCTGGTTTATGTTAGCTGCCTCTTTCACTGATGGTGAGACGTGAGCAACTATACCGACACATTACACGACGTGTGACGTGTGCCCCGCGTGCTCCAACACCTTGCCATGCATATAATTAATTCGAAATTATACCTTCTATATATACCGTGAACGCTTGACTCCTATGAATGTATACTACTGTATATATACATACAGTGTATTGTTATATACACAGTACGTGTCAGTAAGACCGTCAAGGAAACGAAGTATAAAGTGAATAGAGAGTGTGAGAGCGAACAGGAGAAAGGCAGAGAGAGAATTTTGCCAAGCCTGAGGCCATGGAGACTTGCAGTCAAGCTTTTCCTTCCATCCAACTCGCACAACTGGCAAACACTTGGAGGCTCTCTACTATTCTGGTAATATTCAATACTGATGCGCGTTGAACCATCCATTGGTCTTCTCACTTCATCCCCTGTCCTCATCTTTCTATAACCCTTCTAACCCGGCGGCCATTTGTCTGCTGCAATATCTAAAGTCATTTCACTTTTTATTTTTCTCTTTACGGTGTGCACGCGCAATCTTTCCTGTTTCACCCACTTTTTCAACAAAGTTGAATTGCTGTAAACACAACAGTCGTGTTTTCTGTTTGCTTACTTTTTATCGTTTATCTATTTATAATTGGCAGTTTATATTTGTGTGTATGTGTATGATTCTATTTGTTTTATTACTGTTGAAGAAGCAAGTGAAATTTTATACTTGGGTACAGAAGTAAACATTTAGTTCTGATTGACATTCTTTTTATATTCATCACGTAATGGTTCCAATCATTCGATTAAATTGACCTGCCTAGCTGATCTTAACAGTGACACCACAACCCCAAACTATGAAAAATCAAAGACTACGTCTCATCCATACCAGAATTACCGATTAAACATTACCCGGATGATTCAAATAATTCCCATAACAAGGATTAATATTACCCGACAAATCTACTACTTGAATGAAATTTTTCCATCAATCCAACTATAAAACAATCAAATAATGATACTACAAACTAACTCGAGATTTTAGGTGGTGAAATACATAGGTGTTGTCAAATGCGGCAACAGTGGTGTATCAGTGGTGGGTGGTAGTGTGTGATGATGGTTGTGATGGTGATAGAACTGAGCCGCGTGGGACACGAATGGTGTTTCACGTCGTGCTTATACAGGATCTTCAGTCCACGATGCTTCACATTCATCGTTTGATGTATATACATGTATAACACACACACACCGTAGCTAGATATCACGTCTCGCTGCATCCTAACCTCACTTTCTCCCTGTGCATGTATACGTGTTCATGCGCGCCGACATTCGCTGTATACACAGAGTATAGCCACTCCCATACCCAAAACCAATCTCACCCACTTTATTCTAACGTCAACCTTTTATATATATGGGATATATATATATATATATATATGTTTGGTATATATGCAATATATCGTCAGTCTTCTCTTCGCCACTTTAACGCCCTCTCTCGCAATTTCGTTGGGGGTCACAGTATGCCTGCTTGCCCGCGTTTATCCACTGACAATCGCTTCACATTGCAGCACCACACTCATGCTCTACAATAGCTTTCTCTCTATCTACTGTGGCTGCTATCTCTGTTTCTCTACAACCCCGTACCCTTCTATCACCTCTCGACGTGTTCCTAACCACTTCAATTTGCATTACGCTCGACTGCACATAGCCGAAGGATCAATTAAATTTCTATTAAACGCGCCAGGAAATATTTTTATAGCCTGATGGGCTCGGAACCGCATACATTTATTGATGAGATTTAATTTGGCATGGGTAATATGGTTGGTGTTATTTCAATTGAGGAGTATTTTATGGAGATTGGATGAATTTGAGGATGGGACATGTTATGATTTGGTGAATGATTGAGGTGGTTGGCAATTTTATTCTCCACATGTTGGGATCATTGAGAAGGAACGTTACTGCGGAATTTAGATAAAATAGATTTTTTGCTGCATATTGAAGGATGTTGTTCCAGAAGTATTGTCTAACGGATTTGATGACGGGATTCAAGGAATTGGCATAAATATGTCAATTTTTATAGGGCAGATTGAGTATTACCATTGCAATGTCCAATAAATTTTATTGAATAACACAGTCTTTACAAACAATAGGATAAAATATAAAGGAAATGTACAGAGATTCCCGCCGTAGAACGATGATAATCAGAAGCCAAATGCTCACCACATACATTGATAGAACTGAAAGCTGATACAAACTACAACACCAACATATAGCATATTTGCTACCGAAAAACCTGCAGGGACACGCTATAAAACATATAAATTGTATAGGTGAAATCCTCGTGCGCAAAAAGGTTATTTCCCGTAGCTGATCCGTCATACCGATCGGCGAATTGTGTGAAGAGAAAGAGATGGAGCGAGAGGTTTTTTACGACTGTGGGCTGGCGCAAAGCGAGGGGTCCTCAACCATCATGACAACCGAATATCCGTGCTCCACTTGAGTTTCCACTGGCCGTAATCCCTGATTATCGAAATCGAATTGTGCCTCGTCCGCTCCCTTCTATATATGGTGAAAGAGAGATAAATACGAGCCAGTAGAGAGCTGCTACAGCGATAACCTCCATACATGTACACACACACACACATATATTAACTATCTATTTTATATAGATATATATAACCTCTTGCCAACCAATAACCGCATGAGTCCAGGCATGTTACATATATAGAACAATAGACAGGTGTGATCATGAGTGTTTTGTTCATGTGTTTACGTACATGTGCTCATACTAATGACGATCCACATTGGCCTCTCCACTTCACTCTACATATGTCGTTTTGTCTACATACATAATCTATATCTATATGTATGGTTACACGCGTTCGAGCGGTGGTCCAATCACCATCACCATAACCATCGCCACCACCGATACGAGAGCCACTGCCAATTACGTTTCAATGAATATAAAATAGGTATATTCCGGTAAATATATTTTGCAATAGTGTGGAAAATAGTTTTTCGTTTCTTTTTCCTTTTCATTATTCAGTTTTGTTCGGTATAAATCGTAGCATTCAATCTCCAATCGTGTTTTTATTAACCGGTTTTTTCAATTTTTGTTTGAGGTTATGTCCTCAATTGGGTGTCCCAGCATATTTTCAATGGTTTTTACTGCCACAATCTTGATCGTATTTTTCTGCACGTCCTCAATTTGTCTACAATTAAGTCCTTCATCATTTATCATATCTTCTTCAATAATATATTGTTATATTTTCAACTGTATATCTTATTATTTCCCCAATTTGTCCTCAAAATTTCCTCAATCATGTTTTCTACCATGTCCTCGTTCATAATCTTCACTGCCACATACAGTGAAATTAAATTATCCGTCGATAAAGAAGAATGCAATAGCACAAGACAAAGAGAAACGTTTTTGGATAATTAATTTCCCAAAAAAATACAAGAATCATCATCAATTCAGTGAAATTTTCTCACATCCACTCAGTGCTCGTTCACATCTCTCCCATTCGTAATTTCACTTCAGTATCCATTTGCATATTCCCAACGCAAATATTTGACGATTATTTATTAAATCCAATCTCCTGCATTTTTTTTTTCTCTCATTCCTTCCACCGTATATTTCATCATACATCTTGAATTGTATCTCATAGCAAACAGTCGCTTCTACAAAATCCCTCATATATACATATAAAAAAAAAAAAAAAAACGTATAAATCAAACGATCAACATGAATTATCATTAAAAACGTATCGGGGTGGTAAAATAAATTCCGTCGCGTCATTATCACATACATAAATATACATACCACATTATCTGAATTTAATTCGCAATATTTCCCGTTTTTTTATTTTTTTTTTGTTCCCACATTTAAAAATAAGACGACTCACCCCGCCGATAGTGGGGTGATGCTTGCTCGCCCTTCGCAACAATCACCATTATTCTCATTCTCCGACACAAATTCATCCTTATCCCCGCATATCAACGTATTATCATCATATCATCGTAATACTATCCCCTAATATACCATCCCACATCTTCCAATGCGCATCGCTTTCAACGTCCACATTGCCCGCGTCATTCAAAAGATAAAGCTTTTACGCCGTCTATAGTTGAAATATTTCCCACAAAGAGGGGGACGAAAACTAGTACGAAAGGTGGATTTACCTTACACTTATACATATATATATATTTTATATATAACGTTATATGGGTGGTGTACCATTTGGCGCCAAACGCGTACCACCATTTTTATACGATTTTTCGCGTAATCGCGAACATCCATTTACGACGTGGCTCATTCAATTTCTCGTTACCATCATCCACCATCTACCACTACTACATTCGTCTTTGCTACCCTTACTTCTCCAACCCCATCCTCAATATCTAACTATTACCACTTACTGTATGTATACTATTGCACCGTGTGACGCCATCGTGCATTTAACGTATACTTATATACCCGCGTACTTTTCCATATATACTTTTCCGTTTCTCTTCTATTTTTTATTATTTTATTTTTTTTTTCTCTTCTTTCAACCCCACCTTCCTCACCTTCTTCCTTAGTTTTTCTTCTTCTCTCCTTTACGTTGGCATTTTCTCAGCCGTTGGAAACTCACGGCTATTGATTTACGACGACTATTTGCAAGATCACGCCGTCCGCGTTCAAACTTTCTCGCAACTGCGCGCGCTCTTTTTAGTATGTATAACTATATATTGATAGGGGGGAAGACGAGAAAAGGGGGGTTGTACACCCTCACCTCAACCTTATACTTCTGTTTCTACTACCGTTACTTTTACAGTTCGGTCGAAGACGCGTCTCTACCTCTCACTAGCTCTTTCAGTTCCTTATTTTTTTATTTATTTTTTTTTTTTTTCATATATATGTGTATGGGGTGGGGGTGGATGGGTGTTCGCTTTCTCTGTTGGGCTATGGCTCACGTTTTACGCCGCACAGCGCGGCGATGTACGTGCTAGAAGTTTAGCTGGCGTATTGAAAAGAACAGGAAAATCGGACTCGTGACTACTCGCCAGAGAAGGCCGAGATGAACAAAAAATTTTTCATGTACGCCTCCGTATATATATATATATATATATATATATATATATATATCCATAAACATATACATATATATGTTTTTTATTTTAACTTTGAGATATGTCACACACATGTCCACCTTTTAGAATTTTTGTTTGCCCTCCTATTGTATTTAGAAACCGAGTCAGACAACGTGGGATTTTTTGTCAAAGAAATTATGAAAATTTCATGAAATGGGGGTAGGTAAAAATGGAAAATTTTATTGATTAATATTAAATTTCATCTGAATCACGAATTAATCATATCCTAATCCAACATATCAATTGGCAATAAGTGAATCATTGTTTTCAATATCATCAACATAATTCCCTTTGATCTGGACTTACTTTGCAATTTTAATTGAAAAATTTATTTATGGACAGTTAGCTAATGTTAGTGAAGCATGTATGTGTGTCTATATAAAGGAGTAGATTTAGTAAGATCTTGGGGTAAAGTGTGGATATTGAGGGTATATCACTCACGGTTTGTGGTTACGCGACGCAAACCCCCCTAACCTCATTCTCCACCTCTCTGCCCCTACGATCCTTCACTCTCTCTCCTTCACTCTATCATCATCTATACATCCATCCTTTCCTCTTATACTGTCTCTCTTAGCCGTATGTGGTAAATCTCCGTTGACCCACCACTACTCTATTCCAAGCAACGCTTCAAAATGGTACCACAGTACCTACTCGAGGGTTAAACACCACTATGCAAAATACATAGGTATAATATATACATATACTATTCAGTGGCGTGTTGGTGAAGAGGTCTAGTTACAAGCGCATCCAATATGGAGATGTACAGATAGAGAGAAGTGTAGTTATAGCCAAGTCATCATTTCTCCAATTCACATGTCATCTTCGTATAAGTGATATGTAAATTGGAAATCATATACTGAGAAAATAATTTTAGTGCGTTTGATATGATGTATTCCTTTGTGTCATGGTGTACTGACGGTTGAGAATAACCATTCCGAAACTGCAAATATTTACCGCCGTCTCTTTGGAGTTATTCAGCAATCTCTCATGTCATCTGGCTCATATGTGATCTGATCTGATATGATACGGGTTCAATTGAGTCGGTAGTGGGATTGAGATGAAGTTTGAGTGATTAAACTAGACATATCTAAATTAACGGGGAACTTCGTCACATTCATTATATATGTGGTCCAGCTAAAACCTACATTTGGGGATGTGTAAGGTGTCAATCTCCACTAATTCCTTTCATCATTCACTGCTCAAGTCTGTACAACAGTCACAATGATGAGTTTACTTCTTTACCAACGGTTCACCGCAACATTATCCGCACCAGTCAAATACCCGTAACCCACCCCAATCCACAAATTTAAGAAAAATAAAGTGAATGCTTATCGATTCGAAAAAAATATAACTCACCCCAAGCAAACATAAAATAATGGAAACAGCACAAAGCAGAACTATTCTGTGCGTGGAGTATCTACATCTGCTAATGGGAATTAGCACTGCACTCCCGGCCACACACTCTCTACCCATTCACCCTCTCTCACCCGTCACACACATACATATATACGTACATACTTGGTTCAATCAAATATCCGATAGCGCTGCATTGCGAGTGAACGTCATGATGACTACGTTTACATCGTGGACCACGAGCTCATCAATTCGATTC
This sequence comes from Zele albiditarsus, assembly GCA_958496275.1. Taxonomy (NCBI): domain Eukaryota; kingdom Metazoa; phylum Arthropoda; class Insecta; order Hymenoptera; family Braconidae; genus Zele; species Zele albiditarsus. The sequence goes on from OY292416.1 coordinate 5,829,843, forward strand.
TGCCGCCTCTGGCCCGAGTCTCTGTTCGATTCACCTATGTAGTTTCCACCCTCCACTATAACCATCTCTTTCTCATCCACACTCCCGTTCTTCCCATGAACATGTACTATATTTAACAATATATGTACCTATACACACATGTACATGTTGCGCTTGGTGGTATATCGATTTCCCTCGGTTGCATTGTCGTACTGAACGATGCTCGATGTACCGCGACGCGCAGTTACTCCAATCAGGAGGGTTGAGGTACTGCGACCGAGAACTTATGTCCTTGTAAATAGGAACCGGAACACAAGCGCAAAAGATCGGAGGTATGTATGAAGGTATGTATATGGATTTATGTAACGTCATATAATGTGAATAATGGTTTTGTATTTGATTGTGTGTGGTGGGTGGGTGGGTTTTTACTGGTATGTATGAGAACGTATGAAGGGTTGGGTTGGTGTATAGAGAGTTTGGTTTTTGTTATCGATAACAACAGATGAAAAGACGCTTTTGAATTCAACTTCTAATGTCATTTTGATATTGTGAATATGTGCATGTTGAATACAATGGGAATGTGATGAGGTTGATGTTTTGTTTATGGATGAATAGGGTTCGGATAAATGTGAGAAAATAGTTTGTGTAGGTGCGGAAGAGATAGTTTTGTTGGCTTTTCTCAGTTTTTTTTTTTTCCCCCACCCCGTTTTCCAAAGTTGCAACACTGTGACAGGAGATTATTTGAGATTTTATTGGATTGGATTTTTCATTGTATGATTCTGAGATTTGGATATTGTTCATTTGAAATGGGAAAGAACAATGGCAGTGTAGGCAATAGTTTCGGAAAATTAGCTTGAAACAGCTCTAAGGAAAATTATCACTTTACCCATGACTATTGTTTTTATCTCAGTACATACCATTCATTCATTATTACATTGTTAATGCAATAAATTCTACAATTAACATCTGATTATATTCATATCATACTTCTCTTCAGTGTTCCTTCGCTCAAAAATACTTGACCGAATCACATAAACGTGTGGCATAAGAGTTCTAACAATTGACCCATCCAGGTGCACGTCCACAAATACAACATACACATATCATTACACGCATTACATTGCACAAATATACACACATATATATATATATAGTTTATTATAAATGCATACAGTTATACTGGCATAGGTCTTGCCTGTTGGTACAGCGGTTTTGGTGCATGGCTATTCGCGACAGTTGGCACATTGCCGAGATTGTCGATTTCCCCCACATCAAAACTATACCTTCATGTAAACCCACACATACATATATCCAACCTCTTTTGCTTGAATACGTAAATCTATTGTGTTCACGCGCGCACCCACCTATATGTTGGGTTTTATGTAAACTGGTGCCAAATATACATTCAACATCATATCAAACAGGAAAAAAAAAAAAAAAACCACTTTTCTTTCTTTTTCAAACCAAAAAAATGAAACAAAATTACAAAAACGAAAAAAATGAATAGATAAATGCCCTCCAGCAGTTCATTGCATGAGCTGGTGCTCTCATCATTAATGTTACAATGCCGAAAAAAAAATATTTCAATTTTTACCTTGGAGAAAAAAAAAAAAGTTAAAAAAAACCAGAGGAACAAAATCGGGGAGGGAAAAAAAAAATATAATTTCGTACTGAGAACAGTTAATTGTCCTCGAGTCGAGCCGGATGACAATTTATGATGAAAACTCGACATCTAATGAGCCGACACTATGTATATATAAATTAAAAAAAAAAAAAAGGTATGAATACAGGTATGTATATATATATGTATGAAATCTGCTTTTCTATTCTTTCTCCCTCCGGGCGGTTATTTTCACCCTAATTTTTTTGTTTTTTTTTTTTCTCTTTTCTTTTTCATTATTTTTGTACGATGCCAAGGATTTTCTCATACCATTTCCATTTTCTCCATCGATTTTGGCATGTCGAAAAAAAATATATATTTTTATCAGAGTGTATGTGTGTGTGTATGTGTATGTATGTATACGTTCAAAAGCAAAAAGAAAATTCGATAGAATTGTGTGCATGGTGAAGAGTAAAAAATTAATTGGACTTTGTCTGCAAACGGGTGTGATGGTCAGTATAGTGAAAAGTATAAAAAAAATATGAAGAACGAGAGGAAGAGAGATGAAGATGATAATATTATTCAATGAGATATTTATACCAGTGGAATCATCGAAAAATTATTATATATTCAATCATCATAATGTAATTTTGAGGTAGGTATATTTTATTATGATATTACTCAAAAAAATTTTTATTTTATTCCCCACCCTGTTTTAAAATATATAATATTTTCATTATTATTCCACCTCTCACCCCACAGACAAAAAAAAACACCAATAATCAAAGTCAACCAGAAAAAACCATAAAAATATGAAATAAATAATACAAAAAGAAATGAAACCAAAAAATAAAATCACCCTCACATCGTTCAAAATAAAAATTCCCAAATTATCCCACAACCCTCATCCCCACATCTTAAATTAATTGTTTTTCCCATTTTGCCAATACTACCCCCGCACAATAATCTATTTTAATTCCAACTATTAATTAATATAACTCATTTCAAGTAAATATTTTTTATCAACATTTTTTCCACGCACTTCTCCATTATTTATTTTTTTTTTTATCCTATCGTGAATTGGTCTCACCCCAAAAAAAAAAACAATATATATGTATATACATATTTTACACAGACACATACACAAGTTGAGTATGAGGGTGAGATAAAGGGAATGGCCATATAACTTGGGATCCGACTTTGGTCGTCGTGGGGACTTGCTGAGAGAACTTGAGCGTGATTTTGCGTCGTTACTTTCTTACTTAGACCATGCTACAATATATATAGGTGAAGACTATGCTTTCCTCACCCTCGAATTCGTCTCCTCAACCATTCCACTTGCACACTGGGGAGGAAATGACAGAGAAAGTGAGAGTAGGAAGAAAAAAAAAAGAATAGTAAGGAAGAGACTTGTGATTGCGACTTTTTTTTTCCTCCTACGAACTGTCGTTCTCTGACCGCACAAAATCGCTCCCCATAAATTATTATTATTATCGACATTACCATATTTTGTATATATATATATATCTACACACATTATTACAAAACTTTATAATAGTTTGATGCAATTTTTTCATTGTCATTCATATTCGTTCAACAATTCTCATCTCCATATTATATTATTTTTATATAAAACGATGGGATGAATTTTTTAAATTAATTTTCCGGGATTGACTTCAATCGCCAATATCTCATTATATAATTCATCGATTTTACTCGGTAGCCAGTTAATTCTGAAGGAAAAACGGTGAGTGATACAATGGTTGTGGATAAAAAATTTAATTGTAATATTATATTGTTGAAAAATAAGATTTAATGTGATCAACATAATTTTCTCATGCTGATATATATTTATTTTTTTTTTTTTTTCAATAAACAATTGTGTAATAATGTTCACAAAAGTAACAAAACTTTATCGAAACAATAATTATTATATATTTATATTCTGCTTGGCTTCTGACTTATGTAAAAGAACTAAGTGGTATACATATATATTTATATAAAAAGTGAAGTAAATGATGGCAATCGAGAAAAAACAGCCTCGAGTCTATTATATAAAAAGGTTTAATTAATTGGTACGTAATTAACGAGTTGAGCACAGCTGAAAAGACGATGGCCATTATATTACAGTACGTTTGCCAAATATAATTATAGAATAAATCAATAGCGAGGAACAATTAGCGGGGCCAAGAGGGCTTTTGAAAATAAGTTTTGAATTGTATATAACTGTATATATATTTATCTATATGACAATGATTTCAATTAATGTCATTTCATTATTCATTCTCTTATTGTGAAACTTATATTTCCCATTGACGTGTAAAAAATGAAGTTTAACGAGTGGTCGGGTAAATTGGACCACTTGACCGTTCTCCTAATTAACTATTATTTTTATTAATTATTAGAATTGTATTCACTCTCAGTTGATCCAACTTCATCTTGTTATCAATATAATTATTATTATCTCGTATTTTTGTCTTTTGTTCTTGATTTTTTATTCAGAAGCGATGATTTTCTACAAGTGCTTCAACAGCAGAGCGAGTATTTTCTATACAAGTGCTTCAATGTGTATTTATATTGTTGAAAAGTACTGGTTGAATAACAATAAACCACCTGATGCTCTGCATGTAATACTTTGAGTGGTGTGGGCAAGAAAAAAAAAAAAAAAAAGTACACCTGTAACTTCACGTGTATTTGTATAAGATAAGATAGAAACTTTTGATAGTAATTCTTTATCATTTTTATGTTGCAGGCGACACAATGTTAACGTGTTTTTGAATAATTGTTGGAATATTATTGTTGGTAGTTGTTATTTTTAATCGTAATAAGTATTTGGGAATTTTTTTTGTCAAATATGTAATATTAAATTATAAATAATTATTCTCTCAATATTTTTAATATAATAAAAAGAAATTTATGGTTGCACAATAAAAAAGTTCAACTGTGATGAATTTTTACCTGAAATATAAAATAAAAAATGACATTCACAGAATTCCAATATACGGGAATTAAAAAACGCTGAAAATTGCACAAAGCATGAAAGCACCCTTTTGAATACATTTTCAATACCAAACACAATAATAAAAATAAACCAAAAAAAAAAAAAAACACACTTGAATATTTACCGATAAAAAATTGAATCAATAACATTCTATAAAAACGTACAATAAGTGACTCTTGCACTCTTCACGATACGAAAACCCTCGTAACCACAACCAATCGAATAAATTCCAATATTAAATAAATACAATACAAAGAAAAATAATTGAATATAAAAAAATGACAGATAAAATAAATAAAAGTAGATCGTAAATAATAATGAAAAAAATCCACAAAAATATAATGCCAATTTATTTTCCAGCTTATTATTTCCTCGCTGTGATAAAATTTAAGAACCGAAAAAAAAAAAAAAAATAAAGAAAGTTCACAACGGAAGCATCCACCCAACACCATCACAAGCAGCACTCAATTCTTTCAAATTGCTTCATCTCTCTATCCCTAACCATACACATCTCTATATACATATCTATACAGTTTCGATCACGCTATTCCAATTTTACCCCGTTAAATAATACATAATGACGCTTCATTGCCGATAAATTAGTAAGTTTGCTGCTTTCATGATTGGATCACGTTGGCTTTTGTGGCGATTATCGATCCCATCCCTAAGTACCTTTCCAATCGAGATTTACCTCCAAGTGCTCATAATCATCTCAACAGATCACACCATTTATTCTTGAGCTTCATCACATATATATTTATACATAGTATATATATATATAAAAGTACTATGTATATTATTCTTGAACAATTGCTCATTCGATTCGAATGCAATCAACTCAAGTTAGTCACAGAGTATATATACGAATATAAAAAATTTCACGAAAAATATTCGATTAATTATTACAAAAAAAAAAAAAAAAGACAGAATTAATTTATTATTCCAAAATGTTTTTAGTTTATACTGAAAAATGGACAATAACATAACAGGAAACGTCAGAAAAACAAAAATCAGTCGTATAATTTTTTTTTTATCACCTCCGCTAGTTGAAAAAATTGATAATTACCCCCAAACAATTCCCAAATTCACTTTTACAACTCATCAAATATATTATTATATACTTCTATCAATAAAACCGAAAAAGAACAAATAAACGGTCAAAACATTCTCTGTAATACCAAATTTTCACTAAAAATAAAGCAAAAAATGAAAGATAGAAAATAAAAAAAAAAAAAAAAAACCACCAAATATCACATTTCAGGTCAGAACTCAAATCACAAAAAAATTCAATCAAAAAGTTGTCACACTTGTCAATACTTCAGCATACATTTATGTATATGTATGAAAGGAAAAAAAAAAAAAAAAGTGTCACGCACATGTGTGTAACTCCACCCTTGCTCACTGTTTCACACGTTTCCAATTCTCATTCTCCATCAATAAACGCCACATGCATGGCAAATACGGTCGCTCACAATTTTGTCGAATGATAAATCACATATCGAAAAGGGGCTGGTGCTGCACCAAGTGGTGGATAGATGGTAGAGAAGGAAACAACGTTGAACAGTTAATATCACCAGTACATATCTACGTCATGTCGTATTCCGTATATACATACATATATACCAAATACAGTAGTGAGGTGATGAAACCCCTTTGATGTTTAATATGAGAACAATGAAAGTGATATTGCATTTGAGAAAAGACTTTTTGTCCAAATTTTAATTAAATTTCATAAGTATTCACGTGATATTGTTTTTAATACAATGAACAACAAACATCACCTCCAATTACATGAAAATTATTTATTTCCAAAATTTATTTTCAATTATAATTGTAAGTGTTGAACAAAAAATATATCGAGTGAATTTTTTTAAATTTAAAATCAAGTCAATCGCACATTTTTATTCACCACCCACGATAATTAAAATGTCATACAACACAAAACCATTATTGTAACATTTTCATCCCTTATATCATTATTATCATTATTATCGTCAACCATTAACATTATTTATTTATCCATTTATTTATTCATTTATTTATTTTTCTTTTTAAATAAAGTAACTGCATACGTAAACGTGAGTGGTAGATACTTCATAAAAAATTTATTTTCGTATGGTCTATGCGATAAAGAGGATTAACTTAATTCAGTGGATTTTTCACAAAACTTTGGCTTTTTCTCGCCGCAAATAATATTTATTTCTCTATTTTTATATTGTGTGCTGTGTTTTATTCTATATAGATGAATATATATATATATATATATATATAAATATATACGTGTTTGTATATATGTGAACTCAATCCTGGCTTCGTTCACCTATCGCGTCCTTCTGCACCCGAGAAAGAATTTTCTCTCTCTCTTCCTTTCATTCTTTATTCTATTTTATTTTATTTTTTTTTTTCTTATTTTATTTTCCCTTAATTTTTTTTTTTTTCTTTTGCTCCTTTTGTGTGTACTCGCGCGCGCACAAGTAAGGTTACAAACACGGCACGTAACGTTGCGGGAAAGTTATACCACGGGGGTGCACTAGCCAAGTGTATACGTACAGAATTTTCAAAGAGTTGAAGCTAAAAATGAGTGGAGAGAATTTTTATAACGACAGTTTGTCGGTAACACAGTGTAAGAAGAAACAAAAAAAGAAAAAATATAACAGTGGAAGTAAAAATAACAAACATAATAATAAAAAAAAACAAACAAACAAACAAACAAAAATGTAGACATACATGAAACAAAAAGTATTCAACATTTTTGTTTTGTTTGTTTATGTATGAATATTCAAAATAATTAAACGTAGATAAAAATTTTCTTATCGTTGTTGTAAAAAATTTTATTACCAATTAAACAAAAAATATGTGATAAATAATATTTTAATGTGTGATATAAAAATGATTTATTATTCAAGGGTTGATAGTAAAATAAATCGATTAATTGAAGCAGCGATTGTTTGTTACGTTTGAAATTCAAAATTATTGATGATTGTGTAATATTAAATTGTAATAAAAAATATTTTACAGTGATTGATGAAAATTATTAATTGTTTGTGAAGTGGATGGTGGAATGAATTAATTAAACAAAAGTGAAGTGTATTTATATTTTTTTATTGATTAATAATTTGAGTTTATAAGAAGCACTTGGTTTTATTCCTATTTTTATTTTTTATTATTTTTAATAAAACCATTCATGTACTTGCATTTAACTTTCCTATCGCAGAATTATTGTACGTAGAAGTTTAAAAGTTTCCCCAAGAGTCGTCCTCATGAGAAATCGTTGAGGTGAATGCAAGAGAGATGGTTAGTGAGTGTGGGAGGTGGAGTAAAAGTAGGAGAAAGCTGAAGAGCAAGTGAGAAAAAGCTCCCTCTGGATCAATAATTTTCTTTCGCGAAGCAAAACTTTTCCTTCAGAATATGGTTCGAGATGCATTTTAAGATGATGCACCCCATATAAATATCTCATTCACATTCAATAGATTTAGTATTTTTTTACCCCGTTAAAAAATATGTATTCACATTTTTATGTTTATTTTTATATATCCTTTTTTTTTTTCTTTTCCATTTATATTGAAGTCAAAGTTTCATGGACAAAAAAAAATTGTAATGCACAATGAATTTTGATATATTGTTGAATAATTGTGCAGTATTGAAATTTTTATTTCAGGGAAGAAATAAATAATGTTGGTGCTGAAGAAAAAAGAAAATATTAATCTTCTGTTGTAAATTATAACTACAAAAATATTTCACATATTACTCAACAATGTAATTAATTTCAATATCCAAACAACTTATTTTCTGTAACAGCAAATTAAAAATATAAAGAGAGAATAAGAAGAGAAGAAGAAAGAAATCAAACCAACAACAAGACAATTAACAACACACCCTCTTCATCAAAGTGTAATATTTTTATTCATCAAAAATTTTTTTTTTATCCACTCTTTCTCTTCTTTTCACATCCATTCATATTCCATTGCCCCCCCCCCCCCCCCCCCCCCCCATATCGGCAGGCACAAAATACATATTGATTTAAAAATAACGATATTCGTTCCTTCATTGTCGAACGAGAACGCATGGAGGGTATATCTTTTTCACGTTCCACTTGCGCTCTCAACATTGATCGGGTTATAGAGCGAAAGGCATCACATGGAAAAAAAAAAAAAAACAGGAAAAAAAAGAGAAGAAAAATGAAATAAAAAAATGAAAAAAAAAAAATCCCCCCATAGAACGTCAGAGAATAAACCATGATACGGATACAGTTATTTTTATTTTTGCAAATAAATGTGACAAAGGATAGAACGCAATAGTTATTGAACCAGTTATTTGAAATAAGGTTATTAGGTTGAAGGAAATACATATATATTATATAAATATATTACATTGACTATTTTTTCCAGCTATATATTTCGACTTTTTAAAAAGAGTAAAAATAAATAAATAAAGACGTTACAATTTGCTCGGCAACTATCGTGTACAGGAAGAATAGAGCCACTCGAAAAGCTATTAAAGTCGGAAAACTTACATTCGCTGCTATGTCAATGCGAAAAACGATTTAGCGTGTGGACTGTATTGCGTCTGTCCATGAGAAAATGCAATGGATGTTCCACTTAAATTCATTCGATTGTGATGTATATGTGCAATGTTTAAATCAATTATTGTTCTTGTTTGTTTTCTATGGCTTGTAATAAGTGTATTACGACAGAAGAATTCCCCCTGAATTCTTTAATTTTTCAATGACACAAATCAACATCACTAATAATTCAAAAAAATCTACCTACGTGATACAGTGAAATAAGACTTTTTATGAGTTGTTTTTTCCTGTTCTTCATTGACAGTACATTGTAGGGTTGTAAAAAATGTTATGTGAGTTTATTTACCGAAATTTACCCTAATCGCTAACATAACAAATAATACTTATTAAATCATCCCCAACACAACCATCTGAAAAAACCATTCCTAAATTTGTTATTAAATTTCCACCATCATCAATTTCACGAATTCCAATTATTTTTTTCTCATCTCACTCCTAATTTTTTTCGCCAATGCCAATTTTTATATCGAAATCACGATTTTCTGTACATATAAAGCTTGAAAACAGTTGTATACATAACACAACTGACAATCCATACACATATATATAGTTTGTTATGTGCATACAAGCGAAAAAGCGACTGGCATTGTCCAGTATTACGTGAATACAGATTGTCAGGATTTATTACCAATCGATAATTTTATTTCTCTTTCAGCTTTTTGGCTTTTCTCTTTTCTTTTTCACTTCATCCCCCTCCCTATCCCACCCCAATCCACCCATTAACTGATCGGTATATTGAAGCTTGCCAAAATGTTTGAGCATGTGTGAAAATAAAATTGTTCATTGTACTGGTTATAATCCACCAACATCAGATTATTAATGAAAATAGAAAACAAAAAGTAACTTTATTGCAACGGTTAAAACCCATTTTGTTGAATTTATGTAAACATTAAATGAACCTATACATTTACCACATACATTACGATGACTATTGTTCTCATTCTTTATAATATATTATTAGTTATTATTTATTATTATGCATGTATAGTTATTTATATTAACGAGTTAACGCAAAATGGAATTATTATACCAGAATATATATTGGATTATTAATCATTGATTTGTATCTATTTTGGAGATATCAAAGTACATTATTTATTGATTTATATCACTGGCTAGACAGCTAATTTTGTATTGAATGTAAATTCATTTATGAAAATTAAAATTATGTCATATTTGTAAATAGAAGATGGGTCCACTAAAGATGAGAATATAAATTGATGTCAGAAGTTTAAATTGAATAATAATTGATGAGAAATCAGAAACACTTGAAATGTAAGTGAATATTCATGTTCCAATTCGTCTTTTCATATTCAATAAAATCAATAAATTTGATGAGAAATAATTCATCTCTCGTCAGTCAAATATATTTAATTGATTTCAACTATTCTGATATTCTGATATTTTGATATTTCATATGTCTGGTGCATCTTCATAATTTTCATGTAAACCTAATGATGCGATAAATAGATCGAAAACGTACGTCATCCAGTCTAGATTTACCAACGGATAATAAATTGATCCACCCTCCCCATGAATCTTAATTTCTTCAACGCTTCTATAGTGAGAAAATTAAATGTCGACTTTTGAGTATGAGTCATTTGAGGACGAAATCAATTTCCAAAAAATCCTTAGTCCCAATGATAGTCACACTTATTGTGTTAAAAAATCATCCCCATTTTTTGAATTTCAATCACTGCAACGGAAGTTATCGCTGCCGCAAATATAGAAAATTTTCGCAGACATATCCAACTAAATGAACAAAATCGTCAAATAATTGTCTATTACATTCTTTTATTTTTCTTTTCTTTCTTTGAGAATAAAAAATTAGAATTTTATGTATAATGCCCTCCAATTCGATTTTTCACCCTTACTATCATCATATACATATGCGAGCAAATGTGAAACGATCTTCAAAATCGTTTTGTAAAATTCAAAATTATATAATTGTCTCGTCCAGTTGCAGTGTAGTGAAACCGGAAACGAGGGCAATTTTCATGGCTCTCCTGCACGTTCCTCTTGCTCTTTAACTCTCAAATCTCACTCGCACTATACTATAGTAATAGAACTACTAGGAAACTCTCTTCCTGGCATTACTTCGATGATAAGGATGTTGGCATTACACCAAAACTACTTCAAATTAATTAAATTCATATACTAAATTACAATAATTAGACAGATAAAATAGAGATAAGTTCACATGACTTGTCGCCTATATTTGTTTATCTAAAATCTATATACAAAAATACCCATGAATATTAGAGTGCCAACTTTTTGATTGAATATTTCTCCTACACATCACAACGACACATATAAATACATACATATTATATTTTTTACAAATCATATAATAAATAAAAAAGAAAAAGACAATAGGAAATTAAAAAATTCCTAGCCCGATCGTGTTCAATTCCCACAACCTTTCACCATACTCATCGTGAAATAATCGTCGGGTGTGTGTGTGTGTGTGTCTGACGGGACAATAAACCAGGAGAGAAATTTCACGACAAGCCTGCAAGCTATTACAAAGTTTAGCCGTAGGTAACACTGCCGTCTATGATGAACGCTATAGGGGATTGTGAATGACCTATGGCGAAGCCATCAGTGAACTAAACTCACTAGCCCACATCATGTAATAAACTCATGAATGAAAATCCATTAATTCAAATTGTTCATTGTCTTTTATATATAAATTAAATTGACCCCCTTCGCTATCCCTATATCTATAATCCCGCAAAGTTTCCGACCATTACAATGATCTTCATCTGTGTCTTATTGTACGAATAAGAATAATTCACAAATGAAAATAAAATTAATATTCCGAAAAAAAAAAAAAAAAAAAACGTGATGCTCCACCAAAACTGCCACAACTTTCACAATTATTCAAATCTTAACACAAAAATGTGTCAAAAATACTCTCAAAACTGCCTACTTCAACAAAAAAATACTAACAATAGTAATAATAGAAGAGAAAACTAGCAAAGAATTTAAAGGTGATATGTGTAAGCGAATAAAAAATAAATAAATACATGTAGTTGTATCACGTCGAGCATTGTTTAAACGCCACTAAAAATATCGAGAACCCTCTCGGGCGTTAATGACACTCTACACGGTACTTGAGCGCACTTATCTTAACACAAATGTTTACATACACATATGTACGTTTATGTATAGATGTATATATTTACTAGTCTACTGTCGTAAGTAAAATAACGACAATGATAAAATGGAGTAATATATGCTAGTAGTGGAACAAGGTTTTATTTTGAAATTGCCTCTCACCTTTAAAGAGTCATATATAAAAGAGTAAGAAACATTAACAAATTATCATGTATATATAATTATATATACACTTAAATAAAAATGTATCGTTACATTAAAAGGGATATATTATTCATAAACGTTTAGCAGTTTTATTTCATGATGTGATGATGAAGAATTAATTGGTGCTTGCATATTTTACACACCGTTGAAAAAAGAATTAAATTGTATTCAATTGAGAATTTTTTATTCTGTTAAATACGATGGACTGTAATTGGATTAAATTGTTATACGGGTTCGTATAAGAGACATGTATTTATTAATTAACTCCCTTTAACACACTGACGCTGCGTGACAACACCTGTTTAACTTTGGAATTTTAATTATTTTCTGTTACTTTAAATAGTGATAAAAATCAAATGATATGTTGTGATGCTAAATGCTATGAATTAGAATGACGATAAATGTAATAGTAATATTAATTAAATGGTGTCCCAATTAATCCAACCACTCCACCAAATACCACTTCTATAAAATTATTTTAATATTTATATTAACCTTATAAAAAACATTGCCAAATTTTTCGTCAATTTAAATATGTTCAATTAACAATTCAAAGTTTATTTAAATATCACAACCAAGTAAATCGAACCAATACTTTAGCCACAATGACAAGTGGTCCAATTTAACCAACTCGATCCGATAAAATCTTTAATTCATGCAATAACCAACTCCTTCACCTCAAATAAACGATCCATCCCACAATTTTGATCATCCCATTCGCCAATGAAGAATCCTATACATGACGAGGCGTTATTTTTGTCTCTATAGTGTCATTAAAATTGCGTTAGCTGAAAAATCGTGAAATCTAGTTAGCGGTGATAAAAGGAACTCTGTCGTCAACGTGCACGACCATACGACCATAGTACCAGAGCCCGTATTACGTTGCAATTTCGCAGACGGACGTGCGCGCCCTCTCTTCTTTCCTCCCTACCGGTATTCGATTCAACGAATGTTGAAAGGATAAATTCCCTCGTGCTCTGTCCTCACACTTCTCTATTTTTACCTCAAACATATTTTCTTCTATTTTCTTTTTTTTTTCTCCACCCCCCCAACCACCCCCATTTTTTCTCTTCGTTTCTCTTTAAACATAAATAAAAATGGTGATATGATAGCATTAAGTAAACTTTGATTAAACTTTTCCATCTTATACAGTAATTATATTTAAATACGTTTTATAATATAATATATATTTTAACTCTAGGATAAGTTTTCACATTGCAATTAAATTAAAATATAAATATTCAATCGCAATTCATTACAATTGAATTAAATTCGTGAGAAATTATTATATATAATAATATCTATTTATTTTATGAAATATTAATCATTTTAATACTGCTTTTTAATTATTTCCTTCGACACGATAAAACTAATATTTACATTTGATATATTTATTTATTCATGTTTTTTTTTAGGGTTAATCTGAACTGAAAAAAAATAGAGTAAGATGAAATAAAAATTTCTCTGATTACATCATAAATGTGGTAGTGGCCCTTAATGGATTACGCTAATCCCGAATGAATCCCAATATAATCTTGGCAACAATTTCAAAGTTATTCTACTCAAGTCTGTGTGTGCGCGCCACTCTAACTCCCCAAAGTTTCAGCATGGATTAATACGTGTTGGTGTATTATATAGCAAAGACGAAAATATTTGTTAGAGTGTTTAGTTTTGTTATAAATGCCAGACAGTGCCAACAAATAAAATAAAATGAAACAAAGCAAGAGAAATTAAATTGAAGTGAAACAATGTCAATAAATAATTTTCATTAAACATAAATTTGACAAGTTTTCATTAACACTTTTTTCCATTCACCATTTTTTAATTTCTTCACCCCAAAATACAATCCCACCCCCCCACACTCATCTACATTGACAGCGAATGAAACCAAATAAATATGAAGAGAAAAAATAAAAAATAATTGTAGAATAAAATTAAAACTTCAACTGAAAAATAAAAAATTTCCTCTTTCACAAACAATAAAAAGAAAAAAAGTAATGGATTACACAATACAACCATTTCCAATTACTGTTTTGTATATTTGGTTTAGCTAACAAGGCGGAGAATTGAATGCATCGCACACACATGCATATATATATATTATATATACATATATACAAAATTAAAGATATAGAGTGTATGAATATTTTTACGAGGCAATCTCTGTTGGGTTTATTTACTTGAGCGACAATTGTAAACATCGTTTGTAATTGAAAAAAAAAAGAAAAAAAGGTAGTGAAGTTGAATGTATGCGCAAGTATGAAATGAAATGTCAATGAAATGAATAGGAAACAAGAAAAAAAAAAAAAAAACAAACAAAAACAAGAGAAAAGAAGAAGAGACAGAATAAAAAATAAAATATGTGAAGAAAATATATGGAAATTCATTCTTTTCTTATTTTTATTTATTTTGTATTTTTCTCAACTCTCTTTTATTTTGAAAGGAAATTTTTCATCATTTAAGGTATGCTTTTTCGATACGAGCTTTACTCGATGCCATTATTGCTTTACGTGAACATCCATATTTATAGAGGGTCAACTTTGCGTTGTAAAACCATGTGACCAAAAAAAAAAAAAAACAAGAACGTACAGTTATTTATTTATTGTATACACAGTATTTAAATACACATATATACTTCAAAATATTTACATGTGTCCAATTCAATTGTTAAAGCCAAACGCATGGAAACAAAAACTCCATAACAATATCATTTCGAATAACTAAATTCGCAATGTCAATATTAGTAAAGTAAAAAATAAAATATACTTAAAGATCGAATGAAATAAATAAGCAAATAAATAAATAAATAAAAGAATTCCTGAATAGAATTCACAAACCAAAAGATTCTTCACATCACATTGAATGACCGTCTATTATACTAAACTGAACGCAACCATCATTCCACAATCTACACCCTCCCCCCAATATCTCCCACAATTTTATTTTCTCTCATCCATTGAATTCAAACGTGAACTTTTAACAGACAGAATAAAATTCAAAAAATAAAATAGCCGATTATTCTGATCGTGAGATCGACAAATAAATTTCTAATGGAAACGAAAGCAGCAGTGAAGAGGCAGGATCAAAATGTATAGTCGATGAGGCTCTTCTTCTGTTGCACGAAGAAGAGAAAAAAAAAAAATGCGAAAGGAAAGGGAAGAAAGAAAAAAAAAATAAAAAATACCAAACGAAACGATAGGAAAAAAATAAATAAAACGTATACCGTTTGCGTTCATTCATCCTCCCTATCCTGGCATACACTCATCCATCTTATCGTTACTCTCTTCATCTCCCTTTCCCACTCACTTTTTTATACAAATAAAATATAAAAGAGAAGGTATGTATAACCATTTACTCTTCGTTGCAATATCATCAACATTCAAAAAGTACCATGAGATTTTTCGTATACATAAAATTTGCAAAATGAAAGAATCAAGTGAAAAAAAAATAAATAAATAAATTGAAATGGAATAAAAACAATTTACAGAAGAATCGAAAAAATAAATATTATTCGGTTTTATTCATGGATAATGTTTACATCGTTAGCATGTAGAAATAGCAAAGACAGTTACCATGTGAAGTGGATGGAGGAAAAAACAAACAAAAGGAATATTCAATCGTCAATTGAAAAGGAGAAAAAAAAAAAAATGAAAGAGAGGATTTAGAACATGGAAAATAAAATGAAATCAATATTGAGGGATTTACATTCAGGGATTATTAGTTCTCATCAAGAGGAAAATCCTGATTCAAATGAAAGTGAACGTTTATATGGAAATAATAACGAGCAAAGTGCAAAATAAAGGATTAACAATATTGATTTTGAGAAATGAATAGGAAATTTTTTTTTTCTTCCCCTCCATAATTTTTCCTATTTTTTTTTTTTCTCTAATTTCTTGATGTAATATTGAGGTGAAATAAATGAATTAATAATTCACAATGTAATTTATTTAATAATGTGAAATTTAATTAGGATTATTTCATAAACCAATTATTAATTATTCATCAATGTATTCGATTATGTGTAAATTAATTTCAGTTCATACTTGTGGGTACAAATATTTGAATAACAAAAAACAGTGAGACAGTAAAATGAAATGAAATTAAATTGTAGTGGCATTGTGTTGAATTTAGACAAATGACGTGTGTAAAGTTGAAAGAGAATGTACGAATTACTAATACGTATTATTTTAGTTCTATGTGTATTATTAAATTATGCAATATAGACTGGAATTTCATTGTGAAATCTATGCTTATTGTTCATGACAATGAAGTAGAATACGAGAGGTGACGATTGCAGAACAACAGAGGTAAATATTGTACGTAGTTATTTAATATTAAAATGGCACAATAATTCTCCAATATTTGCACAAAAGGAGGCAAAAGACCAACATTTTTTTTCATCTTTGCATTGTCACAATAATTGAATTCCCAGATAGTTCCTACTTAATTGAAAGTTAATCAATAATAAAATGAATATTCTGAATTCAGTGAAACATATTTTTACACAAAAGTGTAAAATTTACAAAGAAAAAAAAAAAATAAATAATAAAAAACGACACGTGAAGTTTGTGGTGTGAGGACAAAGAGGGCGCCACGCAAGCAAGAAACGGCGCCCTCTATTTCCGCCTGCCCCATGACAAAAGCAAAGGACTGGGATAAAGTGTTGAATCTGAGTTTTCTCGCGGTAAACCCATGGGATTACGTGGCCGCTTTAACTTAGCGACGTTGGCTCGTTTTTCAGAGACAACTACGTCTGACTTCGGTGTCACCATATTGGATATTTTCATGACTGACAAAAAGAAAAAAACCGGAAAAAAAAAACCAACAAACATAAAAAATAAAGAAATGATGAAATGAAAAAAAAAATTGATAAAAATAAAAAGATGAAAAAAAAAAAAATGACAGCATGACGGTAAAAACTATCCACCTTTATATAGAATATAGAGAATACAGTGTTGAATAGTATTGGTGGAGAAGAAGTAGCGTTAAGGGTGGAAAGAAGGGAATGAAAATATGGGTGTGGGTGGACGGGTGTGTTTGTATAAGGTGGGTGATATGGTGTATAGGTACCAGAGACTTGTGTCGCCTTTTATTAGAAAATCATATGATATATCGTCTGTTCTTTTTATTTTTTTCCCTCCTTTTTTTTCTCCTTTACGTCTCCATTTTCTTTTCCCCCAGCTTCAAAGTACATTATATATTGCAACGGCAAAGATTGAGAATGACGTGAAACAGCTGCACACAATTTTGAATTGTATCAAGAATTACATAATTATTTTTCTCAGTTTGATTTTAAATTTGGAAAGAATGCAAGATTTTTTTCCAGTTAATATTTTTATTATCTGTTACTGTTATAATCATTATTATTATTATTATTGTTCATAATTATTTGAATGATTTATGGTATTTTTATAGCCCATTATAAAATCAAAATGGAGAAAATGATTCTTTTTATATGAATTTATATATGATGAAGGTTATTAAATGTTGATAAATGATATTGTTGAATGCGACAGTGTTTAAATGTTTGTTGAAACAGATCATTCATCATATTTTTATATACTACATATATACGATTTTTTAAAAATTAATATTGTCACAGATGAAATGTGTAATATTTCATTACTAACTGAAAATATTAAAACCCCTCCAAACTCTTTATTCACTCTATCGTCTAAATTTATTATAGAGTATAAAATGCAATTCTAACGATTCATTTGAGTATTCTCTAAATAATTTTAATTCCTACAATAAATAAACGAAAGAGTGGGCAAAAATTCTCCATAAAAAACGTAAATTTTCCAATAACCATTAAAAATATATTTCTAATGAAAAAAATAAATAAATAAATAAATATTCCATACATATAATTAGCAACAACACTATTACGAAACGATTTATCTCATAGAATAGAACAAGTTAAAATGGCGTGGATGCATGTATTAGGATTTTGTCTATATATAATAGGACTGCTTGAAAATTTATGATGTTGCCGTTTCACCAATGGAGTTGCTCATGTTTTATAAATGATGAGCGTAGGAACTAAAGAGGCGTGAGGAAGTGGGAGAGCACTAGTGAGAGTGAATAAAAGAGTGGAAAGTGTTTATACGTATAGAAAAAAAAAAAAAAAAGACGAGGGGGATGAAGAAGAGAATAGTGTTTGGCAGAAGAGAGGCACCGGGAGGATTTTCGAAGAGTGTTGGATAAAAGCAACGTGAAAGGATAGAAGACGGTTTAAATCCCGTAAATTTAATCTTTGAAAAAGTTCCAATGACAAAGATTTAACCTTTAGACTGTTCGTAAACATAAATAAATTTTAATTAATCGTACCAAAAAATATTAACATAATTATTTATCCATATTAAATTCATTAACACGATTGATTTCATTTATTCTAAATAACTCCAAAAGAAACCAATCAAAACAGAAGATAGAACCATAACCTAAAAATTCATCGAACATCTCATACAATATTGCAAATCAAAAAAGAAAATACGTTCTTACACGTCAAAAAAAAAATCGAATAAATTGGGAAAAAGAACACGAAAAAAAAAAAAAAGAAATAAAATAAAAGGAAGAACTAAAAGGTGCATCGTACGAAGATGGAATAAAAAGATCATCAATTACGTGGAAGGTTTGGCCCACAGGCGCCTATTATACGGGTCAAAAGAGAAATGTGAACAGAGAAAGACAAAACATGAAAGAGTGCGAATAAGACCAACGAGAGCAAGGTTCATCTGACAGAGAGAACAAGCGAATAAGAGAGAAAGAGAGATGCTATGGAAGAAGAGCAAGAGGTTGCGGAATATTATTCAGAGCATTAGGCGTCCTCTCGACCATGAAGAATTTCCATAAAACCGCTATTCGCCATCTAAGACAACGCCGCCACCATTTTTTTATCCATGTTACATATACATACCAATATTATACATATATATATATATATATATAAAGTTAAAATTTTTATATATATCACACAATAACCAGTCACTCCATTTATTTTTATTTTATTTCATTTTAATTCATTTCAATTTATTTCATCCTCATTTTTTTTTTTTTTTTTCCCTACTGCCCAAATTCTATCATTTCTCATTAAATTTTCATTTTCCACCACCCTATATACATTTTTACCACCCTCTCTCTCTCTCTCTCTCTCTCTCAATCCCCATCCAATCTCCATTCCATTCATCCCCCACAGCATTTAACCTCACATTTCCATTATTTATTCATCAACATTTGACTCAATTTGAACCAACGAAGAAAAAAGAAAAAAACTAATGTAAAAATACCATGGAAATTGTATTCAATCACAACACCGTAATTATACATGATACATCAATGGTCAATATACATCAATGTACAGTGTCAACGTGATGTTATCCGCATGTGAATGAGTATAGAGGTGTTAAAAAAAGACTATTGGGTTGAGGGGACAGGAATCGAGATCCATACAACAAATATACCGGGTGAGTATGAAGCAAAAAGCACTTGAAAAAACATAAAAAAAAAAAAAAAACGGTGGAAGAGCAACGAGGAGTTGCTGGGGAAAAAAGAAAAAAGATTGAAACTGAAAAAAAATACAGAATGAAACGATGAGATGGATAGGAATAAAGAGGGGGGGTAGTGATGAAGGGTGAGAGAGGACTAGAGGACAGAGGGGATTTATGTACGATACATGGCGATGTACACCCGAGTCCACTAATCCGGATGTACCCAATGCCATCATAGTTCCCACTTCGATCCGCTATTTCGATTCGTTATTTTGGTTATATAGAGATGTGTTCGCCAGTGAGAGCGAATGACGCGCCACCAACATCCAAAGTCCCCTGTGCTTTCTCGTGACGCAGGCAAATTGATGGTGGATACGTGACCTCTCTCGCATTGTGGGTGCGGCAATATAGCCGGACAAAATAAAAAAATAGGCACATAGTTGGTGATAGAAATAGAGAGATAGGATTGGAAATAATGGGTAGGTATAAAAAAAAAAAAAGAAATGAATGAATGAAGAAATAGGAATAGCAAAATTGTGAAACTTCATTATGGATTCTTTTCTCTTTCATTGTCTGTTATATATTGTTTGGTGTTCTTTGTTGCAGATAAATAATTAACTTTGATGATGCAATTAAAAAATCATCATGAATAATTAATTGATCATGTTGATGAATAGTTTAAAAAAAAACCATTATATCTTGGAGGTTGATCTCCGCTGTTTGGTTGTTGTGTTAAAAAATAATACTGCACTGATGAGGGTAGAATTACGATAAAGGTATATATATTTTTTTTATACCCGTATGTTCTTATTCTATATTTTTATTCCCTAACCTTGTGATAATAAATATATACGTTAGTTTCTCATCTTTTTCCTCTTTATAACCCCCTGTAGCTTGGTTCTCGCTTTGCCTTTCATACGTTTTGCGCCCTCGTCTTTGAGATACCAGCTAAAAGGAGATTAGGAAAGAAAAAATATATATATATATATATATATATTTTTCCCATGGGTATACTCAATGTAGGGACGCGGGTGGGTACAATTAGGATAGTACATGTATACGTGTAGGTACATTTATGTATCTCTATATAACGGAAAAAAATTTTCTCGTCAAACGTTCTAGGGAGAAAAGATCCAATATAATTTTGCCATACATAACATCATTAAACCTCATTTTACAACGGTTTAATATGTATATAAAAATTCTTTGTCATCACTATTCGATTAGTCACCGTTCATTCCATCAGAATTCACTACTGAACGATAATAATCTATCAATTAATTACTCAGATATACGAAATCAAAGTTACGAAAAATATATTCAGTACACGACAAACTTTTAAACGATCTCAACTCAAGAGTAATCTTCAAACTCTAAAATAATTATACTTCTCAAATTATTAAAATCAAAAAAAATATTCAAGAGTTCTCAAGTTCCCTCTATTTTATTATTTTTTTTTTTTTTCATTTTTACATGAAATAATAGCTGGAAAAAAAAATGGGAAAAATAAAATATACAGAAGTGGAAGGGCAAAAAAAATTCTTTCGCAGACAATAAACTTAGGTGGGACTTTACCAAAAATGAACTTCTCCAATTCAATCCAACTAAAAAGTCATTCGATTGCACCAGACCGAAAGTAGTTTGTCGAATTTTTTCAAAAGCTCTACCATCACTCGTATCACATAATATATATATATATATATATATATATATATATATATATATATATATATAAAGTACTGAGTAATAGAAGTAGTAGTAAGACCATATAGCATATAACATATAACAGTGTATGCCAAAGAGGTGACATAAAGAAAAAGAACGGGGGTACATTGAAGAAAAACGTGCGAGATTGGACATCTAAAGCTGAAACTGAAGTTTAATACCCTCAATGTCCGGATATTGAACCATTCTGATAAAATACATACACCGTATATCCATCTATATATACAACAGTATGAATGTACATCGCACTAATAATTTACGATTTAATCCGGATTATTATTTCGATAATTCATAGCAGTCTATTGCGATTATTCTGCATGAGGTTGAAGACAAAATTCGAACAACGAAAGAATTTTATATCAATCTCAGATCTCGATGAATAATAATATTCTAGAGAGATCAATTGAAATAAATTGTTATATAAATAATTTTTTATAGGAAGATAATTCACTCACCATGTAACTGCATGATGCTCTCTCCTACAGACTCCAATACTTTTCACAATTGAACTCATTCACTGTAACTACATCTTTTGTACCACTTTTGAAACACCATTAACATTGAAAACACTCTGAAATACCGTAATACAAAACTCCGCACAACTGATAATTCACACACAAACAGAAAATTGTTCGAAACTGTTTTACCGACCAACGGTACATTATTGTTTATTGCTGTTACTGGAAGAAGCAACGTAAAATCGCTTTGATCAACTATTAAACAGCGCCAGTGTTACCATACGTTAACACACCACGGCGTTTTCGCGCGAAAACCGTTGGCATTGGCGTCAAAAAAAAACTCCAAGATGGCGAACATTGCTGTACGGAAAAAAAAGAATTACCCAACAGCAAAAATGGACAATTATCAAGTAATTTCCACGACTTGAAGTCGAATAATTATCTAAATATGTAAATAAACATTCATTTTTTAATTATATTATACCTTTTATATGAATATCTTCGTATTTAATATGTTATTATTGAATAGCAATTAGAGCTCAGCATACGCTTCATCTCACCTCGCCGGTCGTCCGCCATTTTGTGTTCAATAGCGTATGCACAAGAGAGAGAGACGAGACGGGGGATGGTGGCGCCACCAACGGCGTTCCTCAAACTATCATGATCAGAGGAAAACATGGCGGCATGACATATATATATATATATATATGTATAAGCTAGAATTTGGTCACCCTGGATCACACCGCCATATTGGAAGTTTTTAGAGGTTTACTTGAGTTAGGAACGCAACACAAGGCCAAAACACGGTCGATACAATATTCAATTTATTTTTCCTGCTTTCTTCAACATTGTGACAATGGTGTTAACACCACGCTTTGAATTGTCGCAGAGTGATAATTCAATAACAATCAATATATACGCGCCTTATACAAGAATTAATGACACAGAAATTGATGTTGACAAGGATGTTTTTTATTTTTTCTCAGAACCATATCTCCTACGGTATTTATAAATAAT
This sequence comes from Zele albiditarsus, assembly GCA_958496275.1. Taxonomy (NCBI): domain Eukaryota; kingdom Metazoa; phylum Arthropoda; class Insecta; order Hymenoptera; family Braconidae; genus Zele; species Zele albiditarsus. The sequence continues at coordinate 5,853,019 of OY292416.1, forward strand.
CATATTATTTTATTCATGGTTTGTATATCTATTTAACCTCTCTTATCAATTAATAGTTAATATTGAACTGAAATTTGTTATTTAATTCAATAAGTTAAGGTTGACTTTTCATTTATTAATAATTAATTTTTGTGGTGATTTTTTTTCCAGTTTAAAACTTCCAGGTGAAATAGTTGAAAATGATCAATCGTCAGCCGCTTATGACTGCGATTCACGTACATTTTTATTAAAATTTGATAAAGTTAATAAGGGAGAGTATTTTAAAGATTTGGATATGATTACGACATTGTTGGCACCACCAAGAAAAAATAAAAATATTACACCGACAATTGAAGTCATTGGTTGGTATAGCTAGTTATAATTTTTTCTTTCAGTCTCTTTCATTTATATATATGAATATCAATGAATACATACATTATAAATTATCGATACAACATTCAAAACATTATTTTGTTAATTTATTCAGGAAATGAAGCAGCTGATGATACTGATATAGAATTAGGTGACGATGAATCTGACGAGCATGATTGGTTTATTCCACAATCAGTGCCGTCATCAGATATAACAATTCTACCCAACGCACCGAAATATGGTTTCGCAAATAAAATAAGTGGCGCCCTTGCTGCATTCGACGTAAGAATTAATTTAATTTAATTATTTTAATCCTCTCTCTCTGTCCCCAATATAACAACAAACAAACAAAAAAATAATCAAATATCTCACTGTACAATCTACACTAGGAGGGAATGTTAAAGGGCGTGATAAATCTGCCAAACCCCGACAGCACACCAATGAACCAGCGAAAAGATTTGCGTGAAGATGACGAACGCTGTCATTTCTCTGACGACCATTATATCGTTGATTTAATTGAAACAGACGAAAACATAAAATTATTAATAGACTTTACACCAGAATGGTACAATCTAACATCAAACAATATCACATTCACGGACCGTGAAAAGGACATACTAAAAGAATTACCAAACAAAGAATATTTATTGGACAACAGTGAAATTGAAACAATTAAATTTGGATTAGTTGATATATTATTCGGCAGCTGTTACACACATCGAATAACAATGGGTGAAAATAATGTCGAAAGTGGTTGGGATATAAATACAATAAGCGCAACATTATCTTGGCTTGAAAATTTTACCAACATGCAACAAGTCATTACCACATCAATAAAACGCTCTTTGTCCTATCCACAATATCGCCATTGGGAATTATCATTAAAAGTATTCGATGACGTAAAAGAAATAATTAAATTGGGTAAAAAATATATTCTCAAACGTTTCTGTGAAATATACGTACTATTTAACAATTCATTCGAGCCGCGTTATCTACTCAATCAATTATACATCCGTGATTATTTAATTTACATTCAACAAGCGCCAGATTTATTTTTCAAATCAATTGCAGAAACTTTATCTACGATAAAACCAACTAAAGAAAATATGGAGCTTCATTTAATTGAATTGGAAGCGGCAGCGTGGTCAGTAATAGAGGATGAAAAATTAAATACAATTGAAAATAATCTTACAGCAACGAAATACAAGAACAATTATGGTCCAGAATATTTTATAAATAATATCGTTGATGAAGTGGATAAATTAGTGTTGAATGATGAAAAATCTTCAGATAATAGTGATAGTAAATCGAGCACGAGTATTTTAAATATTCTTACAAATCGGGGAAGTGATACAAGCAGTAGTAGCAGCAGCTGTAGTAGTAGTAGCAGTAGTACTAGTACCACTACTAGTACTACAAGTAGCTCTAGCAGTAGTGATAGCAGCGATAGTGATACAGACAGTGACTCTGAATCATCAACAGAGTCAAAAACTCACAATAAAAAATTCCCCAGATCTAACGTAAGTGCAAGCAGCGATAGTGAATCGGATAGTAAAAGTGATTCGGCAAATAAATTAAAAACGAATGAAAAAGAATTAAATTGTGATAGTTTTGATAGCAGCGACAGTGATCTTGATGTTGATTGTTCGAGAAAAGGAAAAGTTGTTAATAGAGAACTTGATTCAGACGATACGGAAAATTCTAGTGATTGAAGAACAAGAATTAAAAGTGAATTAAATAAAATAAAAATTGTATGAATTGATACTGTATTCTTATTCACATGATGAAAAATAATACTCTATATATGAAAGTTTATTATGTGTGATTCATTCATTGATTATTGGATACTAAGACTAATGGGTTATTTATTTTAATATTTAGTACTCTATTATCCTTCACGTCTTTATGATATCAATTTTGTTAATTGTTTTGGGTTGATTTGAATAAAAAACCAACCACAAGAAACGTTTTATTACACATTTATTTTTGAATACATAATTATTAATCCAAAACATAATACAACCAAGGTAATAATCGACTGTAATGTGCAAGCAATTTATTCCGTGATTCTTCTTCCTCATTCTCAATCCTTGCACCAAAATCTTCACCACCAACATCATCTTCATCAGTAATCAATTCATCATTAAATCTTTGTGTAAAATTTTCATCATTACCATCCAACTCTTCATTTTCACTATTTTCCAACGGAATTTCTTTGATATTATAATCGTTATTAATATTTCTCCAATAATCAGCAACTTCACCATAAAATCCAGGACTCTCATCCTTATCAAACACAATACCACGCGAAATTGATTCATCAACAGTGTGATTTATGACTGATAAGTAAGGATTATCAACGCTGCCATTTAAATGGCCATGAAAATGTTCGTCGTTTAATTTCAACACTAAATATTCATGCTTCTCAGTTGAATCATTGTCAAGATGATAATGTGGTGCTCGCATGATAATTCTTATTCCAGGGATTTGTATATCAGCATTATCTATTTTGTTTTGATTGGTTGATGAAGGTATTAAGTTATTGGTATTAATTGTCGTTTCAAAATTTAATTGAGTTGATAATTCAGTTGGTGAATTTTCTAATTCATTATTTGATGCCATTGTCATTTCTTCATTATCATTGATTGGATTCATTGTTTCACTGGTGATATTTTCCGGTTGATTATCATCATAATTGTAAACAGTTACGTAAGAATCACAACGATCGCATGGATCGTCATTGTGTGTTGATAAAATAGCGGCTTTTACATATGGAAAATGTAAAATACTCCATGGAATAATTATTTGATATGTTAATTTACCACAACGATCTAAAACTATTATTTGATCGCGTGATCCTTTGAGCTCGTGCCATATATTTAATTCTTCATTGTCAACTATTACAAATATATCAGGTGATATTATTTTTATTAATGGTTGTTGCAGGATTTCATTTGGATTTGAAGTGATTTCTATTACTTCGTCTGGTGATACACCTGCCCATGCTTCTGTTTCTGTGTTTGAGTTGTTGTCAGTGGCTGTTGATGATGGGGTTGATGATACTTGGTCCTTTATTATTGCGAAGAATAATGTTTCAGGCACGCCACTACGCTCTAGACGATCTTTCAGTTGTTTTAACCTTTGGAAAAAAAAAATTAAAAATGGATTTTGTCAATTTTTTTTATTACTGAAGATTTTTTTGTATACTTGAAAATAAAAAACAAGAAAAAAACCGTAAATACATTGTAGCTTGCTTGTAACTAAATGGCCAAGAATCATCAAGGAAAACCAAAACATTAACAATACCCAACTGTCCCATGATAAAATAAACTTTAGCACATTGATCCAAGTAATAATCATTGCTGTTACGTTTATAATTCAAATGAAATAAATCCCAGTAATTATTTCTCTCTTCAGCAACGAGCACCCCAACGAAATTTATCAGCAATAAAATTATTATTGAATAAATAAACTGCATCTTCAACAAGAAGTGTGAAGAGAAGAAAATTGATTGAATAACACACTCTACTCTGCTTTTTTTTTCACCGTCTACTTTTAACAAATACAAAAATAAACTTCAGCAAAATTTTGCCCGCGATCTTTTTGAGGATCTCATCCACAGTCTCTTTCTCAACTGCTCAACCAATATTATAGATTGAATATAACACCCTTCTTCCTCTCACATTCTTTATTGGCATTGAACATCATCACTGCTCGACGAGAAAAAGGATAAAGAAAAAATTTCGCAATGAAATAATTGAGAGAAGAAATTATGATTAATTTTTTTTTTTTTAACATTCATTTCTTTATTCTCCATTTTTTTTCTCAACCTTTTTTTTTTTTTCTGGTTGACAATGAATGCATTCCTTCAATGTTATATTTTATATTCGGAGGACAAAGACCATCTCTGTATTCCATCTCTCTGATTCTTTATATCCATTCTTCTCGCTCACATTTTCTCTATCAATCCATTCATCTCTCATATTTTTTTTCTCTTTCTTCCTCGTGCGTTTCAACAACACCATCAGAGGCAGCTGCGTATGCTGAGATGAGATTGAACGAGCACGCGTTGGCGTCTCGTGCAAATCAACATAGTAACCACAGCCCCCGCTGTAGCCAAGTTTTTAAAAGACGAAGAGATTGTATGGCGAATTTTTTTGTATCACGAATAAATCAATTTTTTTTTTGGTGGTAATTTATATATATATATATATTTTTTTCGTCTCTTCAATTTTAATTGAAAAATTTATGGAATGACAATGTTGTTTTGTATTGTTCTATTATTGACTATAATCTATTCGGCAGGTTTGAATACGTCCGAGTTAAATGATAGTGTACAATCAAACGGAAGTGAGCAAAGTCAATTGGAGATAGTAGAAAATTTTAATATTTTGTCTAGTTATAATAATAATAATGATAGTTATTATTCTTTCAATGATACAATTTATAGTTCTACGTTGAAATATGATGGTGGTGGTGATGGTGGTAGTAGTGTTGGTGATTATTTATTTGTGGCGAAAAATAATTTAAATCATCCAATTGAAAAAATTGATGTGTTGTCAAAACTTTTGCGGGTTCATGTTGATTATTTTCGGGATAATACTGATCGGGTGAGTTATTTAATTTCTTTGAATTGTTGAGCAGATTGTGATTCTATTTAAGTCACTGAATGGTCTCTGGTATTCTATTGTCTTCTAGGTGGAAATGGTATTTCTCGTTGACGCCTCATCATCAGTTGGTCCCGACAATTTTAAAAGTGAATTAAATTTCGTACGTAAATTACTATCCGATTTAAAAGTAGAACAATCAGCAACGCGAGTAGCAGTGGTAACGTTTGCTGGTAAAGGAATGGTAATACGAAATATCGATCAAATATCATCAAATCAAATAATTGGAAATAAATGTACACTACTAAATGAACAATTAAAAATTATAAAATGGAGTGGTGGTGGAACTTACACACGTGGTGCACTTCTAGAAGCACTCACAATACTACAAAAAAGTCGTCCAGATGCTAAAAAAGTTGTGTTTCTCATCACCGATGGATTTAGCAACGGCGGTGATCCACGTCCAATTGCTAAAATGCTCAAAAATATTGGCGCTATTATATTAACATTTGGAATACGTACTGGTAAAATTGATGAACTTCATGATATTGCCAGTGAACCTGGATACAATCATAGCTATTTATTGGACAGTTTTGTTGAGTTTGAAGCCATGGCACGACGCGCTTTACATCGAGGTAAATTTATTATTTTGATTCTCTCTGCGTAGTAATTTTTATTTTCATCCAGCAAATTCAATCGAGGTCTTTCTGCTATCCTCGTTCATTCAATTCAACTCTATCTTTTGGTAAAACTGCCAGAGAAAAAATGATATATATTTAATAACCGGAGAATAAAACTCTTCACATTTAATCAATTAAAATAAATCTCCACAACGAAAATTCATAAAATAAATCTCACTCTAATAAAATCAATTCCTCCAACAGATTTAAAACCAGGAAAGTATATTCCCTCGTTATCTCAACATTCATGCAATTTCTTCTGCAACACCACCACCGACTCCAAATGCTGTGACAAATTAGCCGAGTGCAATTGCGCCACAACAAGTGGCCATTACACATGTCTATGTCCATTGGGATATTTCGGAACAGGTCTCCAAGGATCATGTCATCCATGTCCTAACAGCACATACAGTTCTGCAACATCACCAGGCGACTCATTATCCAACTGTCTTCCATGTCCAAGTGCAAATCACATAACTTTAAAAATCCCAGCGATATCAATAAACGACTGCATTTGCGCTTCAGGATTTATAAAAAACGGTATCAACTGCGACTCTATTACATGTCCAAAGCTTCGTGTGCCAGAAAATGGTTACCTAGTAAAAGCAAACGCTTGCACTAATGTAGTCAATGCAGCTTGTGGTCTTCGCTGTCAAATCGGATTCCGTCTCATAGGAGATAGCATCAGATTATGCAGAAACAATGGTGCTTGGTCTGGAACAGAAACTCAATGTATATTAAAAACCTGTCCAACACCACGTCCACCAATTCACGGTCGTGTTCATTGTGAATATGATGACGAATACAATTATATTAATTCCTTAAAACCAATAACAAACTTATCAGCCATTGCATTACCAATCGATGCACATTGTCAATTCAAATGCAGTCACGGTTATCAATTACTTGGAAGTAAAGTTCGTAATTGTCTTCCGGTATCGCGTTGGGACGGTTTAAAAGTGACGTGTAAGCAAATTAAATGTGAACCATTATCACGATTGTCGAATGGTATCATTATTCCGGAAATCTGTACGGGAATTAAGAAATTAGGATTCGGTACCAATTGTAGTTTTAGTTGCTTGCCAGGTTTCGAATTAAAAGGTCCGGCTAACAGACGCTGTATCGGAAGCAGTGGACTCTGGAGTCAAAGACACATTATCAGCCAATGCATTGACAATATTCCACCGGTTATCAAGTGTCCGGATAACAGCACTTGGAACACATTGCCAGGCAAACGATATTCTTTACCCACTTGGACCACTCCAATTGTCACTGATAATTCGGACAAGATGGTGAATGTCTGGATCAAACCGCACTTGACATTTCCTTGGAAATCAAAGATTGGTAGTCATTTAATTACTTATATTGCTGAAGATTCCAGTGGCAATAGAGCTAGATGTCGATTTAATATTGTGATTGTTGATAATGAAGCGCCGATTATTGAAAATTGTATTAATCCACCGATATTTTTAACGAGAAATTTAAAGGGTGCGTTTAATGTTACGTGGGATGAACCTAACTTTCATGATAATTCTGGAAAGAAGGTTGTGGTGAAGAAAAACGCAGTTCAAGGCAATTTTTTTCCTATTGGTATCACAAAAGTTGTTTATAATGTCAGCGATAGAAGTGGAAATATTGCGAATTGTATTTTAAATATTACTGTGGAAAATATCTGCAAAGATTTGCCAATTTTTCATCATGGCCAAGCTAATTGTCGTGATTTTATTGGCGATAATGTTCAATGCGCGATCACATGCGATGATGGATATTTATTTCCAATTATCGAACACAATAATGATAATGAGAATTATTTATTCAATTGTAATGCAGATAGTGATGATAAAAATAATAGTAGTGATATTGATGGGAATGAAACAATTTTACCGAGTTGTTCCATCACAGAAATTCCAATGTCAATTGAATTTGGTGGCAGTATTTTTCTAGAATCAAATACAACAATTTGTCACGAGCCATCAATTGATATTGAACATTTAAAAGCATATATCAATGAAGATTTGTCAATAAATATTCATGATAATTGTAATGAGAATGGAATAGATTGTCGTTTATCAAAAATTGATTTCAATTGTGAGCCAGTAATAAAAAATGAGATAAAAATGAATCGACGTAAACGTAAATCATTAACAGATTCACAAACATTATTAAAAAATAAAACGCGTATAAAACGTAGACGTGACAGGATAGAAATTAAATTTTGGATAATCGCTAAAATAATCGCTGATAATCAAAACAATCCACAACGTGGTATACAAAAACTTCGTGAAGAAATTAAAAGAATGACAAAATCTGGTAATTTAAATTTACTCGATGAGCGTACAAATCGTGAAGTAGCCAAACTGGCATTAAATATCCGTACAATATTCATCGATGATTTGAAAGGACTATGTAACGCTGGAAGTATTTTTCGTAAAGAAAAATGTATTAAATGTCCATCCGGTACATCAGCAAATGCAGTAAAAAATTACTGTACTTCTTGTCACTTGGGTGAGTACCAAGACAGAACAGGTGCAACAATGTGTAAAAAATGTCCTGAAGGGACATCAACAAAAAGAATCCATTCATCAAGCATAAAAGATTGCATCAGATTATGTCCATCAGGATTTTATTCAAAACGAAAATACCATCGTGATCAATTGGTGTCAATGGAACCATGTTCATCTTGCGATATTGGTTACTATCAACCTTTCTACGGTGAACGTCAATGTCGACCATGTCCAGGAAATGCAACAACAATATCACGTGGTACAATCAATCTCCACGATTGCATTTACATTCAAGATTCATGCACAATAAATTCCTGTTTAAACAACGGCCAATGTATCCGTGAATCAAACGGGTATTCATGTGATTGTCCAAAAAATTATATTGGTTCACGATGTGAAATCCCGCGTGATCCATGCGAAATAACACCATGTTTAAATGGCGGTGTATGTATCAAAACAAATAATCCATTAAATTACTATTGCAATTGTCCAAAAAAATTCACTGGTTCTCATTGTGAACAATACATCGACGAATGCTCTTTAAATCCATGCAATAATAATGGAACTTGTGTGAGCAATGAGAATGATTTTGTATGTAATTGTGGCGAAAATTTTGCCGGTGAATATTGTGATATACCACAAGATTTGTGCGCTGGTATATGTGAAGAAGGTTCAACATGTTCTATTGTTGATGGTACTTGGTTGTGTCATTGTAAACCGGGTTATCTTGGTCGTAGATGTCAATTGGTACCGTGTGATTGGTTACCATGTCATCCTAATTCTAATTGCATTAATATTCCAGAAATAAATGCAACACATGAGAGTTATGAATGTCAATGTCCAATTGGTTACACTGGTGATGATTGTTTGACGCTAATTAATCACTGTCACAATTCACCGTGTCTTAATGATGGATTATGTATCAATAATCCGTACAATTATACATGCGAATGTGAATCATTATTCGACGGTTTAAATTGCGAAATAAAATTGTCATCAGATTTTATTTTACATTTTGTAAAACCTGGTACAAGTGATTATGTTCTGATGAAAGGTCCGCAAATTAATATTACTGAATTAACTATTTGTCTTTGGTTACAGTCAATGGACACGTTTAATTATGGAACAGTATTTTCGTATGCCACAGATAATTATGACAATACAATAACTCTAACTGATTACAATGGTTTTGTATTTTATATCAATGGAGAAAATGTCGTTACTGATATCAGTTTAAACGATGGAAATTGGCATTTTATTTGCGTTTGTTGGCAGAGTTTTGATGGTAATTGGTCTATTTATGTTGATGGAGTGTTAGAAGATGGTGGTAAAGGTTTAGCTTCTGCTACAATAATTGTTGGAAATGGTAGTGTTGTTATTGGACAAGAACAGGATTTTATCAGAGGTGGTTTTTCAATATCTGAAGCATTTTTAGGACATTTAACATTACTCGATGTTTGGAGTGAAATATTGACCGATGAATCAATAAATAATTTAAGTAAAACTTGTGATTATTATCACGGTGATTTAATATCGTGGTCAAGTGTTAAAAAATATATTCACGGTGATATTCAAATTTTACCAAGTCATTTTTGTCACGGTTGTGATATACCAATAGCTCCATTACACGGTTACATAAATATCAGTGAAAATTCACGTGAAGTAATATATTCATGTGAATTGGGATACAATTTACGTGTAGGAAATCGTATTTACGATACAATAAAACGTGAATGTATGAAAAATGGTGAATGGACAAATAACATTAATTTAAAATGTGTTAAAATAAATTGTGGATTCCCTGGTTATTTTCCGCGCGGTAAAATTCATGGTAATTCATATTTATTTGCTGATGAAATTTATTATACATGTAATGATGGTTATGTATTGCGTGGTAATTCACATCGTATTTGTAATTCAGATAAATATTGGAGTGGTAGACCACCAATATGCATTGGTATAACATGCAAGAGTTTACTTGCACCAGAACACGGTGATATTGAATATATTATTGAGGAACATGAACGAGATGACATATCAATATTGCAAGTTGGACAACAATTGGAATTTAAATGTGATATCGGTTATGAATTAATTGGAAATAAATTATTAACGTGTATGAAATCAGGCGAGTGGAATTATCAAATTCCATTTTGTCAATCAATTGGATGTCCATCGCCATCGCAATTGAAACATGGATATATTAATAACAATAATAAAAATAATACAATATTCAATGTATCATCGAACAATTTGACAATTAATTATTACAAATATGGCGAAATTGTTGCGTTTTCATGCGACAATGGATACAAATTTCAAGGAAATGATACACAGAGTACATTTCAAATGCTCAAATGTTTTAATAATGGTAGTTGGATTGGATCAATCACTGCTTGTATTTCAATTAAATGTCCTTGGCCATTAATTCAACATGGAACGATAGTTAATAATAGCAAAATAAATCCTGATGGATCTATGGTTGGATTAAAATTATTTATAGTCTGCGAAAAAGGTTTTGTTTTGTCTGATGACAATGTTACTTGTGGTGGTAATGGAAAATGGTTTCCAGAAGTGTCTGATTGTCATCCACGTCAATGTTCATCACTAACTGATCATCCAATCGCTAATTTATTTATCAGTAAAGCTATTAATAATACTAAAAATAATGCTGATGAATTCGGTTCATTAAAGCAATTAACATTGGCAATTGAAGGCGATAAATTCGCTGATAAATTTACTCTTCAATGCAATGACAAAACAAAAAATTTAAAGTTTAATAATGGAAGTGGAGAATTTATATCACATGAAATTTCATGGAAATGCGATGAAGAAGGTGATTGGAGTATGATTGATGATATTTATATGAATGATAATGAATTGCGAGAATTTTTAACGTTGAATGACGTGTGCGAGGATGAATTATCCTGTCCAATGCCAATTGTTCCTTTCAATGGTTATTTAATTGATATCGAGAGTAATGAAAAGGATTTTTGGAAGCTAAATGAAAGCGTTAGGTATAAATGTCGAAGTGGTTATCAAGTTGATGGCAATGGTATTATTTTTTGTATAGAAAATGGTACATGGTCGAATTTAGGAGAATGTAAACCGGTTAATTGTGCTAATCCACCGATCATCAATAATGCAGAAGTCATTTTGAATGGTAATAAAAGTAATTTGTATGCATTCGGCGATGTCGTTGAATATATTTGTTTGAGTGGATATCGATTGTTTGGTCAGGGTAATGTTAGGTGTTTGGGTAATGGAAAATGGTCGAGAATGCAGGGTAAATGTGGCAGAATTTCTTGTGGCAAACCGAGTGTTGACGAAAAAATTTTGTTGGAGGGTAAATCGTATTTGTATCGCGAGGAGTTAGGTTTTAAGTGTCATAATGGTGGATTCAGAGGTACTATTGTTTGTAGAGCTGATGGTAGTTGGAGCAGTTTACCAAGTTGTAATAATTAGAGTGATTTTGTATGTTGAGAGTTGACAAGTAAAATTTTATTCATTAAATTTTATTCTTCACTCGAAAAGAAAATAATAAATTTAAAACATTTTTTCATTATTGTGAAATTTTAATTGTCAACTTCTTCACATACAATTTACTATTTTCAATTATTAATTTTTATGATATAGATCGTATATTTTCGATGACAAATTTGATAAATTTCCGTATATAAATTTGTATGTCAATGAAATTTTTTATTATTTTATTATAAATATTATCTTCGGTATCTGCTTTTTAATTATTGATTCATTTGCAGATGTCGGCAGTCATTTTATTCTTGTTTTTTTTGTTCTTTCCCTCGCTCGCATTCTCGCGCATCTATTCACTTCCATTCATAAATAGATTGACGAAAAAAAAAAAAAAAAAAAGAAACAAATAAACAAAAAGAATAAGAGAAAAAAAAACTTGATACTGGCATTTGAAATGTCAATTTAACTCGTGCTTATTGATAAATCCAAAACAGAGCCACAATTAACTTCAAACTCATAATAATTATAATTGATAATTATACAAAAATATTTATTTAAAGTTCAGATTTGGAGCTACTCGAATATTTTGGCTTCAATTCTTCTATTCGTTTAATGAAATCGGTTTTTTCAATACAACCCTCGCATGTCTCGTCCCAATCGTTCAATATTTTCCTCAAGTCACGTACCTTCAATTTTCTCAAATCCACAGTCTTCAGATCGATTTGTTTATCTGTAATTAAATAAAAAAAATATAAATGTATAATTCATTGAATATAATTAATGAAGAAAGAAATTATAAATTGTATGAAATGTATTATTATATATTAAATTAAATTATGTATAATATTTAGGTATAATTTTGTTGTGTTATTTGTATTGAATTTTATTTTTACTTACCAAATCGAAGATCGCAAATTTGTGCGTCCATTTTCCTCAATTTTTCGCATATTTTATCAGCTGGCAATGACCACGACAATGGTTTACTCAATTCACCTAATATTCCTGTTGCTGATTCAGCCAATCCACCCAAGTAATAGCACTGTTTCAACAAATTAAAAATACCAATGAAATTAATATAAATTTTTTTAATGTGTGTGAGCCGGATTATTTAGCTCGAATAAATTATCTTTTATTTTATCATAATTAATTAGAAATCAATGACTATATAATTATATTATATTTATAGAAATATTTTTCTGTTGATTCAATAATGTAAAACGTTGTCAAGTCAACGAAATAAAAATGGTAGACAATTTTTTAGAGAGATTTTCAAGCTGTTTGAAGATCCAATTATTGTAATAATGTAAACCAGATGAATGACCAAGTGAAGCAAAAAACAGAAAATACTCTTCTATGTTCCCATATGTAATATACATGTCTGAATGAAATTTCAACACCTACCAACATATTTTATGCTAAATGATTATTCTGATATCACTCCATTACAAATCAATTGCTCCAATTTAATATCCACCACACGTAACCTCACTTTCCATACAATATTACTACCAAACACAGATTATTAATAAATGAATGAATAAAAATCAAACTTACAAATCTGTTCTCCTTCGACTTGGTGTTTTTACAAAACTTTTTAAATTGTACTTCAATCTTTTTCGGATCTTTCTTCACCTCCTCAATCAAAGTGCCAGCAAATTTATTAACAGTCGCCACGCAAACTATCAATGAAACAATAAACAAATGTTATCCATCAAAAATGAATATCTAAAAAATAGTAATTTAAAAACTAATAATTTTACCTTCACATTCTCCTTCTCTGAGTGCTGATGTTGGAATACTGATTCCTATGATCACAAGAAGTGATATTAAAGTTATTTGCCACATTTTGTACTTCAAAAAATCCACGAATGATTTAATTATTAAAATAAATAATATATGTGGATATGTATTTATGAATTGAAAATTCCAATAAAGAATTTGTTAGAGGTTAGGTTGTATTAACGAAGTAATTCAATTTAACTGTTTTTTTTTTTTACATAAAAATTTCAATTCCTCGTGATATATATAAATGTTGTGTCGGTTGGAGATCGTTTTGTGTATTATATCAAACCGCTTTATATATATACGTTTTATACCACGTTGGATTCTGTCAAAATCCCGGATTCAACACAGCTGGCGCATGCCAATTGGTTGATGGGAATTTACGTTTGGCAATTTTTCATTGGTCCAACGTGACATAACCTATAGTGTAGCATTCTCTTTCTCGTAATTCCCATCACGGATTATACTATACACAAATTAAATTGTGAGGTTATGTTATTGTTAAAATGGTCAAATCGAGATTAGGACCAATCGGATGATTGGCATTCTTTCGTAAGTGTAACACGATTGGATAATTTTTGAGTAATAAAAATGGCAGTTATGAGTTCAGCATAAATTTTCCAACTATAGAAATACTATCTACGGGATTTTAATCGTACATGTGAACCGTATAAGTAAATATATCAGGTTATGTTCGTAATGATACACAGAAAATAAACAATAAACAATTTTTTTCACACCGCTGAAGAATAATTGAGATAAAAAATACTTATATATTTATATAAAAAATCATTTGGAATTCAAGATAATGGACAACTTATTTGGAAAAGATGATTCCGGGAACGATAGCGATGCAGCTGATATAACGGAAAATAAAGGAGAAAAAAAAGACGATAGTAATGTTGAAGAGAATGCAATAGCTGGAATTGACTCCGAGGAACATGACATAAAAGTAAACAAAAGAATTTGATTTTTTTACACCATATTTTATTCAATATTTATTTTCATTGTATATATCTAAATAGATATATCTATCTATTTGTTTATCATGAACTGCAATATAATTGTTTTTTTACTTTTTTTCTTCATAGCAAAAATATTTATTCATTGTTATTGTTTGTTTAGATTGATCTCGATACGATGGATGTTCAGCAAAATGACTCTCTCTCAAAACCATTTGATGATTCAAAAGAAAATACATCAATGGCAATTGACATCAAATCAGAAACTGATGTGGATATGAGTAGAGACGATGATTTATTTCACAATGAAATTGTTGTACCACCACCTCGTCCTGTTGTTGTTAAAGAGCGACGCGAAAGTAAAGAAAAAAATAAACGTGAACTCGAGGAAGAAGAGCGTGAAAAGATGCAGTAAATAATTCATATTCAAATGAATAAATATTTAAATATCAAATAATTTCATAGAGTACAACTGTTTGCGCTTCGATAGAGAAAATTTAAGAATCAATTGAAATTATTTTCAGAGTTCTCGTGTCTAATTTTACAGAGGACCAATTGGATAGATATGAAATGTTCCGAAGAGCAGCATTCCCTAAAGCAGCAATTAAAAGAGTATAAACACATATTTATTTTAGGACTTGATATAGTTGTTTTATCTTTATATTTATCCATATTTTTAAAAGTAAACTTTTCATGTCAATTTTCAGATTATGCAAACGATAACTGGCTGTTCTGTATCGCAAAATGTTGTGATTGCAATGTCAGGAATAGCCAAAGTATTTGTTGGTGAAATTGTTGAAGAAGGTAATTGAATTAATAATTTAATTAATTCAACCCTCCACATAACCCCTCAGACTTTTATGGCACAAACCAAATTCCTCCTTTAAAAATGATTGCGTATCAACAATACATCAATAAATGATAAATAAAATATTTATTTTCACTATTATTTTTGGTTTTAAGCATTGGATGTAATGGAGGAACACAATGACACTGGACCACTACAACCGAAGCATCTTCGTGAAGCAGTTCGTAGGCTTCGTCTCCAAGGACAAATACCAATTGGTCGCACTAGAAAAACTTTCTTCAGATTATAAAGATATCATAATATTCTATCGTATTCCCCAATTAATTATTACTTATCATTATTATTATTATTAATTAAATTATTAGGTTGATTTAAAAACATCTTCTGTTCTGTATATCGGTGGTAAATCAATATTATGTGGCGCTCGTCTTGGTGATGATGTTGAAGCGCCAGATGAAGACGTTGATACTTCAGAATTTTTAGATTTCTACAATGAAAGACAAAAAATATAAATATATATTATAGACAATTTAATTTGAAATAAATAGAAATATCAAGTTGATATTATTCAATTGTGATTTTTGTTTGCTACATACAAATAGTGAGAGTGGATTTAGAATGCCTAAAAGACGATCAGAAACTGTTGAATGTCCACCAAGTTCAGTCTCAGCTATGTCAACAGCACCCTCTAAATTTGTTAGATCAACGTTTGCTCTCGCCACAACATGTTCGAGTGCATCAATTCTTCTACATAGATCCAATAGTTGTGGATGGATCGAGCGGAATTTTATCAAATGCTCGTATGCACATTCAGCACGTAAATTTTGAACCTTTTTTTTTTTTTGTTTTATTTTACCATTGAGAACAATAATTTAATTATTTCATTATTCTAAAGTTGATGAATTCATGATTATTAAATTTAAAAGTCATCTCTTCAAGGTTACTGCAGCTCTTTCAGAAATCATTCTCTACTAAAATTTTGTTCCGCCATTTTGAAAGAATATATTTTTGAGTCTGATTAATTTTTACTGTTAACCAGGGAATTTTAACAGAAAAAGAAAGGAAATTAATCGAATATTAGAAGGAAGGTGTCCTAACTATTACAATAAAACCGACAGTGACCTTTGAGAATCAATTTAAATTTACTCTCGCACCACAAAACATCTCGAATAATTTACAAACCATTCCCACAATAGATTCAAATTCCTCCAATCGTATCATCATATCTTCAACCGTGTCATGGACCTTTTTTGTCTACAAAAGAGAGGAAGAAATAATTATTATCAATATTGAGGTTATGTTACATTATACAAGTACAAACAAATAGGAAACGTATCATACTCAATACATTGATGTACAGCAAAAAAATATATGAAATAAAGAAAAGAAAATCTTTCTCAATGTATATTTATATTTATAAATTCATATATAATTGTTGATAAGAAGAAATAATAATGAGTAAAAACAAGTTGAAGAAAACTTGCCTCACTGGTAAGCTCGACTTTGATATAATCAGCGTAATCTTTCGATAATTCATTGATTATTTTGTCATTCGCGTGATTTTTCAGTCTCCGTTCTGGCATTTTGTATTTATAATCAGATTTTACATATACATAGATACATGAAGTATCTTAATCTATTATCAGAATGAGTTTAGATTATAAGATTACAATTGTGATTGATGAATAACTTTGTATTCTACTTTCACCCATGTATATATACATATATATATATATATATATATATATATATATATTCTGCGCAATCTAATGTAAACAAAAATATAATGAAGATATGTGTATGACAAAGAGAGGAAGAGAGTAAGGGGGAATCACCGATAGTCCACGCATGCGTAGTAATGAATTTTCAAAATAATTATCTAATCAACTTTTCATAAATTCGTATTTTCATGTATTTTATTATTATTATTTATTTTTTCATTGTATTATCTGCCATTGGCAATATTGTTTGAGTTCATTTTTCCATCTCTATCGAGCGTTAACTTTGTTTTTTTCTAGGTTAATTCGTTACTGATTCATGTAGTTCTTTTTCTTTTTGAATTCTTATCTTATTTAACGATAAAATTTATTATTATTATTCTCATTATTGTGAATACTGTCCCTACTTTGCTACTCTTGTACTTTTAATTACCCAATCATCTTTTCCACTGTTCTATTTTTTATTTATAATATTTATCATCTACGAAATTGTTAGAATTCATAATATTCACAGTTTTCAAACTATATCACAAAATTGTCTATAAAATTTCTACATTTTCCAATTTTTTATATTCTATTTTTCACAATTGTCAACTCATCATTTCATTCATCCAACGACCTTCTCCTATTTCTATCTTTATTTATCTTTATTACATATTTGTCTTTAACAATATTGTGTAAGTTAATAGCGTTGCTATTCATCATCATGTGTGTGAGTGTGTGTATATATTTATTTTTTCTTCACCTTTACACACATCATTCTCACATTATTATTATTTTTTTCTCTTCTCGACCTACTTATAAATAAAATGAATATACATCTGCAATTAATTATTCATTAACGTTAAAAAGACTAACCTTAATTTTATTTAACAACAAATTACAAAAAAAAAACAATATATCTCTGCATTATTAATATCAATTCTATTCATATAATTATCCTTGCATTGTGATATGAAAAAAGAAGGAAAAAAAAAAACCAACAAAAAATAGTAATAAAGTAACAATTATTAGTATTAATAACAATTTTTTTTCCTTTTCTATCACTACAGCATCGTTTCGTCACGATTAACTGGAAGTCATTAATAAATCTACAACTCATATGTCTTTTGAATTCAACACACACTCTTTTTTTTTTTTGTTCCTCTGCATTGCTCATGCAATTTTGTTTGGAAATTTTTGCTGCAAAAAAATTAAAAAACACTGAACACAATATGTGCAATAATCAACTGTACTTGAGGTAAGCATTTATATATTTAGTGCAGAAGTAAAAGTGTATCTAATAAATTGCGTTTCACTTTTTCAGGTAATGTTGCAATTTATATTTTCAATAGATAAAAAATTTTATCAGATGAAAGAGCATATAAATAAATAAACAAAACAAACAAACAATCAGACATCAGCTACTTATTACATTATATAAATTAAATTATTATAAATATTGATATTTCAATTGGAATTATGACAACATCATAAAAGTCGATGAGAAAATAATGGTAAGTGTTTATGAATGCAATAATTTAATTTAATTGGTATACATATAAATTCAAATAGTAATTATAAAATCGTCAAATTGATAAACAAATATTACTAAAAATTGAATAATATAATAAATTATATTTGATTTTTATCACACATTTTACAATTGCATGATTATTGCAGAAATTAAATTGTTCACACGTGGTGTCGTTAAATATTTATTGTTTCGCTATTTTATTCTTTAACAAACATTGTTTTCGTTCATAAAATTAAGTAAATATTGCGTAATATTATACGATTAAAAAATAAAATAACCGGTATTTATTCTGTTCGGACAGGTATAGAGAAATAGTGAACTGGTCAGAGAATCAGGAAGAGAGTGGCAAAGTTTATAGGAGCACAAGAGTAGAGATGCCATAAAGGTTTATATTATTATTATTATCATATATACAATAGTAGTTCTCTTCATAAGTATTTGTGAGGATGTTGAATAGCACATACAAGTGAAAGGGTTGAGAAGAAAAAGAGTGGAAAAATCCTGGTTTATATCATGTTGGTGCTATGAGAGTGCGGTCAGAGAGTGGGGAATGATCGTTTGCTTAGGTATCTTTAATACTTGTGCTCACTTATATTTACTTGGTCTTCAAACTCGTCACTTTGGTGTTGTTGTTGCTAATACAAAACTAGACAACTTTAACAAAATTAGTGGGCATCATTTTTACGATTCTGTTTATTGGTGAGTTATTAATTTATCATATTTTATTTTTATCAGTGAAATTTTTTTATTAATTAATTATTTAAGTTTCAGTTTTTAGTGACGGTTTTTTTGATCGAGGGGGGTTTTTTATATTTGTTTTATCCTATTGATTTATTAGGGGATAATGAAAGATGGAATTAAGAAATTTGTGAGAATTTTTCTTTATGCAATTTGTAATTTTTTACAATGTTTTTTTTATGATGAAAAATCTCATACTTTTCATATATGAATTTTGATAAATTAAAAATAATTATTATAAAAAGAACTTGATGGACTATTTTGTTCACTTAAACTCCATCTTTTCAAAAATATTATAAAACTTAATTAATTCTCATTAATTTTGCATCCCCCACAAAAAATTAAACTATTGTTCACTGTATTTAAATTAAATAAACAATACAATTATTCCAATCTGCAATACACTAATTCTCTTCTTCTTCTATTGTTGGAAAAAAAAAAGAAAAATAAGCGAGAAATAAATAAAGAATAAAAATATTTGCGTGGAAAAAATTGAAATATAATATCACAAAAATAAAAATTTATTTGTCATACTAATATATATTACAATTGTAAAATAATTTGATTATTCAAGTATCATTATACACACAATTCACCGATGCAAGACTCGGATTGAAGTTCATTCCATTCCATGCACTGTTGAATATAATTCCATCATCCATTGCAATACATAACTGTGAAAAAAACTTGAAAACAAAAAATATTCAGTAAAATAATAATTCATAAATTAATTTCACTATCAAATTAAAAATATAATATAAAATAAAATTTCTTTTTTACTACACCGATTGAACGATTTCAAAATAAATCCATATAATAATTATGCAATGGTGTGTTTACTTGAAGTTTTATCGAGAGGAATTTTTATCGCGGTCAATAATCTTTCACTGTATCTTTTTCTTTCTCCATCTACTGCTTCAAATATATATATATATATATTCGCTTTCGCTGTGTAATTTCCTGACTAGTCAATGCAATTATTGTGCAAGCATCAAGATTTCTGATAAATTAATTCGGTCATTTCATTATAAATGCATCAAATGTTGTGAAGAAAAAAATTAAAAAAAAAATATTTCTTACAAGTAATTTATTTATTTATTATTTTTATTTTTTCAATCAAAATTTCTTTTTTGTATTCACCACAATCATTTGAATATTAACAATTATCATGGGATAAAAATAGCTCAGAATTTATATTGTAATAACATTTGTCAATAGTGAAATGAAATTTTTTTTTTTCGAAATATTATTTCCTTGGGGGAATTAATCGATTGGAGAAAATACTGGTTTTCTGTTTTTTTTTTCTTTCTTCATGTCACATTATGTATGTATGTCTTCCTCATTAATATTTATGTTTGTTGGTCAAGGTGAATATGATGAATTTTTCCTTTCGTTCTTTGAAAATATAATTCGGTTGTATATATATGTATATATATTATTTAATTATGTAATTCATTCAACCTCTGGATATTTTATATATACAAAATATTTCATCAATGATTTCAATGTTAGGTTTGTAATATTCAAACTATTACAACATTTATTTGGTATTTATTGATTTTAGGAAATGAATAAAAGTGAATGAATTAATTTTTTAATATCAAACAACAAAAAAATGAAGACAAATTAATTAAACTATTACAGACAAAGATTCAATTAAACTATTATATTGTAAAGTACAAAATCCAATAGAATATTGAAGTTAATTCAACATAAATGAATTACCCCACTCTAAAAATCTAGAAAATAAATAAATAAGAAAAAACGAAGTAAACACATTAATTTACCATTGATAAATTTATTTCTTTCTAGAATATAAGAGAATCAGAGGAACGATAAGACAACACAGAGAGAGAGAGAGTGAGAGAGAGAGAAATAAAAAGTAAAGAAATAAATAGAAAATAAAAATGGATAAAGAATTGACTCCAATACAGTCTTTCTATGCTGGAAAGACTATTTTTATAAGTGGCGGAACGGGTTTTATGGGAAAAGTCCTTGTTGAGAAGCTTCTCTACAGTTGCAGTGATCTGAAGAGAATATATATAATATTACGATCAAAGCGTGGTCGTTCACCAGAAAATCGTATAGAGGATATGTTTAAATTGCCAGTAAATAAATAAAATAAATAGTACTTTATTAAACAATATTTAATATTCCTTCTCATCCACAAATTTATTTTCCATATTAAAATATATATACTTTACATTTATTTACAGATGTTCGAGAGAATTCGTAAATCAAAACCAGAAGTGTTAAATAAATTAATTGGTTTATCTGGCGATGTTACACTGGAAAATTTTGGATTAAATCAATCTCAACTTAATCAATTAACAAATGAAGTTGAAATTGTTTTTCACGTTGCAGCTACATTAAAACTTGAAGCTAAATTAAAAGATGCTATTGATATGAATACCATTGGCACTGCATCAATGTTAAATATTGCTAAAGTTATGAAAAATCTTCAAGCATTTGTACATTTAAGTACTGCATTTTGTCACGTTGATGAAGATGAATTGGGTGAACGTGTTTATGATTCACCTGATGATCCCAATGAAATAATGAGATTGACAAAGTGGTTGAAACCTGAGGCATTAGAACTCATTACACCCAAGTAAAATGATAGAATAATAATAGAACAATTAAGAGAGTCAATATTTTTAATAATGATTCAATAAATATTTTTTTTTATTCCAGACTTCTAGAACCTCATCCGAATACTTATACATATTCAAAACGCCTTGCAGAAACACTTGTAGCAAATGAATATCCAAACTTGCCATGCGTGATTGCCAGACCATCAATAGGTAAATAAAATATACCAATTAGAAATTGAATGATATTAAAATATTCAATCAAACTGTTAAATAAAATATTTCAGTGACACCTGCGTGGGCTGAACCACTTCCGGGTTGGGTTGACAGTCTTAATGGACCTGTAGGAATTATTGTGGGCGCTGGGAAAGGTGTAATTAGATCTGTACATTGCAATGGTGAATATAATGCCCAAGTTATACCTGTAGATCTTGCAATCAATGCATTAATTGCAATCGCTTATAAAATTGGCACATCAACTACAAGGTTATTTTTGTTTATTATTAATTTATTCGAAGGGGCATAATCATTTTTTATTTTATTAGTTATCATAAAAAAAAACTCTCTCTTCACACTGTATAATTTCTCGGATATTAGTTCACAATTTTAATTGGATAATATTATGCAATATTAATTATATTCTGAATGGATTTTTCAGACAAAAAAATATTCCAGTATTTAATATAACACAAAGTGGAGTTGTGCCAATAACTTGGCGTGAAGTTGTAGAGAGAGGAAAGAAAGTTGCTCATGCTTATCCATTTGAAGCAGGAATTTGGTATCCAGACGGTGATATACGCAGCAGCAAATATGTTCACAATCTATTTGTCTTTTTTTTCCAATTAATACCGGCTTATTTTATTGACTTTCTTATGTTGATTTTTCGACAAAAACGTTTGTGAGTGTTCGAAATCCAATTTTTTTTCTTCTGAAATTACTTTATTTAGCAATTTCTCATATGATTATTTAATTTCATTCATTCATTTCAGTATGGTACGAATACAAAAACGAATTATCGATGGGCTTCAAGTTCTAGAATTTTTTACAACCCGAGAATGGATATTTCATAATACAAATTTATTAAATTTATGGGAGGAAATGTGTCCGGAGGATAAAAAAATATTTTCCATAGATTTTCTTGCAGTGGAGGAATTTGAATATATGAAAAATATTATTCTGGGTGCACGACAATATTGTATGAAGGAGAATCTTAATACTTTGCCGAGAGCACGAATATGTCAGAGAATGTAAGATAATTAAATAATATTAATTATATTGTGAAGTTGTAGTAGTTAAAAAAACTACCGAAGTGATTTGATATATTTGTTGATATTTATTATAACTTCTTGATGAGAATGACTTTGAATTTATATATTTTTGTTGATTTTAGGCTTTGGATTCTTCATAATGTTGCAGTTTATGGATTTTATTATATGATATTATCAATGGTGATAAAAAATTTTGAATGGGCGAGATTTGGTCTTGATTTTATCACGGAAAGAATGAAATCATTCCCGATTATTGGATATATTGTAGATAAAATCGCGCCAGTATAAAATACGATAAAAACATAATGTGTCATGATTCCAATTTTTTTTCTGTCGTTATACAATTACTCATTGGTGTTTCGCCCAAATTTACTGGTTAACAATCCAACTCGTTCAATTATCTTCGGAGATACACACAGTTAAAGTAGTCAATAAATTTTTTGTGTGAAAGAGCAATTTTACGGACTAACAAAATTCCCATACATTATTCAATAAATATTTTCGGTATTACCGTATCACAATTGAAAATTCCCACTATCAGCATTCGATTACTGACCGTTTTTCCTCTCGAATTCACTATCTATACATCGAAATTGCTCGATTAACCCCAGAGATACGCTAAATCGAAAATCACGCTATCCAATTGCGATTGAAACCCCCAATAAATTCAATAAAGAATTGCACCTTTTAAATATCGAATGCAACAACTCCGCGAACAAAAAGAGCTTTAAAAATATAATCACTATATAATTCCCATAATGCGCCATAACATTTTTCACCACCCACATCCTAATTATTAATTATTAATCAACAATCACACGACAACATAAAAATATATATCAATTAATTAATTAATAAAAGTCTTAAAATTGAGAACAAACATTTACACCACAAATTTCCAAATATAATAGATATAATATATTTCATGTAATAACATAAACAAGATTAAATTTTTTTACAAATATATGTTTATGTATAGAAAGAAAAAGAAAAATGAAGAAGAAATTTTACTTTAGTTTTTTGTCTTTTCGATTATTGAATATTTCGAGGCATCCACGAGACTACCCACTTTATAATACGTTACATTAATTATGAAATCTATTATTATTTAATTTAATTTTTGTCCTCTTACTCACTATAAATCTCTCATATTTTTTTTTATTCATTGTATCCTCTCTTTAAATACAATACGAAAAGAAATATAAAATAAGAGATTTGGAAGAGAGCGAAAATACAACAAATCAATGGCTTCGTGTCAACGTGTCTGAATATTACTCAATCATTTAAAAATATATAAATAATAATTAAACAATTATAATAGAGAGAAATAAATGATCGATTACCAAATCGCTTTTCACTATACACAAAATATTTCTTCCTTCTTTCATCATTTCACTCATTTTTTTTCTTTTTATTAATAATTATTCTTATATTTTGTACATCGAACCTAATTTCATCAACAATTATTAATACTTTTTTGGGTTGGATAACTTAAAGAAAATAAAAATACGAGAGTAACAATTAAATTAATATTCGAACACACAATTGTTCTCTCAATAATAATGAAAACAAAAAAATTAATTGCACAAGTTAATTCACATCAATTGTTATAAATTTATTTGCGTTATATGTTGCGGTTGCTGTTGTGATGATTGTTGTTGCTGTTGTAAACTATCTATACACTTGATACTTAAACTAATTGAATTGTGTCGGTGTTTTTTAGTTTTCTGATAATGTCGCCACATTGTGTGCAATGTTAATGACGCTTTAGTGTGATATGGCCGTGTTGTTAATGCTCTTGCTGATGAATTTTTCGGACACAAATAGCAACGTAAATAACGATTTTCACATTTACTCTTATTATTCACATTTGTTTCATTCAATTTCAAATTATTTTCATTATCATTATCATCATAATTGTCATTGTAATTGTCTTCTTCATCAGATTCACACTGATTTGTCAATACTTTTCTTGGTTCACTTTGTTTCCTCGATCTATTTCGTCCAATCGTCAATGCATTGCTGTATTAATTGTTGAATTGAATCAAGGATGAAAAAAAAAAAAAAAAAAATTAAAATAAAGTGGAAGAGAAAGAGAATAAGAAAAGAATAATTAGAAATATGTTTCAATTCTTTTGTTCTATTTGATTTTTGTTCTATTATTATTATTATTTTTTTTTTCTTTTTTAAATACTCATACTTAATTTATTTACAGTTGTGAAAAAATTAAAACACACCTGATCCTTTTTTTATGTTTACCGTCGTGATGAATGCGTTGTCGATATGGCGACAGTACTTATGGGTTTTGCGTATTTTTTATTTTCTTTTTACCATCTCGTGGCGGCAATAACTGCCGCGCTATTTCACAATATTTCACCGGTTAATATGTATATAGTTATGTATATATATATATGTATTATTTCTTTTTTTATTTTGCTTTACTAAACATTACTCAAAGAGATATTATTGAAATTTATGTTATATTGTTTCGTAAGCATTTTTTGAAACACACACATACAGACATTAAGAATATTTTATATACTGTACATATGCTATTTAACTTTCTCTTTCTACGAGACATGGAAACAAACAAATCTGAGCCAAAAAATGCAAGAAAAAATCCAAATAAAAAATAGAAATATAAATATAAATGAATGAATTAACAAAAAAAGAAGCGTGCTAGTATCTATATCGACAAACAAATGTAATTAATGTACAAATATTGTATAGCAAAAATAAATTTTAGTGAATTAAACGCTGCGGGGGATAAAAAATAAATAAATTGAAATAAAAAAAGCCAAAATATAAACGCATACAAAACGAACAAAATAAAAATAACTGCAGGCCATAGGTGCGTTTTATTTTTTCGCAATTGAAGAACGATCAGAGAATTAAAAATAGAAAAATAAAAAAGTGTAATAAATAAAAATGAACATAAACTAATGAATAATGAAACATTAACTACTACGCATTTTTTTTATATTTAAAATGAAGCAAATGAATGAAGAAAAAAAATTGATTGAATGATTGATTGATTGAATTATTAATTGTATCATTAATTACCCGAGTATTGTGGTTGGTTGTGAGATGACAGCAGTTGCTGGTGTTGGAAATACTGGTGGTCCAGGTGGTGGGCGACCTCCTCCCACAGGACTTGAAATAAAAATAGAATAAATAAAATAATTGATATTAAAAACGATGAATTGACTAAAAATAAAAATTTTAGCTTACTGTAAAGGTTGATCAGGTCGATTGCAAGATGAAGCTGAAGTAGGTGGAGTGGTTGGTGCATTCGTAGGACTATGCAAACTTACTTGTGGTGCTGATGATGTTGGTGCTGAAACACCACCACCATTAGCACCAACACTTCCACCACTTCCATTACCACCACTATTAATCCGATGCACATGTAATTGATGAAGTTGCAATTGTGCAATATCTTCACCAAGAAATGAACATCGTGAACATTGACGTTTATTGTGAACCTTTAATACATGTGTTGCTAAACGTTCAGCACGTGCTGCTTTGTATTCACACAGAGCACATGCAAATGGTTTGAGGTGGGTATTTAAGTGACGTTTAAGACACCAATTGTCAACGCCACTCCATGAACAGTAAGCACATGTGTACCTGCAATAAATATAAATAATTATTAATGAATATTATAGTTAACATGACAATTTAAAATGGTAGAATTAAATTTTGCTTAATACAAATTGCAAGATTTATTCTTCAATTTATTTGTTAATTTATGAATAAGAATAAAAATTTACCGTCTTTCTAAAGCACTTTTAGAACCCGCCTTCAAATGACTTTTACTATTACATCCAGTACTATTAATTCTTCTATTACCAAAATTGTCCTGCATATTACCAACAACACCAGACATAGTAGTAGTTGGATTTTGATAAAGCGTAGGGGCACCAGGCACACTCGAGGCCTGACTCGTTTGTAATTGATAATTCTTATTATTATTATAATTCGTTGTATAATTTGTATGATGATTGTTTCCATTGTTTCCATTAATATTAGTGCCATTAGTATCTTGTTGTTGATGTGGTTTAATATCACCATTGTTAACTGATCCTGGACTGCGACGTATCCTTGATAATTCATATGTGTGCTCACGGTGCATTCTTAAAAAATGTTTTTTCACATGATCAGCACGATTAAATGGTTTGTAACATACGTAACAGTGAAATGGTTTCTCTTCGCGATGAATATTTTCATGTCGTGTATATAAATCTCGACGATCTGTACCGTATGGACAGTAAGGACACGTGTAACGTTTACTGCTTGATAATGTTGTGCCAGAAGAGCTCATCATTGTTGGACTCTGTTGAAAGAAACAATTGATTTTGTATTAATATTTATTTTAGTGTTGCATGGAAATATATTTTTTTATTTAATTATTATTTATGCTATTGTATTTTATCATACCGAATGTAAATGTTGTGGTGATGTTGACGGTAAATCTTGCAATAAAAATGTTGTAGTGGCGGGCAATAATGCAGCTGGTACAGTTTGTGTTTCTTGTGTACGTCTTAAAGGCGGCGCAGCTCTTTCCGCTCTGTCCCGAACTCTCTCCAGGTATCCAACAATGTCCTCGAGTTTTGGATCACTGGCATGCAGATAATCCTTCCTCGATGGATTATTTCTATGTCGTGAATCATCACCAATTATACGTGATGAATGGAGCTCTACAAAATGCTCGGCAATGTCCCGTGGACTTCCACCCATACACTCGCCTTTATATTTTGAAAAAAATAAAAATAATTATTCGTTTTAATTTTTGTTTATTATTTGAATATTTAAAATACTGTTTGGGTGTTATTCATTTTTTGGATAATTGAATACTCAACCGCATTCGTAACATCGCCACGTTGATTTACCGGCGTGATAAGCGGCTATTCGACTACCGTCTGTACCCTTCAATGGCTCATCATCACAAATCCATTGACCATCATCGGAATCAGTTCCATGTCCGACATCGTCCTCGTTTTTGTATGACACTGATGTCTCAAATTCATTTTGAACACTCGATGCTGAATTATAAATTTATTTATATTATTATTTTGATTATATATATTGATACTATTATTCATAAATCAATGACAATGATGATGATAAAATGATAATTGTGTTGGATTAATTTTGAAATGGCGAACGAAAGTATTTTTTAGACTTTCTTTTTAGTATTATTAATAACTGTTGCTTTGAGAATAAAAAAACGTTCATGGACTATAAAAATGAATTGGTTATTTTTTTGTTACTAATTAAACGAAGATTACAAAGGAAAAAAAATTGAATTGCCCTTGAAGGGGTTTTCAGTGTTGGAATTAAAAGAAAAAAAATTCTCATTTGAAGATTGCGATATGAAAAAAATTCCAAAAATATTCTCAATCACCAAATATATATATTTTTCTTTATTTCTCATTGTAAATCCAGCTTACTTCTGTGATCAGGATCATCGCCATACAATTTTCGTGTTATTTCCTTGAACATATCCTCATAACAGTCAAGTCTACCAATCCCAATGGCGCTACTCTCCATGGTTAGTTGAGGATATTTAGAAGTGAACTATTGTGAGATGTTGGGTTGTCCCTTAGGGGCTAAAAAAAAAAAAAGGTCGACCGTGATAGTTCGTCTGTATATAACCAGCCCTTCCAAATCCAGCTCGTTTTCTCCCATCTACCTGATCGCAAGGACAATGTTTCAATGACGGGAAAAACGGTATTTTATAAAAATAGGAAAATGAAGATTGTGAGGAAGAATTATTTGTAGCTTTATCACTTGGAGAAAGTTTCTTGCTACTTATTTTTTTTTGTTTTCTACTATTGATTATCGTTTTGCTACACTTTATTTCTTTTTTGTTTGGATTCAATTTATTTACTTCTGGGCGAGGATGTTGATAAGATCGATGGTCATTAGCTAATCATGTTGTGGAAAATGAAGAAGGGGAATAGAGATTGATAGACAGATAAATAGATAGATAGATAGATAGATGCATTTATTTATTTTTCGATAAACTAGGAAGGTCTGATTTTGATCAGATGGTAGAGTGTTGATGGTAAGATTGTAAGATAAGAAATAAATAAGGAAGTGAACACTGAGAGCAAGATGCTTAAAGGGATCATTTTAAATTCTTCAATAAAGTTGTGATTATTTTTATTTCATAGCTTCACACAATAAAACGGAAGAAAACGTGAAAATAAAATTTCAATTCCAACAAGAATGAAAAGAATCAAGTAAAATAAAAAATAAGTGAAAAAAGGGATTGGATAAAGAGACAAATACAACAAAAGACACCAGATCTCATCGGTGTTCTCTCTCTCTCTCATTCCTTTTTTTCTTCATATATAGCTATAAGGGTATTGATTTCTTCCTCTCACTTCTTCTTCACCTTCTCTACCATTATCATCTCTCATTCTATATATCGTATCAACGACACACGCACGACAGAAAAAATCTTTTGCAATAGCGCGGGAAAGATATAGCAACAATAAACAAAAAATAAAAAATGATAATAAATATATCAAGTTCATCCACAAAGATTACAAATGGTATAGTAATGGAAGACGAACACCCATCGACGTTTCATCGTCGAGACAGTATTGATGATGATGCTTCCACGAAAATAAGCGATTATGTCACGCGAAGAAGAGCGAGAGGTAGAGACATGCTGAGAAAAAGAAACAGGGAAAGATATATAGATAGAATAAATAGAAAAAGACAAATATACACTCGTGTGTCATAACTCGTTAGGAGCAAACAGAGGAGAGAGAAGAGAGACGAGAGGACTAAACTGTGTTGAACAAATCAATATTTTCCCTTCCTGTCATTTTCCCCTCACATACTCATCCCCTCTCACTACCACCCCCTCCATCGATCACTCTCTGGCTATAACCATAAATGAATGTGCGATTGTGTCATCATTTTCACACAAATATTTGTCAATTCCTTTCAATGTATATGAAAAAATTTAAGATGTTGGAGTAATGATAATAGTATTTATGAAGATGATTATTATTTTTATTTATAATTTAGGTTGGAGGCCATTGGAATTGTTATGAGTATATTTAGTTGGTATTGGAAGTAATGATGGAATGTTGAGATTGGTTGGGGTTTTTATTGATTTGTTAAGTTAATGTTTGTTCTTTGATTGATGGTCTGAGAAGTTGAGGGAAGTTAAGTTGACATAACCTCGAAATTTGGTTAGGCCATGAAAAGTTTTGGCTAATGGCCAGGCATTTAGCAAAATTTAGACTGGTTGTTTTGAACTTTTTGTAGGTTATGGTACTGAGAAAGTAATTTATAAGTGTAAATGATGTTGAGAAGTTGTTGATGAATTGTTTCCTGATTGTTATGGCGGGTGTTATTTGATAATGAGTTGGTTGTAGAGGGGTTTTTGCGTTGATAATGTGAGGTGAGGGATTGTTGTATTGAGTTGTAGTTTGGAGGTTAGAGACTATTGTTGGTAATATGGCGCTTCGATAAAGAATTTTACTGTGTTATATAGTAATTTTGTCCGATTTTTTGATTGTTTGATGGAAGAGTGAGAATATCAAAGAAATAAATGTGAAGCTAATGGGAATTTAATCCGTTTAGAAAATCCTTAAGGAATTCCCAGAAATAACATTGTTATGGCCGCTTACAGGGTGACCAAGATCAATATCACAAAGTTCTCGATGAATTACCACACCAATTTGCTTGAAATGTTTTTAAGTTTTTGGTTTTTTTCATTGATACAAAAGTGGGATTTCGAATGAAAATAATCTTTTATTGTTATTCAAGATCTGTTATTGTTCAGGAAAAATGAAAAACTATTAAATTTCAGATACGATAAGTGAATGTAGAACAAATGAAAATATCGACAGAATCGATTTATTAATGCTAGCGATATTTCCGGTTGCGAATTTGAAATCTCTGTTCCTGACAAACAGCCATAACTTTATTTTATTCCCCGTATTTTCCGAAGAAACTGTGTCGCTAGAATTGATTGTTATTGTTATACCCAAGTCTAGACACGATGTTTAACGTATAAAATATTCAACAGCTCGTACAATTACATAGTATTCTCATATCAAACATCAATAGTTTTGACCATCATCAGTGATCTGAAAATTACATATCGATTGAAAAATATAGAATATTTTATGAATTTGTTTTTTGTCTCTCTAGATTCTAACATTTGAGCGAGATTGAGCTAAATGAACAATTCTACTCAGCTTATATTCCCGCTCATATATTAATTACTAGGTCGGGGACGCGTTGTAGATGTTATATTGATATGTTAACCGCAAATGAATAAACCTGATTGGATACAATAACTTCACAGTGAAGTGAAGTTGGCCATCGATTTTGATGACCAATCAGAATCGTTGACTACAATCTAACAAATATCGCAATGCGAGATATCCAGGCCATATTAATTCTAACATTATTATCGGAGGGAACATTAGAAAGAATCAATAATGGCAGCTATTATCGATTGTTTTCAAATGTCACATAGATGGCGGCCATCGACGAGAAATGCCTCTCATTAACATGCCAAGTAAACAAACCATTAGGCCCCATACATTCAAATACACACAATAATTATTCAATAAAAATTAATTTCGAAAAATTGTCAAACATAACCTCAATTTTATTCTTCCTAGTCATATATAACTTCCCAAAATTATTAGCATATAGGTATACAAATAAAAAAGAAGAGTAGATTGAACGAAAGCGAAAAACGAGAAGAAGAGAAAACATACTTATACAAATAAGCCACCCTAATATTATATTGCGCATGTGCGTCATGTTTGATTGAGAGCGAGCGAGAGAGTAAATCTCTTTTTCGAAACACACCAAGAGGAAAGACAGAGAAACAGAACGATGATAATGTGGGGGCGAGAGGGCGGACGCAAAGAGGGATATACATATGTATAGAATGGGGTAAAGAGAGAAAGAGCTATAAGGATGAAACAGGTCAGAAATACCACCCTGCTTTTCGGAAAGCGTCAACCGTTCGCTTTCAACTGCATGGTGTGTAGATATGGGCGCCAAGGATATTCGTGCGTTATTCGGGTTGTGTTTTTGGAAAGCATGACGACTAAATTCAACATTTCCAACATCCAACCCCACACCAAAAAAAAATACCCTTCCAAAAAAAAATACCCTTCCACACACATATATATTCCGCTGTATGAACAAACAAACATCATTCCAGTACAATTATTCTTCCTCCATTTCTTCCTTTCTTTCTTCTCCATTTTATTTTCTCTCTTTCCTGATGCAGACGACACGAGTTGCCGGTTACAAGAGAAAGGGAAAGAACACACGAACACACAACGTGGCTGAAGGGAGGCGAAAGCATCATCATCGAGAGTGGGTGGGCACAGAGACAATCCAAGAGAGAAACTTTACTTCATCATATACATACATATATATATATATATTAGTCCAACTACTAACAGTATAGCATCCAGTACTACGCGCAGTTTTACGTTCCTATCACATGCGCAATATAATAATAAAAACTTTTTATTTTTTCCATTCTCTATACTTACTTGATAATCCAATTGTCAATTCAAATATTTGTACACATAGGCCCGACATACACGTGTTGTACACACACACACTCCCACATACACACAACACACACTATGTATAGTTAAAAATTGTTTTTTTTTAGGGTTGGAAATAACGTCAGCACGAAATACGGCAATGCCAGTTGGAGTTGCAGGTTGTTTCCTCGACGGCTGTCGGGTGGCGAGTGGGTGGGCAGGCGGGGTGGACGGGTGGTTCGGTGGGTGGTTGGGTGGCCGAAAGGGGAGTAGAGTGGGGTGAGGAGGAAATCCCCCCCTGATGCCACCCCCTCGACCATTCAATCCTCAGTCAGAGGCATCAGCTAGAAGGGAGTAAGAGAGATGAAGTGAAGCGACAAGGTTGGGTGTGTGCGTGCGCACACGCATATCAACGGAACCTAACCTCTAAGCTACATTCCCACTCTTCATCTCTCACTCTCTGGGTTCAGTCTCCCCACCCCTTGTTCTTTCATGTCGTAAAACTACCTCCCTCTCCTTGAGGCTTTTCCTCGGGGCACCACCCGCACGTGTTCAACGATTCCCTCTTCGAGGGGCGAATTGTGTGCGGGGGTGAGAGAGGGGACCAAGTGAAGGGGGAGAAAATTATATTGAGGATGCGAGAGTGTAGGTTAGGATGGGTGGTGGGTTGGAGGAGAGAGGGGGCTATGTTGGAAGGAATGAGGGTGAAGAGTAGGAGCGTGAAATGTCTAGTTTTGTTGAAGAAGAAGCAAAAGAAAAAAATATGAAGATTGAGCAGAATATTTGAAAGAGGGAGCCTTCGTTCATGTACGCTTGCCAGATGGAACATTTGTAATGGCGTTGTTATTATTCTATTCATGTTTTTCTTTTGTTTTTTCTATGTATTTATAGTCATTTTTGTTTGTTTTATTTTTTATTGATACAATTATTTTGTTGATGAATAAAAAGTGAGGTTAGATTGAGAGGATTTGTGAATAGTATACTTTTTATGTATATATATATATATATATATATATATATGTTGTATGAGTAAATAATGGAGATTATGAGGGCGCATTCTAACCTCTCATTTACGAGATGATTCATCTGTTTCTATTGGATATAATATATATATGTATATGTCCGTTGATGCGTGGGAAGTAGCGATTTTTATGAACGAAAGTGAGGTTAGATTGGGGGATACATCAATAAAGGTGTTTAATTTAATGAAATAAATAAATAATGAGAATTACAAGGAATTCTGTACTTCTCATTATGAATTTACGAATTTCATGTTGTATATACATTTTATTGATGTGCAAGGATGAAAATAAATCATCAATTTGCCAATAAAAGTGATATTGTAGCAAGAAGACATGTTAATAGACGCTAAATATCACAACAATGGAAGACACTAATGTGAATTACGATCACGATTGTTATGCTTTTTTATTTCATGCTAATTATGATTATAATAATTTATACATACAGGGACTAATTTCGGCCGTTGATACAACACGTGGTGATGGCGCTACCATACACATAGTCAATGATAATGCTTTTGAAAATCACCTTCTTTACCGACTCTCTATTACCAACAACATTCCCCTGTATCAGATTTAATTCACCGAAATCCCTGTGAACGTCGCTACCACAAGACCGCCCACTAATTTGAAATTCCCTCACTTGAATCAACAACTGCAAGCTCATACAGCCTCATAAATCAATCATCACCTATAATAACGACCATTCTCTGCACTTTGTTTTATCACCAATGATTAATACATAAATCATACCCTCTGAAACAAACCGGAAAGATAACAATCGACAGGTTATAACCTACAAATTACGTGTGCACAAACCGATCAATAAAAAAAAAATATTCCTATATAAAACACTGTTACAATGTACCTGAAGAAATAAATAAAAATGATAAAGCTCATTTGCCCCAGAAATAGATACAGGAAAGCGTATACATTTATCTTCAATGTTTACATTCCTAAAATCATCTTCGCTGATTGGATATAAACATTGAGGGATTCCCACTCGTATATAGTTACAAGCTCTATATGAACAGTAAATATATATTAATACATCTATACAATACATATACATTTATGCAGAAGCTCCCCATAGCGTTATTAAGAAAGAGTGCAAGCCGCATGATGCTTGTACCGCGCCGGCGTCGGCGTCGGCGTAAGCGTCGCTGCAGACTTTGAGTTGAACATCAGCAGCAGTAGCAGCATAGTATAGCATACAAAAAGTGTAGTAGACATAGTTTTTGGCCATATGTATATATAGATAAAGGGAAAACGAGTGTGTGGCGGCAGTATAGGCCAGGCCATCAGCGCCTGACGCCATATTGGCATATACGTACAAAATATTCGTCATAGACGATTTGGGTGGCCGCGCGCGCAAGAACGGCGCCTCGGTTTTTTTTTTGACCAACCGTTTCTCTCTCTTTCCCTCACTCGCTTTTATACTCATATACATACACATAATATAATACACTATCTCTCTCGCTTCTTTACACCCAAAGAGCTCAATCCGTCGAGCCATCATCATCATCCACCATCATCATCGTATATTCTCACATATATATACACATGTAACGAACGAGAGAGATGTGTGATAAATCAGTGTCATGTGTGCTTTAAATAATTGAAAGAAGAAACGGAAATAATGAATAAGTAAATGTTGAAGAAGATATATTTTGAGATGTTTGAGAAATTGTGTGAAAACTTTTGACAATTTTTATTTTTCTTGTGCTACTTTTTTCATATCTTTTATTATTTTCAGTTTTTTTCTTATGTGTATTCAGTACACACACATACACACACAATATACACATTGGATGTAGAGAATTTTCATTCAATAAATACATCCACACATTAATATATGGTGAAGTGTTAAGATGGGGATTTGGAAATCCTCTGTGTATTGACAGAAAAAGAGAAAGAAGAATTGATGAGAAATTGTTTATCTGAAGAGGACAAGTATGGAGAAAATTGTTACAATTATTTGATTGTACTTTATAATTAATACACATTGAGGATTATAAAATGTGTATTGAAGATTTATAATTATCAGTGATATCTTCTGCCACTTCTTCTTCACCGACGATCACAATACAGAAGAAAAAATTTTGAAATGAAGAAAGCAAATTGAGAAGAAAAAGAAAGGCAACACCACGAATTTCGTGTAAACACATTTGTTCAACGTGCATGTGTATATATGTGTATGTGTGTGCAAAGAAAGATGAGGAAAAAGAATCATCAGCAGTGATGTGTCCTATCAGCTAAAAAAAAATCATAGATTCAATGAGACATATCAAAGAATATAAATAACATAAAGAAAAAAAAAAAGACAAGCGTGGAAAGAAACTGGAGGAACCATTAACGAAGAGCATAAAAACCCTCAACAATTATTCTCGAGCAAATAAGAACGAATAAAATAATTAAAACAATATGAAAGGTGCGAGAGAAAAAAATATGAAATGATTATTATTATAAGTACATAGTAAAATATAAAAACGCGAGATTGGATAGCGACATTACGACGCGCCTCAGCTTTCTCGTGAGGTCGCTCGCCCGCCAATCAATACAAACCACGGAACGAAACAACACGGTTGCTCGCAACCTCGTACACACACATATACAATTTTAATCGTGATAGAACAAATATACCACTATCATCATCACTATCCACCAACATCACCACCATCAGCCAACGGTGACGCTGCTGCTGTCGTCGTCGAGAGGCGACGGGAGCAGTGATAAACACACCGGTATCAATCTGAGCATCAACAACAACTAATCATCAAAAAAATCAAAGAACCAAAATTTACAATCAACCAAAACATCATTAAAAATCCTAAGAACAAAAAATACAACAATAAAAAAAACCTGATTCCAATTGATTAAATCCGGATGACACGGAGATGAAAGGATCATAATATCAAGTAGAAGATAAAAAGAAGTAGACGGAAAATTCGATTATAGGAAAGAGGAAGCGAAGCAAAGGAATGAAAAAAAAATGTTTGAAATGGAGATGAATGGTGGTGTAATGTCATTTACAGGGTGCAATTCAAAGCGCGAGGTGGCGTAGGTGATTGGTGCAAGGAATTGTGGAATAAACGAGGGGTGCAGGGAGCATGCGGGGCTCGGGCGAGGCCCGGCGAGGTGGTCCCGGTGGACCAGGCTAAGAATCCTGATCGCTTACCCTCTCCCCACCTGCACCTGCACCTGCACCGTGTCATTAATGCCAATTTTTAACAATGGTGTACAATTTTAATTAATGATATATATATATATATATATTCCAATGATAATAAGGATGATGATAATGATGATGATGATGATTTGAATGATTAATCATGAATGGATTTTGATATGGATACAACAAGGGAAATTATTTGAGATTGTATTTGTTGGAGATTACGGTGAACCAAAAGCTGTTGTGATATTGTTTTGATTTAATATCGTACACAGGTGTTGTGATAAAGCGAGCTAAGCTCGCTTTGAATCGGATGGGCCATGATAGAGGTGAGTTTGCTGAGTTTAGCAATGCTCACCTTTTATTTTTAGATTTATTTGTTTATTTCATCTTTTTATTCAGAGGAATCATAAAGTTTTGGGTAATTTCAGTGGAGTTTAAATAGGGGTTTTGTCCGTCAGGGAATTTGGTTTAGTTTGGGAAATCAATTTTTAGAAGTAGTTTAGTACACAGATGTTGATAATTGTTTATTATCTGGCTGTTGAGGGTGTTAATGGAATTGTTTATTTTTGTTGATGTTTGATTTGGGAGTTAGGGATACTGATTGTTTGGATTTTTTTTTAAGGGGAGGATAAAGTTTTAAATCCGGTTTATGTGTAGAGTTTTAATTGGGGAAGTTTGCTTTGAATTTACCATGGGATTTTTTTCACTGTTATTGATGTCGTTTATGAGAGAATTCACTATGGGATAAAACTATTTTTATTTTTACATTGAATCATTCTTTTTTATTGGGTTTTAATGATTTTATTTGTATAATTTTGTAGTATTTAATATTGTTTTTGGCAGTTTCATTATTTAAAACAATTTATTGATAAATTTTGATGGTGAAATTTTAATAATAATGTCTAGATAGTATTGTAGAATAATTATAAAAATAATGAGAATATTAATTAATAGAATAGCAGAAATTATTTCGATATAGAATGTTATAATTAAAATAATCTCCTCCACAAATCGGATAGAATATTTTATTTTTATCACAATACACCAACCACTTGGCCTCTTTCTCGATTTTAATTTCTACAATTCTCCCTCTCATTCATTGCAACAATCATATTTTCCAAATATATATACGACTTCAAAAGAGGAAAGTTCCAAACAAACTAGATGAAACGATTCAATTAAAGTTAAAATTAAATTCATTAATAAATATTTCCTCGAATCAAGTAAAATATTTTATTCATATTATTCCATGCCATTTGTAATACTCTCTGTTTCACCCTTACCATTCTTATTTCTATGATTCTTCTTTTTTATTTATTAACAATTCAATCAGGATGTCTCATGAATATATATATATATATATTCGAGTTTAAAAGAGAAAATGAATACACACACACGCGAAAGCATAAGAAACAATTTAATTAAAGGCGAAATTAAACTCTTGAATAAATATTTCCTCACGAATATCCAATGAAATATTCTATTCATATATCACTGGATATTATTTGGCTTTTTGTTCTCTTCAATTATTCCTTCCCTCTATCAATACAATCATTTATTAAATTGTTTTACGAAGCAAAAAAAAAAAAAAAAGAGGAGAGATAGAGAGAAAAAACTAGAGAAAATATTCAATTTCAAAAGCCAACAAATAAATAAACTATCTGAATAATTCAATACATAAATATTCACGAATTTTGATTTATCATACAGATGTTAAAATAACCCAATGAACCAGTAAGAATTAATTCACAGATCAAATTCAACCTAAAAATCATAGCATTGAATTAATTATTTTCCATTCTCTCGTGAATAAAACCCAAATATTTTATTCACATTATTCTGTGACACTTGGCCTTTTCCTCAATCTCCCTTCACTATTTATTTATAGAATCATGTTATCCAAATATAAAATCGGGCTTCTGTATTTTACATATAATATTCCGTTCATAAAATAAATAAATAGTTGAAGAAACAACACGAATGAAATATTAAATATTACGAACACAAATCACATCGCATTCTTTTACATTTACATTAAACCAGTATATTAATATTATGATTCTTAACATTACAATTATTAACAATTTATTTATTATTAAACAGATGTCGAGTGGACTTGGTGCAAGTGCAATGGGACTCGGTGTCAGTCATGGATCTAGTGGTGGTGAAAATGTCACCAGTAGTTGTCGACTTCGTGCACAGGGTCAGCAGCAACAAAACGCTGGAAATTCACAGCAGCAAATAAATCAACAACAACAGCAATCACAATCCGATCAACAAGTATCACAAAATAATCAATCGCCACAAAAAGAATTGCAACTAGTACAGCAACAACAGCAACAACAATCTCAACCACAACAGCAATCGCAGAGATCAAGTGCTGCGCCTGGTCATGGTGGAAGATCGAAGAAAGACAACTGTTGTCTGTGTTGGTGCTGTTGCTGCAGTTGCTCGTGGTATTGGCGTTCTTATATATTCACTTTCTTTTTGTTTCTATTTTTGATTGTCAGATGAAAGGGTATTCTGGTCAAGATGCTTCATGGATTAATTTTTAGGAATATTTCCTGTCAACAGAACAACTCATTTTTTTATAACTTTTGTTCATGCCAAGGTGATGCTGTGAGTACGTTTGCGGTGCGGGTGATTTAAAATCCTAAAATTATCGTGATTAAAAAATTCCAAATGATTCTCAATTAGTAAACGTACGGCTATCGTCTGTACTAAAATTATATTTTTATGTCAAGAATTGAAAAAGTTATATATGTTTAAAGTTTTAGTATTGAAATTCACCACTTTTTTCCAATTTTTCTTGTTAAATTATCAATTTTCATTGATAAAAATTGACAATCCATACTTTAAGATGTATACATTCGGAGTTTGTTTGGAAAAAAGAAGAAATCGATTGGCCAGAATGTCCTCTCAATGTAGCAGTTAGATATCTCCCTCGCTATATTTATTTTATTTTATATCATTCTATTCTAGCAGCGATTCGCTCTGCGTATCTGTATGTGAATTGAATGTTGAGTGTGCCCTCGTTTTCGTTACTATTTTTTTTCCCTACTTCCTTTTCTCTATGTATGCCTGCATGATGAAGAACGAGTAGCACGTGTGTTGTGTGTCAATAATTTTGGAAGGGTGCAAAGCAGGGAGGGAAAATAATACGCAGTGAGAAGGAAGAAAATTGTGATTTTTTTCCTCTTTCATGGTACTAAATATGAGCTATAACTATCAATATTAAAATATATAATGCATTTATTGGAATACTCCTATGAGAATTACAAACTGTAGAGAAAAGATATCGAAAACCATCCCTTATTTTTTGGCATGAAATGGGCTTTGAAAAAGTGTGATGAAAATTGTTTTAGGGGCCGGTAAATGGAATGAAATGTTTGCGTGTTAGCGCAAAGTGAAAAGGGAAAAAAAATAAATAAATAAATAAATAGAACGATAGTGATTCTGTCTATATATTTCTGTAGACTTGTATGATAAAACCAGTACCAGTAGAGTACAAGTCGACCCATTTTACGACACAAAATGTAAAATGCGCTTGCGCCATGCAACAATGTCGTTGTCATTGCCGCATGTTTTTTAACGATGCTCTATTGCTGTTTATTTATTCTTCTTTTATTTTTTTTTTTCTCATCTATTTCCCCCGCATTTTATTTTATTGTAAACCTTTATTCTATCATTCGATCGTTATTACTGTTTCATGCCTCTACACAGGAACAAATGGTGAGATAAAAAATTGATTGTATTTTTAAAGATTTATAGAAGACAAAATTTTTTGCAACTAAATAAAATGAATGATAATTTAATTCCATTGATTTTTCATGCGCTAAATTAATTGAATTGGTTTATTTTGTTTTTTTTTTCAACAGTTTGGCAGCGGTTGGCAGTGGAAATGGTGCTGGTTCGGGTCTTGGTGGCGATTCAGGAAAGAAAAGAGGTGCAGGTGGCATTGGCGGTGGTGATATTATACCAGGTAGTGGTCATGCTGGTGATTTAGTTGGTTCGGGCGCGGGCAATGGACTTGATAGTTATGATGGACTTGATGGCGCAACAGAATGTTGTGGCCTAGAGGAAGTACGATCATGGGGATCATCATTTGATAAATTGATGCGTAGTGGTGCGGGTAGAAAATTATTTCGTGAATTTCTTATCAGTGAATATAGCGAAGAAAATATTGCATTTTGGCTTGCGTGTGAGCAATTGAGACGTGAAAATAATCCAGAAAAAATTGAGGAAAAGGCACGTTACATCTATGAGGATTACATAT
Source organism: Zele albiditarsus (assembly GCA_958496275.1). Lineage (NCBI taxonomy): Eukaryota > Metazoa > Arthropoda > Insecta > Hymenoptera > Braconidae > Zele > Zele albiditarsus. Next base: position 5,894,045 of record OY292416.1, read on the forward strand.
CGATACTCTCGCCTAAAGAAGTGAGTACTTATTAATTTATTATTTAAAACGTGATGACTAATATAACAATAATAGAAACAATTTATAAATGGGGGAAAATAAACCCGAGAAAGCCAAATACAAATACCTCATTCATTAAAATCACCTCCAATTTCTCAATCAAAAAAGTAGAAGGTTGACCTTTAAGAACCAATCAATTCTTCCTCAACTCTCAGTATAAAATGATATATAAACAAATAAAAAAAGAAAATAGATAATTCAATTATCAATACAAGTCAACACATAATGAAAGAAAAAAAACAAAAAAGAAGATAACAAAAATAAAATAAACCAACAAATAGGAAAAGAAAATAAAAGTAATACATTTTATATAACAATATATCAAGTATTGAATTTATATTAGTCGATATTCCAATAAATGGGCTTTGTCATCAATAATCGTTTTGATGTTGCGCCTAGGTGAGCTTGGATTCGCGGGTGCGCGAGATCGTCAACAGGAATATGGTTGAACCAACTCCACATACGTTTGACGAGGCACAGCTGCAAATTTACACATTGATGCACCGTGACTCGTATCCACGTTTCGTTAATAGCGATATTTATCGAAGAGTCGCAAGACTGGGAAGTGGACCACCAAGTCCAACGATTGAAGATCATGGCGCACCTGTTGCTAAATCTAAATCCAAAAAATCAATGACGTAATCACGCCGGATTAATTCACAATGATTTAATTAATAAAAACGAAAAAAAGGAAAAAAACCAAATAAAAAAGAAACAAAAACCAAACACACAAAAGAAACAAATTTATTAAATTAAATAGCATAAATAAAATTAAATACTCGTCGACAAAAAAAATAATCAAGAAACACAATTGATGCAGCTGAAAATTCAAAAGGCTGAAGATATTGACATTCAATATAAATGCGAATTGTTCATTAAAATGAATGAGTTAATTAACAAACAAACAAAAATGAAAGAAGATGGAAAAAATGTAGAAAAATAGTAATGAAATCTCTGCGATACGTATTATTATATCAACCACTATCACACACACATTATTTTTTTTCTTTTACACGTAAAGGAAAATAATACTGTGAGCATTCGTGAGTGGAATGAAAGAATGGTTATGATAAATAATAGAACAGAAGTAAATGAAGAGATAAGGGACGAAAAAAAAAGTAAAAAAAAATAATATACAAATGATGAGGAAAAATATTAAATGAATGCACAGACTTATGGCCATTGACAATCTGATGATCAAACACCACCCACACAACAAATATTATTCTACAAATAAATACACATATGCATATATTCTGATATATGAAAACGCACACACACACACACACACACATACACAAAATACACGTACATTTACGAATAAATAACAAAACACAATTATTTTCATTACGCTTTTGTGTTGCGTGATGAGAATTTAGGCAGAAAAATAAATGAAAGAAAATGAAGATAACATATTAGCGAGGTCGAAAAATAAAAAAATAAATAACGGAAATTAATCACAATTATATAATTGTGATATATCTTTTTTCACCAGCGACTGGATTAACACAGTGATTATAAATATATTTGCACAATAATAATACATTGATAAATTTTTTGTTTTACATTCCTTCTTTTTTGGGAATTATTATTTTTCAATTTTATTTCATTAATATCCAGTCACTGATATTCACAAAAATTATATTAGAGAGCGATGTGTTAACGCTGATTAATATGAATTTCAATCGAATTTATCGAGACAAGAGGAGTTATAAATATTTATATATACATATGCATATATATATGTGTATATATATACATATATAGAAAATGAAAAATATTAATAAAGAAATATTCTAGTCGATAAGATTATGTGTAATAATACCGCGAATTTTTCGGCACTTTTTTTTAACTTCACTTTAAACGGGTAACGAGTGAGTTTTTATATAAAACAAAAAAAATGAAAATGAAAAAATAAATAAATTAATAATTTAATGAGGAAAAGGGGCAAAAAACAAGATGAATAAATAAAGCAAACTAATAAATAATTATAATGAATAATAAATAATAATAATTATTATTATCATTATTATTATTATTATTATTAATGATTAATGGATATAAATAATAATTGTATATCGGACAATTTTGTGCGATTACCATCAACCCAAGCCCACCACCACCACCGCCGAGTACTTAATAATTTATAAATAAATATTCTATATATGTGTATGAATATTTCAAATCCTGCGAAAGTCATTCGAGAAAAAAAAAATCGATTAGGAAAAAAAATACGAGGGGAAATAAATAAAATTCTTGTGCTATTAGCGAAGAATTGTTCTGTCGTTTTTCTCGTATATTCGACAGATTTTTATATCCAAGAATAAATATAGATTATATGTCTTGAAGGGATGACGATGAAGCGATGAAATAAAGGGGTAAAAAAAAACCAGAGAGAAGGCAAAAGAAAAATTGAAATGTTGCTTAAAGAGTAAAAAATAAAGGAAAAATATGAAAATAAATTGAAATGGCAAACATAAAAGACAAAAATAAATATGAAAACAATTCGTGTACTTTGTGCAAAGGCCTAAAAAAAAATATTTCTCTTTCTCTCATCCAACCCTTTTCACTCACTCACTCACTCACTCTTTCTTTCTTTCACCCTCTCACTCTCTCAGTCTTGAGTGACAAAAAAAAACAAACAAAAATGACTTTGGCATCATTGGACAGTGTCGCTTGTTCGGCACGTACAATTTTCTCTCTCCATCACTTCTATTTTTCAGCCTCGCATTTCCTTTATATTTTTCCTCTGTTATCCGAGTGAACGAGCGAGAAAGAGGGAGAGTAGAGAGGGCTAGTGATGGGGTGGGTGATACATAAAATGTCTTTCTAGTCTTCATTTATAACAGTGACACGGAAAAAAAAAAAATAAATAAATAAAAGTGTTGAACCAAAGATGTGCGAATATAAATGAGGAAAAGAAGAAAAATAGAGGCGGTGAAGAAAAAGAAAGAAAAAGAAATCACCGAGCGAGATTGAAAGGAAGAAAATGGAAATTAGAGAGAGAGAGGGAAGAAAGAGAGGCGACAGAGAAGACACAGTAGAAAATGTGAAAGAAATGTATAACGTGAATGCAGTAACGAAAAAAAAAGAAAAAAAAAAGGAAAACTGAACAGAGAAAAAAAATAATAAATGAATAAATTTACTTAATTAAAATTCTAGTGTAATACTAAATAATTAAATATATTATAATTAGTTACTGATTAATAAATAAATACTGATTATAACAACAGATAAATAAAAACCAATGAACATTAATTAGTTTAATGGATAAATACCCAAAACAATATTAATGATAACGAAAGCAAAAAAAAAAAACGGAAGGAGGTGGAAAAAATAACATGAAATTATAAATGATGACATCAATAACTAAAGAAAAAAGCTAATGAGATCAATGCAACAACAACAAGAGACAATGAATAAATAAAGAGATACATACAGAGACACACACATATTACTATTGCAACAACAGCAACAACAATAAATAAATAAATAGATCTAAAACAATAGAACAATCTATAAATGTGCGATTGTCATCAAGTTCATATTTATCATTAATACCCATTAGATAATTTATTCTGCACACACACACACACACAAACACACGAAATAAAAATAAAAATATGTATGTGAACGTTATTTGAAGATAAAAAGAACAAAAAGAACAAAACAAAAAAACAAACAAAATGCAAACAAAAAGCCGAAAAAAAAAAAAATAAAAGATTTAATCAAATGTTGAAATTCTGATTGAACGACGAATTTTTGCAGTCCAACAGTCAACAATTGCATGACTCATTACTGCCCCCCTAATTCCTCCCAACTACTCTCCCCCTTACGTAGATATATAATATAGCTAGGTGTATAATAATATGCCGATGTTAATGAGCGAAAAAAGAATGGAATAAATAAATGAGTGGAAAGCAAAAAGAAAAAAAGAAAATTGAGATAAAATTAAATTTTAGTGTGAACGATTTTGTGCAATAATTGATGAGAGAGAAATATTGTGTAATTATTTATTAAAAGAGGAACCAAAAAAGGAAAAAAAAATAACTTAATACAAAAAAAAATACATATATATGAAGTATATGCGCACATAATACCAAAGATATAGAAAAAGAAAAATAAGAAACCAAAAACTATGTGGTGTTTTCTTTTTCATTATTAAACATGTATTTATATTATTTATTATGTTTTCCAGCGAATTGTTATAATTAAATTATATTAAATTAATTAATTAATCATATACAGTGCACGCAAAATGAAAAATTAATGAATATACGCGAGTGTTAGGGTGTGTGAATTTTGTGATTGAGTGTAAAACAAACCAAAAAAAACAAAAAAACAAAAAAATCGTTGGCAATGATTATATATATAAATAAACAATTTGAATATAATTATATAAGCGTATATTAGATTAAAAATATTAAAAAGAAAAGAATATGAATGCGACAACAATGGACATTAATAAAAATTCACTCACAAATCCCATGATGATCATAAACGATAATGAAGAAAAAAAAAGAAAGGAAAATGCGAATTAAAAAAAATCATTCAATATATATATACATAAATATATATATATATATATTATTCATCGTGGAGTTCAACGGGCGCAAGAGGCTACGAGCATTTGCGCATTAAAATCCGGAGGGCCTCTCGATCGATACTCGAGACTCCGGTCCATTAAAACGTATACTAGTCCTACGTCTTCGTTGAATAAACGCACAATTTTTCTCAACCTTCGATCCCAATGTTTCATAATTATTTATAATTATTTTACCTTTTACCTATTCTTATCATAATTCCCACGAATAATTGAATAAATGAAAGATCCAAATTTGTTATCTATTTTTTTTAATATTTGATGTAGTGTGTCGTTTATTTAAAGTGTTTTAAAAGTGAAAGTGTGTTGAGGTGTGATGTGGCACCACTTTCTGGGGTCGACTAGTGGCGCCATCGGATATATTTCTATCAGTAGAATTCCCGCCATTCGGTCAAACATAACCTTCTTTCGGGGATGAGAGGTGGCACCACTGCATAACTTTTGCCAATGCTGCCACCTAACGTTGAATTTTTGTTACCACAAGAACAGCTTCACCAATTGTTTGAAGATAAAAATGGTCGCTTGAATCAGCAACTGATTTTTATCCTGGAATTAAATTAATTTTGCATTAACTCACTCTCGTAATTCCAATTTCATTACGGAATTATTCTTACGTATGGAATATTTTTTTTGATTCAACATCCATAATCCAAAAAACAAATATAATATCAAATCCCAGAAAGTATTCGCGCTATGAAATTTACGAATAATAGATAATGATAACAAAAATAAATTGGATAATGAACAAGATTCTATGTCCAATGAAGAACAATCACAACTAACCAATCCCATCATTGGGATTATTTCTCCTGACTGTTCCAACCGCCCTGCAATCCAATAGAATCAATAACAACAAAAAATCAATAAAACCATCTCGTTATATCATTTCGTACGACAGTTGACCACAAGTTTGACTCATTCCCCTCTCACAATATTCAATATTTACATATATATATATACCTCAAATCAAATATATACATACAATACCAAACCGCGGAGAGTACAAGCGTGACATTCGATACGTACAAAACTTCACGTTTGCCTCCAACATTCATGTATACCCACATATGTACTAAAATACCAAAACCGGCATCCATATATACATATATATATTGATATATAAATAAATAATATATAAACTTCGAGCACAAAACACTCGAATGTCTGCACGCGTAGCTATATATATGCGTTTGTGATTCTCGACAAAAGTTTCACCGTGAAAAAAATAAAAAAAATTGTGGAAAAATGCGAGAGCCCTGGAGGATGGAGAGTCTTGGCGATCTGTCTCGTGAGGAAGCACACCGCGGCTATAAGCGAGACTATATACCCACATCTATATATATATAAAAGCGACGTAAAAGGGCGCGGGGGGTTGTGGGCACGCGCTTTTTGCCGCTTCCGTTCTCGTCTCGAATCGAGTCTCTCGCGAATGGGCGCGTGAGGTGACTCCCGATGAGCACCGGTTCGCTCGTGTATATGTATTAATACATATATATTATATATATCATACATATATATATATATATACACGCGACTCATCTAAGCGCCGATTGGAAAAGTATACGCAGCGGGAGAGCAAGAGGATGAGGGAATCGGTTTTGTAAAAATAAAATGAAACACGAACTGAAAAAAAAGTCATTGCGGACGTGCCCGAAGAGATAACAGGGTGAGTGAGGATTGAGCGCACCAAGCGAGTGGAGTGAAGTGCGCGCAACTTCACGTTGATACGAGAATGAGGTGATACAGAAAGACGGTGAGAGCGAGAGGGAGAAGAAGAGTTGAATCGGTATACCGACATCTCGACTCGATGTCTCGAATGCGGAATAAAATATATATAAAAATGCGTCTGTTGCGCGCGTGGGCCACGCCCCGCCATTGCTCCCGAAGACGCGACCTTCCTTCGACGCAGCCTTCGATCTTTCTTGAGGGGGGAACCGGGGCCAATCGTTGTGATATATAAAAGAGAAAGGTATCGTTTATTCATATACATACAGACACAGAGATTAAGGTAAGTAAATATATATACGTATTGATAATAATACATCCAAATGTCCGGTGAGTGAAGCAGTAGAGATACTAATTAATGGAGATTTTGTGGAAATAAATTTATTTATTGAATTTTGTCATTTGTAAAGGGGAATAGATATTGAATTATTTTTTGTCATGAGTTGTTTGTTGTCGTTTTGTTTTTGAGACAGTGTGGATGTGCGTGCGTGTTGTTCTTTTTTTTCTGTAGCTACTGGATGTCTATCGATGCCGATGCGTCCACAACGAGAAGCAATTCATCGAATTCTCGAGGTTATGTATGGCGGGAGATGACGACGCATGGACTCCATAGTAGGTAGGAAAATGTTGGAGCATGCACGGGGTCTTGATTGTATATACGCAAGGCCCCAGACATATAACCAAGCACGGACGCTGGAGACGTGTTGGATTCGTTGAACTGGTCTGGAACTGGATGAGGATGATGATGATGATGCGTGTGCACATACAAGAGTATATAAACACATACGTGTTCATATTGTGTGGCGGTGGGGTGGTGGTGTGTATAGGTAAGTACGCGAAGGAGCGCACTCGAATGCTCAAGTTGTTCAGTTTTTCCATCACAGCAACGAGAGAGTCAACAACCCTTTATATATATTGTAGATATATATATATATATATGTGTGAACGAGACCAACGAGCTGAAGGTATCATCTCTGCAAATCGTGACGCCTATCAGCGTCTCTTTGGAATTTTATTTTGTACATTTCCGGATGATACAATAATTTTTTTGATTGGGAACAAATGGGGGGTTGAAGTTGTTGGATTGATAGATTGGGAAATTCGGAATGTTAAATAGAGGGCTGGTTCCATGAATGAGTCCCATGTTCAATATCTGATTAGTTACTTGACAGAGTTACTAGAATAAAAGAATAGGAAAAAATAGCGTCTGGTTTCTGTTCTTCATTCAAGATGCTAGATTTACGTTGGTTGTTAACTGACCGGGAAGTATGTAAATCAATCGCTGAATAATGTGTAAAGGTGATGATTTACTGGAATTTTTAATTCTTGTACGTAAATATATATTGAACTTGTTTCTATGCACTGTGCTATGACACCATCTTTATTGATCCAAGTGTGGAAGGATTTTTGCATAATGAGAAGGGGTGAGGAATGGAGAAGCGCACTTGGTTGATCCTGTCACGGTGCGCTGCGTATTTCCTGCTTGCGATTGGCTAGGGGGGGTTACAAGTTATACTTCACTCTTTTTCATTGTACAGAGACTGTGAATTTTGTAACAAGAATTTAGAGTAAAATGTTGGATCGTGGACATGGAAATTATAATTGTCTTGGATACTGATATGGTTGTCAATGTAAATTGATTGGTCGCTCCAGGATGGTATAAACCAGCTTAAAGAAACAACAACAATCAATGACATGTTCTTCCAAACAGAATAAGTTAAATATCATACATCTTTATGTATTTATTAATGTAGACATTAATAAACTTCGGTTACACAACGTTTCGTAATATAGGATATGATAACCAAACCAATATAGAAATATTTCTAGTAAATGGACATTGACTAATTGTATCTCGCGACGTTTGGATAAAATTGTAAGTGTGTATACATATCCTGAATAAACTGTTGCGCATAATAAATTAATGTGTCAAAATTTTTATATTATGTCCTGATAATCTCAACGGAAATTTTTCAAATCCCTGAATGACATGAACCACGCGCAAAAAAAAAAACACTAAGAGAATAAAAAACATTTTCACGACAATTTCAACGGTAAAGTTATGTCGGTTATACAAGTCTTTCACTGGCTGGGGTTTGTCTTGTATGATATTCAAGTTTTTCAAGATATATTTCGTCGTTTGAAAATGAAAACAGGCTTTTAGTATAGTCCGTTGACACCGGTCAAGTTTCACATAACGCGAATGACCTATAACGAAACGAGATTGGGCATCCTAATATTAAATAAAGAAGCATTATGGATGCGAACAACTGTTTTGTTGGTGGAGAGTTGCAAGCCCGTTTATTATTATTTTTTTTTTTTTTCGAAAATGACAATGACCAAGTTTACTTTTACCCAACGGACAACTAAACGAAAGACTCATCGTCAATGGACACTACACCATACTAGAGTTGGTTGCGAATGTCGGGAACTGCCAGAAATCAGGTTTTCGTTCCCACCGTCTCTTGTCAGGAAATCGAAACAGAGGAATATGAAGACGGGGAAAAAGATATAACAAAACCAAAACTCGAATTGCCCCTGTGGTGGACACTGGGTATGGTCATCCCTCAACAAGTTCCCTTAGATATCACCTCATCACCATACACACATATTCCCATATACACATACAAAGCCCGATGCATGACGATGACATTCGCGATGTCAAAAGGTGTCTAGGTCAATCGTCGTAAGCAGGTGATCCTAGTCCACTAGAGAGAATCATGAGTACAGGAGTAGCGAATAGGAAAAGGTGGCAAACAGAGAGGACGGAAAAAAGGAATAAGAAAAGAGTATAAATGTTACCTACCATGTTCATTGCGCGCGGTGGTGAATATGCGAATGGGTTTTGCGTCTCATTGAGAAACCGGATTTTGAATTCTAGCTTGTATATATATCGTGTATAATTTATGCGGATGGCTATCCACGGAAGAGGAGGACCGTGTGTGGTGTGGCCTTTTACTGTAGGGTAGGTGTGACGGGCTGAATGAGGGGGAGAAAAAAAAAAATTCAAGGGCTTTTTCGTTCAGCACCATCATCACAACCACCAACAACATTCACCATACCAAGTAATACCAGAAGCAGGTCGTCCTCGTGATGACCGGCCCAAATGCCGTACAATTCCCCCCGCAGTAGCAGAATAATAAAGGGTGCAGAGGACCCCCGATGACCCCTGGAATCCGGAAACTTGCTAAACCGGATCTAGTGGTCAGTCTTATGGCCGAGTTCCTATACATCGTTTCGTTCAACAGCGGCCGGGCCCTTCTTCCCTTTTCTTTTTTATTTTAGTATATGCACTCTTCTTCTTCTTCTTCTTCTCGTTGTACTGCGCGTTATTTCACCATTTATCAGTGTATAAGTGCTACATGGTATACGTGCATGTATATATACGTAATATTTTTTTTTTCACCCCTCACCTACGACGGTGAGAACTGGACGTACAGCAAACTCTCAGATTAACAGACAACGGTATTTATTATATATATTTTTAAATATATTTGTTCTTTGCTTCTTACAATTTTCATATGGGTCATCGGTTGTTTTGTTACATGGTTTTGGAATAAATTGGTACGATGATGTATTAAGTAAAAGAGAAGAAGGATTGTAATGAAGGCGAATAAAAAAATTCGTTCTAGACTTTGGATTACAATATTTAATTAACATAAAAATGCATTTATTATGTTAGTAGATGAAATCAGTTAAAATTTATTTGGCACTTTGAGTTGGATAAAATTAAAAATAGGTTACGATCATTAATGAATAAATGAATGTGAAAGAAAAAAAGAATTGGTTATTTAAATCATTGATCAGAATTGCAATTAGGAAGAATGTATATACATATTGATATTGATGACGAATGAAAATATGGAAATATTTCATTCGTAATTAAAACTGTATTCATGTTCGTAAACATTTATTCGTTGTATATTATTCAAAATTCCAAATGACGTTTTAGACGTTTTTTGATAATTAAAAGATGAGAAAGAAAAAATTTGAGACGTCGAAGGTCGTACCCTCTTGCGCAATTTTAATCTGTATATATGGATACGTGTATATGTGGTCAAAAAATTTATTGCTGTCTGCGATACCTCGCCATTTTAAATGACAGTTACGAAAGCATCGATGACAACGACGATTACTCTTTTTTTTTTTTTTTTTCCTTCGTTAATTTGTATCCTATATACATGTATATATGAGTATATGGATGAGTGAATATGTTTATAATTGCAAACTTCATTTTTTTTTTTTTTGCTAATCGTCGTGTTCAATGTGCGAATATTTCAAGGATGCCCGTTCTTTAAATTATATATGAGATTGAATGTATTCATTTTCATGTGATATTTGAATATTTAAAAAGGAGTTTCGAACAACCCCCAAACCCAAAATAATTCCTACGAAAAAAAAAAAAGAATAAGCGATAAATCCCTACTAATATTCTTCTTAGAAAATTCCTCCAATCAACGAATAAAAAAATAAATAAATACATTAATGAACTTAGCGATCCAACAGCAAAGCTATCTCTAAACACAAATGAATTTATTCATTGATATAAATATGAAAATTTGTATGTAATCTGTAATGGAATATGAAGAAATGTACATATACACATATAATACATATTAGATTGAGAGAGTCAGTGTGTGTATGTCTCGGGCCATTAAATCCCCTTGCTATCTCACTCGCCCTTAATCCCGCGCGACTGTGCACAGCTATATACAAACACACATTAGCAACTGTAGCAGCAGCACTAGTAGTTGTAGTAGTAGTAGTAGTTGTAGTAGTAGAAGTAGTAGTATGAGAGCTCTTTTGCACAGCACTCGATGTCCGTGTGCGCTACATACACGCGACGAGATTGCTCGAATGAGTTTTCTAATTTACCTCCTCCGGGCAGGCGCGGCGGCAGCGACCGAGCGTGGCGCCGATTTTGCGGCAGATAAGGAGAGACACCAGAGAGGAAATGGCTTATCGTCGCGCGCCTGAGGAGAGGAGGCTGCCACATATATGATAGTAATATTTTTGTTCCACATTTTTCCTTCGTTTTTTAATTCATTTATATTTATCTATTAATTTTTTTTTTTTTTTCCATTACTACTTAATGCTATTATATTTATTGTGCGTGATATGATTTTTGGTTGCAGTCATAAATGATATGGCTAATGAGTTCAATCAGCTATAACTCATGCACGCAGCTTGATAAACATTTTTTTTTATTTATAATATTAATATATATATTTATGTAACATGGTGGGCAACATCGCTGTATTTAATGGGACTTATTAATTGTTAATGGATGGATATTTTTTATTAGTTGTGTGAGAAGTGATTATGAATATTTTCTTGGATAAAATGTGAAACATAGTTTTGTATGTTTTGTTTGTATGGTTTGTTTTTATTTACATTTTTAATTGGGCTTGATAGTCATTGGAAAAAAAAAAAAGAAGGGTAGTGAATGAGATGGGTTTTTAAAAAGTTGTGCGATAGATAAGGAATGATTTATTACTGGTAATCAAATGTACTTGGATAGCTATTATTTTGCTTTATTTTTTATATTTTTATTTTTACATTTATGTAAATGTAATTAATATTTAAATAGAAAGACGTTATTATAAATAAATTGGGAAAATAATTCTGTATTAATTTTAATTAGTCTGTTGGTTAATGAGTTTGTTTAATGGAGTGAATCGATGAGAAAAATCTTTGTTGAATTAAAGAGATCATTTGTTAAATCTTTATTCAATGCACAAGACCAGACTCTAAAAAAAGTTGAAGCAATAAAAATTACATCTACTATTACTCTCTTCTTACGATCCCTCATGATAAAAAATGACTACACTTAATTAGATCCATTCTGATTTGATAAAACCTTCAACTTGGAGGCAATGAAATCGGATAAGAGTTCTAATTGGATCTAGCAATATTTATCCACACCTAACATCCATAATGTTCAGCCTGGTAATATATCTTGACGTATATGAGTCTATACCAACGATAACGATTACTATTGGACTGTTTGTCACAGAACCAATTGTATCTGAACAAATCGAATTGATGCAACTACCACCAAAACAACCAAGCAAATAAATAAAAGACCAAGCTAATTTCGTTAAGACAACCCCATCCGCATAATACTCATAAATCGATACATGACCCCCCCCCCCCTGTTTACAAGCCGCCCTTTTCTTCAAAGAGCGATAAAATATCCCGCGACGAGCATAGTCTCTTTTGCAGTATATATCTGTCCTTTATCCCTGCATGTGCACTTACATATATTCAGCACGCGGATTTTGCGCCCTGCCGATATTCAGAGCGAGTTATGATCGGTAGCAAAGCCGTTCTCGGAAACGCGACGCCCCACGGAATCGTCTCGCATGCCTGATCATAATTAATAACACGCGGAGCAATGCAACAGAGCCAACCAATACATACACATACCCATACATAAATGCATACATACATTTGTATATAAAATGTTTATGGACAAGGGGAGATGGGAGGGAAGACGTGTGCGCCCACAAAGCTGTCGGCGCGTTGCTCTTGCTGCTCGGTCCAATAGTCCGCGCGCTGATCGGTTGGGACTTGGTACGCCTGAAGCACATATGCCAATTCGATAGGATAGCACTTCACCATGCACACCATGAATGCACTAACACTCAGACAGTACATGCATATATAATCTCTGCAATATAGATTTTTTTTTTTGTATTTTTATTCATTCATTTTATAGTTTGCGATCGTTGGTAGTCTCCAATGTAGCCTGGATTTTTATTTTTATTATGGATTTAGTCTTTTTTTTTCAATTTGCTGGGGTTGTTGTTTCTTTTTTATTTATTTATTTTTTGTTTGTTTGTTTTTCTTTTTTTTTTTTTTGGTTTGGATTTAATGTATGGTCGCATTGCAAGTTGGAATGATAAAGCCGCTACCCGAGACGTTACGCATATTTCGCAAACCCGTTCGCATTTTGCCAGGATAATATTTCGTCTTAATCGTAAGAGCGCGCGCGCGCTACGGCCTCCTTCTTTTCTTTGATATACCAAAGGCGATTTATCGTGTCGTGTACCACCTACTTGAGAATGTGTATGTGTGTGTAAGTGTGTGGCTATTTTTATGGGGAATTTTTTATTTTTTTATTACAGATGGGGGATAGGTGTGTGTAGAAAGTCTATTTCCGGATTGGTGTCAGATAATGTGGTAATTTCTTGAAGCAATGGGTTTTGTTGGATTATTTATGGGGTTTGGATTATTATGAGGGGATTTGGAAGGCCTTGGTTGAGGGTTCGATTCAATTTCGACTTTGATTATTAATTAGAAGTCTGGAATATAATAAAAAAAATTTTTTTAATTTGTTGAAAGGTAAATAATTTTTTTTATCATGCATACTTTTTGTATTCGTGCAAATAATTAGAGAATCGTTAGGAATACGCGGTGTGTGGCCCCGAGAACATTTAAAGTACTCTAAACAAGCTATATTTTGGTTTTTTGAAAGTTACTCTGAGACAAGTAGAACAGAAGATATGATTTTTACAAGTTTCGTTCAACACGGATCCACAAAAGAGAAAAATTATCATGACGTTATAAATGAAGATATGGATTCATAATTTGAATCGCAAATGAAGATCGTACAAAATTAAACATGTATTTCACAAAATTTATCAAGGACTCGATAATTCATTTCATTCATTGATTTATCGTGTCGTGTATTGATAAAATAAATTCTCTTATATCATGTTTTATTTTTAAATTCAACAAATTTATCATTAATTATCTTCTTTAAATTTTTTATTAGTTCCGAGGTGTATGCAGCTTCAAAAAATTATTCATCAAATTCAATTAATTCTATTGAATAGAGAAAACAATTAAATGAATAAACCAATTTATAATTAATCAATATTCAATATAAAAAAAAAAAAATATCAAATGTACAAATATATTTTTACACAATGATTTTATATCGAAAATTTTTTTTAAATGTCCATGTCTATTTATATCTCACAAATAGAGACTGACATATATACAAAGACCCTTCATGCACATGGGAAATCGCCTTCCCACTGTGTTTAGGGATGCTGCAGGTAGAAGCAGAAAAAGAGCGAGAGCGAGAAAGAGATTTGAGAACTTGGGGCGAGACAGGTGAACTGAGGAATCCATTTACACGCGGATCAGCATCCTCCACATCGGAGCAGGTCTGTAGAACCTTTTTCAGTCAACGAAGGAGAAAAAAAAAAAATAACTTGGCTTTTCGTCATTAAAATACTTGGAATTTTCGTTGAACCGTACTAATATCTCAAAAGATTTACGGATAATCATTTTATTTGTGATGATTTTCGACACATATATATATACATGAATAGATGAAAAACTTTTTATATTTTTGTGTTTAGAATTAAATTATTTGTATATTTTTTATTATTATTTCGTTTCTTTTTTTTTTTTCTTCTTGATTTTATATTTATGTGACGTAATGGGAAAAGTAGCTTGGTACAATATGTGGATAATTTAAAATGTGAATGGGATGCGTATTTTGCAGGTTGAGAACCTCAACTCGGGGCCCAAAATGTGATAGAAGGAAGAGTTGGGTGAGCTCTCTTATATGGGAGACTTGAACGAGTGGACAGAGCATATACACACTTTATGTATCGTTAAACTCACTGTGGAGATATTTGAATATTGTTTTAGTATTTTTAATTGATGCGGAATTGTATGGAAAAATAGTTCTGTATTTTTATAAATAATTATTGCAAAATAAAAAGAGAAATTTGAGATAGTGTAATATAAAAATATTGCATTGAATATTTTTTTTTCTTTTGTATTATTATTTAATAATTATTACGGGATGTAAAAAATATTACACTGAATATATTGTCGAATTATTTATTTTTTTTAATCTCAATTTAGCATTTTTAATTTTAAACATGTATGTCAGGTTTGAAATAAATACTATTGATGAATTTATAATATTTCAAATAAAGTGTTTGAGGATAAAGTGTGAATTGTTGCATTGTAAACATATTAATTTATTCATGATTTTACAGTAATTCACTTTGAACCATAATCTTTTCGTGAATCTATACGCTATTATAGCATTTAAAATTGACATTTAATAATTATTAACACTGCTCAACGATTTGGTAAAAATATTCACAATAGTTTTTTCCCTCTACCAGTAGTTTATAAAATGTTTATTTATAAATTCGAATAAATTTTTTGTTTACTTGTGAAATAAATAAAACTATGCAATTTTTTGTAAATGGAAACATTTGTATTCCAATTTTTTTTTTCCTCTAATCTAAAGTGATAAATTACCTTCAACTTTGTTCCCAAACTCATGTGGCAAAAAATATTAACTGCATATTGTGTAAATTCACAACCAAAAATATCGAATAAATAAAAGTCATTAGTAACAAAAAATAAAATAATAAAATTTTCCATTCATTTTATTCATTCATACAACCTCTCCTGCACTTCCCAAACCAATCTTTGTCTTCCTTATAATCTTTTTCCTTTAGAAAAAAATGAATTGTTTACTGAAAAAGAATTCTTTTTCCTTTACCAAATTTCAATTTCAAATTAGTCTTCAACAACCTGTATCCTTCTTAAACAAAAGTGCACCTACCTCAATCAAAAATATATTTCCCAAAATTCCCGTCATAACTCATGGAATTAACGAGCACAATACTGTTCCTGCAGTTTCATCCCAAACCGAAATAATGAAACAATGTATCCAAAAATATTTTTATCCCTTCCGAACAAAGAATGATCATTGACTCTGCATAAATAAAATTTCCCACTCGGTATTGTAGATAATAGTATACCTTAAACTAAAGTGCTTCCATATATTTTTTACAGATTCAAAATATCTCTGTAAAAGCTCACCTCATAAAACCCTCTATCATAAACATTCTCATCTCTTCCTCTCTACTCATTCCCTATTTTTCACCATCAGTAATTCTCTCTATTTTCCATCACACACCTCCCACCCAATGCCCCCATCATCCAACACCTTCCTCCCCTTTTCAATTTCTCACCACATCACTTTTCCATATTTTATTTTCTCCATTCTCTTCCTTTTTCCTTCAAATAAACATTTTTATTTTGCATTTATTTTTTTTTCTTTATCCTTCCTCTATAAATCCTCTCGCACTCCCTCAATCTAACAAACTCTCTCATACCTTTATCTCTCCCACTCTTCATCTCCCATCTCCTCACCTCAACCAAAAGAATATACATATATACATTGCATACACCAGGCGAGAGATGTGATCGTCTGGCGTCGCCTCGAACCCATCTCTCTCTCACTCCCTCACCCTTTCTCTCCTTCTCTTGTGCCTCATTGTACCACAGGATCTCTCTCAATTAAACCTGCGTATACTCAATGTGAAAGAGGAGGAGAGACAACGGACCAAAGATGAACGAAAGCAGAGAGATAAAAAGAGAGCAAAAAAAAAAAATAAATAAATAAAAAAAAAAAAAAAAAATAAAAATAAATGAAGAAAAAAAAAATGATAATATGCTGAGGGTGCAGACCGAAGTCCAGTGGATTTCTTTCCTCCTACCTCCTCACATCCCTCCACCCTTTTCTTAATCTCACTCTTTTACTCTTCCACCATTCCCATATATAAATATATATACCTACCTATACTTACCTATAGCTTGATGACTCGATGTTCTGTTTGTATCTCTTCGGCTCCTCTCATTCTTTCTTCAAAAGCACACATACAAATACAAAACTCAATTCCCTCTCTTAAATTCATGTTTATCCTGGTCAAGTGCATGCTTTGGACCATTTCTTCATCTCTGTTTCTCGCTTCGAATCATTTGGTGGTGGTGTGTGTGTGTGTGTAAGCACTGTTGAGACTGTGAACGGACATATATTTATATAGTGGTAAAGGTGGGAGGTATTGGGAGGGAGAGGTCCCAAGCGAGAAGGATACGAAGGTGATGGAGGGGCCTAACAAAAATGTATAGTGTACGAAGGTGGCTTATACCAACTGGGGACCTTTCATCTCACTCGTAATGGTCGACTGCGGTGGTGGTGGTGGTGGTTGATTGGAGAGGGACAGTTTCACTTGTGGTAAAATGGTGATATAGAAAAAGAGAGCCAAACTCATGTACTTGAATGTTTGTGTGACGCGTATATATCTGTGTTGGTTAAGAAATATCCCACTACCAAGATATTCATGGTGTTGAAGAGGGAGAGAGAGCTGTAAAACTGTGGGCGATTGCGGGTGAAGAGAAGTGAGGAGAACAAGTTGGAAAGGAAGGAGCCTCTTGCTTGGGATGCTGTGAGGCGGCCATGTTGTCTATCGTGAAGAGAAGAGAACTCTGCGGTGCGCGCGACGAGGTTTCGCTTCTTCGTCTTCTTCTATCACACATTGTCGAGGCGGTTTGAAAAATTATTTTTTAAAGAAAGTATATATTATTATTATTTTTTATTATTCTATCATTGTTTTATTGGCAAGATAATTGTTTATAATGTTGTTTGTGTATGTGGAATAATCAAAAGTGCGTTTATTCTATTGTTATTTTTGTATAAAAATTTTTGCGATATTGAAGGTGTATATATATATATATATACATAGACATATATGTATGTACTTGACGGATATATATGTATAGCCTGATGTACTGTTTTATGTTTAGAACTAATGGTGTGCGGTAAAATATTATTTTTGAGAAAGCCAAACTCTATTTTAATTATTTTAGTTTGCTGATGTGTGTTCTTCTTTTTTTCGTTTTCGGTGTATTGATGTAACGAAAAAATTCTCACGAATATAATATACACACACACACACACATATACGGTTTCATGGCGCGCCGGTTGATGGATTTTTTTTTTTTGTGTACGTGCTGAATATAAAAAATTTGCAAAAATTTAATGCGTGAGTGATATATATATATATATATATATATATATATATATATGTACTGTGTATCAATTTATATGCCGGTATTGAAGTGGTCAAGAAGATAAGGACGAGAATTAAAGAAGAAATTGACGAGGAAAAAGAAGAAATTAAATCTACTGTAGTTTTTTCTTTTTGTAGTTTCTCCTTTTAATATTGTAATTGGAAAGTTGAAAGAAGAAGAGACGCAAATAACAAGAAGAATATAGAACGCAAGTTGAATTAGATGGATGATGAGTAGAGTGGCTAGCGCCGGTGACGAGAACCGCGGAGATGTGATCTAGAAGCCAACAGCAACGTTTGGTAGTTTGTAGTTTTTTCCCCCCTCTGTTCACTCTCTCCCTTCCTATTATCTCTCACTCTGTCCCACTGTCTCTCCCACTGACAATCATTTTTTTTTTTTTTCTTTTTTTCAATCCTTTTCTTACTATCTCTTCTCCTTCCGCTCATCTTCCTCCTTCAATCTCATCCCAACTTGGATCAATCCCTTTTTTCCTTTTTTTTTTTTTTTTTTTCAATGAACTCCATGATGTCCAACCGGACAATAATGTCCTCACGCCATTGCCAAAAGTTTCAAGACACACCACGTGAGTAGAACCAACAAATATAATCACTTTATATATTATTAATTGATGAATTATTGATCTATCGAGGGGATAATTGATGAATACGAATGTAATATAAATAGAAAATATAAATAGAAAAAAAATTGGTAGAGAAATAATTTAACAATTCATTATCCACATAAAATTCGACTTCACGATCTTTCAATCGTCAAACTTGAGTGAATGACTAGACAAATTGTCTTCTCCGAAGTTGATGAAACAGGCGCGTACCCTATTCCAATGCACACACTTTTGTTTATTCAATATTTTTTTTTTTTTCCCCCGCTGCATTTCAACACACAAAAATATTTTGGTACACACGACAGTACTTGACTTTAACAAATATAAGATGAGACACACGAGAGACACATCATCACCGTAGCTTTTGTATCACCAGACTCAGTGAGTTGCCCATCAGCGTGTGGTGGTCGTTTGTGTATAGAACACGAAGCAAGACAGAGGAAAGAGAGAGATCTCAGGAGGGCGCGAGGGCGTGCGGTTACTTGAAATACAAACGGAGGTGGGTCCTTTGAGAATCAGGTTATACCGGCTGAACCTGCTTCATCTCCTTCTTTTCCTTTCCTCCTCTCCTTACATCCAACGATTCAACTTCTCGCGACTCTCTTCCGCATGTGCTAACCCCGTCGTGACCAGCCGCCGGCATTACTATACAATGCTGATTTCCTCATCGACTTGATTTTGTATACAATATTTATATATATATATATGTGAATCAAAACGAGATGTTACTAACTTGTTTAGAGTTAATGCTTCCTGTATTTCATTGTATTCCATCACCAAAACAATTTTTATAACTGGAATGGAAGCTGCGCCAGTCAATGGATGAATGATGAATGAACTCTGGTACTTGTTTGCCCTCGATGGATCAACTTGATAATCATCTGTTTTTATATATGTGTATACGAGTGGACAAAAAAAAAACAAAAAAGAGGTTCTGTAAGATGTAGCGCCAAGTACATGACCTTAGTAGTTTTGCCAATTATGAATAATATAATTGGTAATCGTTCTGATAATGGTTATATAATTGGAATTTGGGTTATACAAGTTTATTTTGGATGAGGAGATGGGAATTCAGTTAAATCTTGATGGATAATCGCTTTTTCAATTGCATGAAATTCGAATCCGTATTCTCTCAGTGTTTGGTGAAGTCCTTTATCATTGAGTCAACGGGTTATGAGATACTTTCCATGAAATTGAATTGAACACACCTGTTCACGGCAATTCGTAGCGTACCACTGTACTTCATGCAGTATATTAAATCATTTTAAATTATCCCCATCGAGAAATTACGAGAAATTTTATCTCGTGTTTAACTTCATGCGAATGTTTGCTAATTTTTTTTTAATGTCTAATTGTGTTGGGATATATCAAATACCGTCGTGAATATTTGAAAATAATACAGTTATAATTGACGTAGAATTAGCAATCTATGCATGAGGTGTTTTAGCGTAGTTAAATTTAATTGAGGAGAAAATCTGTAATCTAAAGTACTCACTGGTTTCATTCTTTTGGCCAGTGGTTGAGAATTTCGTTTCAATTTTCAGTCAGGTATGAAGTGGACAAGTAGCAATAAATTTAGGTGCCTCTAACTTTAATAGTTCTTCTAACTTTGTAACTTAGACTGTGAAAGATTGTGTTTGAATGCCACTCTACTTTCAGTTCACAAGTATGAGAGAAGACATTTTCTAAGCATCAGAGTTGTGTGGAGATTAAAGCAATCGTTGAATTTTCATATGAAATATTATTATAACTTGATTTTTATCATGAGAATGAGAATTTATTTTTCTGAAGTCTCAAGATCGTCTCAGTGTCAGAATCTATCTATGGAGACCCTACTCAGACATTCCCGAGTTTATCCCTCAGTGCGCACGTCTAATAGCCGTCGAGCAGGTCAATTTTCTTACACAACAATTGCAACCTCTGAGGATCTTGTGATGATTGCATTGGTTATGAGACGAAAAAGAAAAAGAGTTGCACAAAAAGGGACAAATGGAATGTGAAAGTGATTCGCTTCGCAATAATTTCCCATAATACACTTAGCAACTATAAAAATTGTTGGCGAAAATGATTGACATAAAATTTTGATACTACAAATTATAGCGCGGGAAAATGCGCAACGTTGTACTTGGCGCGATGAATTGCCGCGCCTCTATATAAACGTTTTTTCTTTGTCACCTATTTGACTTCAACAATTTCTTATATCTTGTATATTAATTATAACAATTTTTTAACTTCATGTTCAACATAGGTTAATATTTCTCGATTCAAGTGCCATAATGACAGCAAGCTGTGATAAAAAAAAATTAAATAACCCGAACTAAAATAAAGGGAAGACAGCCACAAGTTGGGGCAATTTTTCGGGAAGAAAAATCGTACTACAAAAGTCTCTCAAATATTTTTGTTACTAAAAAATAAAAAAGAAAGTATACAATAAATAAAAATAAATAAGATAAAAAAGAGAAAAAGAAAGAGGTAGACAAGAATGTCGACTTGCACCGAAGACGCTGACAATTCAACTCTCCACATGCAGGACGCCATGTCACCGGTAAGTGTTTTAAACTCGAAAATATGCGAAAAAAAACAACGACATTATCTTACATAAATATCCATATATGACTCAGCTGTTATTACTAATAATCATTAAATCAACTGTGCCATTCACAATATCATGAATAATATCATTAATACTAATAATATATAATCCTTATTATTCATTCAATTATTTATCTATTTTTCGTTATAACATATAAATCCTATTGACACCATAGCAATACATATATTCAATAAGTATCTCTTCATTTTATCAATTGCTAAATCTATCTGCAACTATAATCCTCATCAATGGAATTTTATTCACAATTATGTGAATAATTAATTATAATATGAAGAAGTGGTTGACAGTACCGTATATATAAATAATATAAAATCTTTATCAAAACACTTTTGTTTCGCAATATTACCATTCGACAAATATTCTCAGAGAATTGCATCATCATTAATTATATCATGATTAAATTTAATAAATTGAATAAAGAATTGTTTGTTCTCTTTTTTTCTTTCTCAATGGATCGGCAGGTGCAAGAGGGCCCAATTTCACCGGCCTCCTCGTGTCTGAGCAATCAGAATCAAAATGACGATCAAGTACTTCTGGCAACAATGCAGCCAGTGAGTGTAATTGATCTTCATGAATCAGCAGATCATTCACTTCATCACAAGTACAATAATTCACATCATCACAATCATCATCACCACAATAACCATCATCATCATCATCATCATCATCATCCACATCAGCAACATACAATTCGCCATCATCACAATCATCAACAGCGTGATGATGATCAAAATGGTCGTGTAAGTCCACCTGAAGGTAGTCCAACAAATGGTGGAAATTTAGGCCACAAAATGATCGATTTAATTTACAATGATGGACAAAAAACTGTTATGTACACTCACGATAAGGAGATTATTTACGAGAGTGAAGCTGATAGAGTTCAAGTTGTTGAATATCCACCGCCTGCACCGTCGCCATCACCACCACCACCAACACCATCACAGACATCGAGAAATTCACTCGTTGGAACGTCGCGTCATGGTGGTGATGGAACATCCGCTACTACATTACATCTTCATCATTATCCTCAACTTCAACTTCAACATGATGATGATTTACCGCGAGCTGTTGCTGTTACTGGCGGTAATGCTGTATCAGCAAATACTACAACAACTGTTTTAGTATTATCGGAATTAGTTGCGGCTGATCCATCAACTGGTCATGGTGCTACAGCACTTGGTTTAACAACGTCAGGATCACTTCGCGCTGGGTGAGTGTTTTATTTATTAATTATTCTTGTTTACCTCTCGTATGATTTGTGTAATGATAAGAGTAGATTGGAATAGTGATGGATGTCTTTTTCAATTGACATGACAAGATTGATGATAGTAAAATTATTCAGGAAATTCGTTCCTCTGGACATTGGAACTGACAATATTTGGTGTCCAGGAAAATTACACTGGGATAGGTCAAAGATATCTAACTCTGTTTTGTTTTTTACGTTTTATCTCTTGATGATCGGTTCTGGAATGTGTTTGTGTGGGGGGGGATTCTCCTCCAATATTTCGGGAAACCAGGTAATTCTATAACGATTTCAATATCAAGTGCATGCAAGACAACAAATGTTCAATCACAACTCAATTAACATTCCGAAAACTCGGCTCAACGCCAAACACTTTCCATCATATTATTTTTTTCGCGATGAAGCACTTGACAATACAAAACAAAGATTGAGATCCAATACTTGTACTATGAAAAACAAAAAAAACAAAAAAAATTCAATGTATTGTGAAGTTGAAGCATTTTAAAAACAAGTTTTCAAGCAGTTGTCAGTTTGATCTGGCACTCAGTGTCCAACATGAGACACTTGATCTTGAGAATGGCTAGACCAAAGAAAAAAAAGAACTATCTAAATTTTTGTTTATTTTTCACTTTGGATGGTACACAAAAGGGGGAAACAATAAATTCACGTTGAGAATCGACTTGTAGTTAAGCGAAGAAACATTTGTTTTTCCTTATTTATCCCAAGGAGATATTTATTGAAGCCATTCCAAATATACATAATGTAATACAATACAATCATTTTAGAATAAACGACAGATTATCTCAAATTTAATAACCACAAAAAATCCATTTGCCATTTGGCTTACATTGCTAATCCAATATTTATCACTTATTCCAATTAATTTACTATTCCACTATATCCATACATCGGAAATTTTTATACATTCCCAATTCACATTTTATGTTAATCAGATTGAATTATTGCGATCAATCACACACTGTGTGATATGTTCCTTACTAATTCATATTCGAACAAAAAAAAAAAAAATAGAAATATTGCAATAATTAATTCGTGCAATAATTATAATCATTTGCTTGAATATAAATTGTCATGCACATTTCGGTATTCAACTTCGTCATAGTCGATTAAAAGCGTATAATAACATAGAGGATAAATTTAAAATTCATCATTTATCTTCGATATCAATTAAAAATGAACAACTTATTTAAAAAAAGAACATTCACTACGTTTTTATGTTTGATGTCCTGGTGCAATATTAATTCTTCGCCACTTTACAGTGCCTTCACAAAATAGTTCACAATAGATTTTTTGTAATTTAACTTGATAAACTCCACCAAAAGAAAAGACAGCAAGGAAGAGAGAAGAAAAAAAAAAATCTAACAGCCACGATGAAAATTATTTTGCCGCCTTTTTTTTTTTCTCCTCTACCTGAACTATAGCAACGATATCGTGTATATATATTCTCTCACTGTGTATATCATCTACACAATCCTGTCACACACACATGTGTGTGTGTGTATGTGTGTCTGTGTACATTTATTTGTCTACACAAGTCACGTGTTGCCCAGTGACGGTATTTATTATCACGATTAATAAGCATTTGCGAAGGTTTTAATATGCCGTAGAGTATATTATTCCACCTACCCGAACGGTTGTGTTGCATCTATACGCGCATATATATATATATATATATATCTATATATATAAATTTTTTGATATACACATGCACATATGCACGTGTATATAAATATTGCGAGCCAATAACCATTAACTATATACATATGTATATGTACGATAAGTTGCTCTTTGCGAATAAATAAAAATCATTCGCAATTAATCGGCCACGCGAGATATGCATATATATGTGTAAATATATATACTACATATTTATTTATTTATTTATTTCTTATATACATGTATACGCATATATATATATATATATATATATATATATATATACAAGAGGACCTTGAGGACTCGAAAACATAACTGCATCTCGTACATTGAATCGCTGTCGCATATTATCAATTAATTTACTCTCTCTCTCTCTCTCCCTCTCTGGACATCCGATCAATGAGAATAATAATAGAAAAGAGGGAAAAATAAATTTGAATTGAAATTAATTGACTGATTATTAATTTTTCAATCATATTAATCGAGAAATTAATTTTTTTTTATTTTTTCTTTATTTTGTTTTAATTATTATTATTATTATTATTATTATTATTATTATTTTTATTTTTTTTATTCCGCTTAATATTTTTCCTTATTCTTATTTAAATATATATGTGGCGGTACAGATATAAACATTGGCTTATCCAAACGATCTTTTTTTTCTCACTGATTTGTTTAATGGAGGTGAGTGGAGAGAAAAAAAAAATGAAGAGGAAATAAAATAAAAATGCGAAGAAAGAAGATTGTAATATATATATATATACTTATATAAAGTTTTGAATTAACGATTGGTTGAACAATGATAATGATAATAATGTTGATGATATTTGTGCGAGATGTTGCAAAAGCTCACTCTAAAGTGTAGACATTTATAAAAGAATTTTTGGTGCATCAATTAATTCACCACAGTGTTGCAGCCAGTGTGAAATATTTTTTTCAAAATTGTGCGTGAAGGTCAACGTCAATTTGATTCTTTTTGTTTATGACGTTGAGTGTTCACGGGCGCACCAATCTCTTTACATATATACAGAAGTGCAACAGAGACAATATTTATATGTATATATCAAGTTGAGAAAAAAAAATAAATAAATAAATAAATGAATAAAAATTTATTCACGAAGGAGTCGCGCAAGAACGAATCGCACAATTTGAGCGTTAAATTTGATGTGGGTAAAGAGAAGTTGCGAGAGAAAGGGTCGGGAAGGAGATAGTGAGAGAGAGAGAGAGAGAGAGAGATAAAAGCGCAAAATTAAACGATTTAGTGTGAGAGAAAGAGTGCTAGCGTATGTGCACCCAGAAAAATATAAGCGGCTCTTATATGTCCATTATTTCTTATTTTTATTCGCGAAGAGATGCTCGAAAAATTCACCTTCCCTTTCACTTTGCCGTTTTCTCTCTCCAAAGTGTCCGAGCAACAATATATAAATAAACACAAACATGCACTTTTGTCATTGGTAAACGGAAAAAAAAAAGAATAACGAATACAAATTAAATTCAAGGTCGAATAAGAATCGATACACAAACAGTAATTTAAATATAATAAAGAACAAAAGAAAAAAAAAATGAAAATTTAGATAAGAGAGAAAAAAAAAATAAGAAAAATTAATTTTCTACCTCAAACGATTGAGATAATCTGTGATAACTCAACTTCATGACCTTGAGATGTTTAAGACTACGTCATATATACAGCGGCGCGCCAGTGGTTGTTATTATTATTCAGGAATTTTTTTTTTTTTCCTCTTCATTTTTATTTATTTATTTTTTTTCCACTTCTTTTTTTTTTTCATCTCCAACCGCGCTCGAAATTGCCGACACGCATATCCATAAACGTGAGTATTTATTCACTCGCTCGCTCTTGCTCCGCACACAAAGGTAGACAAAGACGAAAGGAGAAAATGGGAGAGGAGAGAGTGAGTGAAATAGTCTGATGCCGCTGAAGCTTATTATTAGTATTTCGATATATACGATAATCGTTGGACATATATACCTATATTATTTTTTATATATTTATGTATGTGGATGTAGTATTATTTATATATATTAAAATGTTATAGTGAAGTTTGTCGGTTGACTTAAGCGATATAGTGTGACATTTGATGCAAGAAGTAATTGTATAAAAGTTTTAAAGCGTGCGGTAGCGCTGTAGAAAAAAAAAATAATCCTCCCACACGCGGCCAATAGATGGCGTGGACCGTTAAAATCAAAATGGCCGTTGGATATATGGTATATTTATATTACATATATAACATATATGCATATATAATATATATGCGCGGTTGGAAAACGTGTCCGCGTCGTCGCTTCACTTGATATAGTCCAGAGCAGTGTCTTCGTCTCGATGTGTTTCTTCTCTCCGTATCGTCATTTCCTTTTATACTCTTCTTTTATATGTATGTGTGTATATAGATATATATACATCCTTGACCGCATCATGTCGCGCCCCTCGCGCGCCTTTTAATTCCCGTAGAAGTCCTGGTTATCGTTTTGTTTTGTATATGTGCTTGATGTCTTTTTTGTTTTTTATTTTTCCCATTTTATTTCTTTTAATTCTCTCTTCATTTCTTTTTGGTCTGTTTCTTCTCCTCCTCTTTGAAAGCGACCTCCGCTGTGTGTTCGTGTGAGTGTGTGCCATGTACTTGAGGTGGGTATATGAACGCCACCAATCGCGCGTCGTTCCACCCGTAATCATAAACCGAGAACGCGACAGAAAATGGCGCGACCAAGTATAAGATAACCTATAATATAAAACAATAAAATTGAAGATGAAGAAAGAGGAATTGATAGAATAAAATTAATTCAGGAGGGGCGGTTTTGGTATACGATGTTAAAAGCTAGTATAGAATACATCCATTGTATTTATTTATATGACAGGGGAAGTGAAGGAGAGTTAAAAGAAATGATTGAATTTGTTTCGGTGTTTTTTGGAATCGATGTGAGAGGTAGCCACAGTTGAAAATTAACTGACAATTTTTTTTCCCAATTCATTCGGGATATTGTTGTGTATGTGATCGCACGTGATTCATCGCCCACCCAAAAATAGAAATGATGCCCGGGCATTTTAAAATGTGTTGCTCTGTGTTTGATAAAAAAAAAAAAAGGTGGAAAAAGGGAAGAAATAAATAAAAATGGTGAATAAGCGCTGTCGATTAAATGAATCCTGTGCGTGTTTTTAAATGGAATTAATGAAATGTTTGATTGAGCACCATCACTTTAGACTTTGGGGATGACCACGAAGACAACAATGGTGATAACGACGATGATGATGAGTGAATAGAGTGAATGGTGATGTTTCCTTTGTGTACACGCTAAGCTATAGTGGCTCGCGTCAAGTACTTAATTGTACCAATGGAAAAAATTTGCTTCATACATTACTACATTATCGTGCGATTCAACATTATCACAGATTATTTTGCGCCAAGTGCTTAACCACAACTCTTGGTACATTTCAATTCATTTTATCTCGAAATTCACGATGTACCTACAGTTCGATTATCATGTCCTTTCAATTACAAAAACGAATGGATTACCATACTTTATTGTAAACATGTACAAGCGATCGCGCATTGCTGTTACACATGTATCCAATTCGAATACAATTGTGGGAATAAATTATTGGCGCTAAGGGAGAGAAGGTAGAATTGCAAGAGAAAGAGCGGGAGATAGCAAAAATGAGTAAGAGAAGGATCAGTGCGGTTTGACTGGCCTGTTGTGGCCTCTCAAACGCGTATATATATACAAACTCGGAACTCTCGTGTATATACTCTACTACTCGGGCTGGGTAGACAGGTTGTCCAGATTCCATGGAAGGTCGTTTGCTTTGCTTATACACACACGACGACGAGAGAGGACTCCAACGCCAACGGCGCTCTCGATCTCCCGGTGCTCCATTGACGGCTAACCTGAACTGCCACGTAAGAGAAAGAGAAAGAGTAAAAGAGAGATTATGTTTATACGTATATGTATGAAGTTGTGTAGCGTCAATGGCAATCCGAAGAAGCGCAACATCTTGGAGTCTTACGCGTCAAGATTAAAAAGTACATCGATATCGATTGGGATTTGTTTTTGAATACTGCTCAAGCACTTGAATACATATATGTACGTGTATCGTTAGGGGAGGCAGTGAATTGCAACATAGGGAGTTGGTATACAGCAGCAAGAAGAGAAAGCGTTGGAATTTCTTCCAATACTCGGTCATGATGTGCGCCATTGAGGAGAAGATAAAAAAAGAAAAGATATTGGCAGACTTCCAATAAATCCGATTTTCCAACGAGAGTCGATAGTCCAAGAAATTTCTTTCAGATATATGGATATGTACGTGTGTATGAGTAGCATACACTAGTTATGTTCAACACTGTGTACTGGTATAAGAGCTCAATCCAACCGGATGCTCGACGAAACAGTGTGGTCGTCGGATCACGTTTCTCTCTTCACGTTTTACGTATTTCTTTACCACTATATGGAAGAAAAGGAGACGTGAGAGAATATACGTATTTATATGTACGCCAAGCTGTCTAGCATGGACACAATTGGCCGGAATTAGCTGCTCTTGTGTCCGCGATTATGAAGAAAAAAAAAAAAAAGAAAAAATTAATGGAAGGAAAAAAAAAAAATTCGAGATGAAAAGGAATGGATAAAAAATTGCTACGCAGTTTCGAGTGTCATAAATGGACAATTGTTACTTTTTGTATTACGAGACGACGCACTTGGCCACAGTGCGCGTGGTCCTTATATGTGTGGTTTTGATATCTGTCACGTGATTGGTCAACGATTGATCAATCGAGAATCGTGGTTTTATGTTTTTCTCTATTTTTTCAAGATTCTTGTGCGATTTACATTGTTACTGTCGATCGGGATTTTTTATTAACGACAAAATTTCTGATAGTTATAGTTCCTGTTGTAATTTTTCGGGATTCGATTATCATTTCTATCACAGAAGAAATTATTGTAATCTTGAAATCTACGAATATACTATAACCTCTAGACTATACAGACATTACAATTTACACAATAAAATTAATTCCACAAAATTGAACATTATTATGCCATCGAGAAATAATCTGGATCGAGTATAAACCTATACCAAAGTATCGCGAGAGATTTATACTGTTGGAGAAAAGGAAGTGTGCCATGCGCCTAACCTAACCTATCATATCCCCGCGCGGGACATACATCGCTGCATTACACGATATATCTACCAGCGCAACAAGCAGCAACAGGCAAAACACCAACAGCGGCAGCGAGTGAAGAGCGCGCGCGGGGTCCATGAACGACTGAGAAGCAGGAGAGAAGAGAAAAGGAGAGCAGAAACGGAGACAGGGCGTGGTCCAGCCTTGCTCTTACTTATTATTATATTTATTCCATGCGCGTCAATATATATATACATACACACATCCATACGAGTATGTTCAATGCGGGGGCAAAGAAGTCGACGGAGAATTTTTTTTTCTCTTTTAGCTTCGCTCTTTCTCTGCTTCCTATCTCTCTTCCACTCGTGTTATTTTTCTTACCCTGATCTCACTCAGCGTCTCGTATATACACTCGAGATAATTATCCGCGTGCAGAGAGAAATTCGGTTACCAAGATCGAGTCGCGGATATACTGCACATGCCTCATAAATAAATCATTTTATTTTCTCCCAATTGCCATCGATTTATATTTCTATATATATACATTAACAATTTAATGTAGTGCGAAGCATCGATATGATATGTCAGTATATGTATATCATTTAAAAAAGATAAAAAAAAAATAAAATGTACGTGGAGTGGGAGAAGATGTGTGTAAGAAAATTCGCGCAACAATTTAAATTGGAGGGGTTGTCTTTCAACATTTATATATGGACTTCAATCGGTAATTCACCGATGCGTAAATTTTATTTTTAAATTTTGTTGGTGGGATTCGTGCTCTGTGCCTTCGGGCTGTTTAAAAGGCACCTTATCTGTGTCGAGCCATCGGGTCCTTTTTTTTTAAGGGTGAGGAGAGAGGTGGTAAGGGGTATTATACGTCCTAGGACTCAGAGAAGATACGGAATAAAATAATGAAGTGAATGAAAAGAGGGACACGTTAGACATACAATTGAATAATTTTATTTGTTCAATCCTAACTTTTTTTTATTTTGATATGTATACAATGCATTATCATTGGCAAATTTTTATTTCGATCAATTATATTTGTTTCAGTTAATTAATAGTAATTATAAATATAATTGTAATTGTGAATATACAAAAATGCAATAAATAATCAATCTCTTTAAAAAAAGAAGATAAATTCTCCATCACATTTAACAGCAATCATTTATCAACACTTAATTACCCTCATGAATGGCAACAACATTTTCTCACTCAACTTAATCCCCACATCCCCCGCAAAATAATCATAATTATTTTTATATTAACATACCCTGAGAGAACAAAATAATTATCAATGACAATTAACTGCGATTGGAAAAATGTTCCGTTATCTTTCACAATATATAACGAAGTAAAAGAAAAAAAGGCGTGAACGCAATACAATATTTCGTCGCCATGGAAGGAATGAAAAAAGAAACACAACACAAAATTATTTGGTATAAAATAAAAAATGTAAAACATTTATGACTTCCGTAGTATTTAACAAAAGTAATTTATATAAACAGTTAATAAGCTTAATTAAATACAACAAAATTCTTAACGTGTTAATGTGTCCGCACCGGCGGCGGAAAATGTACCAATACATAGATACAAACTCGTGCGATTACATCTGAAAGAGGAGACGCATTCTCACACGTATTAAGCAGACGGACCAACAGCAACATCAGGAGCAGCAACGGCAGTCTCTTATCGTCATGTATACTGATGTACTCCGTATCGAGTGCACGGTTGATGGTGATGATGATGATGACGGCGGTGGCGGTGGCGGTAGTGGTGGTGTACAAGCGGTGGCGGTGGTTGGTGGTGGCGGCGTAGTTGATATTATTAAATGTGGTGGGGCCATGAAGAGGCGGAGCCATACGCACGCACTCTCTCACACGCATGCGCGCGCGACATTCAGCACGCATGCAATCCGGTGGCACACGGCTAAAGCTCACACTTACCTGACAAGATGTAAGTTCAGAAACTGGAAGGTGCCACCTCTGCACAGTCCAATACAAGACACCGAACCGGAAAGTCGATCCAAAATATAATAGTTACCGGGATAACACACATATATTAAAAAAACTACTGTGTGTACCAGTTTTTATAATTGCGCGGGCTTTTTTTAATTTTAGTCTATTTTTTTTTTTTTTGAACCTCATTCTTTTATTTTGGAAACAACTGACCGCGAGCAACAACAACGCAGAAGATATCAATGTTTTATTTATTGTTATTTGATAATAGTACGTGGCGATAATTATTGAGAAAAGTTGATGTGACAAAAAGGAAAGAAAAAACTGGACTGGGAAAAAAAAATTAACGTGAACTCTATAATTATTTATTTATATTTGCAATTGAAGTGTTGAACAAGTGCGATAGTGATATGAGTAAATATCACCGTCAATGGCACGTACACCATTGATAATATTCATTGTTACATTTGTAATAATAAGTCCACATGAGTCAATTGTTCGCGCGGGAAATTCGAAAGTTCAATTTTCCGGGGTGCAATTAACAATTTAACGTGAGAAGAATAGTCTTAATAAAAATTAATAATATTAATGATAATGGACCAAGTGTTTTGGTGGGTTGTTTAAATTGAATGGAAATTTAGTGGTAAATTTAAAATATATTCGCCATGACACTTCATGGTGATTGTGTTTCGTACGATGGCAATAAGGGATCAAGGATGAAGTATTGTCGATAAATAAATTCACACCAAAGAAAATACGAAAGAGAATAGTAGAGAATTACCGGAAGGAAGAATATAGATAATGTAAGTGTTATTATGTAAGGGTTGAAATCATTATTTTATAGTATACGGTATAAATTCATATAGGGGATGATAGTATTATTGGCAAATGAGTGGCAAATGGCCGATCATTCTGTCAGCGAATGCCGGCGGACTTGCTTTCCTTTGGCAAATAGATTGAAAGACCACCGGCCGGCAAAAATATATAAGCCAACAGACTAAAGGGGTTGTTTTGGCAAATTTCCCATGGTCACTAGGGCCAATTATGTCCATGGGACACTCGGGGTGCTATGGAGCATTATGGTATTTAGGCTGTGAGCGCCCGCACCAACCCTTTTTTTTTTTTTTACATCTTTTTGTTGTATCATCCAGGATGACCCTCTAGTTATGCGAACTATTGTACATGGGGTATATACTGACCTGCAAGACCGGACATTGGCCGCGTGTGACCATATATAGAATTATTCGTCCCTTGGTCATATATATGTAGATGTTTAAGTCAGGGGGTTGAAGCTGGTGGCTTTTTATATTTTTCGCACGGACACTTGATGTCATTTGCGTTCATTTTCATAGTGGTGCCAATTGTTGAACTGGATATTAAGGTGCGAGTGGAATAAATTTTGGTTGGAGAATTAAAAAATATTGTTTCTCGCGTAAAGCGCCTTCATTGTTGTTAGGTCTTTCAATTTTTATCTCTATCAATATTTACTACCAGAATAATACTCGATATAGAATGGAAGATCGTAATTTTTTGAATTGTCAAAAATACACGAGAAAATCTTCACCACAGCAGCGAATAATTGTGAAAAAAAAAAATAATAATATTGCCCGGGAAAAAAAGTTATGTATTTATTGGTCTCAATAGCTGGACGGGGGACGAATTTAATTGGACATTATATATACATGGTAACGTTAATAGTAAGATCATTTTTATAGTACAATACATGGGGCAGAGCCATGAAATTAAAGAGTGTGAAGTCGATACAATAATCATAGTTTTGCATGTCACCACAGGAGTGCTATTGTATAATAAAAAATTATAAATGCTCCATAAGATATAAGAATAGATTTTGCGAGCGTGAAGGAGATTGTTATTTACTTATTTCATTGTCCATTCTTCAAATTGAAGTGTGAGATAGTTGGCAATTTTGACGAAATTAATTACCGCATTAAATTTTACGAGATAAAAATTGGCGAAAAAATTTGGCATAACAAAAATAAATAAAATAATATGTCTAATTAAACAAAATATATTGGAGTTTTGCTATTAGTTGATGTTGATGATGATGATAGTAATGATGGAACATCCAACGATATAATATTCTCCATAGTCAAATGTCACGATGATAAAATCATGCATACAGATATTAATATACGACGTAGTAAGTTGGATCGTCAAGGTGGAAAACGGATTAATATTCATCGATCGAATCTGATGGTATCTGAAATGCCCACATATACATATTAATACATTGAACACACACATGGGATATATGTAAAAGCGTGTAGACACAAACAAACAACGTTGGTGGATTATTTTATCATTGATCATGTAGAAGTCATTAGACATGACAATTTGCCGGTAAAATATTACATTTAATTCTCGCACCTTGTCAATTAACATTTTTATTTTTATTATTTCTCTTTTTTTTTATCCATTTCATTTTTTATTTCATTTGGCAAAAGAGCAATGTGAAAGTGTAGATATAGAAAAATATTATATATATTTATTATTCATATGAAAGAAAAAAAGGAGGGAAAATGTCTAAAGCCGTTATAAGAAGTAAGATTCAGGAACCAGGAAATTGATATTATATTTGATGCAATTGTGGGGTCTCACGTGCGGTGTGCGCAAATGCCGCCAAGTGGGAATGGCTTAACGAGCTATGATTTGTGTGAGTTGCGTACATATATATGCATATTTCATAAATATATATATATGTGTATATATAAACGTTGAGAAAAGATAAAAGAAAAATATTATATACGTATATATGTACCTGATAGTCCCTCATGTTTTGCGCGACTCTTCGCTATAACATAATGCATATCCTCTCCTGTGTGTTGCAAAAGGGATTTAAATTGACGACTTGTTGCCATAACTATTTTTCTGCCAACTTGTTCACAAGCTTATAAATTTATGTGCTGCATACCTAACGTTCCGTTGTGTTTGCGAATTTTTTATGCATGTGGAGGGAAAAAGAGTGGAAAAAACGGTAGGGACAAATTGCCCACGGACAATTATTTTATATTTTCTATTTTGCTCGCTTTTTTTTTCGAATATCATATGCGCGGGTAGAAATTTGTGGAAGACAATTTTTCTCGCAATTTTAATGAAAAAACAAACACTCTCTTGTAAACATTACCCAAAACTTGCAATAAATAATCCTTCATATACGGATTTTGCAAAAACGTTTCCATGCAAAAAAAATCCGAAACCGTATTTACACTAATAAAAAATAAATATAGATTTCCTCGGTAGTATAATGGCAAGTATAGCCCACACACAATAAAATATCCACTCAATATATATACAACTGTAAAGAAGTCACACATCGATACATATTGCCCAATGAATTATGCGTAGAGTCGGCCTAATGGAAGGTCGCCGTACAAAGATTAGTTAAGAAGCGATTCGGATCGGGCGTCACATAATGGGCATGAAGAGACTCGTGAATAAACTGGTTTCAGTTACTGTACACACACACACAAACACATCCAATACACACGAGTCTACATCATCCCATCATTGAACACCGTAGACTTCCCGATCCACCAGATTGTCCCAGCCACATTTATTCCATCACCCAAGAAATTAATCTGCATGTGCAAATTTTAATTTGCCTCTCTCTGTCACCGTGTCCACCAAGCACCCTGTAAGAAATATATTCAACAATTAATATACACATATACAAATAAAAAAAATAAATAAAAATACCTGAATACTTACCTATTAAATGGATACAAAACTGAATAATATAATGATCCCAATTCAAAGATTATTTCAATATTTATTAGTGAATAGTTTTGAAATGACTTCATAAATAGGAGTCAACATACCTTTTACATTGTCAAACCAATAATCTCCCACGTGCACATTGGAGCGCGTGCACGATTCAATATATATAAACGTGGCTGGCTTAACGCAGTGTAACTATCATGATGCAAGTGGCGTTAAAGCCAGGGCAGGTTCCATTCATTCATTCATGATGTTGTTGTTGTTGGTGGTGGTGGTTCTAATGTGTATAGAAGAGATGAAAATAAAGAAAAGGTTTTTGGCTTTCACCAAACATTTTTCCCCATTTTATTTTCCAATACCCCGTATAACAATAATGTACAATAGAGGACCAAGTGCTTGGCAGCACTTGGCCTTTTTACACAAAACACAAACAGGAATATGAACTTATAGTGTAGGGGTATATATGTGTGTAGAGATTGCAACCACAAGATGGGACTTTGTCTGGTTTATTCAACCAGATATGTATATAGAGTGAGAAGCAAACGACAACGACGAGTATACTACTATCGGATTGCTCGATCGATCTGGTGTGGAATGTCTTGACGACGTCTCAATTTTCAAACCCCTCTCGCTCTCACCTTACATGGCAACTCGTTTCGTTATTCTTATCTTTTTCAATATAATAATAAATGTATTTATGTTTATGTGAATGCAAAAGCTCGAAGATCTCAATGGATCCCTCTAAATTTTCCATGTGTTTCACGTTTAAATTGTCATTCTTATAATCTTAATGATGATAATAACAGTCATGTGGAAATATTGTTATTGCGCGTGTAATGTTGATTTTCAATGCAAAAAAAAATTATTACTTTTCATTTGATCAATATAACTTCGTGAAGTTCACTTTTGTTTATTTTTTTTTTCATGCGAATGGAAGAGATATTGATATTGTAGTGTAATCTGATAATGTTTTTGTTCTAGTTTATTCCATTGTTATTATTATAATGAAGATATGTTATAAGGTTTCTGTGGCGAAGTGAAATATCAAATAAAGATTTGATGTTTTTTTTTTTAATGAGATTTCTGCAGTGTGTCTGACGAGAATTTCTTTATCACTGTTTGTTTGAACGTACGATTATGTTTGGAGTGTTCGAAAATTATTATTCGGATATAGAAGATGTGAAAATTGATACGGATTCAGAAAACAATTTCAAAATCAATTGGAATCGAATTTGGACAATCTTCATGGATATTTTAATCAACAATAATACTTTAATTCACAATCTGTCTTTTCTAAATTCAATAAACACCAAATACAAAAAGCAACATTAATGTGAATGTGTTCATGTAATACAGACTAATTTATCAACATAATTAACAAGCACTGTACACCAAAAACCCTATTGTTAAACAATAACTTCAACGAAGCGTACATATATGTTTGCTTTATAAGATGTGCAGGAAAGTGTGAAAAAGGATAATAATATAGAGTTACACTTCATCATATATACATACATAGTATAATATACATGCATATATACGATGATGAAGAATGGAAAAAGGAGACGAGAACGATACAGAGGCACGCGCTTAGCACAAGGATGTGCGTCTCAACCTTGTGTGCCACGTTGGGCGCATTGTGCCGTTACATTGTTGCCAACAAATGGGTATGCGGCCGAGTGCTCATTCATATATATATATATATATATGTATGTATATGTATATACTTACCAGCATCCCTTTGGAGTTGCTTTTTCGCGCGCGGGCTCGTGTATTACCCTATACACCTTTTCCACACCTCGGTCCAGCGCCCTTCAATCTGCGGGGGGTTATATTTCTTTTTGTACAAGAGAGGCTGTATTGTCAAAAAAATGAAAGGAAAAATTTTTTTTTTTTCCTTTTCATGGATGTGTATGGATTTAGATGTATTTGGGATCACCAAGAAAAAAGGAAGACAGGGAGAGTGTGAAAGAAGTCAAGACCCCATTGAAGACAAGAGAACCTAATTAAGGGGTTGATTTGTAAGAGATGAATATGGTGAAGGGAATTTTTTTTTTTTATTAAATTAATTTGGTTGTATGATCAATATAGTGATTGAGTGTTTTTGAGGGTTTAATTGTAGGTTATGTAACACTTGACAATGTCACAAATAAAATCTAACTCTTTACGTCACATAACCACACTCGAATTAATTAATTCAACATAACCTAACACTCAACTTACCCGATAACAAATTTTCTCAATCAATGTAGAGACAAAAAAAATATCTACGTTATATATTTCCGCTTTTCCCCTATATTTCTCCATTCACCACATTTCACTTCATGAAATTGATAAGAAACTCAAATGATAGCAGTTGAAAAAGAGAAAAAAAAATATATATATATATTCACATTGATATCAGGTTGTCTCTACCGTTAATTGCTCTGTCTAAACCACTGTACAACCTTTTTCCTGCACAAACTCACTCATGTTGCTTCTATTCCATGCTGACAAACCAATGTAGGAAGCTTATCCATATCGTCGTCGTCGCTACGGTTGATGGCAGTCACGTGTGTCTTTTACCCAATCAACAAACACCGATAACTTCAACAGCACACAAACAGTTTTAATGTTTTGTTTCGAGTGAACCAAAGAGATATAATATAGTTCCATTACATGTCTCTCTACATACACACACCAACACATTAATAACCATTTATACCTATGTCTACTTTTGTACAGACACATTCATACACGAATAAATCTACCGCTGTAATATTTGCATAGGCGGACGTTGAGCGTGAGAGAGCGAACCTTTTTTTTTATTTTCTTTTTTATATATTCGACCTGCAGAAAAATAAAACAAATATTATATAACCAACCGGAAGAAGGGTTGAAAAAAAAATGAGAAGCAAGCGCTTGAGGGGGTTGACGCAACTCGTCAATCCATCAAGTTCTTTCTTTTCCTTTCTTCCGTTCAATTTTTTTTTTTTTCATTTTGCTTCACGTTTTTTTTTCAATTGTACTGTTTTTTTTTTATAAGCGTGTCCAATGTATTGAGATTTATATGAGAGATGATGGTATAGAGAGATGATGATATATATGTTGAGAAGGGATGTTGGGAATGAATAAAGAGGATGGGGAAAGGGTGGAGTGAAGGAGAATGTGAATTATAGTTTCATGTGTTTATGCAGAATTTTTGAAAGCTAGGCATGCGTGACAGGTCGCGTGGATGGAACTTCTGAAGAATATTAAAGAGACATTGTGCGTGTGCCTCTTACTTTGATCAATGTTTGTGTGTTTTTATGTATGTATATATGAATGTAAGTGTGTTTAATGTTGGACGTAAGTCACAACATATGTTGCCAATGGTTGTTTCTATCTCTTGGTGGGTGTTAGGTGCTTTAAACGCGTGTCAAGGCTGCATTTTGAATGTTAATGACAGTTGTGGCACTAGTAATTGTGCAGAGTTGAGGAGAGAATGGTGCAAGATTAATTTGGACAGATACTTGAGTGGTTTTTCCATGCACTTGATAAGAATTATTGTTCTGTTATTAATTTTTTTTTTTCTTGGGCAACAGTTAAAAAATCAAATGGAAACAGTTTTGAATGTTTTTGTGATGAGTATGAAGTTGAAATCAAGAGAGAAAAATAATTAAATCAGATACTTGTGTGATTTAGCACTTGATAACATAATTAGATTAATTATCAGTTAAATATATAGTTAGAAGACAATTAAGTTACGTTCAACTATTTTTATTTACTTTTGATGTATAATTTTTAAAAATGCCATAAACTATTAGCACTCATTTGTAGTAAATAGATCATTTATTTACCGATATTTTCATCAATTATATTCACTAACTCTTGCAAAATTTTGTGATAATAGTTGGTTAATTATTACAAAATATTGTAATGCACATGGAATAATTTGTTGATGGCTATCAAATATACATTCAATAATCATAAAATAATTGCTACACTGGGGAAAATATTGTCATAAAATCTCATCGAGTTGCAACAGAGATGTTTACTCAGAGTATTACTAAGTACATATATATATATATTCATGAAAAAGAAAATCGTGTTGCAATAACGTAAGTTATCGATTTCATATTACCAATATTTTTTTTTTTTTTTTTTTTTCACAATATATAAAAGTAAAACGTAATTATTATATAAACGTGCAGTTAAAAAATAATTTCGTTGGATTTAATGAGAGAAATGATTTTTTATTAACCGTTAATAAATAATTTTGTTCAGTACCCAATGCACTATAAATATTTTATCGAAATTAGATAGATCATTTATTTATGTTTCTACATCTACTTTAAATCAACAATTGTATTCATCAATTTTTTTATTTTTTTTTTCCCACTTAATCCTGACTTTACATTAATAATTAATTCAAATAATTGAATGACAATCTTCGTCGCCATCGCCAATTTTTTCTTCACCAAACCGACTCAAAGTGTCATGATAAATGATAGATGGATATAACAATCCTTCCCTGCATATCATTACAACCAACCCCTTCGAATAAAATGACGAATAAAAAAGAAAAAAAGAAAAATGAGAATAATAAAATGAAAAGAAAAAAAAAAATGATATCCGTTACTGGCAGCGATGAGTCGTCAATTAATTTTCATTTGACAAATACAATCAGTGACAATTTAATTTGAATTATTCCAAAATAAAGTTCGTTTCTATTCATCTATCTATACTACCATATCTTCTTCTTATTATTTTTCTTCTCCTCATCATGAGAATGTAGGAAAAATATTAAAAATATAGGGATGTAAAATTCAGTGATGAATAAAAAACGAGAGCGAATGGAGTTGAACGTAAGAGGGTATTGTTAAAAATGAAAAGAGGAGAAAAGACGAAACCGGATGCGCAGGTGAAGTCTGTACACACATTCATACCACATATACTTATAAAATTGTGTACACATAGACAAGAGCTATAGGGGATTTTAGCTTGAACATATTAGCATATATGTTGCCGCTGGTTTCTTGGGAATAAACATGGACAAAAATGTGACAAGAGACTACATTTTTTTTTTTTTTTTTTTTCAACTCTCACGTGCAATATGAATCCTGGAAAAAATATTATGTATATAATATGTATCTATGTATATGTATGTAAGTAAGTATCGAATGTATATGAGAAATGAACATTCGGAGTAAATGATGAGAGATTTTAAGTATCCAAGTCACGAATACACTTCACAGAGGAACCGCGCACATAAGTGCGCGTACGTGCGCTTATTATAATCCAAAAATATTTTTTTCCATGGATCAAAATTGTCTAGTCAGTTGCTATTTATTTATTTTTTTTTTCATTTATTCATATTAATTCATCTCATTTTTTGTTTTTATATATTCGCATGTCTGCCAATATTTATTTAAAATACTTCCGAGAAATGAAATAAAAATGTTGATGAATTTTGACGTTGAGTTGTCTGAGCGAAATTGAGATGTGAAGAATTTATTTATTTTTTTTTTTCACGCATTTTTTTATGCCATCAGTAAATTAGTGTGTGAAAATTATTCATTTCTGTTTTTTTTTTTTTCTATGTCTCCCAATAAAGTTAGTAGAAGCTATCTTTGAATAGTAATAATAGAAAATAAATTTATTGTTCAAATAATTTGATGAAAAATTGTCAAATTAAATCTGTTCATTAATTTATTTTTTCTACAAAATAAAATAATATAGAGAACGAAAAAATGTGTGTGGATAAAAATTATTTCCATCTCTCTGCACATTATCTACCGTTATATTTAATTTTAAGAATGGCGATGATATTCGGGTGGTCGGTGGTGTTCCTATACAAACACCATGAGGAAGAAAAATATTTGCACGGGATAACGCGGGAGCTCATTATCGGGGTGACTATACATCTCTTTTTCTCCCTTGCTACTAGTTCTTTCTTTTTTCCTCCTCTATCCATTTATATATACATATACATATAGTTTAATATATATATATATATAAATGTATGTGGATATGTCTCTTGCCTGATGAAACGGTTATCCAGGTGCGAGTATATACGAAAGGCACACGGAGGGAGATTGATTCGACATGCATAAATTAGAGAGAGGATAAGCCTTTATATTCGATGTACGTGTCAGGGATTGGAAATTCGAATTTATAAACATATATGTATATTATATCTATATAAATAATGGGGAACTCAACCAAATGTCTTATGGCATCATATTGCGATTAAAAAATCATAATAGATATAAATAATATATATATATATATATTTTTGTTTGTTAATTTTTTTGTTGCTGTTTAAATCGTTGGAGGATTATCATTTGTATTTTCGGATTGGCAATATTTTTTGGGGGAATTGAAAGTATGGTTGTGTGACTTTATCTGGTATATGTTCTTGTATGTATTTTTTGTGAGTAAAATAATTTTTCACAGCGTAATTCGATTAGTCACTGTTTTTTTTTTTTGCATTGAAATTTACTGTTTATAAATCGGAATAGGTCAATTTGTATACTTTATCAATCAATTTAGGTCTGGATGAATGGGGGGAGTCTTTATTGATATAAAATAGCCTCAAGATGCTTGTTTGGATGATGAACTAAATTTGGAAAAAAATGATTTTTGTTAACAGAAGACGAAGCCGCTCGTCGTCGGACTGTGAATCGGGTGTGGTGGGTGGTGTATCCGATCAGCAGGGTTACGGCGCGGTGACGAGCGGCCGTGGTGGTGAATCGGCCGGTGGTGAAGACGAAGAGCAACATCATCATCATCACCAGCATCATCATCATCATCATCATCAGCAGCAGCAGCAGCAGCAACACTCGGGTCAAACTGAGTCTGACGATCCGGAGGAAGTTCAAAAGCGAGTTGCCGCCGTGCAGGTGCAGGTACAGGGTATGGAGGGTGATTGGAGGGCGTATTGTGAGCATCCATTGTCGGTTGCTACCGCGGCGATGCTCAATCTTCAACAGCAACATCAAGTTACAGCTGTATCAGGACATCCGGAAGAGCAATCAGTTCCTTATGTTTATGAGTACTATAAATTGCCGGATAAATCTTCGGATGTTAAATTACCACCACCACACGAACTCTGGACCACGTAAGTGTTTGAATTTTATTACTGATATGGAGAGGGTACTAACTGGGAATACGCTTTATTCTTCGAGATAAGCCAATATTTCCCGGTAGATACGTGAGATTTCATTGAATTAGACAACAAAATTGATCAAGTACATGGAGATTTGAAAAATAAGCCAATCCTTTCCACAGTTGTTTAATATTGAGAACATTAATCTGTAAAAATCAGCCAGATTAACGCGAAATTTCCCAATCAATCACACAAATATTGAAAATTACCCGAATTGAAATAGACAATACCAAAAGTGCGACACCATTTTCCGGTCCATTTGTTGGGTTTGCAAACTCCATCCAAAAAATTCGCGTGCGCCCATAACAAAATGTATCGCACCCCAAAAAATGCTGCAATAGATCCAAAGCTTAGGGTGATATCTCACATATATATATTTTGGGCTTGGCTTAAAGAATATCCCATATATAATATATATAATACACATAGATATATACATACATATATAGTAGAGCACAGTGAAGAGCCCTTTTTCTCTCTATACACAACGTCTGTAGGCACTTTGATTTATATCGGCCGCTTAGCATATTTTCTAATTTACTGTTTGAGAAATGTCAACGTACGAATATTCTCCCAATGCATTTGAAAAAGAATTAAATTGCTCCACCGCCATTTTTGTTGTATTATTACTTTTTTTTTTTTTTCTTTTACATTCGTGTGACAATTGGCCATCATTGTAACCATATTACTTTACACAGAATAAGTGTATACATAATTTTTCATTGCAATAATACTGCATACACATTATGGGTATACTTTTATCGTCTTTTCCCATCGACTCTTCTCGGTATTTTTTTATTTTTTTTTCATCATTATTATTTTATATCTTTCTCGCACTCGATTTTTTTTTCATACATTTTTTTTTACCAACCCCTCGATAGTATCTCGCACTCTTGACAATTTGTATAAGGATCGTTAAAGCACACTCGTTATATTTCGTTAGTTGTGGATGAATGCATGTATACCAGGGAAATAGAGATCAACATCTGTGCGTTCATGCATAAGAGCAACCATTTTAATCCAATTTCATTGTTATATGTATACCAAAAACTTCCAATGGAAGCTTCTTCTGTTTAGTAATATATTTTATTCACCCTCATCCGAATAGAAGATAGTCTAGTTTGGACTTGGTTTAAATAAACGAATAAAAATATAAATGACAGGATTAAAAATTACAGAGATGAAATATAACAGCCTCATGTTTTTTTTTTTTTTCCAAACCCTATTCACTCCGTATCCATAATCGTCATTTCCCTGTTGTCAATTCCCTCCAATCGTCCTCCACAAAATATATAAATCGAATATTGAAATATATATGACTTAAGATTATAAAGCCACGTGGGTATTGAAGTTGTCTATAGAGTCTAGACATCACGTCCCACGTCAAAAATTCATAGCACAACATACATAATACAATGTACTTTTATTTTTGCATTTGTCGCACAGAGTTAGTAACACTATTCCTCGTATAACGCACAAACACAAAAAAAAAAAAGGAAATAGAGAGAAGAAAAAAATAATAACATTGCATTCCACATTATATCGCGCGTCCAACTCACATTTATTTCAAACCAAGTCTCGTTTTTATTACATCTACACATTCATATATATATTTTTTATTATACTTTTTTTTTTATTATCATTACGCAGAGATCTGCAAGAAGTGTGTGGTGACGCTCTCAGTAGGTAGATGACCTAAACGAGTGTACATATATATATATATATATTTATAAACATATATATAAACCGTCAAGTACTTTGTAAAGTGCTCCCGTGCCCTATGATCTCTTGTCCCCGGACAGTGTCACAAGCAATAAAACGAGACTGACTGTCAAGACCAACTGTATATAACTGAGAATATAACAATAAAAACCGTGACAGTGGAAAAAAGATTCAGATATAGATATATATGAAGAGAGCGAGGGGAAGATCGAGAAATGGAGAGAAATAAAAAAGGATAATGCAAAAATTATGTTGATGTTCAACACGTCAAGAATATCTTAAAAATATCACGTTTTTATATTCAAATTTATCATTTTTCCCGCCTTTGTCTCGCCGGGTATTACCCTATGTATTTGGACCAAACGTAAAGGCTATTCACATGAGTAAACGGTGGTTTTTTATTGCAAATACTGAATGTGTAGTCGAGAAAAGAACAAAAATGGGAAGCGGAACT
Source organism: Zele albiditarsus (assembly GCA_958496275.1). NCBI lineage: Eukaryota > Metazoa > Arthropoda > Insecta > Hymenoptera > Braconidae > Zele > Zele albiditarsus. The sequence goes on from OY292416.1 coordinate 5,938,617, forward strand.
GTTGTGTCATATCTTGAGGTCACAACAGACAAATGAGAACATCGTTGTCGCTCAACACCCATCAGGGTCACATTACATACAGCGCCCTCATGTCAACGTGAGTGGCGCTGTTTACAACGTGAATATAACGTGTACGATGACACTCGCTGTAGAGCAACCGTGTTTGCGGGGCGTCAACGAGATGGACATATCAAGAAGGAAGAAAAAAAGAAGTAATGAAGATGATGGTGGTGATAATAATAATAAGAGAGTTTGTGTTTCTCTCATAGGGAAGAAAATAAACAAGTGATATGGCAATGAATAACAATAGGGACGTAGTCATTACTGTGTGGACAACTCGTTCATTTTGATGGCAACTTGTATTTCTCGTTTTTACTGTATAGGTGACTGGATGTGTATAATATATATACACACGTATTTATGTAGGGATATATGCACATTCTCCAGTGAGTCACACACTTCGGCAATTATTATTTATTTTAATTCTTTCTCATTTTATTTTACCGCTGTCGTTTGTTTTTTGAGGGGTGGGCGGTGGTGTTCATAATAGAAACTATATGTAGTTATTAATTCGGTGAATATCGCAATGATTGCGATTAATAGTTAGTTTCGAGATGAGTTGGGAATTTATTCTACTTTGATGAAGATGATGTGATAATTGGATTGAGGAATATCGCAATTATAGGTCAATGATTTCGAGATGTGTTGCAATTGATTTGCACCATGACAAGTGTGATGTATAGATTGAATTTTAATTAAAAAACGTCACAATATTACCAGAGATTAATAAATATTCATATGTTGAAGATATTATTCCACAATAATTTGTTGAGTTTCATTGATTAATTGAATGGATTTAAATTTTCAATTCTTCTATTCAATCGAGGTAATTTGTTCTGATGGTGTGAGAGAGATTTCCGGTTGTTGAACGCGCATCGTCGGCGCTATTCCGGTAGTACCGCAAGAAGAAGAGTTGTCGATATAACATTGGTGACCTCATGTTGACCCACAACTCGAACCCGTCGTGCAAAAAAATTATACATACACATATGATGGCTTATAATGTCCCATTATCGGGTTGGGACTCTGGCTGATGCATAGACACAAATATTTTACGTACGCGCGCGCTCTTCACATATGTGATTTATTGTATATATTTAGCGACAAACGGAATCGGTGATTTACTGGATGTTATTTACTTGCAGCGATCAATGACCCAGCAATTTTTATTTTTTCGCTTAATTTTCTTGTATTCTCATAATTCTTATACACGATTACCTATCTTGCAATATATATATATATATATATATACTTTTTTTTCTTCATTCTATTAATTACTAATTAATGTATTTATTCCATATATCGGTATAGATCGACGGCTGATGATTTAATTTTTAATGAATTACAACAAGAATGTGGATTTATTTATTCTATTTAGTCGTCTCGGATTTTTATGAAATTGAATACATAACAAGTTATTAAAATATTTTTTGATTTTTATGGCCATTTTTATCTGTCCACTAAATTAATATATTCGAATATATCTTATAATGTGTAACAATATCAAACTGTATGATATATTTTTTTTACCACGTCACAATTGTGCTTAATAATAATAACTAATAATTCCATATTTTACATCAAACATATACAATTCTTAATATAAAAAATCTTAATCTATTACTTATCAATCCTAACAACGCACTTAACCTCAAAAACAATAAACTTACCTATTCCATAATATTGAAATCTCCGTCCATAACAGCCACCATAAAATCCCCAGAGTCTCCTTAACTGAAACCAAAAAGATAACGTGAAATAAATAAAAGAGGCAATTCGAAAGAAAATGAACTAAAAAGAATGAAGATAAAAAAAAAGGACTTCTTCGGCGCCCGTCGGATTAGCATCGCATTACTTCGATCGAGCCACGTCCTCTGATGTGCTGCTGGGATCCATTTCATATAAGCCGAATTCATAGAGGGGCCCCCCCTCTTTTGCATTCCCTTCTATAGCCTAAGGTTATGACATTCTTTCCCTTTCTTCCAACCTCCAAATCTCACTTTTTTTTTTCCTTCACTCTCCTCACAGCAAATTTTTACTTATCTCTGGTGTATGGTTGTTGTGTTCGTTATATTCTACACGCGCATACCCCTCTCAATTCACCGTCCGCGAACACACCAAGTTGAAGATACTCGAGACAGAACAAAGATGGCGACATTGTTGAGAGTCAGCGAAATAAGAGGTTAGAATGAGCGCGAGAATATGCTTTGGAAAGTGAAGAGAAAAAAAAAAGAAAGGATATAAAGAAGAACAGGGGATAGATAGGAAGGGAAGGAAGAGAGAGAGTGCAAGGGATCAGGTATCAAATGAAAAAAAAAAAGGCCATTGTATCGAAGCATCTGACCGTATAGGTACGCGCCGTAGCTGGTGCCGAAGGGATTCGATGGTTAGAGGGGCGTGCAAGAATGAATAAGAAGAGGATACTGAAATGTACCGCAGAATAAGCAAGAAAAAGAAGAGAGTAAAGGAAGGGAACATGAAGGCAAAGTTGACGAGAAAGAGTGGAATTTTTATATATATTATTTAAAAAATAAAAGGAGGGTTACTTCACTTCTTTTACTTAAGAGAAGGAAGAAGGGTAGACAGAATTGGCGTATATATACTCGAAAGCGTTGGCAGTTTATAAGGGTAGACGTCATTGTGATGAGCATTATCATGCTAAATATAACATGTTAACTACTTTGCACAATGGTGAACGCGATGACGCAAGTAGAGTCTTATTTCTACACTATAATATGTATAAACTTTTTCATTACTGTCAAACAGAATGCATCAACTGAATATAATATACATGAGCGCATATAGTAATAAAAATCCTCGTATTTTTACGTTCAATGCCATAAATTCTATGTAACAAATGAAAGAAGGGACTGGGAAAAAATTTATTTCTTTTCTTTTGGCAGTCCCCAATTTATTACATCTATTACAGAATATCCCGTATTTATTTATTCGATGTTTATTTATATTGAAATTTATTTATTCCTCTTTTTTTTTTTTTTCATAGGGGAGTTATGGGCCAGAAGTTGTTGGTACAGGAGAGTTCACCGTCAAATCGTTTAGAAAATTCTGGTGGTGAAGGCGCAGGTACTGGTGAACTTCATCATTTTCTTCATCAATATAATCAACAATCACCAAGTCCAAGTCAGAGTCTTCAAGGGGGTATATCACTTCCGTTGAGTCCGCAACCAACATCAGGAACAGGTATTGGTGGGGTCAAGAGAGAACCGGAAGACTTGAGCTCGTCCCGGGGGGCGCAACAATCAAGTAAACGGCATAAACAGGCTCAACCGGATAGTCCAACACCGCCAGGAATGTATCATCATCATCAGCATCAGTTACAGGTAATAATATTAATGAGCTTAACATATATTATTGCGATGTACAATGATTAATAATTTTTCCGGTGAAGGAAAAAAATTTTGCCGCCATCGCAGAGTGTTTAGTATTGTTGATAGAATGTGCGATTACTCTGACGCAAACCCGATCGGGAAAAAAATACTTCCCCTATCATAGACTTGGGAATTCCTGAAAGGATTCATCAATGTTCCATCAGAGTCGGTCAGTAGTTACGTTGCAATATTTCAAGCATGTACTTGATACAAAATTCGGTTCAAGTACTTGGTTCAAAGACAAAAATCGCATTCAACATCTCTCAACTTGTTTCATCAAATTTAGATTCAAATCGTTATGAAATCGTTCACTACATTCGGTATTCGAATACTGACAGCGTCGGAATTAACGTAAAAATCTGAAAATAAATCCATATCGCTTGCTACAATTTTTACTGTACCGGCAAAACTTGTTCACTTCCCACTCAATTAATTCTCCATTTACGTCTAACTAAATAAATAAATATGATTTAAAGGTGCAACAACAGTACGGAAGTGGATACGATCCGTATTCGTCGTGTAGTCCACGATTATCAACGAATTACGGTACAACAGGATCATCAAGTACAAATGGAAATGGCGGCGGTGGCGGGCAATCTACCCTTCATCAAGAATCCACAGCAGTTTATGTAACAGGTGATGGTTTACCACCACTTGCATCATCAAGTGCCACTTCATTGCCAACAACAACATCCTCATACACTAGGTATGAAGTTGTACCAAGTTCATATGCAACAACTCACGCGATAAGAACATCATCAAGCAGCAGCAAAGTATTGACTGTTGATTTACCAAGTCCGGATTCAGGTATTGGTGCTGATGCCGTTACACCACGACAAGATCATCATCCACCAACAGCCCTACATCAGGTTTGCCTTGTCCGTTTAATCTCTTTTCTATTTTTTATTTTCAATTTTCAATTAATATTAAACATGATTTAATCTCATGATTAATAGCTCTTTATTTTATTTGTATTTTAATTTACTTTGTTTTCTTTTGCTCTGCATGTGCAGTCGTCGTTTGATTATACGGAATTGTGTCCGGGTGGTGGATCAAGCGGTACAGCAGTTGTCTTAGAAAGCGGCGCTGTTATACATCATCAACCGTTGCAATTACAATTACAACAGAATCATAATCAGCCGCAAGTTCAACGTGGTTTGGTTAATGCAAGTGCAACCACCAATTCTCCCACTACCCCAAATCCACCACGATCGAGGCCGTGGCACGATTTTGGACGGCAAAATGACGCGGACAAAATACAAATACCAAAAATGTAAGTGTCAAAAGATGAATAGAGGTGGGTGATCAATACAAATATTCACGAGATGAAATTCAATATATGAATTATGATGATTTATGCGAGTGAAATGAGAAGGTAAATTTTTAAATATGTCTTCACAGATTCTACCTAAATTATTTTTCAACATACCGGTGAAAAGTTTGTGGGTGAAGGGCAAATGAATAATAAATAATATTAAATAACATTTGTATTGCATGTATGGAACATGATTACATGCACACATACAACAAAATGTCACGAGTTCGCGAGACATTATAACACAACGATACTGTCGGTTATATCATCGTTAGAGAAATTGCAATAGCGACAACTATATAAATACATACAGTGAAAAGTAGTAGAACATTTCAAATCACCAGGGCGTTCACCCGCAATTATTATCGTGCATGTTATCGTCACATTGCCGCCGTCGCGTGTTTGAACGCATTTAAATATTGATATTTATCGATATATCAGAATTAATTGGATTCATCTCGAGTTTATGATCATCACAATAAAAAAAAAAATTTCCAATGATTGAAATACAATTTTTATTTGAATATCAATTGATATTAATATATTTAATATTGCAGTTATTCGGCATATGGCTTCAAATATCACTTGGAATCACCCATCAGCACATCACAAAGACGCGAAGACGACAGGATAACGTATATCAACAAGGGTCAGTTCTATGGCATCACATTGGATTATGTTCCAGACCCGGACAAGCCACTATTAAAAACTGGACAGACTGTTAAGGTGATTAAATCTCTATTGAAAAATAAATCTGCTGTTATTTTATTATTATTTCTTCTCGTTATTCTTTTTTGATGGTTCTAAGTTGGAGATACGTCTTGAGATTAGTTCTATCATCGGACGAGAGATTAGAGATGAATTTCCATTTTTGACATGATGCAGTTTGGGTTGATATTTATCTTACTTCAAGTGGAAAAAGAAATTTTTTGAGTTGAGATAATTTTTTGGTGAAAATTTTGGGGTGAACTTTATTTTAATAGGAAACACGATACAATTAATTCATTCAACTCGATTCAGTATAATATAAACCTTCAATCATCATACTTCCAAATCCAATTTAATTCAATTCAATTAAATTTCCATATTGAATTAAATTTTTCTTCTTTACTTCATTAACTCTATCGATCATATAAAATTTCTATTATTTCCCGCTGCATTATGCTAATATCCACGCACATATTCAAAATGAAATAAAGGAAGTTAGAAATCGTTCGTTTGCGCTTAACTAAGTGTAACAAATATGTTAACTGATAACGTTCAATCGATCTATATATAAACTCGAGCGGTTCATTCACCCGAATCACTAAAAATTACACTAGATGCAGTTATGCATATGTGCATATAGACATTAAGTGACTTGCACTAATACATTGAATAATAATAATACATAAAATATATCCACACACAATTGTATCTATCAATGATTAGTCGTGACATTTTCATTTGCCACATTGTAATTGACAATCGTATGTTAATATTTATTTCCATATATATTTTATTTAATGATTTATTCCAGAGTGTTGTAATGTTGATGTTTCGTGAGGAGAAAAGTCCAGAGGACGAAATAAAGGCGTGGCAATTCTGGCATGGTAGACAACATTCGGTAAAGCAACGAATTCTTGATGCTGGTAAGTTTATTTTCATTTATTTTTTATCACATCAACTATTTCCATTTCCTTTTTCTATTAAATCTTTTTTTATTTCTTTACTCATTCACTGTTGACGATATCAACTTTATTAATCGTAATGTTTAATATGTAATATACAAAATGAATAAATAAATAAAAAATGGAATAATAAATGATTGCGCAAGCTGACGGATATTCATTTGCCAACTTATAGCAGGAGATAAATCGGTAAATTAACATTTTTATCTGCTTTATTCATTCAGTAAATTTTTTTTTCCCTTCTTTTTTCTCGAACGTTTTTTTTTTTTCATCCATTTTTTATTCCGCGTGATTATTGATTAGCGTTTGAACTGTTGAAGTAGTTATTTTTTTAATTGAATTGTTGTGCGTATGATGATGGGTTTTTTTTTTTTGTTTGTCTGTTATTTTATTTATTTTTTCTTTTCTTTTTTAGATACGAAAAATAGTGTTGGACTTGTTGGTTGCATTGAAGAAGTGGCGCATAATGCTATTGCTGTTTATTGGAATCCGCTTGAATCTTCGGCGAAGGTGAGAGAGTAATGGATGATATTGATTGTACCCCTGAATTTATTTGGTGTAATTTTGATTTTATATATCTACAATTATAATTGACCGATTTTCATCGATTACCAGTTAAATCTGACGGAAAAACGGTTACTAAACGAATGACATCAGATAAAACTACATATTATAATAGTACATGACCCAAAAGGTAGATTAAAGCAATTTATAAGTGAAGAAGAAATAAATAAAGAACATTACACAAGAAAAAGTGTATAAAATTAATCGTTAGATATACGACTTCACAATTTCCATAACACGACAAATATTGACGCAAATAAAATCAATGTAAATTGTTTATGTACTTCATAATCAGATATACAATGTTGATATACTTATTTATATGTTTTATTGTAGATTAATGTTGCGGTTCAGTGCTTGAGCACGGATTTTTCGAGTCAAAAAGGCGTGAAAGGTTTGCCATTGCACATACAGGTGGATACTTATGAGGAACCGCCACCGCACGCCCACACATATACACCACCGTCCCATCGTGGTTATTGTCAGATAAAAGTATTTTGCGATAAGGTAAAAGAGTGATTAAAATAAAAAAAAACAAAAATAAATATGATAAATCTATTCATCGATAGCAGATAAATAATTATTTTATTTTCACTCATACAATTTATTATTTCTTTCGTGGTTTTTTTTTTTTTTTTTTCCAACACCTCATATTACGCAATGCTTTTGTCGCATTTCGTAATAATATTAATCGTGATCGATAAATCTTTATATATGATATATGTAATTGTAATCAGGGCGCGGAAAGAAAGACACGTGACGAGGAGAGGAGAGCAGCCAAGCGGAAAATGACTGCGACAGGCAGAAAAAAGCTCGATGAACTTTATCATTCTGTTACGGAACGCAGTGAATTTTATTCAATGGCAGATCTTCATAAACCACCGGTTCTATTTTCACCACCCGCTGAACATGCAATTGATAAAGTAATAAAAATATTTAATATATAATCAATATAAATTCACATTTGTTCACATAATTTTCTTTACTTATATAAAATCTCAAATTAAACTTTAATTATTTAAACTTTAAAATAATGAACCATCGGGTCCAAAAAAAAATTCCCAATTCTCACCCACTGTTCTCTGAATTCTAAAAAACATTGTACATCCTTTGAAGAAATTATTTCCAATTGAAAATCAATTTGATATTATGTCGAAAAAAAAAAAAGAATATTGAAAGAAATTTGAATTAATTCAATATTAATTTTGTGTATGTTTCAAACAGTTCTCAACAATGGAATTGTCAGGATTTTATGGTGGCGGTGGTGGAAACGGTGGTGACACAGACACTTCATCATTGAGCAATGGCGAAGGTGGTGGTATGAAAACAGGTGCAAGTAGTCCTTATCCAGGTTGTGGAAGACCAAGTCTACCAGCATTAAAATTTCACAATCATTTTCCACCTGACAATTTAACATCACTTCATGATAAAAAGGATTCGTTATTGATGCAAGTGCAAGAGCTACAAGGCTCAGTGTTGCAAAGTGTACCGCAAAGTGCGTTATCAACTGGCGCGCTTGTAACTAACGTTGGCAATCGTTTGCATTTACAACATCAACAGCAGCAGCAACAGCCACAATCACATTTACGCGATGGTGAAGAACGCGTGATGCTTTATGTGAGACAGGAGTCCGAGGATGTTTATACGCCGCTCCATGTCACACCACCAAGTGTCCAGGGATTGCTCAACGCTGTAAGCACCCATTTATTATTCTAATCTTAAAACCATTCAATAGAAAAATCATATTCAAAGTCTTTTTTTTTTTTTTTTGAGTGAATTTTTGGTAAATTCAATTTATCTCATTCCCGTCATCAATATTGTGAATATTAAATTATCACAAACAATTGATTGACAGAATAGCCCAAACATTATTCACACTGATAAGAAATGATTTGATTAATTAATCAAATCAACCCCCATATAATAATAATAATAATAATAATAATAATTAATAATAGATAATAATATAATACTAGAAATAATATTAATAATAATAATACATATTTCATGCATGCATTTATCAGGCATTATAACGTATCATGATTAATAATATCCGTGTGGTGTGCACAAACGCTCTTTTCATTGGCTAATTAATATTAATGCGCATGTAGACCCCACCCGCTCGAAACACGCACGTATATTACATTTATTCATTCATTTATTTATTTATGTATCAACTCTTTTGTCTTTCCCTCGATCCAAATTTTTTTTCCCTCCCGTCTCAACACTACGGGGGGGTTTTTTTTTTTTTATTTATAATTAATAATGACGGTACGACATCGACATAAATAAATACAGATACATTCTCTTTGGTTCAATTACTGTATATAGGTATTGTTAATGAAATTAGGTTACGAGATAGTCAATTGTGCAATTGAGAAGCGATACTTTTTAATTATTGAAGAAGAATAGTTGTAAAGAAGAATTATATGACAAAAGACAATTTGTTTATCGGAATTTAATCCCATTCATCAATACTTTCTCGGGTGATAATATATTTTTTCCTACGTTTCATTAAATTCCTTTTAATAACTACTTTCATTCGATTTATAAGTAGTGCAACAACCTTTCAGCACGTTCAAACAAAAATATAAATCAGCATTATTTATACAATATGCTTGCGTTTTTTTTTTTTTTGCGTGTGTGTTACTATACATGTGTGTCTTGTTAAACAGAAGTATAAACAAGCAGGAGGGTTGGGAGAGAGAGAGAGAGAGAGAGAAAAAAAAAGGATAATGGAATCGCGCGAGCGTATGAACAATAAATAAATAAAGTAACTGAGAAAAAAGTGGAAAAAAGCCAATTTAATGTCGAATTAATTTTGATATTTTTAAATAAACTTTTTTACAAACAATAAATGAATTTAAAAGAACTAAAGTAGATGAAAAAAAAATAAAAGCAGAATATAGAAATGAAACGAAATGAAAAGAAAAAAAAAGAAAAAAAAAAACGTGCGTGGTACAGTGTCTCAAAATTCTAATATTCTACTTTTTTCTATTTTACAGATTGAGTCAAAGTACAAAATTGCATCCTCGAGTATTAATAACCTCTATCGAAAAAACACAAAGGGGTAAGTTTAGTAGAGTGTGTCATCTTTACTCGCATGCAAATACCCCTGCGGTAAAAAAGGCGCATGAAAGAAAAATAAATTAATTAATTAAAAAAACAAGTATAACGGTGACAATTATTACGAATTTTTTTTTTTTGCCCGAAGGGTTGACTCGAATTTACAAAAAAAAAAAAAAAATAGCACATGTGTGTATAGTGTATGTATGAATAGATATATATTTAAATTGAAAGGTCGAAATGGTGTACAAGCATGGGGTTATAGACAAATGCATAATATCAATGTACACTTGAATTAATTTAATTAACGAATTAATAATAACACTAACAACTTTTATATTTATATTTATTTTTCATGCATGTTTCTTTTTTTTTTCTTTTTTGTTTCTCCTCATCACTCTTCTTCATTTCATTCTATTCATATGTCCAATTAATTTTACATGATTCATCATACAATTTAGTTTTATCTCAGGTGAATATTATTTATTGCTGCAAAATTTTATCCACAAAATATTTTACAATTTAATGTTATATTTTTGGTTTATTTATTCATTCTTATTCACGATAAATATCAATGTTAATTTATTAAAATTATTTATTCATAAATGAACAATATAATTAATTTAATATCTTTCTTTTTTCTTCATTTAAATTGTTGCAGAATTACAGCGAAAATTGATGATGACATGATACGATACTATGTTGATGAGGATTTATTTCTTCTTGAAGTGAGTCACACGCCATCAAATCCAGATCAGTGTGCCGATCGTAACAGAAGTAATCCAAGTTCACCTGGTGACCCAGACGATCCAAATGATTCAACGTCAATTGGTTACGATGTAACATTAATCGAACTACCACCAGTACAACCACAATTACCACCACAATCACCAATTAATGTCAATCAACATGGACACATTCACGCACACTCACAGCACGTTCAACACGACGTAACAAACACGTGAATTTATTCCATCAAACTATAATAATATAATCACGATTAAATAAAACTAATTAAAATCCTGTTCGACAAATTGTGTACATAGAAAAAAAAAAAATGAACAAGAAAAAAAGAAAAGGAAAACGAACGAACGAAGGACAAAAATAAGCAAGTAAATTTTTTTATAACTATTTTTTTTTTTATGTCATTGAGATATTACAATTAAAAGAAAAAAAATTCAATTGACGCGTTATTTTGTTTATTGTTGATCTGTTACGTTGGAAAAAAAAAAACAAAGAAAAAATAATAATAATAATAATCACTTGACTTAAATGTGTTCGGGTGGTGTTTTTTTTTTTTCTTTTTAAAGAAATGAATATCAAAGAATATAAACGGAAAGAGGGAAAAAAAATAAGAGATAAATAATAACATAGAAGTGATGAAACGAATTGAATGGAATAAATAATACACGAAGAAAATGTTTAAATGTCGAGTGCCGTTTTAGGCATATTGAATTTTTTTGTTATTTCAATTCCGTTATAAACGGTGAAGAAATATTATTATTATTAAATTTATTATTAATATTATTATTATTATTATTATTATTATTATTATTATTATTATTATATTATTATATTATTATTATCTCATGGGTGAATCAATCAAAATTGATTTAAGGACACATTCAATTTTAATTTTATTACGATACTAACCGTACATACAAACAGCATAAATAAATGGATAAATAAATAAAATATATATACGTAAATGATGGAAAAACGGAGAGACGCGAGGTGAAATGAAAATAATAACAGCACAAGATTTATTGCGGTGGACGATAAATTCATGAATAAAATAATAGTGGAAATAAACGCTGAAGCAAAAATTCATTTTATAATTTCAAAGTTTAAATCATTTTTTTGTTTGTCTTCGTCGTTGTCGTCGTTGTTCGGTGACGAAAAATGGGGATTGAATAAATACGAGAGTATAGTCTAATTAAATTAAAATATACTTAGATATTATATCAAAAGCAGGAGGAAAGAAAAAAAAAATGGAGAAAAAAAACTTGCTCACTTTTTTTTAGTGCCAATAGTTAAATACTATTTTTTTTCTCTTTGTTTTACTCTTTCAAAATGTGTGTCAAATCAAAAAGTGGTGTAACTGCTCCCCCCCCCCCCCCCTGTTTGCCAATAATCGATATTTTGTGTTGCCTTTCGTTGAACTTTTTTTGTTTTATTTTTATTGAAAAAAGCAACGAGAGGAAAGTGAACAAAGTGGAAATAAAGAAGAAAAAAAAATACTGAAAGAGAAAAAAAAAACGAGACAATGAATAGTGAAAATAAAAAAAGACGTTGAGAAAGAAAAGAAAGTATATTAATTTTGTTTTGCAATGTAATGAACTCAATTCGTTAATTAATTGTTAATTAATTTGATAAGCGCCATATAATTGTCATTTTTTTTTTCTTTTTCTTTCTTTCATTACACACAAACACTCAATTAATATTTAACTGCTAATAACCATTCTATTGTTCTTCTTCTTCAATTAAACAGGCAAATATGATTATCGTAACGACAAATGATTTAATTCATTGATCGACAATTTAAATTCACGTTAGATTTTTTTTCATTTCTAAATTAATCGTGCGAAAAAAATGTGAAAAAGAAAAAACAAAATTACAAAAGCATTATCAAATAATGAAAAAATGAGAAAAAATTAACAGAACCAGTGGTGAAAAATAATAAATATAAATATATTTATATAAGCAAACACACAATTTAAATGCCGACATAACATCCCTGCCTTTTTATAATCAATATAATTAATTAATCAACAATCTAATTAATTAAATAATTAAATGAAAAGGAAAAAAAATTTGAGAGAGAGCACACGTCATTACCGATATCAAAGCAACGATCAAAATACGCTTGTAAAATGCATATTATTATTGATTATAACTATATTTTGTTACATTTATTTTGCAGAATAAAAAAAAAAAGCAGCATATAAATATTATTATTATTATTTCAATGATAATAATAATTACTATTACTATTGATTCTATTGACTAGAGCGTACGTAATTACGTATAATTGTTATTTTTATACACAGCGCGCATGCGATTTTTGGTGAGCTCAAAAAATAATAATGAATAAATAAAAAGTGCATGAATGTAAAGAAAAAAGAAAATTATGTATACGTGAAAATGTTGTATAATTATTATATATAGTCAAGTGCGATAATGTTACGACGATATTAAATGAAATGGTGATGATTAAATAATTGAATTAATTGAATAATAGTAATAATATTGAATTATTATTATTATTTCTTGGTTTTAATGATTAAATGTAAAAGAGATTTGTTTTTTACGCAACAATGATAATACTTGATATATGACAATTGCATTTAATATTTATATATATTAAATTGCGTAATATCAATGGATAAATAAAATGAAGCAATAAATAATGGTGGGAGAAAAGTGGGTGAAAGTGGCGGGGAGAATACTGGTGAAGATTTGAGGGAGTGATAATCAATGAAAAAGAAATGACAAAGGAAAAAAAGAAAAAAAAACGAACAACAAAAACGGATCTCTTATTCACTCATTGCATTATTGTTATATTAATAATTGTATAAAAAAAAAAAATAATAGCGCAGAGCCGACGAGTGTCGTATGTAGAATGCACAACCGACTGTTTTATTAATTTCATTTTTGTTTTTGTACTCAACTCATATTATTTTTATTTCTTATATCAATTAATTTTACAACAAACTGATTTTTTTTTTGTTTTTATTCTTATAACGGGACTAAATTTTATCCAGATCTCAGGCATATACTGTTGTTATTACAAATGTGTTTGTGAATCAGTGTAGAAGGAGAGAAATGTAAAATCAAAAAAAAAAAAAAAAAAAGTTGTCTTCGTTTTAATTTATCGAAGATAATTTGCGAAGTATATTTTACTTTTTTAATTGCTCTCTTGTTATGTGAAAGGATATAATAATTGATATTAATCAAAATGTAATGTGTGATTGTCGTTGCCACATGAAAATATACACAGACATATAGACACACGCACACGAAGGAAGGTAGTAGATTGTAGTACTTTATTTAGATCTTTATTTAGATCCTTTTCAATAATTCTTTCTTCTTTTTTTTTTTTTTTTTTCCCCCCGCAAAGAATGAACGTGAAATATTTTTTATCTTCTCAATGAATTTTTATGCTCATTTATTATATTAATCTGAGGGGGTGAGAGTGGGAGAGAGAGAGAGAGAGGAGAAATAAAAAACTTAGAGGAACATGAAGACAAAATGGAGTATAAGAAAATGATGTTGACAATAATGAATGGTTAAATAAATATGGAAATATTTTTTAATTAAATATGTTAAATGGCGGAGGATAATTGATTGTAAATGATGATTATTATGAGGATGAGAATGAGGAGGATGATGATGATGATGATTATGATAATGATTGTGTGTAAAGGGAGAAGAAAAAAAATATAAAACAATTGTAATTGTTTATCGCGACATCTTGCCATCGTGAGATTGTGCCAGAGGTGATATTATATTATTACGATGTTCAATACCACAATAAATACTATATTAGTACGTTTTATAAAATGGTTCTTATTGCTTTCAATCCTTGGAATTCACAAGAGAATTAATTGAGGGAGGAAACAAGGTGGGATACTCGTTTGTATGTTTAAGATTTTATTATCTTCTTTAGATCGAGAGAAAGAAAAAATTGTTGGTTTTGGTAATTTTTTTAGAACTGGTTTTTTTCTACTGGCGAAATCAACGAATTGTTTTTAGGTTTATTTAGAATTGAATAATGAAGAAGATTCTTGAATAACATGGGGTTGACTATCTCCTGGACTACAATATTTCCAAAATTAAATAAAATAACTGCTAGAACCCAAACTCTCATCAGACAAATCGAAATTCCATTTCCCATCATCGCCATTTCGTGGTAAAATTTATTTCATGGGAATCTTTAGTCCGGAAGATAGCTACCCTCATAACATTAAAAAAACTCCCCAAACTTGTCAATTTCAAACCACCCCAAAAAAAATTATCAATACCGCCACTCGACACAAAACCACAAAAACACACCCCTCAAGCTAAAAAATCATCACCAAAGCTTATTTTTTCACCCTTCAGCATTCCAACCAAAAACGTTATAAAAACCAAACCCAAATTGGAAAACAATTCAGCAAACAATGCCAAAAAAAACCCACTGTATTTTCCGGAACCCTCATCGCGGTATTTCCCTTCATGAATAAATAAATAAAACAAATTAAAAAATCGAATATCAAAATTAATATAATCAAAATATTAACATCGTCATATTTATCGATCAACTGTATATATCAATTGTATTTTCACATGTTTATTTTATTACAAACATACATATACACACACGTATATTATTCATTCAATTCCCTTTTTTTTTTATTTTTTTCATTCTTTATTCACTTATTTAATTTTATTTCTTTTTCACTGCTGCAAGCAGTGTAATAGATTCAATCCGCGTACGTAAGCGGGACAATAGCAAAACGTGTGGGTGTGTATGAGTAATACGTACTTAAAAAAAAAAATACCACTACAAAAAATAATTGTATATATATATATATATATATATATATATATATATATATGAGTGTATGTGTTTGAACAATAAAAAAAGGAAATGGAAATTACAAATGTGTATAGTTAGCTTATATGTATGTGGTAAATTTCGTGATGGCTTGAGGTTGCCGACCTTGAGGAGGCCACTGGCCCTGAATCCAATCCTTTCCTGACGTTCTACACTCACTTACACATACCCAGACACACAAGAATATATATATATTTACCAAGTCCTAACACATTTAGTATAGGGATAAAGAAGAAAACAAAGATGATGGCACGACCAAATGTAAATGATAAAAGAAACAAAAATTAGGGTGAGAAGAAAAAATGGCAACGAAAATAAAAATAAATAAACATTAACGACTCTTCTTTTAAGGAATTCAATGCAAAAATAACGATAAAAATATCCTGAGTGTGTCGCTGCTTTCTCTCTAAATATATTTATTCTAATTCCTTTTATCTTTTATTTCATTATTTATTTTTTTTTTTTATTATCTTTTTTATGACATTTTGCACATTTTTGCGAATAATTTTCGTTTCAGGTCATGGAAGATATGGCATCATTGAATGTGGAACCCTCTTCACTGTAATGTATAAGACTCCATTTGATTTTTATTTGTCTTTGCGAAATTTTTTTATTATTTTATTTCGCTCATTTTTGAGTTTTAGTATTTTATTTATTTATTTTTTCGTCGACATTTATGATCAAAAGGATGATTATTGCTTGTCATTAATGTTTGTTTTGTGTTTATTTTTGCGAATAACAAGCAGAAGATTTTTCATTTATTTATTTTTTTTTTTCTACATTCTGCAAAAGTGTGAGAGGGAGAAAGTGAATTGGCGATAAAAAATTGTTGACAACTGCGGGAAGAGAAGAAAGAAATAGTTGTAGAGAGAATAAATTAGGATATTTATTTCTTCTGATAGTGGTGCGTTAGTCATTGATTTATAATAGTGATAAAAAAAAATTGGGCGATAGAAATCTCGTTTTTTTTTTTTTCCTTATTTTTTAATGGTTTAATAATTGATAAATCGTCATTCCCGTTAGCATGACAAATTGCTTCGAGGTATCAGCTATCGCTTGTTCATTCTCAATGGGCTCATGTTTAAAACATTATTTCTCTCTTATTTCTCCTTTCAATTTTTTTGTTTGAGGGTTATTTTTTTTTTTTCCTCTCTTTCCTTTTGCATGAGTGATAGATAGCAACACAAAAGTCGTTGGCTTTTTTTTTTTTTTTAATGTGGTGGTTGTATTTATTGGTGATAGATTCGTGGGATTGTCTGTTTATGAATTCAAATATTTTTAAACAATTGTTATTCATTTTATTTTTTTCCATCTGATAAAAAAAAATTGATTGCTGATGTTTATTCAATCTCTGATTTATTACTTCATCAATGAAATTATTGAGTGTCTCTAGTGTTGTGAACATTATTCAGTCGATACTCAATCGACCGGAAATAAACAAAAACAATTGTTTAGAATATAAATATTATGAAAATTCAATTTGACCGAGATAAATTTGTGCAATTTTTATATATTTTTAGGTTATAAATATTCCTATAATATCAAATTATTTTTCACACCCCAATAGACAATTAATAGTCCTCATATTATTATACAATTGTTTAAACAACCCTGAATAAATAGAAATAATTATTATTCTCTATTTCTAAACTGCAAAAATTGAGAAAATAATTCTTGTGAAAATAATTCCCCCTGAATAATCTTCCAAATAACGAAAAATAAAATCCAATTTTAATTCCAAACGAAAAAAGGGAATTCATTTCACAACCCCAACCAACCAACCAACTAAAGAAAAAAAGAAAAATGTATAACAGTAGCTGCACTCACAATGTCTATCAACTCTGCACCATCAAACACATTCTTCCCCTTTACACGTTGAATTATTTTTGGCGGCTGTGAAAGTCCGGTTTGACGAGTTATATGCTCCCTTTCATCGATTATCTTCTTTTATTCCCCTTCAGAAGATGCAACAACCTGCAGTTGAGATGTGAAGCTAAACATTTCTTCACAACAACAACAACAATAACGACAACAACTATTACTCCAAACCTCTTATTTTCCCTTCCACATTTCCTCCATGTTTTTTTTTTCCTCCAAGATAAAAACAAAAAAGAAACTAGAGAAGTAAGAAAAATGATATTCAAAGACACCCAACACGCAGACCATTAGCTTTACATTATCCTCTCGTATCCTTAGGTTAAAAATAATTCTTCCTTTACATGTGTTCCACAACAACTTTGTAACAGAACGAAGCATTCAACAACAACAGCATCAGCAACGAGAACAAAAAAAGAACAATAAAGATAGTATAAAGTAAAAACTCTTCCTTAGAAAAAAAATATAGAGTAAACTTACTAAAGTATCAACGATAAAATAAGTTAATGTCTCAACAACCTAATAATTATCTTCACTAACCACAAGTTCATGGACTTTACAAGGCCAATATATAATATGAATAAAAAAAGAAAAAAGACGATTAACTATAGCAGCAGCGGCAGCAGCAGAGAAAATATTATTATAAAATCATAATACAACCAATGTTTATTTTCATTTATCATTCAAATAACTGATTAACATCTCATTCAATTGTATGACTAACCGTAATAAATTTTGGGTTAATAATTTACATAATTTAGAGTGGGGAGTTGAAAAGATCCAATACAAAGAAGTGGAATGAAAAAAAAATAATGATTTAGTTTTGTAAAGAAGTGGAAATAAAAAAGTATGGAGAGGACACAAGATTGAACACTCCACCAAGTTGTTGTGGAAGAAGATAAAGAAGAAGAAGAAGAAGTTAAGGATGCACTTGTATTGCTTGATGGGGGACACAACTCGATTCGTTGGAGAAGGGTGAGCCTGTTATAAGATGGAGCGTCGGCTCTTGGACAGTTTAGTAGTATCCACGAACTCGTCACAATCAAAAATAAGTGTGCTCAATAATTGTCTGCAAGAAGAAGAAGAAATGATTGTTGTTCTTCTTCTTTGATAGATAGCTACGAAAGTTGTGGCCAAGTGATTAGAACAAAATAAAAGAACGTAAATAGAAAAGAGTAAGAAATGATGATTGGGTATCAGTTAATATTTATATGCATCATCGTTTATTATATCAGTGGAACAATTGCTAATGAGGATGATACTGTTGTTGTTGATGGTAAGTTTAGTAATTGTTATTGGGACTTGGGACCAATTTTTATTGTCATCAGATTTATTTTATTTCATTATTGTGTGAAGAATTAAATAGATATATACGGTATGAGAATAATTTTTCTTTTTGTGTTTGGGTTTATATGGATGAATGTGAATGGAACTTTTGAATGCGGTCATAAATTTGTGTATGCAATTCACGCAATTCTAGCGCGTAGCAATTCGATGTCTGCAATAACAACTCGGAGACAATTCGTTGTTGATTGTATTGGTAAAACATGTGAGAGTACACTGTTGGAATTTATTGAACAGTTAGAAGTATTGTATTGTGTGTACAATGTTCTAATTCACGTGACAAATGTTTGAATAATTTTGTGTTGCTTGGTTTGAGAAAAGAGGAAATTGTTTTTGTAAATGTAGAATGTTTGCGATTATTATTTTACCTGGATTAATTTCAGTGTAGAATTTTACTTTGATATTCATCGATAGCTTTTTCATCGAAAGATTATAGAGTCTTTAATATTCCATCCGGTTCTTCATTTAATCTTTCCTTTTCTAGGATTAGGATTATTTTTTCGTTGAGTCTAAAATTAATACATTGATAGATTGTGATATATAAAAAACCATACCATGTAGTTTCTTCCTCCGAATTGTATCCTTGTTAGATCCTGCAGGATATATTTCGTTATTGTGTGTCATCAACCCTGCAAAAATAATGTATCTCGATATTTATGCACTGTGTGATCATTCTTATCCCAAATTAAATTGATAGATTTTTTTCACTGGCCGTTGCAGATCATACATAAATCATTGACATTGAGTATTAGGAAAAATAAATGAGTTTCCTCAACGAAATGAAAAATGGGATTTTTTTTTCGTCAAGTCCCGAATATATTCTCATTCTAATTTAATCGTTGATCCTAATTGTAATTGATGAATTTGTTACTTTCATCAAAAAATAATTGTATCACAATCACCAGATACGTTTCGATTGTTCTTGACATAACCTCAATTTCCTGTTTAATTAATATAACTATTTATTAATCCCAATCAGTGAATACCTGGAGCTATCAAATTTCTAATCCTTATTCTAATATTGAATTATTAATTGGCTAATTTATTAATTACTATAATTACATATATGTTGATCAGCATCAGAATTGGCCACAAAATCACGCTTCGGGTCTCGCCAATTTCATTGGGCAGATAAAAAAGTCCCCGGTGGAGTTTGTTTAACGTCTAAAGGTGAAGTTGGTCATTGTGCAACCTTCAGGAAATGCTATCCATATTTCAAAATACCAGATTTAGGTGCACTTGACGGTTGGGTACTTGGTGTTTACGACACTTGTAGCTATATTCGAGACGATGGTAGAATGGGTTTCGGGGTTTGTTGTTCAGGTGCACCAATCACAACCCCAGTACCTGATACAGATGAAGAACAACCGATTGTTGAGGATGCTCATGTACGTTTAGCAATAATAAAATACAATTATACATATCAACTCAACATCAAAGTGTTCTAATTATCAAAACATATTTTTATTTATCGTTTCATGTATATATTTACCATTTATTATACAATAATATAATTTACCAGGAAGACAATGAAGATAAAAAACCGGGTAATGCAATGAACTTCAAGCCGGAAGTACCGCCAGCATCATGGCCACCTCCATTACCAACACATCCACCTCATCATACGATTCCGCCATTACCGACACATCCAGCCGTTGCAATGGATCCAATTGTAACATCAAAAGCAACAACAATTATGACAACAACAAGAAAAAAACCGATATCAACCACCTGGCCAACTAAAAAACCAGCTTGGTGGCCTGGTAGTACAACTAATAAACCAACAATCACCACTTTGAGCGCGACAATTGTCGGTTCATCGGCTTGTGGTGCGAAAAATGGCGATCAGGATCAGGAAAGAATTGTTGGTGGCCAAAATGCAGATCCTGGCGAGTGGCCATGGATTGCTGCGTTGTTTAATGCTGGCAGACAAGTCTGTGGTGGTTCATTAATTGATAATAAACATATTTTGACTGCTGCTCATTGTGTAGCTCAGTAAGTTTGATAATTTATTCCTCGATAGAAAGAGAGAATAATTCATTATTAAACACCGGAAGTCTAACTCAATTCAAATTTAGTCTCATTTAAAATTTGAATCACATCATTTTTTATGAAATGGTTTTTTTCATTATTTATTTATTTATTTATTAGGTTATACGATTTATTTTTATTTTCCCATTTTATTACAGCATGAATTCGTGGGATGTTGCAAGATTAACTGTACGACTCGGTGATTACAATATAAAAACAAATACAGAAGTACGTCATATAGAGAAACGTGTTAGACGTGTAGTGAGACATAAAGGTTTTGATGCAAGAACACTTTACAATGATGTCGCTGTATTAACATTAAATGAACCAGTTGAATTTAGCGAACGTATTAGACCTATTTGTCTTCCAAGTGGGCCCCACTTGTACAATGGTAAAACAGCAACTGTCATTGGATGGGGTTCATTGCGAGAAAGTAAGTATTTAAATATTTAATTTAGAAAAACAAAATTAACTGTTGCTAATTTTATCTATACAATGTAATGTTACGTGTTATTTATATATTTCTTTCTTCTGAGGTGGTCCACAACCGGCAGTACTTCAAGAAGTCGCCATTCCAGTTTGGTCTAATGCAGAATGTAAAGTGAAATATGGTGCCGCTGCACCAGGTGGTATTGTTGATAGCTTTTTGTGCGCTGGAAGAGCTGCTAAAGATTCTTGTTCAGTAAGTCCCGGCAGTATAATTTATTTTCCACAATTCATATCAATCCCCGAAAATATTCCACCCCCCCTGGTTAATAATGCCAAAAATTCTACCACAATAAAATTCACATCAATAATTACTCACATAAACACAATCTGAATAACAAATTCGAATTATTTATCATTAGGGTGACAGTGGCGGACCTCTAATGGTAAATGATGGTCGTTGGACACAAGTTGGTATTGTAAGTTGGGGTATTGGCTGTGGTAAAGGTCAGTTTCCAGGTGTTTATACAAGAGTAACACACTTTTTGCCATGGATCTACAAAAATCTTAAATAACATTAATTAAATAATATATACACTAATATTGTGTATATAATTCTATGATAAATATTATCTCGTTAAAATTAAATATATTTTTATTATTAATTATTGGTATTCTTTATTATTAATTATTATTATTATTGTTATTATTATTATACATACAATAAGCGTATATAAAAAAATAAGGAATAATACAATATTTTTCATATGCACAATGCATCTGTGGCGCACTGATAATTTTTGCCTTTATATGTAAATTTCTAATCAAATGTTTCAATTAACTACACGCACCACGCACACACATACGCGCGCAAATTCATTTTTTGATTATCACCTTCAGTTGTATCAAAACTAATTACATTTATTCGATTAATTCATATTTTTTGTTCAATTGATTTTATTAATTTTCACAACTGCTGACGGTTAAGTGTTGCAAAATATTTCGTGCTGGAAATAGAATAAAAAGAAAATGAATGAATGAATGAATGTGATAATGTAAATTAATATTAATAGTTTGATTTATAGAGTGGGGTCTAATTTATTTGGGAACCGGGAATTTTTTCATTGCGATGCAGAGTGAAAACAAATATTTTGTAGGTTATGTTCAACAGGGAATATTTGATTCGAATATTAATTGCCAAATGCATTTACCAATTGTCCTGTCCTATCAAAACTCCCTTGAATTAATAAAAAAAAAGAGTAAAGACCAAAATATTACCTTGAAAATAGCCCGTATCATAATTATCATCGGGCTGCGGTACAAAAGGTGGAATTGCTTTGGCCGGTTGTTCCCATGGGAAATTCTTAAAAAAATCCATTGTCCTGACATTCTTCGCCGTGGGTCTTACATGCTGATCCAACGTTAATAAAGCATCAATAGCGCTGCTGGCAGCCTCTGACAATTGTTCTTCATCCTCGGGCCATGGCACATCTCTCGCTAATATATTTTTAAAAACATCCTGCGGTGTTTCATCATTGAATGGCGGTACACCGGTGCAAAATTCAAATAAACATACACCAAGTGCCCACCAATCAACCGCGGGTCCATGTCCTTGTTTCAATAATAATTCAGGCGCTAAATAATCCGGTGTACCAAGAATACGATCATCTGAACGATTAATATTACCATTAATACCTCTACGAACACTTTTTGGCGTTCTGTATGGAGTAAAATTGCTGTTTGAATTGGGCGCTGGTGTTTTAATTGGCGATATACCGTGTGGCGATTCATCAGGTTCAGTGTCATCATTATCATGCGTAGTATCAGCTGATGTTGCAGAAACATTTGTTGACGGTGGTAATTCAAAGCGTGTATTTTTAATTGGTGCTATTTTAATAGCATCTTTTCTAACATTATTATCACGTGAACGTAATTTATTTGTTGATACTGGTGTACTAAATGCAACACGTCCACCTGAACCTGATTCATGTACACTCTTTCGTTTTGATTTCTCTCTATCCTCCATTCGTCGCATTGTACTAATATTTTCACTCATATTCGGACTGCTTTTCGTTGCAAATATTGCGCCACGATTTAATCTTTTTTTTGGAGTTAAATCGCCACCGTCAATGTCCAATAGAAATATTTCACGAGTTAAACCTGTGTGCGATTGCGTTGGACGTTTACGTTTTGTACCACGGACAAATGAATTGGTACACGTGCTCAATGGACTTGTATGTGACAATGGTGGATGAGTAACATCCGCTTCTAATGTCGATTCATCATCTTCATTCGCTTTTTCTTTTGTTATATTATTTATTTGTTTCAATGATGATGATTCACAGGTATAATAACTTTCTGTACTTGTGCAGCCTGACTCTTCAACCAACGAGTCTTTCATCACTTTTTTATCCACTTCATCATCTGATTTATCAATAAATACATCGTCCTCAATAAAACAGAAATTTTCAGCTGATAAAAATGGCGTTACACCAGATAATCGTGAACAATTAGCTAAATCTGATGTTGAACCTATTGAAGTTGATAATAAATATTTATCTTTGGCATTCTTTTGTAATGCTGATAGTAAATTTAATGGCACAGAATTGTCATCACTTGTGTCTAATAAATTTGACGAACATGATGATTTACCGCCTGAACCAAATGATAAATGTGAAGTGAGTGATAATAATTGGCCAGGTGTTCTTGTACACAAATTTGGTGTGACATTAACTAGATCAGAAATTTCTAAATCACGATGTTGTGATATTTTACTCAATCCAAAATCCGTTAGTTTAACATGGCCCTCGTGTGATAGCAGCATATTATCAGGTTTAAGATCACGATGTACAATACCGTGTGAGTGTAAATATTCAAGTGCAAGACAAACTTCGGCAGCGTAAAATGACGCCATTAATTCATCCATGTAACCGATATTACCGAGGAAACTTTTCAAATCACCACCTACCATATATTCCATTACTAAATAAACCGAACTAATTGACTGCAATGAATAAAATAGTTGTACACAATATGGACTTCGTGTTAATGCCAATGCGTCTCTTTCAATTACCACTTGTGACGCCATATTTTTATGTATCATTTCATCTTTTTTCATCACTTTAATTGCATAAATTTTGTCGGGATTTGTTTTTTTATAACCGAGAAATACTTTGCCAAATGCACCGCGGCTTATTGGTTTCACGATTTTAAAATCTTGAATTTCTGGTACCTGAAAATGTAAAATTTGCATTCATATAATTATTAAAAATGGAGGATTGTTATTAATAATAAATGTTACAGATGATGGTGATGTTAGTTACCTTTGTCGATGGATTAACGATTTTTGAGATGGTATTAAAAATTGAATTGTTGATATGTCGTTGTGACTGCTGTTGTGGTGTTTTTGTTCCATGGCATTGTAATTCATTTTTATCAATTGATTCATCAATATCCGATTCTGATATCGATTTTAATTCAGTTTCATTGACTAATTGACTATCAAGTCGAGAGCAACTCGATAAATTGATGGACAATTGATCCATTTAAATTCAAATAAAAATAAATAAGGAACATAAACTAACCTAACTTTTTCATAGAACTCATTCGCTTTTTTTTTTCTCACGTTCTACGTCAGTACATATGTATTTATTCTTATTTTGTAATATTAAACCAGCAAATCACATCACACGGATACATATATACATATAGGAACACATGGATGTGTTATTTAATTAATGTTTATTGCAAAAACACTAACATTATTTGTGTTTACAATGTATATATATTCGTTGTGAGAAAAAGTGAGGTTAGAAAGCACTATAATGAGTATGAATTTTTTCTTTGTTGGTATAATTGAAAGTGAGTTTGTTTGTTGGTAATATAACCTCTGTTTATAATTGTAGATGGCGCTATCAACGCGCCAATATCAAAATCCCAGAATTATTTCTTAACATAATGATTATATATTTCAACAAAAATGATTTAATTATTTGTCACACGGATGTTATTATTGATTATTATGTATAATTAACTGATGAGGTGTTAAGTGAAGAAGATTATCAAAGAAGAAATAGTAGGTGTAATGAATATAGATATGAAAGATTAAATATTGAAAGGTAATTATTGATAATTATTAGTGTGAAGTAGAAAAATAATTATTGAATTCTACTCACAGTTGTTTCTATGTATTTATTTTTCTTTACATAATTGTATAAATATTTAATTGTGGGTATTGTATAAAATGCAATTGGTAATAAATTTATCTACACAATTGTTACACAGTGAATATGTTTATCATTTATATTTATTTATTATTGCAGGTTACTTGTGGATAAAACATATTTGAGAGTCCATAATAAATGTTGCCATTGGTCATTGTGATATTCATATGAATAATGAATTAATTAATTGTTAAATTAATCCAGTTAAAATATTATTAACGTCCCAGTCCTGGAATTTTGTGACCTAACTCAGCTTCAAAGTGAAGTGTAACGTAAGGATCTTTTCCAGGTTCATAAATAATTACATCAGCTGAAACTGGTCCGTCAGGAAGACCAGGTGGAATTGGGTCAGTTGGTGCATTATATTTGCTTATCACATAATCCCCACTCTGAAATAGTTTTTATATGACTAATATATATTTTACTGCACTTCAGAATTGATTAATGATATTGAGTTATATAATTAACACCAAGGGTATTAACTATTTATCATTAGTGAATATAAACTTACTGGTTTGATAGGACAAGCTCTTGGAAATTTGCCTTTTGGTATACCAGCGTCAAGGAGACTTTTTCCAAAGATCTCGTCCTTAAAAGCTTCACACATTGTCATATCTACTTCTCCAATGTCACTTCCAGCATATTTAGCAGAACCTTTCATCTATCATCATCATTATTATTAATTATAAATGACGAAAGAAAAAAAATAGTTAATGAATGATAGTTTAATATGTCTTTTTGATAAATACATATGTGAATGTGGATGAATTAATTTTACCATCATGGTGTTCGGGATTTCTTTCATCACGGGTACTTTGAAAGTCAGTGCATCACCAGGTGGATGAATTTCAGCTTGCAATGCTCCAAAATATGGATTGTCAACGACTTGAACGTCAACTTTTTTAAAAGTTACCTTTGCAGTTGGCTAGCAGAGAAAAATAATGATAAAATAATTAATGGATATAAATAATAAAATGTGTGAGTGTTTAAATATTGAATTAATAACTCACATCACCGATGGTGAAACCAATGCAAATAGTAGCGACGAATAATGAAATAAATACATTCGCCATAGTATTCATAATTGTCATTAGTCAACCAATGTTCAATGATGAATTAATTTTTTCTATGAAAATGTAGCTGTATTTAAACTGAATTATTGATACTTATCGTCATTATTTGTCACACGAATGTAATTAATTATTATTTTATATAATTACCTGATGCGATATTGAATAAAAATAATTATGGGAATGGAAGTGACACATAGGTATATTCAGCACTGACATCCGGATTAAATTTTAAAAAGTAATCATCATCGTGGGATACAAAAATAATTATTGAATTATCTGTGGTTGTTTATATCTGTATTAATTTTTTCTTGATACTATTTTATCAATATCTTTTTTCCTTTACAGAGCAACATGATTTGTTTTCAATCGTGATAATTATTGTGGGATAGAATTGAAGATTAAAATCATAGCGGATGGAGTGCAACGTGATATTCATTCATTGCACGAATTATCAATATGTATACATGCAAGCTTGAACGAACACTCGAATAAAGATTAAAAGCAAATTATATTTTTCAAAATTGGGGTGAGCGAACTGTTTTAGTTATAGAAAAAAATTTCAGCATTCATAATGACACGTTGTTAAATAAATATCTGTACTTAAAATATTTATGATCAATAATTTTTCATCCTAACACAAAATTCAGAGTACAAAAACTTATTTTCAACTACACTAACTTAGTATTTAATAATAAACTGTAAAGAAACATAATTTAATGCTATAATATTCTTTGAACTAATATTTCCCCTCGTAAATAATATTTTAAGGCAATTAAGCGACGTCTTTCCAATTAAAATATTCAATTGAAAATGTGGGGTTGTATAGTGGCGCAATGCAGACGAAGACGTGCTATACAAGGTGTTGATCTTCATATTCGTCTAATATATCTCTTAAACAGTTTAAAAATTAAATATAAAAAGAATAAAAAGAGTCTTAACAAACATTATTTACATTAAAAAATTCATGGATCTATTTTATATCAATTTTATTTAATTATTCATATCGATAAATTATATAAAATAGAAAAAATAACGACGAGTACAGAGAAAGAAATAGAAACAAACATACGAATCAATATTAAAAATCCAAACACAATAATATAAAACACAAAAATATTTCTTATCATTCGTATTTATTTTTTATTACAGTTTATTTGAGGTTAAAACATATTTTCAGTGTCCGATATAAAAATTGCCATTGGTCATTGCAATAATTATACACTTTTAAGTATATAATTAATGCTCTTGAAGTTATTGTACCTCCAGGCCTGATCATTGATGAATTAAATCAGCCTCTGCTTTAATAGTAATTATTGGGTCTTTTCCTTCTTCATAAAATGCGACATCACATTTTATTATTCCGTCTGGGAGACCGTCCGGTATTTTTTCTGGTGGAACCATGTACTCTTTCACCACGAGGTCCTTGTTCTGAAATTATTTTATTTTCATTGAATATTTTCATTTAATTCTATAAAATCGAATTTTAATTTGTGCTTCCTGTTCATTTTCTTATTATTATTATATAAAACTTCTTGAATAATTAAATATACTCACAGCTTTGATAGGACAACTCTTTGGGAATTTATCCTTTGGTACACCAGCTTCAGCAATATCTTTTCCGAATGACTCATCATCGAGAGCTTCACAAAGTGTCATGTCAACGTCACCAATAACATCCCCATTAAATTCGATAACGCCTTTCATCTATTATAAGACAAAAAAAAAAAATAATACACAACGGGATGAACAAAAATGAAATTAGTAATATCACTAGAGAAAGGAAAAAATGAAGTAAATTAATTTCACCCTTATGGTGTCAGGCACATCTGCTTTTGCAGGCATTTTGAGAGATATTTTTTGACCTGGGGAATGAATTTCACCTGACCATGTATCAAAATAAGGATTGTCATTTACTTTAATGTCCACCTTTGTGAACATTACTTTCGCAGTTGGCTGAAAGAAAGAAATAATAATAAAATAATTAATAGAGAAGAATAATAAAATGTGTGGGTGTTTAAATGTTGAATTGATAACTTACATCACCGATGGCGCATCCAATGCAAATAGTAGCGACGCATAATGAAATAAATAC
Source organism: Zele albiditarsus (assembly GCA_958496275.1). NCBI lineage: Eukaryota > Metazoa > Arthropoda > Insecta > Hymenoptera > Braconidae > Zele > Zele albiditarsus. The sequence goes on from OY292416.1 coordinate 5,967,344, forward strand.
ACTCGTCATAGTATTCATAATTGTCATTAGTCAACCAATGTTCAATGATGAATTAATTTTTTTTATGAAAATGCAGCTGTATTTAAACTGAATTATTGATACTTATCGTTATTATTTGTCACACGAATGTAATTAATTATTATTTTATATATTTACCTGATGAGATATTGAATAAAAATAATTATGGGAATGGAAATGATACATAGGTATATTTAGCACTAACATCCGGATTAAATTTTAAAAAGTAATCATCATCGTGGGATACAAAAATAATTATTGAATTATCTGTGGTTGTTTATATCTGTATTCATTTTTTCTTGATACTATTTTATAAATATCTTTGTTTTTTACATAGTAACATGATTTGTTTTCAATCGTGATAATTATTGTGGGATAAAATTGAAGATTGTAATCATAGCGGATGAAGTGCAATATAATATCCATTTACTGCACGAATTGATATGTCAGCGCGTAATTTAATATCTTCCATTTTGATTGTTGTTGTGATTTTAAAATTAAGTAAAATATGAGTTATTATTGCTTTGAGACTTATCATTGCAAACTTTTGACCGATACATGACATCGGGCCACTACTGAAGGGAAAAAATGTAAATGGATGTCGTTTCGAATGATATTCAGGTAAAAAACGTTCGGGAATAAATTCTTCAGGGTTTGTCCAGTACTGTGGACTCCTTTGAGTAACAAAACTGGCTATTAATACTTGACAATTTTCTGGTAATGTGCAATTGGCTGCAAAAAAAAAAAGAATAGTGGTAATTATAATTTAATATAACTCATTGGTAAATATATATTTTGAGGGAGTATTAATAGATTGAATAATAAAAAATATGTATATTCAATAACTCACGTATTGATAGTTCTTTTTTAACATGACGAATTTGAAATGGTGCAATCGGATATAATCTCAGCGTTTCTTTAATCACCATATCAATATATTTAAGACGATCTAATGATTCATAAGTCATTGATTGATTTGTAAAAAAATTTTTAGCTTCATCTCGGGATTTTTCCTGTACAATTGGATACATTGCAAGCATTAAACTAGCAAAACTACTAATTGAACTCACTGTATCTTGTGCCTAAAAATAAATTTGAATACTTTATAAATATCATTTCCAAATTTAATTACTGAATAAATTTTTATTATATTTACCGCAGAATAAATCGTTGAAATTTCATCAATTAATTCGGTGTCAGATAATTCTTTATTTGAATTATTAATTTCAATTATTTGCTCCAATATCGAATACTTATCTCTATCAGTATTCAATTCTCCATAACGTATTCGATCAATGAACTGATAACGATTAGTAATTAATTAATCTGTTCTATATTATTTATTTTTGTGATAATGTAAATATTTATATATTTACCCTGGTCATAAATTTCTTTCTTATTTCTAAAAATTCCATCTGTTCTTTATGATACTTTGTCATTTTATAAATTAAATTTGGATGCAACCAAATTTTCAGCATACGTTCGTAAATTAAGTGGTACATTCTGAAAATAAAATTATTTATTAATAATAATATAAACCTTCGAAGTGTAATAAAAAATAATTTTATGTTTTCTTATGATGAATGAATAAATGAAATAAATTTTTCATCTACTACCTCTCAATTCTGCTAAAAAAATCTCTGTTAATTTTCTCATCATGATCAATATCAGCACATCCCAATATCGTTTCTGTATTTATTTATTTATGAAACCGAAAAGAGAAATTTAATGGTAAATATTTATTCATTATGTGAAGATATTAATGTAGATAAAAGAAGAAAAAACAATGTCATAATTGAAATAAATTTGTATGTGTGATAATTATAAATAAATAAATAAATTAATTATGTATTTAATACTACAACTGACCGCAAACAATATTAATTGTACATCGGTCAATAATTCCATGAATATTAAATATATTTCCATCAGCAAATTTTTTCATAGTTTCCACCATAATTTTACTGCATTTGTCGAATGCTTCGACGTATTTTCTAATTGTTTTTACACCCAGTGTGCGTAATACCATTTTGCGATAACCCTTCCACACTTTTCCTACAATGTCAAAAAAAGAAAATTAATCCCTTACAAATTTTTAAATTGAAAAAATTAACACACTGCATCCAGATTATTTTTATTCATTATCAATCGCTCACCCGAACCACTTATCAATCCTTTCCCAATAAGCGGATATAGAAATTCATAGGTCAGCCCTTTAACCGCTGTTTCCTGACTGTTAAGTATAACCTAAAACCAAAAGCAAAAACAAGAATAAATAAAAATATCAAAGAAAAAATATGGATATATATATATATATATATGTGCAAAATAAACAATTTAAATGCATTTACACGACACAATTTTTAATACAACCAATTTATATTCTCCATCCATTGCGTCTCAGAGACACACTCATCATCATACAAATTTCCTCACACACATACTAATCTCCATATTTTAATAGTCCTCCAATAAATATATTTGAGAAAGTGTGTGACTAATTTAAACATGTCGTAATAATTTTTTTATTATCTAGTCTCTACATGTTATATCCAATCCTACCTCAATGTCTTCAGGTTTTGTAACAACAATATAAAGGTGTGGTCCTAGATATAATTTCATTGGTGAAATGTCTCTGTAAGGTTCCACCAATTCAACCAAACGATTCAGCAAATCTACGAAAAAATTAAATGCATAAATTGATAAAATAAAATAATTATGATTGTAATTTTAAATTAATTTTAATTATTATAATCCCACTGTCTAGATTGCAGCCAATAACTCTATAACCATTTCCAATCAATGGATATCCTTGAGGTCCTGGCAAATTTTGAGTTAACATCAAAAAACGATTTCTTTTTCGTCTCCAATCACTCATCCACCATTTAATTATTATTAAAATTGATATCAAACTCATGAGACAACTTGAGGTAAAATAATCTGCAGACATAAATTGAGGATGTGAGAAGTATATTTAATTTAAATTTAATTATTTAATTTCAATGTATGATACCTGATTCAATGAAATGTAATCCAATCATCATTCTATTTATTTAATTTATATTATATAATTAATAAAATAAATAGATAAATAAATAGATATTGTGATAAGTGTTATGGTATGTTTCTTGGTCACTGTCAATAAGTTTACTGAGCCTTGTCATTAAATTTAATAATCTTTTATTCTCGTGGTGTCTTCTTACTACATTACATATTATTTTGTTATTACATTTCGTGTTGAATTAAACGTGTCGAGCACGTTATTGTCATTAAGCTTTTGTTTTGTTTCTTTGTATGTTTTCTTTTTTTATTTTGTCAATGCCAGACGTTATGAATTTATATTTATAATATGAGAATAATAATAATAATAATAGGTATAATGATTTCTGTGATTAATGCATAGGATACGAATAAAGTTGTTGGATTGAAATTATTTGTAGTTAAATATTAACTTTTGTGTTTTTAAAATCGTTTGAATTTCGCGCTATTATGGACGTTATGTGTGATTTGTAGTAATAACGTCAGCTTTCTTTTTTTTTATAGGTTATCTATCTTCCACTTTTCATGGATACCACTACACATATGTGAAACAACCAATAGGACGCTCTTTACTATTGGAGTAAACAGTTTTTTGAATTTTGCGGATGATGGTGAGAAAGAGGATTGGTTGAGGATAAAAATTATGACGAATAGGAAACAAGCTTTGGTGTAGTTCTATTTTCTCACCGTCTTTTGTTTCCCGACGACCCTGAAGTTAACGCAAATAAAGAAACATTTGACAGCACTTGTACATTTGTATGATAATAAATATGATAAGTGTCATGGCGGCCGTCCATGACGGATGCTCGTCGAGCTCGTCAACGCTTAATAATTTTCCACATAATATACAACATATTAAACTGTAAACAGAGTAATAAATCAATGTTTCAATGGTGTAACTGATTAATTAACAAGATAGAATAATACAGAAGACGGAATCTAACCTTGAAAACAGATGGAAATGGCGCGCGTTAATGGATACAAACTTTCTTCAGTGGGGGTGCGATAATTCAACGATTTATTATCATTTAAAATTGTACCTATAGAAAAAGATTGTCTATCAGGATCTGATATTTAATTATCATTCAGTGTAAAATCAGTTGATGTATATTTACAATTACAAAATTTTTTGTTAACTCTACGTATTATATTTTTATTATTTTTATATTATTTGTATCTGATAGCAAAGGTGAAATTTGTGTTTTTATTTATTATTTGTCCCCATTATTACTCTTGAAAAAATCTCTTTATCCATCTATTTGATAAGATAACAATTGATAATGGCTATGCATGTAACATTATCGCAAAATTTAAATAATGATGAAGGAGCAAGTGGTATTAATCCCGGTGGACAACCACAAATTGTTCAAATCAGTTACACCCCTCCACCGTCATACAATAATATTAATTTACCACCGGGCCATCCAGCAAATATGATAAATGCAAGAAGTGTACCACCATCATACGACGAAGTGATAGATCGTAATGGTGAGAATATTTCCGATACTATCTGTATTATGTAATCAAATATAATAGTAATAATAAATAAAATTGTTATGGTTTTTTCTTTCTAGCGCCACCACCATCTTATGATTCGTTGTTTGGTCGCGTGCGAGAGGTGCATAAAACCTCAAAAGGAGTATATGATTTTTTATTGGACACCGTAATACTTCTGTTGGGTACAAGTAAGCTGAAGTTGTCGTTTTTTTCATTCAGGGGATTCCCTTAAGTTTAAAATAATCATCCATTTTTAAGAGTTGAGACCTTTTACAGGGATTTGAGTGGCCGTATGTTATGGAATATTCATTGGAAATAGTTTCATGAATGTAATGATCGCGCTACTTTCTCACTCGTTATAAGTATGGGTACTGAAATAATTCCTAGTAATTGACAATCGAATTAAAAACCATAAAATTGCTTTGTCGCAATTTCACCATTTATTTTCAATTCTCCTTTGTCGTAAGAAGTAAAATAGATTTTTCAGGAGTATTGATATTACTATAGTACCGACGATAGTCACACTCATGATAATTATAAAGAATTTTTGACTATTTATTTCTGATAGATGGAAGCGTCGCAAAGTGCGTGGCCGGCTCTCATAAAAATTCTTGAGAGCACATGGCCTCTATAACGAATAACAATTAGATAGATTCCATTCCACTTCTATTTTTATGCTGCTATACAAAAGCAGATGTTCAAACATCTATAATGTATCATGATTCGAATCCTTGAAGGAAGAACCTTGAAAATGGATTTTTAACTTAAATTTTCTCATGACATTCATATCAATATATTTATTATTATTACTATTTGTATTCTATTAATTCCCATTTCAATTTGTTACAGTTGGTTATACTATATTAATTGGATTGACACTGGTAATTCCAGTGTGTATGATGGTAATCGGTGGAGTTTATCTCTATGATTGTCCTCAAGGCGAATATATTCCTGTTTATTTATTAGTCGGTGGTGGATTTGGAATATTTAAACAATTATTGAATTTTTCTGCACGAGTTCGACCAAGTCCAGATGAAAGAAATGAAGAAAGCATACGTCAATCGCCCGTATTAACATTGATAAATTGTTTTACTCTTGGCTGGTTCATTATTGGTAATTAATATTTAACATTAACTCATTAATACTTTTGTTTAATAATAATCGACAGTAAAACAAAAAGCGACCAAGAAATAGTTGATAGTATTATGAATTATTTACTCTAGAGAGTACAAATAAAACAAAGAAATATGCTGCGAATCAATTTATTATAGAGAAAAGAAGAAATAGAAAAACGCTGTTAAATAAATAATACTTAATTATTTTTCAGGGTCAATGTGGGTGTACAAAGAGTACGAGCCAAATTACGATCCTCAACTCGGCAAATATTGCAACAAAACACTTTATTTATTTGCCTTTTGGTTAGTAACATTGATGTATATTTTTCTGGGAATATTTTTAACTGGAGTTTGTTGCGTGTCAGTAACAAGTGTGATTTTTCAACGACGTCCACCCGATGGTTTAGTTGCCATGTAAGCAACTTTAAATTATTTATAATTAATTATTGGAATGTCAATTCGAAATTAATTCTTCAACGATAATATTATCCAGCTAATGATATTAATTAGCGATTAGTTTTTAATTTAATATTGAACGCGCGTGCCATGTTGAGATGGATAACCAATTATCAAATCAATGGACTATATAATTGATTAATTAATTAATTAATTGATTGTTGAGAAGAGATGAAAAAAAAAATTCGTTTGTGCCAAGTGTGAAAATTTATTTCTCTTTGAAATAATTGAGTAAAGTATATGGAAGATATTTGACGATTATGGTATAAGAATTGGTGAGGAAACAAAGCCCTCTTTATTTTCAGACTAATATATTTGCATTTTGTGTTTCGCTCTCGTTTTTTTCCATTTTTTCTTCCCACAATTAAACTGTTCGTAACAATATGGAATATTGTTACTAATATTTATGTGGATGAGTGTGATATAACTCGAGATGAGTATTTGATTTGATATTGATATTGAAAATTATTGAGAATCATTATAACTTTTGTATTTTTATTTCAAAATTGATTCTAACGGTTTGGATAATTTTTTTTCGCACATTTTGATCCAGTTCCAACTCAATTTTTATTCAATCCATTCCGTTAGGAAATAATTAGTAAGATAATAAGACTGTATTCTTGTTCTCGAGTCCATTGTAGATGAAGAAAAAAAAAAAACGCAGCTATTTTTACCGTCCTCTATGTATTCTTTTTGATTTATTTTACTTCGATACGAAGAACTCTTATTTTTATATACTCATTTTATTTGGTTGTACTCATTTCCTTTATTTTTATGTCATTATATATCAATAATCATTTTTTTTTCTTATCGTATTTCTATACACAAACAAGTATGCATTTAATTGTATGGATAATTAATTCCACGTGAATTTATTTCTGTAAATAATAATGTTAAAACATAATTAAATAAAAATATGTATAAAAATAAACATGAAAAGGAAAGGAAAAGGAATGAATAATACTATGAATTTAATCAGACATATTAGCAGTTAAAACGAACAATTAACATTTAAATAATATTAATCGAGCATAATAATATTTTATAAATTTATAATAGTATCGCAATGTTTAATTGTATAAACAAAAAAATAATTCCAATTCTACCAGTGTATAAATTATTTTATTTTATTTATTCATTATTTTATTATCCTTCTATTTCTCTACATAGAAAAAAAAAAAATCCGTCTTGTTTATTAAATGTATATGATAAATGTAATCTACTGTGCATCAAAATTAAATTAATTATTTTGCCCGAAGAATTTATCTCCCAATGCCGAATATAATAATAACGTTCAAATTAATTAATAATTAAAAGCATTCATGTATTTAAAAGTATTAGATCGTTGAATATTTAGATAAAATTGCATATTGTCTAATTTAAAATAAGTAATAATAAAATTCGAAACAATTTCATGATTGTTGTTTCAATATTATTCAATACTGATTAATGCAAATCTTTTGATTTTTGTCAATTCATTTTATGCCATTGCATATGTTGGTGAATTAATTCGCTAATAGATAGCGCAACTGTATTATGTTCTCGTGAGTGTTCACGATGATTATTGAGAGTTTATATCAATCATTTAGTCCTAAAACAAGTTAGGGAGGTCACGATGGAGACTTAGAACCGCAAGGAACTAAGTTTAAACAAAAGTGTACACGAATAATGGGTTTTCTTCGTCTGTTGATTCCTCACCAAAATTGGAACAGGCGTATCGTGATTTCTGTTTTTTGATCCTTTCAATTGTCGAAGTAAAAACTCTGTAGAAAATATTATAAACACACAACCAGGTTTTCTGATTATTTTTAATTTACATTCATATAAAAAATTGATTCTTTTATCCCCCAATTGATCCAACGTTATTTTCAAACACAAAATTTTATTGTTACCAGAAAAATAAAGTTAAATAAATAAGAAACAATATGGCTTTTCTTCTTCCAACAAATAAATTATAATATCGTCTATAACAAACACACCATCACTCACAATCAAATATCAAAAATATAATTTCATTCATCTCCAAATGTAAAATCATTGTCATGCGGAAGCTGCAACTCAATATGATTATTAACGTCCTGAAATAATTGAATTATATTACGAAATTAATAATTCAATGAGAAAAGCTCTAAGGCGGAAGTTATTACGATAATAAAATTACTATTGTCACTCCTTATCATTGGAAAACATCCGGTATTATAAATTAATCAATTGAACTGAGTAATGGAGAAATAGAAAATTAAATCCGTATTATATTTTACCTTTTTGGTGGGCGGAAGTGGAGTTGTATCATGTGGTAACAGATCAGGATTGTACGAAGTGACAAATTGTGCTTGCCATACCGGAAATGATTTGTCATTTGTAGATTTGAATTCTTTTACCAATTCATTCTTCCGTTTTTCAATATCAATACCATCTTCATTAACATTATCCTTAATTACAAATAAATAAAAAACTTCCTCCTGTATTTATTCGCCTTTTTATATTGGACAAATAAAATTAAAGATTAAAATTAATTTCCTTATTTATTACCGTTGAAATGTTGTTCGAATTTTGAATAAAAGATCCGTGTTGCATACAGCCATTCTCAAATACAAAACAACCGCGACCTAAAGGCTGATAAAAGTAAAATAATTATTAAATAAATTTAATGAGTAAATAAATTTATTTATCTGTTGAGAATTGAACTTTTATTCACCATATTAAATTCCCAACAACCATAAAAACGATATTGGGGATAAATTAATTGTCCTGGACCGTGCATACAATCGTCAATCCATGTACCGATAAATTTAACTCCAGATTTGTAATAATTGTAAGTGCCTAAACCGTGTCTGATATCATTTATCCATGCGCCTTCATAAATATCATTATTTAAATACTCGTAAATTCCAAAACCATTTTTAGTATCATTATTCCATTCGCCTAAAAATATCCGAATGAATATAAAAACATTAACTAATTATTAAACAAAAGTATTGAATTGAATATTAATTTAATTCATTATCTGTATCAAAATTGTTGATACTTTATATTTTTATAAATTTTTTCAATACATTTTAATTCTCTTTCTTTCTCGTATAATCCCAATTTATTTTTGTTCTCTCTTGTATTATTTTACTCTCACCTTCATAACGTGTTCCATCAGGATACCAAAAAATTCCCCGACCATGTTTCAATCCATGATTCCACTCGCCATCATATCTGGCACCATTTTTAAACACATATAATCCTTTTCCATGTCGTGAACCACGAGAATATTCACCAACGTACATATCACCATTTGGCAAAATTGCTTCTCCATTTCCATGCCTTTCACCATCATCATTTCGATCGCCCACGTAATCCTGTATGTGTGTGAGTGCGTTTAAGTTCAATTGCGTCAATGCATTAGGGGATCAATATTTAGAAAATGATTTCATTCCTCATTTTTGAATTAAAATTGCTCCCCTCATTTCAAATTCAACATCGTAATATAATTATTACTATATTAAACATCACTTCCAATTATTATTATTATTATTATCATTATTATTATTATTATTAAAAAAAAGGTTATAACGCTTACTCCCAAAGGATTAAAATCGCTCTCGCCATCGCCATTTTCACCGTCGCTCGTCATCGTCGAAGAAAATGTCGTTTTTCAATCAATTTAAATTTCTCCAATGTCTTCAACTGCCGATAAAAATGATTGATATCAATTATTATTATGACATATCAAAAAATCTATCGAAATTTTTTCCCTATCATATTTTCGCTTTTCATTTGTCAATGAATGTGATAATTAAAGAATAAATATTCCAAGAAGATTATTATTATTGATTGGTGGATTATGAATTAATTTTAGAATGGACGAAAAAAAAAAAAAAAAGAAGATTGATAAGATTGAAAATTTTTTTGGGTTTTTTTTTTTTCGTTTGTTTTGTTTTCATTATTTGTTTTTCTCATTCGCATCAACATTATTATTTGAATATTTATTTATAAATTAATTATATATTGTCGCACGTTATCGGCCAGTTAGTAGACCAATCAGTGCTTGCTTTTCCTTTTCCTTCTTTCTCACTGTATCCAAATTTCGCTGCTTCCATGAGCTCTTACGTAGTTTTATTGGTCTCGATCCGACGTATCTTCCTGTGAACAAAAATAGAAATAAAAGTGATCGTTTGGTAAAAATTGAAAATAAATAAATACAATAGATATAAATACATCATTGGCATTAGTGAAAAGAGGAATTAATGGATATTCCTTTTATTTATTTTTATTATTATTTTTGTAACATCCATTTATTAATTGAATGCTTTGTACATCCCACTCGTAGTCTATTTACGTTTGTAAACCCCATTTGCCAACGCAATCGTTTAAATCCTTTGAAATAAATTCAGGGATTAATTTTAAGATAAAAATACTGTTTTATATAATTCGCGAATTTTTTTTTTTACATAAAAAAAAATATTCATAGAGACAATTTATTGTTAATTATCGATTTTTGATAATGAAAATCAAAATTTGGAAGTTGATGAATCAGGAATTGTATTTGAATTCATGAGAAAATGCGCAAGGTTACACTGGAAAATATAAAAATAAATTATATGTATCAACGGTGATTCCTCAAACGCATTTTTTTTCTTCATATATCCGTTCAAATTCGTTCATCATTTTTATCAACTTCCTTTTATTGTTCTATTGTTGAATTAATTCGTGGACTAAAATAAAATTTGATACATTAATTTTCTTGTATTTATTATTATTGTGGAAAATACGATGATGATTACTCATACGAAATATGTGTGAGAACAAAATTGAATGAATAATTGTTAAATGTTTTTATTATTGAATTTAATATTAAAAATTATATTTAAAAATTATTCACTTCCATATACTGCAGCATTAAAAGTTGATAATAAAATCATTTTTATTTCCGTGTTATTATTTTTATCATGTTTAAAAATGTGACGATGATTCGTCATTCGAAAAATGTGGAGAAAACAAATAAATTAACAAATAAAAAAAAAAAAAAAAGAAGAAGGAAGAAAGTGTAGGTGGCGAATTTTTCAATGTAAACAAAATTCCCATTGGCTGCTGTTAGAATTCTCTGACAATTCATGCGCTGATAGTGGGGGAGAATTACTCTCTCGCTATATTTTCTTGTGTACCCAATAACGAGGGAGGTTGAGTAGGGGGTTGCAATTAATACCGCGTGAATTTGGACGTCGCAGCGCATTCCGTCTCGATAAGCCATCCAACACTTTACCAATAACAAATATATCCAACAATAATTATAAACAATTTCAATTCACTATTTATTATAAAAATAAATTGAAGAAAGAACATAAAATTGTTTTGCTGTTTAAGAAAAATTTTATGTTTAGTATTTAATAATTATTTCAATTGATTTTTCTTCGTATAATCTTTTTTGTCTTCCATTTGTTCCCTTGATATTTAATATTCAATTCAATTGTTAATTTCAATCAATATAAACAAAATTGTGTTTGAATGAGAATAGAAGAAGAAGATTGATAAGCTACAAAAAAAAAAAAAAAGGTAAGTTGAATTGTAACATTTTTTTTTCATATTTACAATGAATGAATGAATAAATAAATAAAGAGGCATCAACTATAAATTAATTGCGCAAATAAATTCCCGTCATTATTTATACAATTATCGTAACAATAAATAGAAGAAAATAAACAAATTTATGAGTAGGATAAAAATAAATTCGCGTGTGTGTATGAATAAGTAAAAATAGCTCAATCCCTTATTTTTGAAATTCAATCTAAAAATACAAATGATTCTTGGATAAATATAGAGCAAGTGTTTCAATAAAAAAAATTGATATAACAATTTTGTGAGTACCATTCAAAATTGATTAACAAAAACGTCACGAAAAATTGATTGAATATTAAAAGAAGAATCAATTATTTTTTTCTACAGTTTGAAATCATTAAAAAAACTGTTTAATTATATACAACTGATCCAGTATAATAATACAAATGAATATTCGAATTTGTTCAGCAATATTTCACTCGATAATACAACAATTTATATATATATATATAAAAAAAAATGCGGAAAAAAAAATAACCCATATATATATATAAATGATCTCCAATTAATCCCCAATGTAAAGAACCATTATATACACATCCCACATAACAGTAAATAGCGTGACAATATTCTTTTATTTTTTCTTTCATCAGCAAAAACAATTTCTCTTACTCATACAATTTTATTGTACACCCACGTACCATATCACGATCACGAGGCGCCAATAAGTTGTTCTAAATATATCAAGAATGTTCTTTTAATAAACATCTACAAATATTTGGTGACATTCCGCATTTTTTTCTCACATATAAATAGCCAATGATGCGATTATCGTATAATATTTATTCCCAACAATTCATTCATCGCCTCATCAATAAAAATAAATAAATTAGAAGTTCACTATTATTTCCATGTTATTCTTTTCATTACAGAAATTGCAAGCCAAGAATTTACCATGGCAATTCATCGAGAGATGATGACAACAATAATTTTCCTTTTATTATTAATCATCGCGACTTTAATTTCATCGGGAAAATGTGCACCAACTCTCACTAAATCTCTAGCACCAATATGGCTACCTGATGATCCAATTAATAATAATCAACATGGTATCAGTGGAACGTGGAACACAAAATCATCAAACACCACTGCTAATACAGATATTAAATCAGATGCACCTATTATACGACATATTTCAAGTTTGCCAATGAAAAAAGAGTCTCAACAACAACGTGAATGGAGCGGTGGTAGTTTACCATTTTCAATTCTTTATGTTAACACTCAACCGTACAGTCGTACAATGTCCAGTGAGTAATATTTATTAATTTTGATTCATTAAAAATCATTAATTCAATTTAAATAATTAGCAAAAACCGATTTATCACTGCAATTTTTAACCACAACTTCTATCAACAATTTTTCCAACTGTAAATTCAATTAAAATGTCCCATTAATAATTCACAATTACGTTTCAGATTCAAACAAATCACGAAATGCAAAGAGACCCGTGGAATCAATAACAACAACGACTAAACAACCGAGCACTCGTCCAACAATGCGAAGCAGAGGTGGAAGACAATCCCGAACACAATATTCAATAATTCCCGAATTATTTATGTCTTATGGTTGGAGTGGATGGGGTAAATAGAGAGAAAGAGCCAGAGCCCATCCATAAATCTGGTTATAATAATATTAATTATCAATCAATACACGATGATGATAAAAAAAAAACCTTGGCTGAAATACCTGATCTCATTTGTTCGCATTCTGACTTGATAATTCAAAAATATATGTGTATATATATGTAGAAGGAATATATATATATATATTGTTATATGAATAATAAATAATTATGGTGCAAGCATAATACAGCAGATATATTTGTATATTTATTTATTTATCATTGATGAGCACTTACCATTCATTTCTTTCATTGCTTTAATAAAATCCTGTGGATCTTTGAATGAAACAAATCCAAATCCTTTCGTTTTATTTGTCCTCTTGTCTCTCACAACTTTTGCTCGTTGAAAACTTGGATATTTACCAAACACTCGCACTAACATTTCATCGGTAACGTCATTACCGAGATCACCGCAAAATATTCGGAAATCGTCTGTTGAATAGAGAGAAAAATAAATTAATATAGAGATATTTATGATGGACGGTTTTGAAGTGAATTTAAGTAATTGTTGAGCTATAAATAATCAAATTAAATAATTTAAATGACATATTTCTTTGACATCTTTATAACTACCTTCATCCCATTCAAGAAGAGATTGATCCTCCCACGTTTGTCCACCTGCCATTCGTATTATTTTTTTATTCTTCTTTCCTTTTCCTTTTGGATGTGTTTCTTCAGCATTTGCATTAGCCATAATTGAACTAGCTTTTCCTTGACTAATAGCCAATTCCGCGGCAGTACTGACTCCTTTCAATTTCGGTTTTTTCTTACCATCATCTTCCGGTATTTTTGTATTTATTATTTGCTCTATTATTTCAGGATGAATCATTGGTGTTGATGATGACTCGTATGTTTTTGGTGTTGCATTTATACTTGGCTCATTGATATTTGAATTGTAACTATTTGATATTTGTGCGGGTGATGAGTATGTTGTAATAGGTGTACTAGCGGCTGTTAAAAAAAATAGTAGAAAATAATTATTTCATTTTTAACTTTACACAGGTTAGTAAAATGCTTTTTCAATTGTTGAATTCTAACCTATAATTTATCAATAATAAAAAATATTTAATTCTACCTTGACGAGCTACTTGAGGTGGAATTAACATTGGCGGTGGTGGAGGTGGTGGAGGTGGAGGCGGTGGTGGAAATCCCATCATCGGTGGAAATGCCAAACTGGCAGCAGCAGCAGCGGCAACGGCTGGTGTTGGTAATTCATGTTGTTCCAATTGACGAGCAACTTGATTATACGTATTTACACCAATAACTGGACGTATCATTGGCGTTATTTGTCCACCAATTTCCGCCTCGAACCTAAATAATAATATAAAATATTATATAATGTGGTTTAAATTTTAGTTTTGTTTATATAATTCAATTTAAATAATCTAACCTATTCATCTCGTCCTCCATTTGTCTCAATTTTTCATTCATTTTCGATGTATTATTTATTGAATAATATTGATAAAATTGGTGACAATTGCACCCCTCTGAATATACAGGGTATTGTAAATATTAAGAACGAACAATTCTTCAATACAATAACCTAAAAATCTTCCTTAAATATATAAAACACTTCCGTAGATGAATAAATATATGGAAAGAGTGTTTAATAACGTATTTGAACACACCATACACTTTTTAGGTTATGTAATTGTATCAAACGCAGTCGAAAATATTTTTTTACTCAAATTCCGAGGTTATCCTGTAACCTCGACTCATTTTGCTTTTATTGGGCAATAATATAAGGAATTTACCGCATATAACCTTCGAAAAACGGCTTTTTTCCATATAATCAACACTAATTATCTCTATTGCACTCTTGCACATCATGTGCTTACTTGTTGAAGTGCGAGTGAGGCAAAAGAAGAATCAACGACACGAAGTCGACAGCATGTCGTACTAGAACATGCAGTTGTACCACTACACCAATGTAAAATGTATGTGGGGATTTTTTTTTAAATAGTGAACATAACCTGTATTATGAGGTTTATATAACCTCACTTCACACCAGAAACATAAAGAGAGACAGAAAGACATCAAGTATCAACATGATGATGCGTGTAAAAATTGTTTTTACATTTGTAGCAATTTTTGGCGTAATTGTTAATGGAGCATTTGGTGAAAGCGATGAAGACTCATCAACAGATTTATATGTCATTGAGGGGAAAGTATTTCCATGGGAAAATTCAATTTCTAATGGATGGCAATTAATGACTCATGTTATGGCAAATGGTGGAGAATATCATGGATTTCTCAGGTATAATTATTCAATAATAGTAATAATTAGTTTTGATTCACATTAAATCAATTTTGGAGAATAATTGCCACTGGAATATATTTTGAAACAATATTCATTTTTACAGGGAAGATGGAGCATTTACAATTTCGAATGTCCCGTCTGGTTCATATATTGTTGAAGTTGTGAATCCGAATTATGCTTATGAACCTGTGCGAGTTGAAATTAATTCTAAAGGCAAATTTAGAGCTAGAAAAGTGAATTTAATTCAAACATCGCAGGTTATTCAAGTTGCATATCCATTGAAAATGCGACCATTCACTCCATTTAGATATTTTCAAGTACGGGAGCAATGGAGAGTTACCGATTTCTTATTTAATCCAATGGTAAACAGCATTTTTGTTTTTTAATTCAATACCCTAACCAATAAATATTGAAGAGAATTGGAAAGAATTATTTCAAAAATGTTATTGATGTTTATTGGATATTTTTTACAGGTCCTCATGATGATTTTGCCATTGATATTGATTATGATTCTACCAAAAATAATGAATGATCCAGAAACACGAAAAGAAATGGAACAATTAAATAATTTAACGAGCTATAATATGCCAGAGATGTCCGAGGTTATAACATCATTTTTATCTGGTGGTGAAAAACAAAAACCTAGAGCTGTTAAAGCATCAAAAAAACGACAATAATCATATTCACGTTTATATATATTATTTACTTATCAATTATCCACCCAAGATTTTATTCCTCTAGTCTTGAGTTGAAACAAATAGAACACAAAAAAACCTTGATACAATTTCGTTTTTCACATGTAATTTTATTAATTGTACATAATAATTATTTCATTACAATATTATTATTATATTACCAAATTATCATTGTCATGCACATTAAATGCAATAGAGCTGATGGAACATCGAAATTATATTGTTAACCTTTATCGATATTTTTTTTTTTTGAGGTTATGCTACTATCACAAAATTTCAAATACTCTTTAAAGATTCATAAATTAAAAAATCATTCAACAATACTTCGTGATTATAATTTCGTTGTATATTAAATTGCACTCAAGTCTGCAGACTTTTAATGAAATAGCTTGCATATAAAACAATATGGCAGAATTAAATGATGAAATTGTGAAACCAAAATAATTATTCAATTATGATTCATTTCGTATTGAAAAAATGGAACAACGCAAAAAAAATTAAACAAACTGAATATATTAACTACACCGCAAGTTGAAAAGAAGTGACGCATTCTTGTATGGAAGAATAAAAAAATTTATATATATATATATATAAATATATAAAAAAAAGACAGCAATGAAGAATTACGAATCTTTCAGCTGCTCATGTGATTAAAGAAGCCCAACTGCGACTTCAACATCCGGCTCGTCATCATTACAACCCTTTCTCTCTTGAAATCGAGGTCTTATGACATTTAAAAACACACATAATATATTATTATTAATCCAAAAATACAGCGACAAATATTTAAAATCTCCATATTTTCGTCGACAACTTGTCGACGTAGCAATGAAAAGTGAAAGAAAAAATTATACAAGAGCGGGAAGAGCTGATGTAGAGGGAAAAAAAAAAAAAAAAAAGAAGTGGGTGAGAATGGCGATCGGAGAGTATGATTCAACAGTGGGCGATGCACCCACTTAGGTATGCGTTCATGTATGTGTTTGTGTGCTTTGGTATAAAGCCGCTGGACCTCTTTGCTGATTCTTCTTGGAATCAACTGTCCCTCAACCAATAGAAATCGACATCTTGCTCCACGCACGATCCCCAACTCCACTTTCATTCACCGATTTTGTGTGGCGGCAATGATGATTATGATGATACACACAAAACGCGGGGAAATACGTTCGTATTTCTCTATACACGTTGAGATCGGGACTAGAATTTGTTCTGCCTTTACTTCCCCATCTTTCCTCGTTTCTTTCTTTTCTTTTTATTTTTTATTTATTATTCCTCTTTTTCTCTACCTATACACTACGATATCAAATGTTTTCGCTTTACTTCTTGGTTTTGTGCGCGCGGGAGAACCTGAAATCACAGAGTTTTTATTATTCTTTAATTTAATAATTATTATTCTGGTGAGATAAAAAAATTTTCTTTTTCCCGGTCACTTGCTCCATCGCAATTAATATCTGGTAATAAATAAATAAATTAATAAAATAAATAAAGATGAAAAAAAGTGTCTATTGTTCTACATAATATTTAATTTAATTAATAAAATTTTATCAAATCTATTTTTTCGTTTATGACTTTGACGTTTTTATCAAATTGTTTGCAATGTTTAATTCTCAAATCCACGAAAATTGATATATAGATATGCCTATTGTTGTTCTTTTCTTCAACAGATGTTAAATTTGTGAATAGGTCAATGTGAATTACAAACTTTTTACCAGGAACCTCGAGTCATATGTATCTCAATATGAAATTTTTTTTCTTTCTTTTATGAGTATACGATCGAGGCTTGTGTGTCGAATGTCCATGAATCATCGTGGACAACTCTCAGAGGAGAGTTTTATTCAGTGCGATGAGGATCCACAGTTCAGTTGTGATTATTACTCGTCGTTATCGTCATCGGCATCATCGTCGTCATTGTCGATAGTCGAACAATCTGTTACACTATCAACTTGGCCAATTGAAAATGTATCGAATTACAATAATAGTGATGAAGTCATTATTGATGACGTTTGTTTGGTTAACCCAGTTGTATTTTCATCACGATCAAATCCAATCAAAGTTTCATCATTGATGGAAACAGTCTGCCACGAAAACTTAGACCTTGTTAATTGTCATACCAATGAATTAGTGTTACAAATGGATACTTCCGATGATGATGATGATGATGATGAAGAAGAAGAAGAGGAACATGCAGACGAGTCTATTGTAAAAGAAGATGATCCCGTCATGGTACCTACAAGTAAGTAGATGTACTAATAATACCCGGCCATATATTCCTTTTTAATTGACATTATTGGTAGTAATTCTTGATCCACTATCCACCGTCTGTGAAGTAGAAAATTCTCGAAAGATATTGTACACTGTAGAAATACTTATCATATCCCCTACAGCTATTGCTATGAATCGATTATGTGTGCGAGTACTTGCATCAATAAAATAATTAGAAGATATAGGTATAATTCTATATATAACAAATTTCTTTAGGAATACTAGCTTACATATTAATTATAACAATTATACACATACTCATTCATAACTCATTAATAGCAATAGTGGCACGAAAAATGATAAACTCTACTTTAAATACTATAAAATATTCTGAATCAATAACATGAAATATCGATGGGATAATTTTACAATTCAGATCCGTCGGATTGGAATTCTCAACACGTGAATGAATGGGTGGCATGGTGTGCTCGTGTATTCACAATAAATCCATTACCATCTTCCAACGAGTTACCTAATACTGGAAAAAAACTTCTTGAAGTTACCACTGAACAATGGCAACGTATTCCTGGTGGTCGTGTTCTTGCCCGACATCTTGGTTATCTGCAACTTCAAGCTACTGGAGTTTATTCGCCAGATCTTCTTCAAGAACAAAAAAATGATGGTAAGTTAAACGAATAGATATAAAAATAAATAATTCCGATGTTTGTAAATACATCTAAGTGTATAAATCAACCAAATATCTATACAAAGAGTCACACATCCTCACTTGTACCTACCTTCACTCTAATGAAATGGTTTTGATTAAAAATATTGATTTGCTACTGAATGTGTGAAAAAACGAGATAAAATTCAACTGAGAAGTTTATCTATGTGAAAAATAGAGTGAGATACATTAAATAAAATAGAAATGTATATATATAAAACGAAAGAGAATAGTGATTGGGGGTTAGAAATGACCGGAAGAAGTTAATAGCTCCCATTGGACTTTCCACACACACATTTCCTATATAGAATACTTCTCCCTTGACCATCATGACGCTATCTCGATCTATTAACGATAAAGAACGTCCGACATAGAGAAAAAAAAACTACCAGGATTGATATATATATGTATATATTGTGAGTGTGTAAATGGCAATCGATTTTGATATCAACAGAGATCACAATTTTCCATAAGAAAAAAAAAGACATGTACGGAATTGAATTAAATTTCCCCTACTTCTTTTTATTTTTCTTCTTCAATGAAAGACATTTATTTCGACGCCATTTTCGTTAGTATATATATATAAAAGTTTTCAAATCCCTGCGCATACAAGAAGCTTCTTTGGTAATCCCCGCATAGCATATATACGAAATTTCATCCCTTACCTACTTCAGAAAGCGACACCAGAACTTTTTTACTCACCACTACTATCAAGAATGAGACATTAGACTTTGAAATTTATTCGCTTATACCATCTTTATTATATATAATATAATATCAACGATGATATTTTCTACATTATTGCTTGCAAAAATAAAAAGAAAAACCCTATTTATTAATTGATTTCTCCATTTTCTGTAATTTTTTCTGTCATCAGTTATTTTGTATGTTATGAACAATTTTATTGGTATTTTGAATACTTCCTGGTTTCTTCGTGTTATTTTTCAATTTCAGTAATTATATACTCGAAAATTTCCTATAATATTTTTTTATTACAATCTTCTTATTTCATCATTATTATTTGATATTTTTTCTTTAAATGTTAAGTATTGCAGCAGACGTTTCATGAAACACGTTAAGCTCGTATACTTTCAGTTGAAATATAGTCCTTATGAATAAATGTTATATATATATGGGTATTCGTATATGTATATAAAACACATGCACATATACACATACCTCTACGTCGTTTATTAAACGAATCAGTGTTATCGCGGTGAGTGTCCTTATGAATAAACCATTGAGTGTTTAGGGTGGTTATATGGATGCAATGGTGTATATAAGTACCAAGATAGACAAAGAAAGTTATATACAGCAAAGATATATTCTCCATTATAGTGTTCTCCTCTTTTAACATAGGGGGAAAATTCTAACGGTTGTTAAGGGTGGTGGGGATTGGTAAGCTCACCACAGGGCGCAGCTATATTGTTTTCTTGATGAGCCCCAAAAACATTTTCACAGATATATTCGTCACATTGTTATTGAATAATGTTCACATCGCTGCTGTGGAGAAGGATATTCTTCTTTAGCTAAGTTAACATTTATAATAGGTGTTTAATTTATTTTTTTTTTTCCTTCTGGTAATTTCTATGATGCTTGGAAATTTTTTTTCTGGGAACAATGTTGATTATTTATAGTGAAAGTGTTGTTGAATGGTTGGCAATCAGTAAAAATGAATCGAATTTCTTCCATATTTTGAACAATTCGATAATGATGTCGATACAGAATCGATAAATTTATTCAGACAAAAAAATAGAGTATGAAGAAAAAGAACTAGGGGGGTGTATGACGTTGACTGGGGAACCCCGTCGAGAAATACCACGATGAGAAGAAGCGTATGTATATGTTGAAGAAGAGAGCATTCAGGGGGGGTGTACAGACGGGGAGGATGCGAGATAAGGGCTGAAAATCACTCGGGCCAAAGGTCGTCTCAGATACTCTCTGCCCCTCGAACTAAAACGTCCAACGATTACATTCTTTGTATTCTTTGTGTACGAAAGAATTTCTTTAACTTATCTATTTTCTCTTGATTGTGCTATAATTGTTTCTTCTGCAATTAAAATAATTATAGTGTGATAAATAACATAACTATTGTGTCAATTATTAATCTGTGATATGGATAAACATTGAATACCGGAAAGAAACAATTAAAAAATTATTTCAAGTCTGAGAAGAAAAATTTGGTGCTAAAATTAATTCCCTAGTGATTTGTGTATTGTCTATATATATTTATTCTTGGCAAGAAGATAGAAAGGGGAATTTTAGTGAGAGACTGCAACTTCAGATCGGTGTGTAATTAATCCAATCAATTTGAATCTCGAACATCGAGATATCTCAACTTTTTTCTCTCTAATACCAATTTAACAACAAAAATAACGAACTATAACCAAATTTGAAGCAAAAACTTCAGATCAATGTGAAGTTGGCTGATTATATCCACAACTGCCAAGAATTGAGATTGAAAAAAAAATAAATAAATAAAATAAGAACACAACACAAATAAACTCGGGGAATATGAATATATATCCACGAAATAAATCCGCACTGAAGATACTGTACAGAAAATGAAGTGCAATGCGAATCAATCGTGGATTAATTTTGGGTTTGAAAAACCCAAACACACATGTGAATGATTAACACGTTATGTGGAGAATTCATCAAACTCATCATCCTCATCTGCATTTTCAGCAGGAAACAAGATTACATCCATCAACCGCCGCTATTTTTTACAATGGTATAGTTCTCTAAACAATTATTCATCATCTATTATCATTAAACCTGCGTGGTAGCACTGTAATTTCAACGAAAATGTCCACGTACAATTGTCAGCATGTTCAGCTGCTTCAAAAAATCTAAAAGAATTCATGAATACTCTTGAATACTTCTAGAATGTGAATCCACGATTATTTATATACAAAAGTTATTATATTTTATACTATAAATTGGTATCTGAACGAATACCAGGACAAAATCGTCCCAAAACAGCAAGAAAAAACAAAAAATAATCACATACTCGAATTCCGGATGTGGAATTAGTTGAATAGATCAACGATAATGTTCTTCAACAAATTATTAGCCAAGATATTTATTGTCATGGGAAAGATTGGCGCCACACAAGAAGTGAGAAAATTGTCGTTGGGATTTTTTTTTTTCTCTCTTTGACTCATGCAGCGTTAATATATTTATGTATATGCGCCCCCCTGATGAGAAATGTGGCTGTGAAAGAGCACATTATATTTCCCTAAATAGAGACGTTGTCAATGGTGAGAAAAAAGAACACCGAAATCGGCGGTAACTTTGTTCTCGTCTTATCTCAATGTTACATTCGTCGTGTTCTTCTACGAATAATTCCGAATGAATTTCATTATTAACTGGGTGGTCTTGTTTGTGAGTATGGATGATGTTCTGATGTTCAACAATTTTTACTTTACTTTTCTAATCTCATATTTTGTGATTTTCTATTTTGTTTATTATATTTATTTATATCTGTTTGTTTGTATTTCATTGCAATGAATCGACAAATAATTCCAATATTGATATTTAAATACATTTACATATCAATCAAAATATATCAAAGTGATGCCGCGTATATAGAATTTTATTTAAATGTTGAAGAGTATTATCTTTGGCATTGAATCACCTTCAAGAAGCTATGGCTATAAATTATCTACCTCAGGATGTGGATATCCTTGATGATCAAATAATAAATGGATCTAAGTGGAAACTTTCATTTTTACACTCTTGGATTTATTTTTATTAGTGGGACAAAAATAAAAATATTTGTGGTAAAAGGATGTTTTGGTCCTGAAGGGATTCCAAGTGATAAATAGATTCATTTGGAAAATTAATTGTTTCATAATTCGTCCTAGTAATATTAGTTGAGATTTTATTAATTCAGTCCGATTGGAATTGTAATTTTTTCTATTGTTTAGAACGACTGTTTAAGCTAAATAAATAAGTATCTGTGATGCGAGGACGTTGATAGGACACACCATAGTACGATATTCAATGGATATCTATGCAAATTATGAAGTTAATTGGACAATAAATTCTCGAGATATCATTCGCGCCAATGTGAAAAATTGCATTTGAAGAAATAACTACTCTAAAATTTTCTAACTGAAGTAAAATTATATTTTTGATCCTTGATATCTTTCACAATCACTCAAAATCATTAACTTGCCAGGAGCAACATGGAAAAAGTTTTAAACCGCCAAAAAAAAAAAATAAACTCCATCCAAATGATTTTGTAGAATGGATAAAATACAAATGATAATTATCATGAAAAAAAAAATAAATGAATAACAGATACATCCACCAAATGCATTTTATAACACAATTTTATTTTTCTCTTCACAACAGATAGGTTCAGCCTCCTACAACGAACGTGCTCGCTGATTGGTTCCAACGTATCTGGTGGCGGTACCACATCAGGGGCGTTGGTCGGTGGTGGACAAGTTCAGCTGTGGCAATTCCTGCTTGAGCTTCTCTCGGATTCGTCCAATGTTTCATGTATAGCGTGGGAGGGTACTAACGGTGAATTTAAACTCACTGATCCGGACGAAGTGGCGAGACGATGGGGAGAACGCAAGAGTAAACCCAATATGAATTATGACAAGCTATCAAGAGCATTGAGGTAATGAATTTTAATTGAATTAATTTAGATTTTACAGGAATAAATTGAACCCATTTAAATTAAATGGCATCTATTAACATCAACACATATTTAATGTTATATCAAATGAAACAAACTCAAATCACATCAGATATTTCAATCAAATTAATTTAATTTTGATTATTAACAGGTATTATTATGACAAGAACATTATGACTAAAGTACATGGCAAGAGGTATGCATACAAATTTGATTTTCATGGATTAATGATTGCTTGCCAAGCACAAAGTGGAATATCATTGGATAGTGGAAGTGTTGGTAGCGCTGGAGTTGCTACAAGTCGTCATCAACATCATGCACATCATTTTTATTCACCAGCCGCTGCATCTTCATCGCAAAATCCACCACCACCTGGACCACCTGGACCACCACCTCATTATTGTTGGCCCTATTCCCGATACTCTTCATCTACTTAACGGACAATTAATTTTACTTATCATTTAACTTAATACATATATGTATTAAAATTATAACTGATAGTATTAATATTATTTCGTTAATAATATTGGTTGAAATCGTTGCATATAGAAAGATTAAATTTCGGGAATTGATTTTAGACAACAAAATGAAGTGGATTCGATAACAAATAAAAGTAACAGTCAATCAGGTTTTTTTTTTAAGTGCCGACAAACATTTAAGTATCGAGAGAAATTCTTGGTATTGATAGTTGTCGCTATTATTTTATGTAATTGAAAATTGAGATATGGAATGTGATTCATTTATGATGATTTTTATCTCGTGCACGAATTTTTTTTTAATATCAATTCAATTTTTTTGTTATCTCAACTTTAAATGCTATATTGATAACTCGAAAATGTTCTTTAAATAAATGAACTTAATTCATCCATCAATACAATAATATAACAAGACAAAAAGTAGACATTCGCAATTATTTTTGCCACCTTTATTTTTTAATATTAATTTTCTAGTATACGGTATACATTAAATGTAACTTATATCGTTATATATAAACAAAAGAAATTTATTATATATATGTAATTGTACATAATGTATGAAGTGAGAATGTAAGAATGAATAAATTGCAAATGTGTACGCGAGAAAATAAATAAAAAGTTGACTTAATTCTATATGTATT
The DNA here is from genome assembly GCA_958496275.1 of Zele albiditarsus. NCBI lineage: Eukaryota > Metazoa > Arthropoda > Insecta > Hymenoptera > Braconidae > Zele > Zele albiditarsus. Next base: position 5,992,343 of record OY292416.1, read on the forward strand.
TTTATTAACACACAATTTTTGACATGGGTTCTTTCAAATCCACCATTTTTCACCTCCATGTTATGTGACCGTGTTGTTCATGTGCAATTTATTCATGCACAAAGTAATATAATATTTATATACTATTAAAAATACTTCAAATAATACACGGTATTATATCATCACGATTTTCCAAATCAAATAAAATATTCCTATTTTTTTCTTTTTTTTTTTCAAAATTCTACAGTTCTGAAACTTACACTCCCACGACAATGTTATTGCTCTCATTATACAGATAATCCCTTGAACTTTCTCGAGAAAAAAAAATATATAAAAAAATAATGATTTTTCATGGAGATATTGACAGTTGAATTTGACCCTTTACTTTTGTTAAAATTTCAATTTTTCTCAATAATCATTATAAAATTAATATCGACCATATCCCCTGCCATTATTGGATCCACCCCAGCCACGATTGCCACCTCTCCAATCATTTCTATCACGAAAACCTCTACCGCGAAAACCGCTACTATTATCGCGAAAAAATTTGGGTGGAATTGCTGATGAATTTGAAGTAAAACCAGTTGAATGACCTCTCGGTGGTCGTCGTGATTGAAAACCACCACCAGTAATAGGTTCCATTCCAAATCTTCCTGCATTCATTCCACAAAGAGTTTTAATAGTCGCCAATACTTTCTGTTCAACGGGACTCAATTCCAATATAGTTTCAGGATCTTTAGCAGCGCGAATAACTAAACTCTCTAAAGCAGGTCTCAAAGCAACAATAGCCGCAGCATGTTCCGGATTCATATCTAAATTAATCCAATTATCCAATCTCACAATATTATCAATAAATTCAACTTTACGTGAGCCAAATAGCAATAAATGAATAGGTGACACCATAGTAAGTTGTTTACACGAAACAGCACGTGTCCGAATTTTTTCCCCAAACACAAAGAATGGATATGGAAAATTCTGTTCAAAATTGCTACAATTAACTGACGTTTTGTGTATCAATGCAGCTTTTGATTCAGTAGTGAGCACCTTACGTTTGTCTTTATGATAACAAACATTTGGATACAATCCCATGCACAATAATGCAGTAATAGTGTCCAATCTAACATCAGCCCCAGCTTGATAATTCAATGGACCTGGACAAAGTGTTTCCTCTGGAAATCCAGCGCTCTGCAATAAACCCTGCAATTGATTTTTCGCTTCCCAAGTAACGCGCAATGTTGGCACACTCAAGCCTTTCGATTCACAAAATGTTTGCTCGGCATATTCACCGCCACCTCTTGCTTCTTCCCAAGCTTGAAATGCATGAAGCATCGCAACATGATCGCTGTAACGTGCGCCGGCAAACCACTTTTGTTGCGTTGATAAACGACGCATATCAGGACCAATACTATAAACCTCTGGAAATGTTGTACTGTTAGCAGCCATTGTCGATAATGCATCACCCACCCGAAACATACATCCTAAAATCATCATTTTACCTAAACGTGGTTCAATAGGTAAACGCGCAAGAATTTTACCCAACGGTGTTAATTCATCATTAGTATCTAAACATTTCATTTCACGTAGCATCACTTCAGCTTCAATAACCGCATCAATTGGCGGTGGTTCAATTGCTTTTGATAAAAATTTACCAATGCTACCTAATTTAAGTAATTTAATACTCAATGCTAACTCGTGCAATGGCGTTCTAAACATTTCTGGTGTCATGTGTTGCTCCATTTTTTCATAACGACTCTTTGAACACAAATGAAAGCAAAATCCTGGTCGTACACGACCAGCACGACCCATTCGCTGCTCTAAATTAGTTTTACTTGCCCATACAGTCGCATAATTTGTCATATTATTGTGCGAAGTGAACAATTTCATTTTTGCTTTGCACGAATCAATTACATAAACTACATCATTAATTGTTATCGATGTCTCAGCGATATTTGTTGATAATATAACTTTAGTTACCTCAGACGATACTGGTTCAAATACTTTACGTTGATCTTCACGTGGCAATTGTGAATGTAATGGTATAATTAAATAATTAACACCGCCAAACAATTGATGTTGTTGTAAATGTTTCATCAATGCAAATATTAAATTCCATCCAGGTAAAAATATTAATACAGCGCCAGGTATTCCTTGTCGTTTAACATATTCCAATAGTGCTTCAATTAATTCAAAGCTTATTTCTTTTTCGGACAATTGTCCCATTGCATTTTTCGTATGCTCGGTATAATCAGTGCTAATAACACGATTTAAATTTTCTTCAGGCTCGGCGTCAACAATAGCATCATCAGCTTCGCGACTTTTACGTTTACGCGAGTCCATTGGTGGTACAAAATTAGTTAAATGTATACAATCTTCAAGAAAATATTGTTGAACTGGATATGAACGACCTGGTACTTCAATAACTGGACATTTATTGAAATAATTACTGAATAATGTCGTGTCAATTGTCGCTGACATAAGAATAATACGCAAATCTGGATATATGTGTATCATATCACGCAATAATACCATAACAAAATCGGAATTGACATCACGTTCGTGAATTTCATCAACAATAACGTGAGAAACACCGCGTAAACCACCCTCCAATTTTCTTAACAGTACGCCAACAGTGCAGAACATTATTGCGGCATATGGTCGTGGTAAACAGGATTCAAATCGCACTGAATAACCAACTGATTGTCCAAGATTTTCGCAACGTTCTGCAGCGACACGATCAGCAACTGATACCGCTGATATTCTTCGCGGTTGTGTTACTACGATACTACAATAAGCGCCTTGATCTGATGCAATATAATCATCAAGAATAAATTGACATACTTGTGTTGTTTTACCACAACCAGTATTACCACGAATTATTATTATAGGATTGTCATTAATTGCTGCCATTATTTCGCTTTTACGTGCGAATACTGGTAATGTTGAGCGTTCTTTTAGACTACGTTGCAAATCAGTGTCTTGTTTCAATCGCTCGCTTTGATCGTTCATCATGTCGGTGGATAATTTATCTAATGGAGTTGTTGCCAATGGTCCTTCATCGATATTGCAACCGATCCATGGATTCCAGTTTGGTTGCGGTGGTGACCAACTCACTACACCTGCTGCTTGTGGTACTGATGATATAAAATCGTCCAAGACGTGATCTGTCACGAGGGAAATTCCTGGCGTGCTTGGTGTCTTGGAATCCGGTTCGGAGTCGCTGGGTATTTGTAACGGTGGAGGCTGAAAGAAATTTTAATAATGAATTGTTTTTTCACGGATCCAAAGGATAAATTACATTTTTTCTTCTATTTAATTTGTAAAATATTACCGTAGTTTTTTTTACATCCACTGGTGAGATATCCAATGCTTTGAGTAAATCATAAATTTCATTTCCCAAATCATTTGAAATTTTAACTGGATACGCTTTCATTTGTTCGCTATTTTTTGATTTTTTTAAAGTACCATTGAACGCTTCAATCACACCAAGATGATATAATTGTCGTACAATTGATAATGCACAACTCTTTGACGCTGTTTGTTTATTCGATCCCGTTTCACGACCAGTAATATCTGCAAAAAACAAAAATATAAATTATTTTTCCTATTCTTCATTAATGGATAAAAAAGAAGGGATATTAAATAAATATTTCCAATAAATTTCACTCACTTCTTCCCAATTGTTTAACCGCAATCGTCATATCAGCCATGAAACTCCTGCATCACCAACAAAAATAATCATCAACATCGCTAACAATCAACTTTTTTCTCTCAAGCAAAATAATAATTAAAAAATAAAAGCATAATAAACAAACAAACAGTAGATAAAAATCAAAAATGAATTGAGAATTTCAAACTTACCAATTGGTATAATATCCAAGACCACCTTGGAGTACACAATTAATTTTTTTTATCCCCATGTTTTTCACTTTCTTTTATTCATTCTCGTTTTCAGCATGTAATAAATAACCGATGTCAATATTGAATATTCTCAATAAAAACTTCGGTTTCAATTACACTATCTTGTATGATATTATTTCGTTTTTTTTTTTTTTATTCTGTTTCATCAGTGCTTAATTCATGTATACTCTATAAAATGTATTCACAAAAAAGCGATACAGATCCCATTGCCCACTGTTTCTTCTATTTCCACTCACTTTTCATAAATATATTTTAGTGTACTCCAAAATAGTCTTGCTAAATACAATTGTGATTGTGAATGTACCAAAAATATTGTACCTAGTGTGATCAGGACCAACTGGTGTATATTTATAATCAGTATTGATTTTATTTGTTTGCATAAATTGATGTAATTTTGATTTAGCATTTTCAATTGTCCAATTGCCGTGTATTCCAGCATTAACATCAACATCTTCAGCCTCTTCGACTTTTTTTTGTTCAGCAATACGATCAATATAAGTATAATTTGATTGACCACGATCATTGTATGCTCTGTAAGCTTGACCAATGTCATTAGGTCCCATTCCATCTTCAAATACAGATCTTGATGGTGTGTTTGGAATTTTATCATTTGATGATTGTGTTGGAGTTGATATAGACGCTGGTATATCACCCGGTACATCTTTACCATTAACATGACCCGCTCGTACTAAATAATTGATAAAATCACGTGATGCATTTGCTTGTGCATCTTTTTTATTTGTTGAATTGCCAGCACCGACATAATCAAATCCAGTTACGCGCAATTCACATAGAAAACGTTGACGATGCTTTGGACCTGTAAAAAAATAATTAGATTTAGTGGCAATGAAATTAATTAATGTTAATATATTAACAAATATTAAATTATTTATTTTACAATTTGCGGGTTAGGATATAAATTTTATATACCTGTTGGCCTGACGTCAAATTGTGGTTCTTTTGCATTTTTTGTGCACCATTGATGTAGAAATGATTTAATATCTCCCATTTCAAGGATTTATATATATGAATACAATAAATAAATAAATAATAATGGCGGAAATAGATGTTTGAAAATCAGCTTTGATTTATACAAAATTGTTTCCGGACGCTTTTACATTCGTAGAGCTCGCAGATCAGTTCTCAAATAATTTTTTATTCATTTGGCGACACTGTTATGTAGTTATTATATTGGTATTATTGCTTATCCACGCCATTTTTTATTTATTTTGAAACATAACCTCAAATTTTCCGACCAAAAATGTTGCCATTTGTCGGTAAACTCGTTAAATTGTTGTCTTGTTTGAAATAGTGGGTAATGTAGGTAACATCATGAAATTATATACGTTATTGGACGAATCGAAGGTATTGTTGATGCGAACAAAGTTAAAACAACAAAAAATTGTAGAAATATTTCGCTTTCTTTTATTTATTCCAGAGAATTATACTGCGGCCAATTGACCGACAGCCACACTGCCAATATTAAATGAACAATAATATAAAACACATGAATAATATATCAATCATAAAATAATTATTAATGATTTGATTATTGAACTGGAACGGATTTATTTATTCATGGAAATTTTGTTATTATATATGGCTCAAAGCTAAAAAGATAAATGCATATTGATAACTAATTGCTCGGATAATAAATGATTCAATTGTATGTAGGTCTGGTGGACGTGCAGGAAGCCACGAATTTGAGAGCAATTTTTTTCTCATTAGAATACCAGTTGATGGATATGAGAGTTAAGAGATCTATGTGGCGGACGTGACAAACGACACGGATTTCAGGCTCAAATAATTTTCTTTCAACTGATTACGAGTCAAATATATTCAACAACAACTACAACTGCATTATTCAGAAAAATCTGGGAACAAATATTGGTACAAAACAAACGATATGAATTATAATAATAACATAAACATAATAATTAGGTTCAATGAATCAAGAATAATTAATTAATTCTTATTACTAGAGAACCAGTTGAATCAATAATTAATGTTAACTGTTCGTCATGAATATGAAATCCAACTGCTGTTGGAAAATTATTTATATTCCTAGCAGTAATAATTTAAAACGAAGAGGGGGAAACAGCTTGGTTAAGTAAATAAAAAGTATCTGTCGTAATATAATTTCATAGATCAACTCTGACAATATTTAATCAGCAAAAAACTCATCTTTAGAATTTATAATTTATTAGGTCATCAATTTGACAATATTAACTGCTGCAATTCTATTATTTCTTATTCTATTATTAATTCGTTTCAATTTGAATATTAAATTAAACAATTTTTATGAGATTGTACTCATAACGAATTAATCACAAGAAATTTATTCTCAATTCAATAAACATAGCTGTTTAAAATTATATTACAAAGTAATGTGATTCAATAATACTATTGGACGTAAATTTATTCCAAACAAATAACTATTGTTTCCTACTAACAAAATTTTGTCTGAGAATTTATTAAAGTATATATAAATATATATATATACATAACTAAAAAAATATCTTGATAAGATAGAAATTATCAATGCTTTTGTGAATCCCCTGAAGAATAATAAATAAAATAAATAAAATAAATAATATTAGAAGCAACTGGACTGAATACAACCACAACTAAATAAATTATAATTACCAATTTTTTCTCACAACAATAAATAACATTATACTTTATATCTTTTGAAAGAAACTCAAAGAAAAAATAAGGGTATAAGATTAATCTTCATGTGTTATCCTTTCAAATGATAAATTACATGCCATTAATTTTTTCTGTTCCAGGATATACAATGTAAGTGCCCTCAACTGTAAATGCCTGTAGTAGGGATATATAAAGGTCGATGTAAGAGCAGTGAAGCCAGTCATTTTCACTCTAAATATCACAGAGAATAGTCGTAGATAAATTTTGACTATATATGTGTGTGTGTTTGTCTGTCATTAGTATTATTTAACCAATCTTTTTTGACTACAGTGAGTCAACGAAATAGATACCAAGTTTGATTTTATATTAGTTGATCGAGATTGGTTGAACATCATCCTTCAACAACTAAGCGCACGCGTGGGCGGTGGAGGTCACACGTGCCTGCTTTATTCATTGATTGTTTGGCGAGTGATCAACGAAATATTTTGCTGAAAAAAATAAAAAACTTAGAGTGAGAGAGTAGCGTCGTTCGTTATTACATTACAGATGTGTAGAGCACCTTGACACATAAATCTTCGCTGAAATAAATGCTGGTAAGTTGCAATGATAAATAATAATATTATTTTATGTTTAATTTTGTTTTATTCATTATGAAAAATAAAAATTATTTACGTCATGATTTCTTCAAATATTCAATATTATTTATATTGTTCTTGTGATAATGATGTAATAAGTCATTAGTTTGCATTATGTATCACGCATATGGTAAATTGAATATTAATCATTGGGGAAAAAAAATTGGCCCAGTGGAATTTTAGGTTAGTTTTAATGAATTTAAGTTATGTTAATTATTCAGAATCATTTTTTTTTTATGTTGATTTATTGAATATTACTTGTTTTTATTGGGCAATGCAAGAAAATATACATTTTCGGCCACAACCTTCAAATTTATGATTTATTTTCGGTATTCATAATTCTCGTGAACATGATGTAAGAATTCTGTAATATTATGTATGAATATATTGTTATTTGGCTGTAGAGAACGAAAGAGGATATAAATAAATATATATTTGAGTATATACTGGGGAAAATGAAAATAACTTGGGAGATTATTTTTTTTTTATCTATTAGAGATTGGTTTTGATTCATTGAAAGGAGAAAGATGATAAAACAGAGATCAATGACAATGACATTGCATGCTATTTATATTGAACTTGGAAGCTTGTTAGAATCGAGTTCTCTTTCATTAGCATGTATATACTCTCATGATTAATTAATTAATTAAATAATTAATTAATTAATACTTCTGTTACATGAACAAAAATAAAAATGATTTACCTTGAAGAAATTTTTATCATTCATAACCTAAGAATTTATTAATATTTTGCTATATATATTCATAACTTTGGAAAAAAAGACGTAATCATTTGTTAACATAACTTGTAAATTATTAAAATTGTAGTTCGGTTTGGGGAGCAGGAGAAAAATACAAAAAAAATATATATTATTATTATAATAATAGTCATATGACTTTCAAAGAGATGATGTAATAATTTTGTCTGTATTTATATACTTATTTTCTATTACAGATTGGCGGTAAATAAATAAAACGAACAAGAATAAACATCATAATCAATAACAATGGTTGTACAAGACATGCTCAATGAGCCAACTCAGATGGATGCAATCATCGGAAGATTCAAAAAAAATCCCTTTCTATCTGTTGGTATGTATATAACAAAAAGTAGGGAAGAAAAACCCTGAACAAAAGATATTACGTAATTTATTTGAGGTCATATATTGTACATTGAATTTTAATACAAATATATTTATATAATTTTCTATTCTTTTATTCTTCTATAAACAGGTTGTGCAGGTTTTCTTGTCGCCGCAGGAGTTGGTGCTTACAAATTCAAAACACGACCAAAGAACATGAGTGCAGGTTCATACATAGTCCAACTTCGTGTTTTCGCCCAATCTATAGTTGTTGGTAGTTTAACTGTTGGTATGGTATACGGAATGTTTAATGACTATGTACTGAAGAAAAAAACTGATTGAAAATCCATATTAATTTAATTAGAATTATGGAAAGAAGAAAAGAAAAGAAAATACATAACCCAATTAATTTCAGGTTATGTTTTATCAATCAAATTCTATTGTGATTTACTATTCGTCTATATTTTCATACGGGTAATATTCCTCTCCCATTTCGGTTTATTATATTAGAAAATACCATTAACATATTGTCATGTAATACATCATTTCATATTAAATTATTATTTAATAGTGATATTAAATAGTAGACAATGATATAGAATGTAAAAAAAAAGCTTATGTAAGAAAGAGAATAAAGTATAGTTTATTGTAATTATAAAAGAATAATTAATGAACTAGCTATATTTATTGAGAATATATTTCCAATATGAATCAAAGCAATCAGAGAGATTGCGCTCTCTCCATTTCCCCAATCTATCTGTCTCTCTTGCTATCGCTTTGACAAAAATTGTCATTCGGAGTTGTTCGGGATTTCTGGGTAATGCAACCATTGAGACAAAAATGGCGGAGCAAGATGATAGAACTCAATTACCACCTGGTTGGGAATGCAGATATGACATAAGAAGTGGCCGACCGTAAGTTTTTATTAACATTAATATATATTGTTCACATATTAATAATTAATAATTCAATGATTATTGGAGTTAACCTACAAATCACGCCCATTTAATTATGTTTCAATGGTTGATTGCGCATTCAAACACTTCGCATGAATTTTCTCCACCCAACTGTATACACTGCGAAGAACCTTATTTTTTTTTTATGAATGTTTATTCGGGTTAAATATTACCTATAAACAAATGATGATGTGTTTAATTAATAAACATTAATTAAATAGAAAACAAAATGAAATATGATTCAAAGATGGCATTAAATATTTCCGTTGAATTTGCGTCGTGTTATATGATTATTAATATTTATTTGTTCAATATTAATTGGTGTATTGGTAATAGGTTCGATTAATATCCACCAATTTTGTTTATTGAAATTGTTTCCGCGTTACAGATACTTTATCAATCACTTCAGCAGAACAACAACATGGGAAGATCCAAGAGTGCGATACTGGCAATATGCTCAGTATGTTCAAGCACAAAATTCAATAGCAACGAGTTCATCGTCAACAGGAAACTCGCAAGAAGCGATACCAATGCAAGTGAGTATGAAATAAAAAATAAAACAAGAAGTATTTCAATGCAGAATAATCACAAAATCAATATTAGATTTATTATACAAACTAAAAAATTGTGTAATTAATTAATGATCACTCGTATTATAAAATTAATTGTACGTTCAGTGATCTCTATGCATGTGGAAAGTGCTCAAGATATTGAACTGTGGATTATTTATTTATTCGTATAATATTCACAACAAATATACAATGCAAAAAAATCAATCATGATTGTCCATAAATACACGCTGCAATATTGGAATTAACTACGTATAATAAGACTGGTGGAGTTATTGGTGGTGGAAATTTCGTGTACACTGCAACACATCGTGCACCACAAGTTTATCCAAGCCCATCACCATATAATAGTCCACAACCTGCATTTTTACCGCCAAGTTCGCAGGTAATGATTGATTTCCAACGATTGTGTTATGGTAGATTGGATTTGTAGTAAAACTTGTATCGAGTCAAAGAAGCAAACTGTTTCCGCAATACAATAATAAACAAATACTCTTGAAAAATTATTATCTCTCTACCTTTAATTTTTCCCATGATAATTCATCGTGCGATTTTTTTTCTGCGAACCATTTCTCTGATTGTGATTTATTCCCCATGTGTTTTAAATTAACAAATGATCAATGATTGATCAATTTCCCCCAATAAAACAATCGTTAATATCAATCGAAATTTAAGTGTGATAGTTTTTTTTTTAAAATACAGTTGCATTGTAGTGGACATGAACTCATCAGGAAAAATCCAGGACTCAATTACGAATTATTCCAATACCATTATTAAATGTACAATTAAATCATTCTTTTATCTACGCTCAATCTTATTTACTTTTTATTTTATTTTTATTCTTTGTTCATTTTTGTCTTTGTTGTCAATTAGGATTTAAAAACGCCAATGTCAACGCGATCAATGAGTGCAACGACCAATCAATTTGGTGAAATGACAATAGGATCACCAACACCAGTGAAAAATATTGAGACTTGTTTGTCACAGAGCAGTGACATTGAGATACAAGTGGCAAAAATAAATGCAATATTTCCAACAGTATCGGACACACATATTCGGCTTTTATTGAAAAAGTGAGTGATTACTTTAATCATTTATTTTTTAATTTACATTCATCAATGATACAATAATATATTTATCATGTTTAATATGGTAACTTTTGTATATAACAATTTATCTCTTCAATTTACCTCACAATTTACTAAACAAAATCTTTGGATAACAGACTTTGGATTTTTTTATTGATGCTATTCATTATACTAACAATTGAATTAATTAATTGGTGCGCAAGTGCTTAAATCAAAAGCTAATACCAAATTATACATTTGTTATTTGAATTTAATATTTAACCTTCTAAACCCGTTCATTTTCTTATTTCATTATTTATATTGATATTAATGCGCTTTGGATTCTCAATTGAATTCATAGTTTTTTTTAAATGCAATTTGGGCTGTGAATTTATAATTATTAATCAACTTCTCACAATTAATATATTTATTCAAGTTATTGTTGTTTATTATTGATGATAAACGAATTTTTTTGTCAATTGTTTTATAGAGCAGAAAATTTTTGAACATTGAGATGAATAATTTATCGCTTAGCACACAAACTTTCTGCACATTTGCCAGCACGTTTGGCTTTTATGATCAATATTTTGATGGGTGAAAAAACAGAATTTCATTAATTTTTGAGGGTCATTGGCTTTGTTGTTGTGTATTGAAATCATTTGAAGATGAATTGTTGGAGTGAATTTACTGCCAATAAACCTGTTGTTGTCTAATAATTGACAATCATAAAATATATGCAATTAAATATTGCTTGAATCACTGAATTATTACATTTATAAAATTGTTATACAAATACTAAAAGTCTAAATGGACTTGTAACGGGTTTAGAAGGTTGTTAATGTTGAATAAAATTCAATAAAATATTCATGCTGCACCAATACGTTAATTTTATAATTTCTCTTAGCTTATATTAGTGCAAAGTTCTTTAGCAAATATATTACAGATACCATAACAGACCGGCATTGGTAGTGAGCGCACTACAAATTGAGAAGAATCCACTTTGTGCGCCTGGTCCATGCACACCCGTTGGCGTACATTCAAACTATTCAATGCCGAGATGGCGTCTACCAGCACACGCAATACACGCTGCTATCACATTGAGTCCACCGCGTGGGGCACGGCCAGCCCCAAACTCCCCAAAAATGAAACTTAGGTTTTATTGCAATTCATTGTTTTACAAATTGTTTATTCATGAGAGACAATTTAATTTATTATTCTCATTTCTTTGAATAGAAAGAAAACAAAAAAAGAATATATATTTATCGAGCAAATTGTTGCTTAGAATTATTTATTTATATTGTAGAGAATATATATTTATGATTTTATTTTGATTTAGTTTGATTTTTGGGTTGTTTCTCTTATTTTTTATCTTTTTATTTCAGTTTCTTCATCATTATTTCTGTTTATTTTATCGAGGATTGATTTACGTTGACGAAAAAAAAAATAAATATATAATTGCAGATAGGTCAGTTTCATTTGATGCGATCATACTTTTGTTTATTTATTTGTTTAGTTATTTATCTGACTGTTGGATTTTTTTTTTTTTTTTTTCGTTGTAGTTTTCAACAGGTTCAACACTGTGACAGGTTTGAATAAATAAATTTGACGAATTTTCTTTCTGGACGATTTAGTAGCGTTGGTTTTGATATAATTCATAATTTCGTGTATCAATAATCACATGGATTAAAAGAATTCACGTGAATCATTCAAATTATCGTTGTTCTCTTCAGAAGAACTTCAAAAAATAAAATAAAAGTAACACTAAAAATTAAATTCTCTTGTCCTGTCACAGTGGAATTGCTGCTCTTTGTAATTAAAAAAAAAAATCAACTATCACAGATGTTTTATTTAAAAATATATATCTAATCTTCAAATACATAATATAAAATGCATGTTGAATCGCTTGGTACTAATAATATTCGTGGGCAAGTAATTATTAATATAATTTGTGTACTAATATCAAAAAATTTAACTCTACAATTTTTCATTTTTATTGTTCAATAATTTCATTCAATTATTCAGTATCGTATTCATTATTATTCGTAATGAAGCATGAAATTGTTTCACTATCAGCAAAAAATCTCGACAAATTTTTAATTTATAAAGATGAAAAAAAAATTCTTAAAAACGGAATTGTTCAATTCAATTGAATGGAAAGAAAAAAACAAAAACACGAACAATAATTCGTAGACATTGTTGTTTAATTGCAAGTTTATGCACTGTAAATAATGATCGAACGTTGATATTATTAATTGGTCAACGATAAAAAAAATTTTAGACACAATAATAAAATAAAATATTTACATTTATTATATATTTATATATTCAGGTACCTGAAGAATGTATTTCCAAAAGTTGAGGAGACATTATTGCTCGATATATTAGAACAAAGTGATAACAATGTTCAAAAAGCATCGGAGAAACTTATTGAACAAGGATATGAAAAGAGAAATCCAACTGCTCCAAGTAAATCAAATATACGTTCTAAAGATGATCTTCCAGTGCCAAAAATTCAAACTGCACCGACACCACCACCCCGAATGAGAAGTATTGAGGAGAAGAATAAAAGTATGACAATTATAATTATTAATTAATTAACAGCAGGGCTTGAAAAAAAATAAATTCACAAGATTTAAATAAACTTTTGCTTTCCACATCTTCAAAAATATTAAATACTAATGAAACATTTTATCTTTCACAGTAAAGTTACGGTTGTTAGAGAAATATAAAGTTGTACCAGAGCGTGTCATAGCACTGGCAATGGACAGTGTAGATTACGATGAAGAACGTGCAATTCATATCTTAAATATTATGGTGGCAGAAGAATCAACACAAACACTTCATACATCAAGCAGTCTTAGGTAAATAAATAAATAAATAAATTTAAATACGTTACAATCATTAATTGAAACCAATTCTCAATCTTATTTATCAATTCATAAATTTTTTTCACTCTTCATTGACACATTTATCCATCAATTAATATTTTCTATTTATTATTTTTATTTGTTTTCTTTGTTAAACAGTAGCAGAAGTGACGACAGAAAGGACAGTCCACCGATAACTGAAGCGATAAGAATGACTGCATCGCCAATAAAAAAAATAATTAAGGACAGTGAAAATGAAAAGGCAAAAAGATCAAAGAATAAAAATGAAGCGCCTAAGTAAATAACAATTCAATTTAAATTGGATAAATATTTCTATCGTCCTTCACTTTTGTTTTATTCATTACAATTTTTTGTTGATGAATTATTTTTATTGCAGGATATCAAGAGGTACCAGCACTACTGAAGACACTGAATACAAGTCGTATAATTTTGTGAAATCAATTGGTGCCAATTGTGAATTGCCAAAGGGTCCAAATAATGATTTACTTTTGTGAGTAATTTATTTTTCATATTTTTTCTCCGCAATTGATAAATTATTGTTAAATATTCCCTCATTTATATACTCTATTAATTCAATTGTTTTTATTAACTCTCTATATAGTGAATGTATTTTTTATATTATTAATAATTAATATTTGTCACTATTCATTTGTATTTTTATTTTATTCTTCAGGCCTGATTATGCCCCGTGGTCTGGACCAGATCCATCTTTGTTATCGAAAGAATCAAACAAAGTTTCATTGGCAGTTGGACGTGATTTATCACTCGTTTCTGGCAGTCGTAATAATGCCAAAGGTGCTGATACATCATTACGTAAAGGACCATTGCGTGGTCTTGCTCAAGGCTCAATATACTCACAGAGAAATGCAGCAAACACCGAGAGTCGCGGTAAATGAAACATGTGCAATTGTTTTTATATTAACTACTGAATTATTCCAATTATTTATTATTATTACGTTTATTATTACTGTATATTGATTTCTGTTGGTTGAATCGACGGAGAAATATTATTTCAAACTATTTTTATTCAGCTAACAAACTTTGAAGCAAATATTTTTGTTACTTTTATTTTACGGAATTGAAACAGTGTTGGTGAATATTCTTTTGCAAGGGCAATTTTTTTTTACTATCATTTCTCTTTATCTATTTGACATTCCAAATAGATGAATAATGCAATATGCATTAATATATTTTGCTCTGATACATTGCAAAGTACGTGAAAAAAAAAAATCACGTAGCTGATTTTAAATAGCACGAAAACAAAAGGTTGAATGAAATAATTTTTTTATATTTATTTTCATTCAATTATTCATTATTTTCTTCGCTTCACTGTTATACAATTAATTGTCACGTTTTATCATTGTTCTTTGTTGTGTTGTTTCAAATTGATTATTAATTAAGAATAATTATGAAGGAACTTTTTACAAAAGTCATTAATATTATTGAAAGAAAAGTGTGAAAGAAAGAGATGATTTTTATCATGAAAAAGTTTCTAATTGTTGCGCTGGATAAATTAACATGCGAGTAACGTTTCCGTCTTAAACATATCTACAACATCTGAATTTCCAATATTCAATCTGAATAGCAATTAATCCTTATTTGCTAAGGATAATAAACTAATAATATTAAAATTAATATAAGTAAACAATTTACTAAAAAAAAAAAAAAAGTTACATGTAATTTGATCCCGCAAAATTATTTAACGTAGTTCAATTACTTTCTTCATGTTTTAATGGCTCTCCAAAAATATTCCACCATTTTTGGTCTCTTAATTATTAATTTTGTTTATGTTTTCTAACGGAATATTTATCAATATATATATATATAAATATATATATATATATATATTGTTTATTATCAATTATTTGGAAACTATCAGCGTGTTTTTTAGGTTAAGTATTTCAAGATTTATGATAAAAGAAAAAAGCCAATGTATTATCCAATTAATCAGTATTAAAATTTTTTCGTCTCATTATTATTAAGAGAAATAATAATTGAACGATTAATAATTCGTCGCAACATTATCGAGAACGAAATAAATAAATAGATGAATGTGTCCACTTGCGTCCTGAATTACAAGAGAAATAAAAGAGCTCAAATCATGCATGCTCTCTAACTTGACATTAATTAAATTGTAAACGTCCTCATGCACGTAATAAAAATAATAATCGTAGACGAAAAAAAAGATAGAAATGAAAAAAGAGTATTAATTACAAACTTAAATGTGCCATAAGTATATTATTGTACAGATGTATTTTCATATAGCTTCATCCAAAAGACAGAAAAAAAAAAAAACAAAACGAAGAATACGAACACGAGAAAAAAAGAAAGAAAGAAAGATAAATAATCCTGCCTTTAACAGAGAATAGACATAACCAGAAGAAAAATAAAACATTCAAATAAATAGCAAGAGGAGGGAAAAAAAAAATAATAATTAAATAAACAATGATATACCAAACAATTGTAACCTTTTTAAATATGTGAATAATACTGAAGTAATAATTGATGGGCTGTGGCTGAGACGTTAGTTGAGAGCTATTTTTATAGCTTTTTGACTATTGATTGAAACTTAATGAACGATGAAAATAATATATTTTCAATATATTTTGAGTAAAAACCATTGTGCGCGCAGATTAGAAGAGGAAATGTAGCATTATTAGAGACAGTGGAAGAGAATTAGTAAAGAAAATTAGCCAGAAAGAAAAAAATGAACGCTTGATTTTTGTTGCCAATATACAATATATAATATCTCTTCGCTAAATAATTAATTTTTCCTTCTTACTTGTTATAAACAAACTCCTACACTCGAGCGACAATCTCTGCAATAGTTTGTTAATAATTAAATGGTAGCTTGTTGCTCATGAAAAGAAACAATATATACGTGTCGATTTTACAGTGCGATACAGTGAATAATGATCACTTTAAAAACCAAAAGAAACAACAATTAATGAGAATAATAATACATTGATTACTATAGAATTGCAGCTTTACTCAATAATCCCGTCGCAAACGTATCTTCCATTAAATAATTAGTATTAATTCATCAGATTTTTTGCCAAAAAAGAAAAAAGAAAATATATCAAACTTTTGTGACAATGCAAATGAAAAAATAATAATCCGACACTTTTTATCTCGACGAATTAATTAATTAAACAATCAATTATTTATTTATTTCATTAGTTAATTAATTAATTGATATGTGAAAGCATATGAAAACAAAACTGTACAATTTAAATGTTCATTGTACAATTGTTTATTCAATGTTTTTTCGCTAATTAAATTTGTTATTATTCATAATATAAATGATAATATTTTCATGTTCAATTATAGATTGAAACAAATTGTATTAATTCATTGAGTGCTGTATATTATAATTACATTATTAATATTGTCATGAATTCATTGGAAAACAGAGAGAATATGAAAAAATCATATATACAAAATAAATTAATTGGCAAATTTGTTTGCAGGTAATTAAATAATAATGTATTATCATAGACGGATTAAATTATTTTTCACAAGTTGAAATGAAATAGGGAAAACATCGTTGATGTTTTATTCCTTTCTTCTAATTTTTTTTTAGAGCCAAAAAATATATTTAGATATTGCCAATTTTAGTCGATAAAATTGTTGGATGATTAATAATGCAGAGGAAAAGAAGGAAATAATCACGCTGAAATGAAATTACATTCTTAGATGACAAAGCTTGATGACAAATTCAATTTCATCAAATTAATTAATTGAATAAAAAAGAAAAGATAAATAAATACGTAAATATATTTGTGTAGTAGATTAATATTATTATCATTATAGAATTTAGAATGAAATATTTGTCTCAAGACTTTATTAATAATTAGATATTCAAGTGATCTGATAAAATGTATTACTAGATAATTCAACAATTAAATCAATTAATATATGTATGTATTCTCCTCAAATTTATGCCAATACATATCTGTGCAATAAAATCATCTGTATTCAAATGAAATGAAATAAAAATATCTAACGTGTAAAAATTATTTATATAACATCCTCACATTGTTTAGATGAAGTATTGAGAGGGATTTATTGCCGTGTAAATTTCATTTTCATTAGTATATGTAATAAAAGATTTTTTTATCCAACAAACTGAACAAGATGATGATGAAAAAAAAATAATAACTCCGTGAGATTATAGACGATACTATTCATGAATAAAATTTTTCTTTCTATCTCAGACCAATCAGGTGGACGGAATCAGGTACAAATTCCAATATATATTCCATGCAAATTTTAAATAAAATTATTCATCGATATATACACTGATGATAATTATTCAGAAATAAATTAAATATCCTTTGCAGTTTTTTCACCATAAATTTCATCAAAATTCCCAACGTTGTTCAAACTCCATATTGAAATTTTCACAAACAAAATGAATAATATTAAAATTGAATTTATTCAAGTTCAATATACGAAGTTAAATAATAAAAATCAACATGCCTCCAAATTAGAAATAATACGTTCAAAATTACAGTTTATTAACTCGTGTTACGTAAAAATTATATTTCAATCAATATAAATATAATTCCAATTAAATTCACTACTTCACGCGATAACATTCAATAATATTTATTGACATATTGTTTCTGTACACTTTTTCTTTCAATACAAAAAACGAGAAAAAGAAAAAAAAAAAATAACGTATCAATATTTGATGAATTATTCATTGTTGCATAATCATTCTTATCCAAATTGATTTATTTCAACCGACACGACGACCACTGTAATTTCACTTAGCAACACATTAAAAAAAAGAGAAAAAAAAAAAAAGACCTTCCATCTATCTAATTTCACAATATACATACCTATATAATAATCGGTTAATCAATTATTAATCTTGGTCCACCCGAGACAATCTTGAAAATAACATCCATCAACAAACTAAAAGAAAACAAAATAAAGAAATATTATCTAATTTTTTTAAAATATTTATTTGTATTATCGCTTTTGTATTTTTGTTTTCTGTTTTTTTTTCTTTTTTTGTTTTTGTTTTTGTTTTTTTTTTTTGTTTCGTGTCATCAATGCACTCAAATATAGAACGTGAAGTCAGTAATCTTAGAATTTTTATTTAGTACTAAAAACACACTGAGTAAAGAAAAGAGAAAAAAAAATATATATATATATATCGATCAATTAATCTGCTTAATTAAATGACGAAGAAGAAACAAAAAAGAACCGGCGAAAATTTACACTTTGAATTCTAAATTCATATTTTGTTTTTCGCATAACTTTTTGCATATTTTTTTTTTTTTTTTTTTTTTTTCCCCTCAAACAAATTCTTGCATTTGATATACAATCCTTCATATTATTCTTTCCCACTCATATTTTTCACCATCGTTCAAGCTAATTCATCATTCTTAATATTTATACGTTCAGTTGCAATCGAAATATTAATTTTTATTTTGCTGTATTTATATCTCTCATTATTCCACGATAATATTCATTCGTTTTTTTTTTTTTTTTTAACAGTCTCGTAAGCTCAGCGGCAGAGTCTTTATTATTCACTTGCGATCTTCTCTTTCATGTATGTCACTCAACTGAACTTAATTATCATTATCTTGATTAATTTAATAAAAATTCAATCATCAAGATTTTGTGAGAGTAAAAAATTAGCTGCAAGATTTTCATTTTTTTCACATGCAAAGTACGCTTGGAAGGCAAGATGTTCTGGGAAACCAAGCGCTTTCAACCTCTCTATTGCTTCTCGGTCTTGTGGCGATACTGGAATACCACCAGCGCTTGCACCGCCACCACCACCACCAATAACACCACCACCACCTCTACCACCCGAAGTAATTGCTGATGTTGGTGATGATGCCGGTGCACCTTGAGTATTTCCACCCGATGCGCCAACTGTAATAAATACAAATGTTATTTTTAAAATTATTCAAACAATAATTTACCATTCTATAAATATAGAAAAAAAAAGAAAAAGCACAAACACAGAATATATAAAAATAAAACTAACCCGGCTCATTGAGCATGCGTACAAATGCCTCTTGATTCTGCGAAATCAACTGTAACAATGCGGGATTTGATTGTCCAATTTGTTGCAATACTGCATTCAACAATTCTGGATTTTGTTGAATTACTTGACGCATTTGTTGAAATTGCGGTTGCGTGCGTAAAAATGCCAATGGATCCTGTCCCGGTTCATTAGTTGAATCACCAGATTCTGGTGGATCTTCAGGTGGATCTTCAAAAAGTTGAGCTGGTATACCAGTCAATAAATATTCAACAGCTCGATCGGGATTATTAAAACTCGCTCGCAATGCTTGTTCAACTTGTTCACGTTCATAACTAAAATAGAAATTATTCATTAATTTATTCATAGATATTTGGTAAAATTATTTAGTTCTTTGTTGTTCTGTTGCCGATGGCTACTCTCTAGTTTAAAATTTCCTGAATAATCAATTACTACATCTATAATGAGAAATTTCCCAAGAGAATAATTTATATCGGAAAATTTTATACGTATAAAATGAACGCTCAGTTCTTTCTTCAATTTTTTTTCTTTGACATAACTTTTCTTTCTCCAACCTTATACCTTACCCCATATCCATGATGTTATTAACCATTGTATTGTACTCTTCGCCCATGAGTAAAGCACTCTCTGGTTGACCTCTAACATCAACAGCAACATTTGGTGGCTGATCAGGCACTACCACAGGTCGTACAACAGCTGGTGTCGTTGGATTTGGAATTGGCAGAGTTGGTGGACTTTGATAAATTAAATAATGAAAAAATGATTAATCAACAATTAAACACTTTTTTTTAACTGTAAAATTCGTCTGACGATCAAATTAATTTCTTTGAATACAAAGAAATATTCTGCTCAATAATGTTGAATAAATTATACAATCTATAATAACATTTATTTAAATACCTTGTTGTTGGTTGTTCCTTATTTTCATCAGTTTGTTCTTCACTACTAGTACACCCAGCTACAACTTTAGGTTTAGTCACCATGACTACAATAAATTTTTTTTCGTCAATATTGTAGTCTGTTAATGGTTGATCATCCACCAGTATTTTACCTACGTAAAAATATAAAACAAAAATAATGATAACAATAGAAATAATAAAAATAAATGAGGGAGAATTCTTTTTTTGTGAATAATTTATGATTTCCGGTTTGAAATATTGTGGTGAGATATAATATTCAGATATGTTTTATTAGTGGACTCTGGTGGACTTGGTGGTAGTTAATTCGTGCACTCTTCTTTTCCATTTTTTTTTTTTTTTTTTTTCACGTATGCTAGAGATAGTTGAGATAATAGAGAAGAAAGTGAGGTTAATTGCAGGCTTCTTACCAGCGTATATCAATTTCTGATGTTGTGCAGCAAATCCTTTTTGTGCTTCAATTTTTTCTTTAAACTCTTTAACCTAAAAATAATTATGAATATGATAGTATATATATATTTGAACTAACAAATACACGTGTATGAATTATTTATGGTTATTAAAAAAAGATATTATTTACCGTTTTCGATGGATCAATTTCTATAGTAAATGTTTGTTGCTGTAAATTTTTCAATGTGATAATCATTTTGAATAACTAAATGATTTAATCAATGGTTGAATAATATATTGGATGTTAATTGTTGAATTTTTTTTAGAGAATATCTGAACGAAAAAAAAAATAATAATTTAAGATCGAGAGTAGTCTTGAAATAAATGTAGTCGCGATGAGTCGGCACTGAACGACCAACAAAACTCGCACGAATCGGTGTGAAATTTGGTGTAAGTAAAAATGTGTTGCGTTTATTCTAGATTGGTTACAAGTGGAATTGGAATTTATGAAATTGCAAATTACATATTGGCGATTGTGCTATTTACCGACTGTTCACATTTTATTTATGTATCGTTTCTTTTTTCTTTTTTTTTAATTGCATAACCCTAAAATGCTCTGCTCTTATGGTAAGTTAAGTATACTTTGATATTATTCTCTTTAATTATATCAATTATTTACGCATTTCCTGATCAAGTTTCATTATTGAATAGTAATAATCCACATATTTATATTTTTATTAAATTAAAATAGAATAAAAATGAAAGAAGAGCGCCATATTAAATGGCGTTAACCGATAGAAAATTTTTCTACTCTGTCGGTAATTCACGTTTTCTAACAAAGAAAAACTAAAACACACAGTAAAAATAGCAATCACACAATACACGTTCCTGAGAAAAATATACGTACACACCCACACCCATAAAAATAGATATAAAAAATTGGCCAGCCTGTCGGAAAATTGTGTAGCAAACTTCACAACAAACTTCTCTCACTCCCTCTCAGCTGGTCAAATAGAACACACACTGATATTACAATATAATAAACGAAATATCAAACAAGTAAATAAATAATTACACAAAAACAACCTCTCACTCTATCAATCCTGATTCTCAACCATTATTTCCTAACCTCAAAAAAGTAGAAAAAAAACCAATAAAATACCACAATTGAACCATATGAACAATCGAAACACTGGAATTGGACAGGTTAGGAATTCCAACATATTTGCAACAATACGAAATAGCATAATTATATATATATATATAAACATCAGCAATTCAGCACACGAATTTTTGTGTTGCAATTTAACTCATATACATATCCATACATACAACAATAATGAATAGTTTATTTATAAGTAAATCAAAAAACATATGGACATATATATTTCCAATTAAATTTAGTTTATCTTCGGAAACTTCTTCAATTAATTAAATCATATTATTGTTATAGGGGATAGTCACGTGACGTGTGCTATGGGTTTGGTCTCTTGCTAAAGGAAAGAGATAAAAATAACAGTAGTTGGGTATACTTTACACGTTTAACGTGTTGGATACTTGCTCGTTTGTCTTGTCTACTAGTGAATTAATTTTGGTATGATATGATTATTATATTCAATGACTGAATCAAATGTTATTCTATTAATATTCGCATACCAAAAGAATTACGTAATTGTTTTTCCACAGGAAATATAACCTACAATTATATATAATTGTTACTAATTTAAATTTATTCCTACTATATTTCTACTTTTTTATTTTTTATCTTTATTGTTAACTTTTTCTTTTTGCCAAATACGGCGAGCAAACTTGTTTTCGAATATTAGAATATGTACACGATGAATGAGCATGGAAATTGAATTATTAAATGGACGATGGTATATATAACTAATTGAAAAGGTGAATTAATTATTTATATTGCAATAATTATTGTACATTAAATTTATTTGGATATAATTTATACCTCTCATGTATGATTCCTTTTCTTTGTACTTGTTATTCTCATTTATGGATTGTTTTATTTTGACCTAAATGCTAGAATTATTTTTTATCGATGACTGTGCATGGGAACATATGACAGATGTCAATTATTATTGGACGATTGTATTAACAATTGATCAAACTAGTGTATAAACAGTTGATATGTGAATATAATTAATAATTTGTGTCAGTACTAATTCTTATTATTACAGTGCATGAGTTTTAATTGTTGAAATTTATCAGAATTCGTGCAATATTTTGTTATTTTTATTGCTCCATAATTAAAGAAAAAAAAAACAAAGATGTCAAATAATATTTTATGAACGTTGAATAGAAGTAGGAGTATTTTATAAATAAGAATATTGAAGGTGAATTATTGTTGGAGCACAGTATTGGTAATTAATTCAAACAGGTTAATTAATATTCAATATGAGAGCAGGATTAATAATCTCCATGAAGGCTATTTACCATCTTTATGCACGATTTTCAATTGCAGTTATTCATTACCTTTCATATTATTTGTTGTGCTACATAATGCGAATGAAAATCGTATCGAATTATATAAGGTATTTATTAGAAATATTCTGTGGATGAATATCAGTGGGAATTTATTATTGTACAATTGTTGACAGAATCGGAGTAATAATTAATGAAAAACTGTAGATAAATATCTGATATATGAAAAGAATTGAATGTAAACATGATTATTTCACTGCATGATTTTTAATTCCACTCATCTACAAACACTTCTTTCTTCACTTTATTATTCACTGCAACAAAATGATTTCTTTAAGGAAAATATTGGAAGAATTTAATGAATAAAAATTACTCTGTATTTTTATTTTTTTCCAGACACAATTGTTGATCAAATGATGGACAGCAGTGAATATGAATTGGTACGAAACTTGACACTTCTATTTTTCTTCGAGCGTTTAATGGACAAAGGGGGTCCGCGTACACTTCACGATCTCAGTTGTCAATTTGGAGCAAAAGGATTCACAAAAGAAATGCGACAAATAGCGGGTGGTTCACAGAGTGGATTGCGAAAATTTTTAACTCAGTATCCAACATTATTTGTCATAAATGGTGATTATGTATCAGTTAATACATTTGAGCCAGTAATTGAAGAAGATGTTGGTATAAAAAAATTAAATAAACGCAATTATGCACAAGAAGCAGTTGAATATTTTACAAATAAACTTGTACAATATGGTGAAGGTGCTGAAGTACCAATTAAAAGTTTACTCGGACATCGTTCACAAGCTTCACCTGAAGTACGTCACATATCTGGCCAACATTATCGTGAATTTCGTGATTTTTTATTGCGATATACCGATGATTTTATTGTAACAGATGAAATTGTTAAATTAAAACAATTTGAGGGTATGGTTGGTGTACCATTTCGTGAATTAGAACCCGAATTACCAATTGATCAAGAAATGACAAAGAAATTATTGGATTTTTTCGTTGAAACAATTGAAAAAAAAGGACCAATGTCTATTGAACAATTATTAAATATGGTTGCGAATAAATTTCCAAATGAAATGTGGACTAATATGTTTACAACGATGCAAGATTTAACGACATTTTTAAAAATGTTTCCGGACGCATTTAATGTGCAAAAAAAATTAGTTTCACTTCATGATAAACCCAAATTGTCAATTGATGGATTAAATAAAATTGACAATTCTAATTCACGTGTAGATATCAACACAGAAACATCACGAAGTCATCGCAATATTAATAATAATACCAATAATAATAGCAGTATTGATATTGATAGCAATGTTAATGATAATTGTAATATAAATGATAATAATTATAGTTTACAAACATCGACAACTTCAACAATTGAACCGATATCGCATTCAATTTCAAATTCAATTGGTGATCAGGTTGATTATATTGAGAGTATTGCTGATGTTAATACAACTGTACCCATAGAATCAAATTATAGTTCACCGCCAATAAGTTTGCAACAGCAAACACTGAAACAGCGAATCAATACGCTTGTTATGAAGACAATTGCTGACAATACTGAACGCGATCGTAATTTACAAACTCCACAAATTGGTGACACGTGGAAATTAAAATTATTACAGCAGACAAAAGTTGTTGTTCATTTACGTGAATCAATTAGAATTATCGATGATATTATTAATTCAAAACCGTCATCATTATTGATGGATGGAAATGTTGTTGTGTCATTTGATTGTGAAGGAATTAATGTTGGTACTAGAGGTCAATTGACAATAATACAAATTGGAACGATGCATGGAAATGTTTATATATTTGATTTATTTACGTCGCCTAATCTTATTGGTGGATTAAAAAAATTATTGGAGTGTTCGACTGTCGTGAAGGTTTGTTTTATTATTGTTCGGAGATAATATTTCTCATTTTTTATTGAACGAAAGAATTTTGTTAATTATTTTTCTTTTGATACAGGTCATTCACGATTGCAGAAATGACAGCGTTAATTTGTACAATCAATTTGGTATAACGTTAAAGAATGTTTATGATACTCAGGTGAGAAAATGATTTAGTTGTGATATTTTTTTCATGATTAATTATATCAGAAAATAAATATTTTATCGTTGAAATATCATGGCCGGGATATAATGTTAAAGAAATTAATTATTTTTCAGTCGGCGTATGCAATTATTCAGTATCAAGATACTGGCAAGCCTGTGGATAAAGTTAAAAATGTAAATTTAAATACACTTTGTGAAGTGTACGGTGCACCGTGCAATTTATTAAAGGGACAATTAAGATATATTTATCGTAGAGATCAAAAATATTGGTCACGACGACCAATGTCACGTGATATGTTGATGTATGCGACCAGTGATGTGGTTGGTCTTGTGCCACATGTATACAATGCCACCGCCAAGTGAGATAATTTAATTAAAAGATTTATATTCTTTAATTATAAAAGAAAAAAAAACTTAATTAATTCTTCTGTGAGATGTAATATGTGAATTTCTTTTTATTCTTACAGATTAATTAAACCAGAGATGTTAAATTTATTTAATCAATTGTGTGAAGAGCAAATATTAATGCATATATCATCAGCTGAAATAAAAGCGCGAAAGAAGCAACGTAAAATGGAAACGGAAGTGATAGAATTACGTAAACGTGTGGAGGAATCAACGGAGAAAAATATTGTATTTACCAATCGTGAAATTAGATTATTACGTTATTTATCGCTTACAGAAGATGAAAAAGAGAAGTTAAAAGGCAGCTATAAAGTTGCGAAGAAACTTGAAAAATTAGAGAGTTTGAGTCACGATAAAAATGGAAGTAGTGATGATGAGGATGATGATGATGATGATGATGATGAAACTGAATATCCAAGCTTGGATAGCTGTGTCTCGGATAATTCGCCATACGGTAATCAAAACATTTTTGTTTATAGGGGTCTCGAAAATCCGCAAATTTACCCCAAATTTACTCCTAATTTATTAAATAATTCTCCATAATTTTAATTACAGATAGCGCACGATCAAAATCTGATCCGCCAACATTGACTGAATCAATGCAAATGGTAGATGAAATATTATCAGACGAGCAAATGGATCGGCTTGAAAGAATTGAAAAATTAGAAGCAATTTTATCATCAGCCATTGTTTCCACCACGGATAAATATAACTATGATACTACTGTTCATAATAATAGTGTTAAATGTTCGTGTTTATGCCATGATATTCCTCCAACACCAATGCAAAGTGAAAATATCATTGGAACAGACGTGGCATGTCAAACATTAAGTACAGGCGATATTGTCATAACGCGAATATTTTTCACTGACGAGGAAAAAGAACGAACTCGATTATTAAATTCGCCATATAACTAATCAAGTGTGCCTTGAAATTCGTTATCGAGTTGAAGCAATGTTATCAAAATAAATGGAAATGGAAAACAGAAATGAAATAGAATGAACAGAAAATACCATAATTCAATTTTAAATTAGATTCTAATGAATAAACAAATATATATATATAAATATATATTAATATTTTAACAATCTTTTAGTAGAATGACGATTACACCAATTGTAATATGTATAGCAAGAATTTAATATCTATTTTTTCTATACGAAAATTTCACACTGTTATCTTTTTATACTATATATTGTGACTGGTTATATGTGCTTTGATTCTGTAATAAATGATAATTTTTTAAATACGTTCTTTATTTTTTTGTTTTGTTTCAATATTGATTTATTGAGAAATATATTTTTGTTCATCTTCAGGATTGAATAGTTCGTTAAAAATGGTTAAAATCGTTATTTTCCAAATGGAAATAGAGCAAAAAAATAAATATTGTAAAATTACAATAGACATTGCTACTGCAAGTTCGCACAAATTCTATTATCAAATATATTTAATGCTGTTTTATTTTTAAAAATGACGAATTATTCCCACCAACATGGTAACATTTGTCAACATTATCAGAAATACTCCACAGAATTATCAATAATACAATTATTAATCTGAAAAATTTATATTTCATATTTTACAACCCGAGTGAGTCGTGTCGGAGCTATAAAAATAAATAATAAATAGAAGACTATAAATGCTCATGTAGAGTGTCCAACAAACATCACACTTAACTTCTACAATTTCGAATCAAGTCAAATATAATTTTACAAAATATTCTATCGAAACAATGAAGATTTATATAGAAGATTCATCATTGCTCTTATTGGCATTTGTTTTCATTCCTTATGTGGTGTATGGAAATGCTATTGATAAGTCTATTAAAGAATCCAACTCTATTACCACCAAAAAAGAGTCATCACATTCAAAGCGCGAATTACCAATTCAACTTGAACCATTAAAATCAACTGTTGCAGATGCTTCAGGAATAATAATTGGAACACTCAATGATGGCTTGAAAAAAAGGTCAGCAAATGAATTGGAGAAAGAATCAGGTGCAGTTAGAATTGAAAGAAAACGTCGAATGTTCGGAGGTAACAGTGAAGAATCTGTGGAATTTCGTCCACGTGGACGAAATATAAACCCAAGTCATCGACGTGGAATGATTGGAAGACCAGGGACAGTCTATGCCCAACTAGATTTACCCAAATTTAGTAACCGAATTCGACCATCTCCCAACTCTGATGTAGATTATGCTGAACTAGATTACATCAAGTCGGGAAGCCGTGATCCTGAAGTTCTAAGAGCATTAAACGCAAGAAAATTCGATGATAGTAGCAGTTCTAGTAGTGGATCTGCTGAACCGGATTTCGAACGGATGAGAAAGGAATATGTTCCAAAAGCAACAGATCGCGAGACAGAGTTGATGACTTCAGAAGATGTGGCGAGATTGAAGGCTGAAATGGAACAGGCACGTCGTGAAATGGACCCAGCAGAAATGAGTTTTGCGGAGAGAAAAGCGATGATAGGAAAAATGCTTAAAAAACCAAACCATCCACGAGGAAGAGCAAAATATTAGTAGAACTCGCAGTATTTTCACGACTACCAAGCCGTAACCTCCCTCAGAAATACCGTATGCAACATCACTAATAAAATATGATATGTACAATAAATTAATTGTATTGGGAATGATAATAAGAATATTGTTCATGTAACAGAAATGTATAAATAAAAATATATTATTCCCAAATTGTACCAGATTCTTTACATTCTATTTTATTATTGTTCACTGATGTGGATTAGTTTAGAGTTATAGAGAGAAGAAATTATTTAATGAATCAAAAGCAAGATATTAAATTGAAATATACTTTAAATATAATAAATGAAAAACAATACACAACACAAAATTAAATTTCTATAAAACATTTATTTAATATCAAATTCACATTAAACAGTGTTAAAAATATGAAAAAAAAAAACTTTCATATATAATTTATAAATGTAGAACGATTTACAAAAATATTTATTGATTAATAATTTCATTAAACAAAAGAAATAATAAAATACAAGCCCAATTATTCGATGTATATTTATATATGTAGAAACATGTTATGAGAAATAATAATAATTTTAGTATTGTGTATCAGGAATTGATTGTTGTATTGTAGTGAATTGTTGGATTACAATTTTGATTTTAAACTGTTCATTAATTTTTCCAATTTCATTGCGGTTTGTAAACTACCATCGATCTTCAATTTTCCCATCATATAAGCCGTGGCTGGTTTTGTCTTTCCCGAGAATATTTCGAAGAAATTTTTTGCTTCCATTGTAAGTATTGTGTCAGGTGGATGAGCCGGTGCATTTTTTGCCAATGTGCCAGTGCCATTTTTCAAATCCAAAAACCATGTTCCCTGATCGCTTCCTGTGTATAAATATTAAATATCAATTTTATTTATATTCTCTAGTTTTTCATCATGTGATTGAACAACACGAAACACGAATGAGAATTTAAATTAAAATAATAAATTACCAGTAATATTAAATTGAAAAATTGCGCTGGTTCTTTTAACAAGATCGGCTGATAAATTCGCTCTAATTGCTGAAAATATAATATTTAAATGTTCATTTTTAGTTTCCGGTACTTTTGATGATTGTTGATTGGATTCAACTGGTATATAACGTGACGTGGTGTCGTCAATGTCTATAAAGAAATCCATCATCAATTGATCTTTGTACTCTGTTAAACACAATATAATAAATATTTATTAGTAATTATTTATGTAAAAAATTTTTCAATGTAATAAATTTAATATAGACAAATTTTTCTTCATTATTTCTTTGGTTGTTTACAGTTTAATGTTATTTATAGTTGTATATCTCACCTGGATTGCAAGCATAGGGTGTAAAATCAGTTACACCTTCGTCGCGTAATACTTCCTCATCAATTAAAAATTTACCAGAATATGTTTTACTATCTTTACAGAGTATAGCATAAGTTGCGTCAGCGACAATTTCGGGTTTTCGACTATAATTCTTTGATTCTGGACCAGTTAACATTTCAATTGCCGCTGTATGAATTGCTAAAATGGAATTTTGTTTTTTTCTTCAATCTTATTTTATTTACATCATAATGATATTTAGAAAATCAATGGGAAGTCATACTTTTGTTTATTATTAGATAATAATAATGATGAATTTTTACCAGTCTTTGGCCAGAGTGCATTCACTGCAATACCATTGTCCTTAAATTCTTCTGCCATACCAAGAGCACACATCGACATTCCATATTTAGCAATTGTGTAAGCCAAATTATTTTTAAACCATTTTGGATTCATATTTAATGGTGGACTTAAATTAACAATATGTGGATTCGGGCTCTTTTTCAAATACGGCAAACACGCTTTGGAACTAAAATAATTGTATTTGTAATAATTAATATAAAAAATTGAGAATTAATTGCGTTGATTTGAATTTGATTTATTGACAAACTTACACGAGAAATGTTCCTCTCGCATTGATATTATTCATCAAATCGTATCGTTTCATATCTGTTGCTAATGTATTTGTCAATGATATTGCACTCGCATTATTTATAACAATATCAATACCACCGAATTGTTCAACTGCTTTTGTTACAGCATCGTTAACTTGATTTTCATCACGTACATCAACTGTACATGGAAGTGCTTTTCCACCTGCGGCTTCAACTGAAATAGTAATTGAAGAAAACAAAATACAAAATTAGTAAATAGATAAATAAATAAATAACTAATAACCGAAATTATACGAAAACAATGGTTTTATAATTATTTCCGTATATAAAATAATTATAAAACCAGCACAAAATCGTAATACAATTTTTTGTGAAAATTTTGTTTAATTTTGTGTGCGCGGTTCAAACCGTTATTATGTAAATTATTGCTCTCATCATCATCATCATCATCATTATTATCTGTTTGCTCCAATTCCACTTTACTCTATACCTACTTTCTTTCGCTGCTGTATAAATCGTTCCAGGTAATTTAGGATGTGGCTCAGCAGTTTTTGCTACAATTACAATATTCGCACCATCTTTAGCTGCTTTTAATGCAATACTTTTTCCAATTCCTCTTGATGCACCAGAAATAAAAATTGTACGTCCCGCAAGTTTTCTAATGAACATAAATTGTATATATATATAAAATGAACAAAATTACTGTCTTTCAACATTGAATAAACTAAAACTGTAATTAAATTCAGCTTTAACATACTCTGTTGTAGTGTATATATCTCACAAATTTTTAATATTATAATATTTCTTACCCAGTATTAACAATCATATTGTCCCCGTTAACAATAAAATATTTATTGTGAATATTCTAGTTATAATTTGAGTGGAAAAATGTTGGGACCAAAGTGTAAGACCACACCAAGTCAATTATATACTGTAACAAAAAAAAAATAAAATTGCACATCCACCAAAATAATTTTATGATAATGATTGAAGTCAATGACTGTGTGTTACTGTTCTATTGGCGATCAGTTTGAGTTTATCATTGGATGTACACAATAATACAGAGTCTAAAGGGCAACAGTCACAATTGAGATCGGTTTGAAGTTGGCTGCGAAATAAATATATACAAAACTAACCTCAAAAACTTTCTATGTAACACAATTAATTCGCCTACAGCCAATAAATGATCGCCAAAAATGTTTATGTATTTTCTACATTACCGACCGCACTTATTTTACACATATCCACCATTTTGTATCTGCTAATCAATTAAAAAATACGTAATTAAATAGCGGGAAATATGAATAATTCCAAATACCCCATTTCCATCTCTTGTTTTCATTTTTCTCAATCAACAATATCCTTTGCAATCATTCAAATTCAAACTAAATAAATAAATAAACAACAATACATTTTTTTATCCGACATTCTCAAGCTCAAAATTCAACGAATAATTCATCGGCAAAAAATGCAATAACAAAAAAAATAAAATAAAATTTCTTAACTGAAGGAAATAGGGATGAATTTATTCTCCACATATATATATCATGTACCTTTAATTGACCCTAAAGGTACAAAAGGTACACGAGAATAATCAAGCGAGTATATTATTTCTAGCGATATGTGCTCATTAAAGTGAACCGAATGAACCGAGCTAACTATATATATATATGTTACCTCAACTCGCCCTCTACCACCCTCAGCGCATTAATCCTATAAAAAGACATGTTTTTTTTTTCCCCAAGAAAACATGCAACCTGCATTCAACATACATGAAATAATTCCTCAAATATATCCATGAAATAATCAACACAATAAATTATCTCATCATTTATTGTCCCAAATAAAATTACAATAAAAACAAACAAATGAACTTAATAAAAATACTAACATTAAATAAGACAACATAACAAAATAAAATAAATAAATAACAAAATGAAATAGAATTATATATCAAGTGATAAGGCAACAGATGAAGCCGCCGCCACGCCCGCTCAACTATATGCCATAAGGTTATAGGGGTAAAGAGGGTGCAAAGCGGGTAGTCTTTTGGCGCAGTCGCTCAACATATTCCACATCCTTTGCTTTCTCTATGCAACCAGTCTTGCCTTTGGAACGTGTAGGGCGACTCGATACTAGCCCTAAAAAAGAAGAAAACCATTACGAGAAGAGGCAAACAAGAGAAAAAAACAAAAAAATAACATTCATACTTCACTCACATTACTTACCGTTTTATCGATAAATCATCAGACACACGTTAAATATTGCACCGCAATTGTTCTGTGTATACAATTGTATAAAAACTTGGTGCTGTGCTATTAATCGTCAATAATAAATACTGAATAATAATATTATAACTATTTATTATATACTTACACAAACATCAGACGGTATCGAGCTTTTAATCACGGTTCAACAGAATTTTTATTTGTGGGTGAAGAACAATCTTGTGAGAGGGACATAAAGTAATAGGTGACGGTGGTGGGGGTGCAAGTGAGAAACTATATATCTGATAGGTGTATTGGTATTATTGGAAAAAAAAAAAAAACGTGTGTGTGTATATGTGTTTAAAATATTTCACCTTGTGTTATTAATAATATAAAATGAATTTTTTTCTCCATTCGAAAAGAATAATATGTTGAGAAAATATTGTTGGTTATGTTTGCGCGGATGTTAACCACCAAACGTTATAACCCGGTGATATTCTTTTTATGAATACACATTTTAATATATTTTATTTAAAAAAATAGTAATATTAATAATAACAAAAATAATAATAATAGTATTCAATAGAGAAAGAAAAAAGTGGTGAAGAGGTTAGGTATAAATTTATGATGGTGATTCGTTGTGACCTAATGTAGGAGGTGGATTCTCGGTAAAAAAGAAAATGTGGGGTTTTAAAATTAACTCTGAAGTGAGGTGTAAGTGGGTTAATGAGCGATGTTGAATTATTGGTATTTAAAATAATTAAAATATCGATTTAGTAGTTTGGTATTTGAGAATAAACGGTGTTTTGTTTAATGCACTGCAATTGGAGGATTGTTAATAGTTTATTATTATTCCGGGTAAATTTTAGAAGGAAATTATAGGAATTTTTTTGATGAATTATAGTTTTGGGTGTAAATAATAAACGGGTCACATGCGTGTATTATGCGAATGAATTTGAAATTGCGCGCTCTGGCTGTGGTTGTTTGGAAGTTATATATATATATTGAAAGAAGTGTATTTGAAAATTGTATTTGAAGTTGTAACTTCAGATTGGTGGGATATTGGCTGATGATATATTAACAAACCAATTGGATTCGTGGAAGGAACAATAGCAATGTACATCTCGAATTTCGAGATTATATTCGAGATATCTTTTTAATAAGATTGAAATGTATGCTTTGAGTTAAAAAATATATAGAAGATGAAATATTGATATCAAATTTGGAGCGACAACTTCAGATCAAAGTGCTATTGGCTGATGGATATCAAAAGAATCTGATATTGGATAAACCGACAAGAAAATAAATCTCTAAGATTGACATTTCCAGGCCATCTTATTCTGCTTTTTTTTTTATCTGTAATATCGGAAAACGAACGAATATTGAAATCAAATTCAGAGCAGCAACTTCAGATCGAACTGATATTGGCCGATCACAATAAACCAATCACAGTCTCCGATAAACAAGAAGAATCTAAATAAATATCGAATTCCGAGATATTGAGGCTCTTTGTGATTGATCGAAGAGTGGGAATAAAGAATATTACAAATTTAAAGCAGCCACTTCAGATCACACTGATATTGTTTCATCCAATCAAGCTAATCAGAATCGCAGATTATCAACAACAAAATAAATATCTCGAAGATTTTTACCTCAATAGCCTTTTCAAAAATTGCACGAAGAGAAAAAAAAATAATAATAAGACTGCTTCCTAATGCAACATCTTTCAATCAATCAACCAATAAATAGCAAAAATAACTAACGAACGAGTTCATTTATGAAAAAACAAGAACATACCACGGATTCGTACACTAATTTGTGTTTATTCGACGATACACAGCGAAATCTCATCAACCAAAAATCCATTTTGAATATTTTCTACAGCAAACTACGAAATAATAACATAAATAATACATAGAAATTCGTATTTCGACATAGAATTCATAGATTGAATTAGATTTTCGTGTAGTTTGGCATAAATCTATTCCTATCAAAGATAATACACTGACAATATATATATACGTACATAACCACAATTATATTTATTATCAGCGTTATTTAACGTCGAAAACCATAAAATCAAGAACAACACCAAATAATAAACATAAACATAATTAACAATTTACCCTCATAAACTTTTTTTACTCCATCATACACAAATATATGAAAAAAAATTGCAATTAACATTAGAATGTTAGGTTATGTACGTCATACGCCGGTGAGTGTTCATGTGGTGCCTAGTTAAATTAATCACTTGAGTGAATGTTTTCACAACAGTCAAAATAAACCGTTTACACACTCATTAACGTTACATTATTCCATATATTGTTTTATACACACATAACCTCAATATCTTGAGTGTGTGTATATATGTGTATTGTATGTGGTTGGTTGGGTGGGCGGGCAAAGCTATTTGTCGATGTTACGTCTCAGTCACGTTGTTACAAAATAATTTGAATTCCACGTTGACACGTGATTATAAAAAGAAGGAGGAGAAATTTCGAGGATTGATAAACAAGGCATAATAATAATAATAATAATAATAATAATAATATTGAGTGTTAAATTATTCAATAAGAGGGCTGGTTGCCCTTATTAGTCAACGTCATCGACACTCACAATGGCGGATGACGAAGTACTCTTCGACGATGTTTATGAGCTCTGTGAGATTATTGGCAAGTAAGTAATAGTTATATCTGTAATGTTATTTTATTGTTATTGTAGGTTATGGTCAATTTATCTTGGATGAATATAGGTGGCTATGGAATAGGATTTGGAAAATGATGATGATGATGATAATGATGATGATAAATAGATGGATGTTATGTGTTTTGTATCAGTTGCAGGATACTTTTTGGGAGGACTATTTATTTTTGTTTGTTTCCAATACAATTGATTCAATACTGGGACTATCAATGTTGAATGTATTGATGGTTTTGTCGTGTTGGAGATAATATGGAAATTAAAACAATTTAACTGTGGGTGATGGGATAATTTGTGTGAAACTCAGTTGAATACAGTTGATTTCTTTCGCACATGTTGAACCACAGATAAATTAATAAGAAAAATACTCCCACGTTTCGATTTATTTTTTTTACTAAATGATTGAACGATTCAGATACACAAAAATGAGAATTAATGTTTATGAAAAGGAATATTTAATAGTATTCATCAGAATTATTAGTCTAACATTTGATTTATCAAACGATATAAAGAAATCATTTTATTTTATTTACATTAGAATGCCGTAGACTTCTAGCTCTGGTATACTCGGAATAACTTTACGTATATCATTAATATCACACGCATAACTTACACCTTTAACAATTTTGTCCGCATTCCAATTCAACCACGTTATTTTATTTGCAATATTTTTACAAATATACATTTCATTAGTTATTTCTAATGCAAATGGATCATTCAATCCAACGAATGCAGTACCCAATTTTCTAACTGGATCATAAATTATTTTCCAATAATATTGCGGTACAGGTAATTGTTTATCTGTACCATTAACGTATAAATAAAGTGGCGCAGCATTGCCATTAATATCAATTAATTTCATTTGACCATGAACTCCAGTATAAACATCTAAATTTAATAAATTTCTTCCGGCAAATTTTCTAACATTTATCTCCAATGTATTCCAATTACCACCATTAAAACTTTGCCATTGTGGTGCAGAATTCATATACCAAAATGTTGATCTTTGTTCATTTCCATAAATAAAATCAGCTTTAGCAACTAAATGACCTCGTGCTAAAAAACTTGCTGTACCAGGAATCAAATATTTATTTGCTAATTTTTCAGAACCAACGGTATTTGCTATTGCTTTAAATTGCGTTGACAATTTGTACAAATAATCCATATCAAATTTTGTAAAAAATTCTCCTGATAACCATTTTCCTGGTCGTGGATATCCC
Source organism: Zele albiditarsus (assembly GCA_958496275.1). NCBI lineage: Eukaryota > Metazoa > Arthropoda > Insecta > Hymenoptera > Braconidae > Zele > Zele albiditarsus. The sequence goes on from OY292416.1 coordinate 6,028,904, forward strand.
AATTGTTGATATTCAATTTTTTCAGTTAATTTATATTTCGTGTAATAAGTTGAATGATTTATATTGCTATGGCACAGTTCAATTGTACGTAAAAATTCATTTTTTAAACGAAAACCCAATTCTATTGATGTTGAATTATTGAAACATTTTTCTGACATAGAATGCGCTTCGGTTCGTGGCAAACGTTTGCACTCGACACTCGTGATATTAAAGAGAATTGGATTATTTCTTTTGTTATTGCTGTTATTATTAATTCTGAATGTTTTTTGTCTGATGCATTGCACTTGAATTTCAGATGGATTATTTATCAGTCCTTTTATACCGATGATATAATTATTTTTTCCAGGACATGCGAGATTAATTTTCTCCAAATGACGAACGTTTATGTATCCCTCTTTGTCATTTGGATATAAAAAATTTGTGGCTACTTTATTTTTCGATAAAATTAATGGTTGGGGCTCTTTGATGTCACCATTTTTGTATGCAATTGAAATACGACAATTGTCATCTGCGAAAAGTTATTCGATCTTGTTTATAATGAAGAGTTTTAATTTAAAATTGTAATTAGATTCTGGAAATAGTTTTTTATTTTAGAAAGCTATTTTTCGTGGCAATTATTTTTCTTCCATGATGAATCAAATGAGTGTAGAGATTGTAGATAAATATCGCTATCGTTTGTGCTACTATTATCGAAATATCCTACAAACTTCTACTTTTAATTTTCTCAATAGTGAAATCAAAATTGAAACATCGAAAATCGAGACACTTCATTTCAGTGCTTAGTAACTAAAACAATTTCCTATTTTTGAAAATCATTTCAGTACCCACCATAGTCACTATTATAACTATTACAAAAAAATTTTGATAATTTATTTTCGTTGGATAGAAGGATGAAAAAGAGTGTAGCCAATTTGGTGAATTTTTGGAGTATCAATGGCTTTACCAACTGATAATTATAATTGTATTCCAGTGCAATTTTTGTACCGTTAGAAATACCCAGAGATATATGTTGATGCTCCTACAATATATCCTCATTTAATTGCATGGAAGAAAAGTGCAATCACGTCAAAAAGTTCTGTTCTAAACTATTATTCAAACTCTCAAAACTATTTCTATTACTTACCGCGAATAGTTCGTGACTCGATTGATACAATGTATATCACAATGAAGAATATTTTATTGACCATTGTAACTTATCGAGTGGAATAGTTAGACTGACATTATTAACACAAGAATGTGAAAGAACATTCAAGGTTTTATATAAAAGATATAACGACCGATAATCAAATACCTTCCATCCATGTATTATTATTTCTTCATATCAAAACATTTTTATTTCACTAATTTGGATGTTACTTTGATAAGATTATTCATCGATCATGAAGATTGTTTAATGAACTCATTTATATTAATCATTATCTAAATAATGTCAAGGATTGTAATATTTAATTAAAATTATTCGTCCATGTTATATTTATATGTGTTTTGAAATAAATTTAAATATTATATTTTGTTTTACAGGGGACCGTTCAGCGTAGTACGAAAATGTATTCATCGTCAAACTGCCCAAACTTTTGCAGTAAAAATAGTCGATGTTGCGAAATTTACATCAAGTCCTGGACTCAGTACAGCCGGTAAATTAAAAAACTAAAAATAGTTTGATATTTTTATTTCAATAATAGAGCATTATGAAGCAAAATTTTATCTGAAGAATATTCAGTATTCTTTGATAAAGAAAAAGATAATTATATCACTATTTCATTAATATAAATGATTTTTTAAATCACTCTTTTATAATATGTTGAGATTTCATTATGATAAGTGTAATCAATTAATTCCTGTTTTTAAATTCACTACTTGAAACGACATTTTTTCACTTTTTAATTAACTTTCCGATTTTTGTTTTACTATGAAAATTTGTTTTTTATTCGTATTAATTAACTTCTAACGTTCTCAAACACAGATTAATATAATCATCCATTTATATACAGAGATATGGGGGGGGGGGGGGGGGGGGCATGAACTATTATTTAATATCATTTTTTTCTTATTACAAATATTAAAATAATCGTTTATTTTTTTATTGTAACATAAATATTCTGATGTATTTAAAAACAAGGATGGTTCTCCAGTGATAACTATTATATTGCTTACACTACTCATCATTTATTGCAATATATTCAAGTTTCGTTGTATTAAAAATCAATTTTCGAAATTTAATTAATGTATTAATAAAATATTGCAGATTTAAAACGTGAGGCGACAATATGTCACATGTTAAAGCATCCACATATTGTGGAGCTCCTCGAGACATACAGTTCCGAAGGAATGTTATATATGGTATTCGAATAGTGAGTATTATTTAAATATTATTTTTCATTTCACAAAATCGTATTTGAATCGAAATTATCATGAAAAAAAATAGAAAAAAAAAATACTAATACTAATAATAATAATTTTTAATCAATTTTTGTTCTATTTTTTAGCATGGACGGATCTGATCTCTGTTTTGAAGTGGTTCGACGTGCTACTTCTGGATTTGTCTATAGCGAAGCGGTCGCGAGGTGAGATAACAATCTAAAAGATATAATAAAACTTTAATATCGATTGAAAAATTTATTTTTATTACATCTATATTTAACGATATCTTTCGTGAAATATTTCTCCATTTATTTTTCCTATCTTTTATCCAATATTTTTTCGTTGTTCTATTTGATTGACTTTGTTTCACGTCGCGGTGAACGTTTCCCAATTAAATTTTCCATCAAAATTCAATTATTATATTTTGTTCGTATTCATTTTTATTTTATTTATATACATTGGTTCAATATTTGAAATGTGTCTGTCATTGTGAAATATTTTTTCGATTACATTTCTTTTATTTATCAAACTCGTCAATCAATAAATTCAATAAACAAATTTATATTTACTCTATATAAATAAATATGTATATATATTTTTGTATTATATTTTGTATTCTTTTGTTTCATTCTCAGTCATTATATGCGACAAATACTCGAGGCATTGCGTTATTGTCATGAAAATGACATTATTCATCGTGATATAAAACCACAATGTGCACTGCTAGCTGGCAAAGAAAATTCAGCGCCAGTTAAATTGCGTGGATTTGGTGTGGCAATGCAACTTCCATCATCACAAAATAATTCTACAGGTAAATAATACATTGAAGAAGAATAGAGAAAAAAAAAAATTAATAAATTATACAATAGTACAAGATGAAAAGAAAAATTAATGATAATTTTACTAAATGTTCCAATGAATTATTTTTTTTTTTTCCCCGGCGCTATATTTTTTTTCTCTAGGATTATATATACTACTGCGACAATTCATCATTACACACAATTAAATTTTCTTCACATTTAATAATGAATAATTAGTTTCATAGTGACAAATTATATACAGAGAAAAAATATAAATACATAATAGAGAGATAAGAAAAGATAGTAGCAACAACACACAAATAAGTTTCGATACTTTATTATACCTTATACAAATATTTGGTTTAAATATATGCAGAAACATACACGACCGAGTATCGACAATATCTGAGCCCAAAGGGGCAGCTGTACTTGAAGACCGACAGCGAGGGTAAGCTTTACTTAACCTAAAGAACAAACACAAATAAGAAAAAAAAAAAAATAGATAAATGAAAAAAGCAATATTGAAATTAAATTCATCCAAGTTTTTCAGCAAGGATATGAAATGAATATATATATATTCATTGTTATCAAAAATTATCACGCTCTCTGATGTACCTATATGTTTGATTTATTTCATTGTATGAGAGTCTCACATATATATTTATTACTCTCTCATTATATTCACCAATTTTTAATGTACGATTAGTGCTTTTTATATTGCAGATAAATTATTCACCTTTATTCGTCTCACATTGACCCAGTATTAGAATTGTTCTGTTCTTTTTCAATATTTTTTTTGATCTCACATTTATTATTAATGTTGTTCATTGTAAAAATGCTGTGGCTTATTATATTTGCTTGTCATTTTGAGCACTATGAGGTCTTTGTATTAATTAAAATTGTCAGTGGAGGGGGATACAAAAATGAAAATAATTATTAATTTATTGAAAGGATAAATTTTTTGTTGAGGATTTGGAAAGAATTTAGGTTGATAAAATTTCGATGAATATTATTCAATACATTTTTAAATAGAGAAATGATTTATTTTCTCTGTTAATGATACAATTTTATTGCCATAAAATAGAACAAGTATGATATTTAATAATTATTTTCTAAAATACATTTCAATATCATTACTTCATAAAAATTCTCTATCAAGTATCTTTATTCGGCTCATAAACCGTTTTCAAATCGCTTCTTGAATTCACATCAATTATTCACACCTCACCCAATCGAAATTACAATAAATAAATCATTGTTATAAATTCGCACGAGGTAATCCCGAAACTTTTATCCAAACAAAATAAAATTCATCACCAAACACCCAACAATCCATAAAATTTTCATTGATTCATCTTCATCCCCTTCCATGTTAACGATACGAAGACCTCAACAGCCATTTTATATACCGTTCAATTGTTTATCAAGCACCGTACATTCAAAAATAATTCGTATTCACATTTATAAACCATTATATTGCTCAGAAAAAAAAAGGGAAAATCATTTAATATCATAATATAAATCATGGTTTTTATCAGGCATGAAAATTAATCCAATTATTTTCGTCATCGCCCACTACAATTGTTAATCGAACAAAATACACTCACATAAACAAACACACATACACACTTACACAATAATAATAATATATAAATTATTAGATATTAAAATGTGTAGGTAAATTTCATGAAATATCAATGGATTATTTCAATGCGCACACGCACAACACAATTATTTTGCTGAATTTAAATGTTAGCCTTGTTCATCCTAAACCCTCTCAATTACTTCTCTATTATTATTATTATTATTATTATTATTATTATTATTGTTGTTGTTACAAATAACCTTTGAATATTACTGGATATATGACAACTCGATCAAATATTCAATTTTATTTATTTAATGGTGATATTTTATATTGTATTGTTATTATTATTTTATTTATTATTTATTTGGGATAATTTAGGGAGAGTTGGATGTCCGCATTTCATGGCGCCGGAAGTGATTCAACGTCGACAATACGGAAAACCTGGTGATGTTTGGTCGGCTGGAGTTTTATTACATGCACTTTTGACCGGAACTTTACCATTTGTTGGCTCGGGTGAACGATTGAGAGATGTTATTTGTCGTGGACGTGTTCAAGTAAGAGTAAAAATTTTTTGTTTCATTAGATATTTAATTTGTAATTTTGTTGGAATATTAAATGTGAATGGAGTAGATTAATAAAGATGAAAGGTTGATTAATAAATACACACGGTTTTGTAGAATGAAAGTTAATTATTTATTTGATTTATGGATAAAATTGTTGAATATTATTCAATAATGGATAATATTCAATAATGTAAAAGAAGTAAAGGGAATTATTTATTGCTTCGTATGTGGAATTCCAGTTGGCGATTTTTTTAATCAACATGACACATATGAAGAAGCAAAAAAATATGCTTACATTTGCTTCAAAATCCTCGGCAATATTGAAAAAGATAAGTTTTAATCCCAGTTGAAATATGTTCAATGATATAACGAAGTGAAACGTATTATTTATTGAAGTATGATGAAAAAATTCTGTGGAGTAAAAAATATGCAAACACACGCTTATAATCCTGCGAAGTATTCGAAGAAAATTAAAGTAGCAATTTTTTTTTTTTCTATTAAAAAGAAAAAACCAAATTCAATGCTCCGCAAAAATTAATCAGGATTATTTATCGATCCAAATAAGTTTATCAAGCTTCGTTTTCTTCTTTTATTTTTCTCTTTCGCAAACTAATACTCAACAGAATAATGAAGAAAATGCTCGTCAAGTCACTTCAAAACTCTGGCAAAGTATCCGAGGAGGAAAAAAAAAAATAGAAATGTCAATTAAAAAATTTGTAACGCTCCAAAAAACTGGACGTTAATTTCCCACATGAATCCATTAAAACTAAAGCTATCAAACAAAACTTTTTAGTGTAACGTCTGATAAAATAAAAATGCATTATGTCACTTTAAATCATCGCAAAATATTTGGCAAAAATTGAGAATAATAATGAAAAAAAAATATTCCGTGTCGATTAAGGTTGAATGAATTTATTGAATTACTGATAAATATTGCTTTCTTTTATGACTATCTTTTCGTAGATGGAGTCAGCTATTTGGGATAACATTAGTGAAGCTGCAAAGGATCTTATCCAAAGAATGTTAACCACAGAAGTTAATCATCGTATCACCATTCAAGAAGTGTTAAATCATAAATGGTTAAGAGATCGTGATAAGGGCGCAGCCAGAGTACATTTAAGTGAAACAATAGAGGAATTGAAAAAATTTAATGCCAGAAGAAAATTGAAAGAGTCAGTGAAAGCAGCAATTTCATCACCTAAATGGAATTCAGACAGTAATGGCGACAGCTTTTCTGACGTTGGCGATGAAGATATTACAACAACAGGTGAAATAATTAATTGATTAATTGAATAATATGAAAAAGAAAAAATTGAATAACATATATTTATTTTGTAATTGTTAATTGAAAGTAATTAAATAATTATTTACATTTGTAGAAGCTGTTACGGAAATTCTCGATTCACTTGACGACATTGAAATATTATATGAAACAGGAAGATTAACGCGTGGCGAAGTTCTAGCAGCGATTGATGATTATTGGCTTCGAGGAATACTTGAGGTGAGCACGAACATTAACAAGCCACGTCATGCTGAGAAATTCGTAAAAACAAAATGATTTTCTTTCATCACTAGTATCCCGAATTTTTAAACTCATTTCTCATAAAATTAGATTTCTTGTGCACTTGGTAGCCATTTTTCACGCTCTGATTATCCGATTGTTCTGAAATTTCACAGAAATATTCATAACACAATCATAAATGTCAAAGCGCACGGATTTTTTTTCGTTCAGTATCTTACACAGAAACATAAATGAAATCCGGTGATTTTAGAGAGAAATAAAAATCGCAACTTTGCATGGGTGCCATTTTGTGTAGAAATTTCATTTCACAAAATCGGTAGTCCTGAAGATAGCTACATTTGTGCTGTTTAAGAATCTTCTTTGAATTCTAATTTCCGATCATCGTAGGTGTAGTTATCGGTGCGGCGAGTAGAAGAAATTTTTAAAGACATGCCCTACGAAAAATGAACATCAAATTTTTTTCGCTTCCTCAAATTTTTACACTCGCCTTTTTTATTTTTTATTCTTTTTTTTCTATAGAAATTCACATTAAATTATTAACAGAACGTATAAAAAAAATAATAATTCGTATTATTCGTTCGTGGTATATTTTATCTTCTCATTTAATTAATCCGAGAGAATAGTGTTTCTCAAACTGCTCAGTGGTGTGACCCTAATAAGAAATTAAATTTCTCATCTCACATATCCATATGAATTGATAATAACCAAAGCAAAGTTACATGAGACAAGTTGGTCGTGTGGTTAAAGCTCTTGCATTTCACATCAGATACAAAGCAGTACTGGTTCAGTTCCCACTAGAGATGAATAGAAATTTGTTGAATGAATTAGGTATCGAATCTACTAGCTCTCATCTGACTACTCAGACTCGCTAATGTTTATCCGATAATTCAGATTGTGATATTTATCCATTATGTTCAATATTTCCGGGCTTTTCATGCCAACAAACTCTGTAAACAATTTTTTACATTGTTCAATAACTAGTTTCAAGTGAGTTCACCAAGTGATAATCAATCTCAAATCAATCCTTTAAATATTTAATAATTATTCTTATCGAAGAAATAAATGCCAATTCAATTCAAGTTACAAGTTGACATAAGAAAAGATCGATCGTTCGACGCGTTTGCGCGTTTGGAATAATATTCCAAAGTACATTTTTCTGCGATTCGGAATGGAGACAGCAATATTTATCATTCGTCACACATTAAATAAACTGTCGTTGAATTAATTTAGTTGATCAATGTGCAAATTATTATAGGAAATTAAATTAGAAAAATATTTTTTATCTGAAAATTAAATTAATTTACCATTGCTATTATTTGTTCTCTTATAAATATATATATATATTTATTCAAGTAAATAACAATGCAATATAATCAATTAATTTATCTTAATGATATCAATTTGATTTGTAATTTGTTAGAGATTAATAATTGTTTGGTGAGTTTTTTCGTTATAAAAAAAAAAAATTCTCTCATCTTTCATGTTGTTTTTTAATTATGTATATATTTATTAGGGGATGATTGATTGGTTATTGATTTTCATTAGTGTATTCTTGTTGAATATTTTTGCAGCTGTATGATAAAATATCAACGAAAGTGCCGACACCAACTAGACCACCACAAACTGATGCGCTTTTACGTCTACGTGAAGTTGAAGAATTCCTTCGGGAAGCTGAGCTCACGTCATTTCGTAATATCGAACACGGTGATCTTCGTGAACTTCAAGAACTACTCAGCCAATCACACATCAAGGTAAGTTAGACAATTTAATTATCAATTTAACAGCGTCTACTTGTAAAAGTAGATAAACAAAAAAAAAAACGAAATATATTTCTCCACATTTTCCCACAAGATAAAAATGTCGGGGGAAAAATAATAAAAATAAAATAACGAATAAAATAAAGAGTCAAATTTAGAGTTTACTCAGCTACCATTATTATTCATGGCTGTGAAAAAAAATTCGCATGCAATTTTTATTCTGCGCAATAAAATCCCGAAGAAATAGAGTGCGAAGTGGTGTTGAATAAAAAAACAAAAATAATTCCCAAATCTTTTATTTTTCTTTATCATTACTGCTCTATCTCTTATATTTTTTTTTTTGTCTTTTTTTATCACTGTTCAAATTATTTTTCGAGTAACATGTGAGTTGTCACACTATTATTTACCCGTGGGCGGTAACACCCCGAGGGGCTTGAAGAGAACGAGGTGAAAAAAATGAAGCGCATAAAAAAGAAATAATAACAAAAAATAAAAATAGAAGGATAAAAAAAAAACGACGACGACGACGACAACGTTGTTGAAGGAGAGAGGGTTGAAACGGAAGTGACGTTTCGAGCATTTGGAGGTGGAGCAACCACCACACAAATGCTGGTGGCTGCGGGGGTGCAAGTGTAAACCAGGGCTGGAGCTAGTAGTTCACTGCAGAACGTAGTTCGCGAGTGACGTGTGCGCCGTGAATTTTTTACGAAACGACCAACTAAAAAATAGAGAGAGAGAGAGAGAGAGGCCAAAAAAAAATATAAAAAATAAATAAAGGCGGACGATCTGAAAGACAAAAAAAAAATGTCATCATATTTGTATGATAAATTTATCTATTTAATAATTCACACAGTATACATTGTCACACTTCAGCAACCTTCCGAATAGATATTTAAATTAAACACACATCTTTTTTTTTTTCCCCCTTTCTTCTTTCTATTCCAAACAATTCCCTGAAGGAATAAATAATTTAAAAACTCTCTTTCTCATTAAAAATAACAATTAGAAGTTATACAAACTCAAGTATATTTTTTTTTTTTTTCGACAATGTGATTTACAATGTGATACAAGAATAAATTAACCATTTGAATCCAATTTATTTACTCCACGAATAATTATCAATGAGAATTAAAAAAAATATTATAAATATTAGAGTATTAATAATAACCAAACTCGATAATATATATTTCGTTTGTCTTTGTTGTGTGTTCCACTAGTTGCACAACGAAAAATAAATCCATTTATCACACCCGCCATCTTATTATCATCAATCAAAAGAACAAGAACAAAAATTTAATATGAAAATATAAACTCAATTAGAAAATAAATAGACATTGAAATAGTTATATTCCGATCAATATTAATCCATCAAAATATACATCAATCAAATTCTATCAATGTCAAAATGGATATAATTATACACATACTCACGATTATATTCTCACCACAATAATGTTGTGCATTCACCGCACGTGTTCGAAACCCAATTGTAACATCCACGGTAGACCTAAATTTCATGGCTGTAATACTCAATCGATCAATAAATTTCCAATAATTCCACAATAACCATAATGGAATTTAATTATACAAAATAACATGACATCTTGTGATTGTAAATAAAAATTACAGCAATTAAATGAAACATAACTGAGTAGATAAAAAATAAAATAATAAGAGGAAGAATAAGTGATTGCAATAGAGATAATTAATTGTGTGTTGAAATAAAAATTAATAAACAAAACAATTTTAATGAATTAATAAAATAAGTGTAAAAATGAAAATAAATTAATTAATGCAATGTGAGTTGCATCATGAACTACCCTGCGACCAGGAACCCACTTGGATCCAGGTCGCCGGGATGCTGTTATCACACATGGAATCCACAATTAATGCACATTTATCCATCGTGTCACAATTGTTTACGTCCATTATTGGCATTGCAACAACATTCTTCAGCATTATTATCAACGTGCATACATGCATCACATTTATCATTGTGTCATGATGATCAACATAGATCATTATCAGCTGGTACAACACCAATACCATTAAATCGTTTTGATTGGAATTCATCTTGTATACCAAATAATTTTCGTTATCAAACTCATCCACCATTAAATACTACGAGATATTCTAGTCTCAGTCAAACACCAATAAATACTGATTGTGTTGGTGATATTCATGATGATAATGATAATGATGATGATGATGATGATGATGATAATGGTGGTGGTGGTGCTACGTCTGAAAATGCAACTCAATGTTCTACATCACAATTAAAAATAATTAAACCACCAATTCTTGATATTACACAACGATGGATTGGTGAGGAAACTAAACGATCGTTACCTCTACACGTTTACAAGTATTATCTTGCTTGCATTAAATCATATCATCGACAAAGATTGAAGGTAAATAATTAATTTATCTTGTTTATTGTTAGAAGAAAATGAAATAATGATAGAATTATTTGAAGCAATACAATTTCATCTGTGTTTATTTATTTGATGATGATTTTAAATTGATAACTGTAACACAAATATACGTTTCTTTTTTCTTTTTTTTTTCTACAGCAGGATTTGTTCATTAATTTAGTAATAATAATTACTGAATATGATCACACATTTTTGATTTGATATATTTATGAATAAATATATTGAGGAAATAATTAAATGATGAATTAAAATTGATGAAGTGAAGTTGAATTTTGTGACAATTTCTTTTACTGTTATTTCAAGATTTTATTCAATGGAATAAGTTGAAATTAATATTATTTGTGAGTGTGGGATGTGAGAAATGTACGATAGGTGGTGATACAGATAGAAAAGGGGTTGGGAGAAAAGGAAGGTGAAAAAGAAAAAAAAAAATAGATATTCAGCCGAGCAATTTGTACCTGCCCTTTTATTTTTCTTTTTCCTAGCTCACTCACTCGTTCTTTTTCTCCAGCTTTTGTTTCTCTGTATCTAGGTCCAATATTAAAAAACGAGGCACTCATTTCCACGACGCACGCGCAATTATTTACTACCAACACCCTTGACATTCTTCATTTTTTGAGTGGAGACAATGAAACAAAAATAATAATAAACAAATATATGAATTGATAATAAATATAATAGTATTCATAACTGTTTTGTTTTGTGAATAGTAGGTGGGAAATTTTATTGTTCTATTTATTAAGAGAATGAACAGAAGGATGGGGATATTTAATTGGGATTAATATTTATTTTGTAATTACAAATGTAGTAACAATTTTTATGTTAGGTTATGTTAAACGTGTGTTGGAATTCACTAATGATAAATATGAAAATGGGGTAAAGGATCCATTTACTTTGAATAAATATTTAAAAGTTGTTTAATTTGATAGAATTAATTATTAATAGTTGATGGGAATTGTTAAATGTTATGAAATTAATTCCTCTGTTTGTATAAAAATTAATGATTGTTTATTTTATCGATTCAATTTATTATTGGACACTGGGGAAATTAAATAGATGTATCAGGACCATGGTAACCGGGTCACAATTTTTCACTGCCATTTCCTTCGTAATTCGTATTTTTCAACTTGTTTTTTTTTCTTTTAATCGATAGTCAATCGGTTAACTTGAATATATACTTGCGTGGAATTGAATTCCAATGAATAGTTTTTACGTTATGTAATTAGGAATTGAAGATGTTGCAGAAGAAATTTAATAAAAGTGAATGGGTTTTTTATACCTCTCATCCCTGAAAATAAACAAGAAGATAACCACCAAGAAATATTATACCCCAAGTGTTCTCAAAAAAAAAAGAAAAAAACGAAAAGAAAAAGAAAAAAAAAACATGAGTGGGTTGCATTGAGAGTAATCGACGAGATGGCACACATCCATCCACCTATCTATCTATTCTAACATAAATACATATATATATATATATATAAAAGGGTGTGCGCGCACAGACGACAGCATTGAAGGGATGGAAACGAGGATTGCGGTCCAGACGCTGGGAACAGGAACACTATGAACGGGGGTGGTAACTCCCTCTACATATACATTCACATCCCACCTACATATATCAAGGTGAAATTGTCCAAGGGGTGAAGAGACGCAAGAGGAATAAGCCATTGAATATATATGTTGAGAGTAGGGAGAAAACCAGGGGGTTGATTTTGATTGAGACTGCGCGCACCAGAGTCTGCACAAGATTTTCAGTGCTGGTGAGCGCGGCATCGCTATGTGTCGTTTGCCCGTTGCTGTGGCACTCACACGTATTATTTTATTTATTATCACTTTTATCGTGTCACAATCCCTCGATAATAATAAATTATTAATTAAAATAATAACACAATTATTAACAAATATTAAATGTTTAATATCAATAATAATACCGATAAATACAACAAATAAATTCATATCCATTCCAATTATTGTGTTACGACAATTGCGACATCACAAACCATTCATAATTTCACAATAATAAATAATAAATACACAGTGTATTAAATATTATTCATCATCTGTTTAATTTAAACAAGCGAAGAAGAGAAAGAAAAATGCTAAGGCGTAATAATTAATATATATATTACCAGAGAAATAATTGTAATAAAAGAAAATTGCAACGTGGATATATTTTATTGTAAAAAAAAAGAAAAAGAAAAATGCTAACGTGCCCTGGTGTATGTGATTGTGATTAACTCTCGTGCTACTCTGTGTGCTACAATTATTCGTATAAAAGAATTAAATAACCCGGGAAGTCAAGTGGAAAAAAAAAGAAACAAAAAAAAAGGAGAGAAAAAGTTTCTGTTGAAGGAAGAAAAAAAAAAAATTGATGAATATTACATGGCTGCTGAGATTGGTTTGCAAGATGATGAGCGAGCCAAGAGACTGGCAGTAGAGGAAGATTCTAATCAGACGATTCATTAATAATTAAAAAAAGCACTTGGGTCATAACCAACCAACTCTCACCCAAACAAAGCGACATAAATTTAAAAAAAAAAAGAAAGAAAACGAGCGAAGGAAATAAAGTAGAAAGCCAAAAATATTTACACATAAAAATATTTTCATTTTTTTAGATGTGATGGATCTTTATAGAAGTGATTGGACACCGCAAAATCATCAAACAATAACTGATACACAATTGCAAAATAATTGTGAATACAATAATGGAGCTAAATGTTGGGCAAGACCATGTAAATCAATTGATTCATTGCCAACTCGGCCTATTGATTATTATATGAGATCAATGGATAGTATGAGATCAATGGAATCAATGAGGTCAGTTGATTCTGGCAGACAGCCATTGGCTATTGAACATACACATCCAATTGATTCAATGCGATCAATTGATCATCATCAAATTAATATGAATGTACAGCAAATGGGACGTGGACAAAGTGGACAATTAATTTGTACAGAACAACCAAGATCTATTGATAATAATTTTCAACGTGGTGGTAATGGTGTTGATTATCATCAACGTGCAATTGAACATCCATGTCGATTAATGGATCATAATGGTCGTGCACAGGGTCATTATTTTACTCATGATCATGGCTGTCGTTCAGTTGATCATATGCCACAATTGTTTGATCATAGATCACATGAATCGGGACAGTATAGAAGGTTGATATCAGACGGTGATAATAGTCGACCACTTGATCATCGAGGTGGTATTAATTGGTCTTGTCGGTCACTTGAACATCCACCTAATCGTGGTGGTGGTGGTGTTGGTGCTGGTAGTGGTAGTGGTAGTGGTAGTGGTGGTGGTAATATTGCTACGGATCCAGTTATTTTTGGCACTCATAGTCATCAACCCTTACAATATTCTATTGAAAATCACTTGAGAGTCAATTGTCCTGTTCATAGCCCATTTCGTTTCAAGTTCCCCAATGGTATTCCGGATTGTCACGCGCATCAGGTAAACAATAAAAATTGTTTTATAGATGAGAAGAATTTTACCCACGAATTATTCTCGTTCGAGAATTTTTATTATATCTACTCTTTTCTTTTTCTCTTTTTTTTTTCTAGGAAATATTACAGATTAAATTTAATTATTGGCAAATTTTGTTGAGGATTTGGGAATGATTTTAGTTATTTTATTGTTAGAGAATTAATTGTTTATTGAAATGGAATATTACAATGAATACAGAAGTGAATTTTGGTTCCTTTTGTCTTTAACTATTTTAACTAAATAAAAATGTTGATTTTTAAATTGCTATTCATTTTTTTTTTGGGTGGATAAATTTAGTGATAGATATATTTTGGTATTGATTGACACTTTTTAACCTTTGTCTATGTATATATAAAAATAATAATATATATTATTGATATGTATAGATACATATATGTATATATTTTTCTGTATAGAATACAGGATTTTAGTTTGTGTCCCAGATAGAGGAGTTGCGTGTGCGATTTTCTAAAGCGCAGTCGCACGATTGCGGTACTTGGCTCTGTCGTGACTGTATTCCATGTCGCAAGAGCTCATCATTGATCTCTATTACAATTTGAAAAAAAAAAAAAGAAGAAAAACTGTAAGGAAAAAAAAAAAGGGAAAGGAGAAAATTGTGAAGAGAATTTTAAACGTCGGTGATTTATTAGTGAAATATTTTTTTACAGTATTTACATTTGTTATTGATAATTGAGTTTGATGTCATTTAATATGGTTGATTTATTTATTTATGTGATTGTGGTATTTATTTTTTGTTTTTAGTCATTGCTGCAAGCACATGATGTCGCGGGACATGAAGTCTATGGTGAAGAAGCAGCGAGAGTTACACCACCACCATTGTTACCATATCTCAATGGTGGCGATGAAATTGAAGGTCAAAATGGTGATATGGATGTTGAGAATGTCACCCGGGTCAGGCTTGTACAATTTCAAAAAAATACTGATGAACCAATGGTTAGTAATCATTTATTGATTTCAATGGTTTTTCATTTTTTTTTTTTAACAATTCTCAAAGGTCAGTTGTGGTTCAAAACTGCGATTTTTTCTCCGGTAGATCAGCGATCCAATGTAATTTTTTTTATACACAATTTTCGATAATTTTGAATAAAAAATTTTTGTATTGATACTGTTCGATTATTCATCGTTTTCTTCCGTGTGAATTCACTGGTTAACAATAAAATTCGGTTGATTAATTTCAGACATTATCACTGTGACAGTAACAAAAAATAAACGAAAATAAAATTTGACCTTTAAGTATTTGTTCATGAAAAAAAAAATCAATATTCCTTTTAACAATCAAAAAATTAAATGAATACTTCAATCCAACGAACCATTCCACGTGTTAATTAATTATTAAACTTTTTATATCAGGGGATAACATTAAAAATGAATGAAGATGGTAAATGTGTCGTAGCACGAATTATGCACGGTGGAATGATTCACAGACAAGCAACCCTACACGTACTCGATGAAATCAAAGAGATCAATGGAATACCAGTTGCCAATCAGTCTGTGCACACATTACAAAAAATGCTGGTAAGTATTTTTATAACATTTAATTCACCCCTGAATCAAACAATCACCATCCACTAATTAAACCTCAACAGATAAAAAAACAAAAAAGAAAGAAAGAAAACCCCTCCTCATATTTCACTGAACAAAAAATTAAATCAACTATTAAAAATTAATTTCTAACCGTAACAATTTATTTATTATTTTTTTTTTTTTTCTACAGCGTGAAGCAAGAGGTTCAGTGACGTTCAAAATATTGCCATCGTACAGAATTGCGCCGCCACCTTGCGAGGTACAAGTAAGCCCCAAAAAAAAATTTTTTGCCAACTTTTCAAAATACCTTAACTGTATTATTTATCCACGTAAACAAAAAGCAACAGAATGAAAATTCATCTCATTTCCAATACATAAATAACACCATGCAATTTTAATAAATGAAAGAAAAAAAAATAAATAACTCACGAGTCATATTTTTTTTTCTTTTTTTTTAATTTTTCTTTGATAATTCGCGTTGTGAAAGGATTAATTGTACATTTAATATTTATTTTGTATAGTTAGGAATATTTTTTCGTCCCGAATTAATATGCGACGATGAGAGGAGGTCAGTATTGATATAGAGAGGATAACAATTATTTAACTAATCAATTATTTATTCATTCACCAATATTTATTATGAATAATTGATACACAACTGGAGTGGAACTAACCGAGCAGTCAGTCCACCAGACAAGTTGTCGTTACCTCTTCTCTTTGTACGACGATTAAATATAATTTCGTTTTCTTTTTTGAATATATATATATATATATATTTATTTATTATGTGTAAATAATATAGAAATTTTTTTTTTTCTTGAAGCAAAATTAGTTCTTAATTGTATTTTTATATATGCGTTGAAAAATCCAGTATCCATAATTAGTGCACGCTCTATCGACAAGTTATTTGATATGATTGTTGTCAATTGTGTTTCGAGATTGTAATTAATCAAAAAACAATTATTCAATCCCAAAATTCTGAACAATCGCGACTAGATATATAATTGTACGATAAATAAAAAGACTGCAGAACACAAATAAAGAAAATAATTTCGAAATATCGTTAGGTTAACTATCATAGAAATATTTTATCACAATTAATTTATTGCTCTAATTTTTTAATCATTCAAAAATTTTTCTGTCAATCTATCTATCTATCTATCTATCTATCTATTTATCTATTACATAAAATGAAAATTATATCGGATGACTTTTGATAATTTAAAAGCGAAAAACAAAAAAAGAAACGAGTGAAATAAAAATAAAAAAATGAATAAAGAAATTCAATTATCACTGACCAATTAATGATTAAATATTCTTTTTTTTTCTGTTTCTTCAACAATCTAGTTGTTCAGGATTAGGCCTCTGCCAGTATTAGTAAGTACCGCCACTTGATCTGGTGTGATTGGACTGCTGTAGTTAGAAAGCTAATTCGTTTACCTTTTAAATACCTGCATAACCCTCAAAACAAATGAAACATAAAATATTTATATATATATAAATGCATATATGATGAATTAATTCATCAAATAATTATTCAACTATCCATTTTTTTCAAATTCTGCGTATATATTTAAATAGAAGTACAAAATCCACCCTCCCCTCAATTAAATTGTAATTATTATTGATACGTCACCGAATGTATATCCGCAACCGTATTTTATCCAACTCAATCACGATTTATATATTCATTTATTCATTGTCGTTAACTATTCATCTGTACATTTATTTATTTATTTTTTTTCATATCCATTGTTTATATATCAATCAAACGCGAATTAAGCGGAAAACAATCAATCACCTGGCATGTAGAACGAGAAAAACCTCTCGAATCAAAGCGTTGTAGAGCAAAAAAAAAAGAATTTATGCAATTTTTTATTACACTTTTACGTTTGTTTTTGTCGATGGAGCGAAGCACCCTTATGCGAAACCAAATAGACCACTTGAAAATTATTTAATAATTGAATTCACAATTGTCCTTTATACATTTTTTAAACTATTTTTATACTTATTTCATTCCTGGTTTGAATAATAATTGTAACATCGATTTTATTATTATATTTCATAGTATTTATTGGAGTGAGCTTGAATTATGCATCAGCAACTTAGTGATGTAGCACACATAGTCCTGGTATATTTTATTTCCAAACAAATCAAAAGAAAAAAAAAAAAAAAGAGCGAAATGAAAATGTTTATATTTATATATATATATATAAAAAAATAATCGCAAACTCTTCAACACCCCCTTTTTCTCACTTTCACTCACGCACTTTACTGAAGGATAAATAATAAAAAAGCAACCACAAACAAAATTAATTAAGTAGACATTTGATGATAAAAAAAAAAAATTAATTAATTCAACACCGAAAAATTAAATATACATTTTTTCTTCTTGTGTGTTTGTGAATCTATTGTCGTAGATTTTTGTACGCGCCCAATTTGATTATGATCCACTTGAAGACGAGCATATACCGTGCGCACAAGCTGGAATAGCATTCAAAACTGGCGATATATTACAAATAATAAGTAAAGACGATCATCATTGGTGGCAAGCGCGTAAAGACAATGCTGCAGGTTCAGCAGGACTTATTCCATCATCAGAGCTACAAGAATGGCGAATTGCGTGTATGGCGATGAAAAAGAATAAACAGGAACAAGGTATGGGTAAATAAAATAAATATAATATAAATCAATGAAGAAAATCAAATCATATACGACCAAGAAAAAGAAAAAAAAAAAAAGCAAAAAAGAATATTAATCATTCAATCAATTAAACATCAAAATATAATTACAAATTTAACTTTAATATGCGTTCCAGCAGATCGCACTTTGTGTCTGCGCAGCTTTTGTAATTTTAATCCGAGAGTGTT
Source organism: Zele albiditarsus (assembly GCA_958496275.1). Classification (NCBI taxonomy): domain Eukaryota; kingdom Metazoa; phylum Arthropoda; class Insecta; order Hymenoptera; family Braconidae; genus Zele; species Zele albiditarsus. Next base: position 6,047,835 of record OY292416.1, read on the forward strand.
TATTGTTTTTCTTTATAAATATAAATAACATATCATTCTATTATTTATCACAACAACAACAACTACTACAACAACAACAAAATAATGATAAAACAAATTTAATCATTACTGTACAATGATAAAAATATTTGTTTATTATCAATTTTCTCTGCCACTTTCGGATTAAATTTGTGTGCTCATTACATCAGTAAATAACATCCAGTGACAAATTAAATACATTGTCACGTTAATATCATTGTCAAGCTTTTTCAGATAATCATCATATATATATATAATATAAATCGAAGGATAAAAAAAAAATGGAAATAATAAAATAAATTATTTGCGAGTGTTATTGATAATTGAGAAAAATGAGGGGGAAACAAAATTGTGCGATTAATTTTATCAGTTATTAATTCGTGGATAATTTTAACAAAACGTTTTGTTTTATATTGACATATATAAATGTAGAGAATATGTTATAATCCCGTAGGTAATTTAGTTACGATTGAATCGAATGAGAAATGAGAAATAAATAAATGAATAAGAAAAAAATATAGAAAATTAACATCAATGGACAATTGGTGTTAGTAATATAATTATTATAATTGTATGTTGTCCGGGATAGATGCTGAAGGAGAGGGTGGCTGCTCTCCTCACGCCGAGGGCTGTGACAGCTCGACAGGTATGAGATAAACTGCCTGCAGCGAAAAATATTAAGATTCACAAGAGCTATTTAGAAAAAAAAAAAAAAAAGAAAATTAAATTAAAGCGTGTAGATTATTTCTTTTGTCTTTCATTTATATATCAAATAATTATTATAAATTAGCGATTGAAGTTTAATAAAAACGCGAATTTTTATAAACACAATAGGAGTGTTGAAGATTAATAATTCAAATAGAAGAAATGGTATTTTTTTATTGTTAGAATATTGATAGAAAATATTATTAGAAATTATCGCTATGTAGTTTTATTTTTTTGGAACTCATATTTTTAATATGTTTATGATGGAGGTTAAAAGTTTTTCAATACTGTTGTATTATGTCACGAGTATTTGTATCAAACAGCACCACTAGTAGCCAGTATTCCGGTATAAATAATGCTAAGTAATTTTACTCGAAGCACATTTATATTTCGCGTCGTCGAACAATTTTTTGTCTCCACTTTTGTTCAAATTGTATTATTATTTTTTTTTTTTCTTCATCTCTCTAGAATTCACAATTAATTGCATCATTCATATATATAAACATATACATTAATGCAACCGAATTTCATTCCCAATCATTTATTGTGACCTGCTGGAACTTTGTTTCATTCACTATTTATATTTAATTTTCAATTTTTTAAATATTAATTTTTGTTTTTTTTTTTGTTTGTTCATCTTCTAGTAACATTTCTTATCACAAAGTAATTAATTATCTATCTCAATTATTGCAATTATCCAAGGAATTTTTTTATTTGCGCAATTTACACATTATCTATCTATTCACCCTTTTCTCTCACTTTGTCTTTGAATTTGTTGTTGAGCAGTTGAAACGTCAGTTTTAACAATAAATAAATTACTGCATTGAATTTAATATGTTATTTGATTTGATGATTGTCAATGAATTTTTTCTGATTCATTTCAGGTATTTTTATCAATAATTAATATTAATATTACATAAATCAGAAATTTTTCAACTGCTTAACATTATTATCTCATGTTTTCAGATAAAACTTTAACAATTTATTCCAATCTGATATAATAAACACATACATAAATATAATATAATGAAATAAATGATGAATGAAAATTAATTCTAGGTATTTGTCTATGAAAAACGTGTGAAATATTTCTCCTTTTATTCTGACTATCATCAAAATAATAAGTAAAACAATTTATAATATTAATCGTAGTGAATTGTATCGTTCAAATGCTTTACTCAAAGTACAACTAAAAATAATAGAAAATTAAATAATACGAAACAATAGAGAGAAAAAAAAAAAAGGATATTTAAAAATGAATGAAAGATTGTATTGAATTAAATTTATTCTTTTTTTTATCTAGAAATAGAATGATAATTAATATAAAAAAGAAAACTTCTTCCTTTCTTAGCCTTCGATCAATAAATTATTATTAATATGATCACGATTAATAAATATATAGAATTTATCAATGAAGCATGTAATAAATTAGCGTGATGAAAATCTGCCTGAATATAATCAACGACAATAATTAACAACTATATGACAATTTAAATGCACTGCTTACGAATGATTAATTAACTAAATTAATCAATTGATTATATTGCAATATCAATATATATATATTTATGAAATTAAAATCATAAAATTAATGCTAAGTAAATGACATAATAATTAATTTATATATATTTTATTTATTTCATGTTATATCCAGTCAATTGCTCAATTTTTGGCCGCAAGAAAAAACAGTACAAGGATAAATATCTTGCTAAACACAACGCAGTGTTTGACCAGCTGGACCTGGTTACTTATGAGGAAGTTGTTAAAGTACCTCGTGAGTATAACAGTCATTTTTATAAGTATTTATTTTTACTTGTTTTATTATCATTCGTTATTGTGAATTAAATTGAATAATTGATTGATTAATTTTTTATTTGTTTTTAGATGAAGCCTTTCAACGTAAAACTCTAGTTCTTCTCGGAGCGCACGGTGTTGGCCGTCGACATATTAAAAATACAATTATCGCAAGGCATCCAGATAAATATGCTTATCCAATTCCACGTGAGTATTTAAATTAGAATTAACAAAACAAATACATCAGAATGTTTCAATGTGAATTAGTTATAGAAATCTGAAACAAAAGTGAGAAATAGTTGAAAATTCGTGAAAGAAATAATTTATTTATGAAACACTTTTGCTTCAAAATGTCTTTTCAAATACACAAATAAACTGGTTCATCTTGAAAAAATTAATTAATTGCTGTATAAATTTGTTATTTATAAAAAGATACAACGAGGCCTCCACGAAACGATGAAGAAAGTGGGCGCAATTATTACTTCGTATCACACGATGAAATGATGGCTGACATCAGTGCTAACGAATATCTCGAGTATGGTAAGTGAATTCATGATGATGAATCCATCAACAAATTCCAATCTTTCACAACCCTCCACTTCATTTCATATTCATCATCCAATAAATTCTTCTTATTTCAATATTTATAAAGGAACTCATGAAGATGCCATGTACGGAACGAAGTTAGAGACTATTCGAAAAATTCATGAGGAAGGTCGAATGGCAATATTGGATGTGGAACCGCAAGCCTTGAAAATTTTACGAACAGCTGAATTTGCTCCGTATGTTGTATTCATAGCCGCACCCGCTGTGCAAACTCTCAATGACGTAAGTTGTTTATTTGATATCTTCTCTTCTACTCTTTATATTTCCTTCCTTCAAGAAAATTGTGCCAATATAAGTGGTCGGAAAAATTCAATTTTTCCAGTCTGATATTTATTATCCTGTGATATTATTATCTAGAAAAATTCTCGGCCATTTATTTTATCTCCAGAACTGTTTTTTCTCGGTCATTTCGAATCGATGATACAGAATATTTATCATATATATTTCTAATTTATTAATTATTCAAGTGATACCATCTATCTATACAATTTCTTCGATAAAATGTATCAATAACCATTAAAAAAAATCACTAACTTCTATTATCTTTATTGGAACGATCTGAGAATTTATTAGAATTAATTAAAACTTTCCCACCAATTATGTTGGCGAAATTTTGTATTAAACATTATTCATCAACCATCAGACATCCATAAATAATTTAATTATTCTATATAAATAGTACGATGGGAGTTTGGAGAGACTTGGTAAGGAATCCGATATGTTGAAGCAAGCGTACGGTCACTTTTTTGATTTAACAATTGTTAATGACGATATTGAAGAAACAATTGCCCAACTTGAAGCGGCAATTGAGCGAATACAAAAAACACCACAGTGGACACCAGTTAGATGGGTCTATTGACAACGATTCTCACCAACACACGTTATAACTGCAGATTATAATGGCTCATCAATTGAAAATAATCGTCAATTCATTTAGAAAATAAATTCGATAAAAATTAATATAATACAAAATTCATTCAAAAAATGAATTAATCCATCATCCAATTGAATGATTATGAAATAATTCGCTGAATGAATTAATGAATAAATACAACAACAAAAAAACACATGTAACAACAATGGTGGGTCCAAAATTCTGCATGAAAGAAAAAAAAATATAACGGTCACACAAAATTGCAAAATTAAATTGAATTCAAATCAATATTTCGCAAGTATTAATAACGAGAGTAAAAAATTGATTGTGATGGTCTACAAAATATATAAAAATTGTGCGAGTACGTATAAAGGACAAAAAAAAAAGTGCGCAGAGAACAAATTTCGAACGTACAATATACTCGATTTAATTATATAACAATTGGAATAATTAAAAGAGGAAAAAAATTGTTAGGAAAAAATAAGAATGATTAAAGTTAACTCATTGACACGAAATGATAAGAAAGAAAAAAAAAAAATTGTGGACAGTTTTGGAATAATAAAATAATAACAAATGGCCACTGCTATAGGAAAAGAAAATTTTGATGATCACTCTTCCAACATTTGCTTATAATTATTCATGTCCCTCAATTTAAATTCACATTCTCTGTGCACAACAAGATTCTATAAGTATTATTCTGAATAATAGGTTCACATTAATGATGTCACACTGTCGTTAGCCATTCGGTTGAATAAATGAATAAATAATTGAATAAATAAATAAGTGCGATAATTAAATAAATAATTAAATTGTGTGAGTTCAATGAATTGACGGATAGCCGTGTGGTTGACTTTAGTTGACATTGTTTGTTAATAAACCCAATACAACGTGGAGAGAAATGAAAAAAAAAAAAAGAAAAAAAAGAAATAATAATTAACGAAAAATGAGGAAAAAAAAAAACCAATAAAATAAAAATCAATACAAAAATACGAAATAAAAATGATATAAATTTATTGAATAATATATTGTCATATATCGTCGCGTTAATTGAATAATTTTGTGAGTCAATCCTTTGAAGATAATTTTATTCACATTCATATTTTTCCTATTTATTTTTTGGTGGCAAAATTAATTTTTTCTCTATAAAAAAAAATTCATATTTCCATCATTTTTATATGAAAAATGATTATTTTTTTTTTTTTAAATTGTTCAATAATGCCGTTCTAAAGACATTTTGAATATTCAATCAGGAAATTATGCTTCAAAGGATTAATTCAAATCGGAAAATTACATTGGATTTTAATAGGTGAATGATCCGAGTTCCGGAGAGAAAGAATAAAAATCAAATTTATCAAAATGAAATGTGAAGGAGAAGAAGTAGAAGAAAATGAAGATGATTATGAAAAAGGAGAGAATACATAATTGTTTTTAATTATTTATTTATACATGTAAAATTTATCATGAAAAGATAAAAAACATTGATTATGTTTAATTGAAGAAACGAAAAAAAAATCTCTCAATTATCTCGCATAACTTTCCACTCTCTCTCGCTCTTCTCCTCTCCCACGCGATCTCTCTCTCTCTCTCTATCTCCCTCACTATTTAACTGTACAACTCATGTTACTAGCGAAAATAAAATGAAAATGAAAAAAATGTGAAAAAAAATAATATTAAAGAAAAAAAAATAAATTAAATAAATAAAAACTATAGAATTTCGTCTGGTAGCGAACTGATTAATTGCAATAATTACATTTTCAAGTATAGAGTATAATTGAACGAAGAAAGAATAATAACAAATAAAAAAATATGTAAATGAGAAATAATTAACTAAAAAAAAAACAAAATAAATTTAATTTAATGATTTATTTCTAAGCTTCAATTCAATATTAGCATGATAAATCATTCTATCGAACGCTACTTATTGTGAGGATGGAAGAAAAAATTTGATAGAAAAAAAGATCACAAAATTATGAACACAAAAATAAAAAACATTTTTTTCCTCCACTTTTCAACTATTAATTATTAAACGAAAAAATTTCATCAAAACCAGCGTGAATTTGCGTGTTCATTATTTTTTATCTTCATTTCAACGTCTGTTGGTTCGTCTACCGTAGAATTATTTATCGAAATAAATTGTTCCTAAATTTTCTTTTCATTCTTTTTTTATCCATTTTTCTTTCTTTTTTCTTACTTCAAATGAGAGAAAATCAAGAACGACATAACGCATGATTAAAACGAAAATGAAAGAAACAAAAAATTGATATTAATGAGAGCACATATATGCCTTCAATGAGAAAAAATAAAAAAATAAATAAATAAATAAATAATAATACAAGAAAAGCAGAAAGAAAATAAAATCCAAAAAAATATCGTTTAGAAAATTAAAATTAATGAATTATGTAATAGCAAAACTATGGAAAATTAAAGATGAAAATTGTGGTGAAGAAACGTAAGGAAAAAGTATATCACCATTATGAATAAAAAAGAAGTAATAATTATCATTAATTTTACCATTATCATATCTTTATTATTTTTATTATTATTGTTTCTATTACAACGACAAAAATTTGCTTTATTTATTCTCCATGCGACTCATTTATAATTTTAATTAAACATAATATACATATGCTAGTCTGTCTTGTCAAAAATAATACAGCTTTTTTGCATAATTATTATTTTTCACATTAATATTATCAAACGCCATAATTCAACATTTAAAATACACTTTGAAATATACTTTATTGTTTGAATTTAAATTCCTTCAATCAACTTGCTTCCGAATAAAAATAAATAGTTACTTTATATACTTTTAAATTGAGAAGTGACAACAACCCAACGATAAAAATTATCCGACAATTTTAATTTCACATTTTCAAAAACCTACAGAATTAATTTTTAAATTAAAAAAGAAAAGACGATTGATATCGAACGGCAATTGTAGCTAAATTAAAATTATCACCACGCCAAAGTCTCGCATATATCTGCATCGTCATCAAAAGAAATTGCAAGAAAAAATTCAAAAAACATAGCCCAAGTACAATTATATTATTAATTATATCAAATTTAATTTTAATTCATGATAAAAACCGAGTGTGATTGAAATGAAATAAATATATATATGTTAACACTCACAGACGCATATATATATAAATAAACATTATACGAAAGTATGAGTATGAAGAGAGTTTGAATGATGTAAAGAAAAATCGAGTTGAAAAAAGAGAAAAATTGCGAAAAAGCCGTAAAACAAAAAAAAAAATACTAAACAACAAATGATTTTGTAAGATTTCTTATGAGTTTGGTAGTGGCTATATTATCCAGTGATTCATATAAAAAATAGATATATTGTATAATGTGACAGATATGTGAAAGAGAATAAGCGTAAAAAAAAAAAAAAAAAAGAATACTTGACGATAATCTAAGTGCAAAAAAAAAATTAAAAGAAAAAAGTGTCTGATGACATTTACGCGTTATAAAATAAAGAAAATAAATGCGATGACGAAATAAAAATAAGGAAATTGCCCAATGAAAATGAATTCACCGGGAAATTGTAATGCTATTACAAATACCGAAGAAGTGAAGTAGAAGAGAAAAAAAAAAAAAGAAAATAATGAGGAAATAAAAGAGGCGAAATAAAACATGATGGAAATAAAAAATACTGAACGATAGATAAAAATGAATACATATGACACTAAGCTTATGTAAAAAAAAAATAAGAAAAACAACATTGAATGAAGACGGGTCTAAAAGAATTAATGGAGATAAAGAAGAAGACGAATAAAATGAGAACAAAAAAAACAAAAAATTAATAACAGTTCATGATAATTATGTAATTAATAAAAAAAAAAATGAAAAAGAATACAAAACAAAAGTGGAAAAAAAGAAAAATGAGCAGAATGAAGAGTATTATAATATGTTGTTAATTGAATTAATAAAAATAGCCCTAAAATACGACAGATTAAATTAAGTTGTTTAATTATTCAATATATAAACATATACAAATGATTTTGATAATTGTTTCTTTATTTTCATTCAATATATTTTGGGAATTAATTCTATTTTTATGGATGGGACGTTTTTGTTCTTTTTTTTTTTTTTTTTTTTTTTACATTCTTTGCACATTTATTTCTCTAGTCATTTAATTGTCGCGAATGTCGTCGTGCTGCGTACGCTTTTTTAGCTGCAATTACTGGCAAAACCATTAATGCATCACCGTCTGACATTTTACAATTTTTTTGTTCCATTGGAAACATATATTCCACATTTATGTCGTATCTAAAGAAGAAAAGATATTTATATATGAATATACGGAAGGACATCTTACAATATATGTTGGGGATTTTTTTAATTTTTTTTATATCCGCTAATAATTCAACGTTAAATATTTTTATTTATTAACTTATTTTTTTTTTTTTTCAATTCAATTAACTGTCCAAATTGATAATTGTATTCGCAGTGAGGTAGAAAATTGCTAATGAATCAAATCAAATGGACAATTAAATTACCTGGGTAGTTTATCACGAAGATAAGACACGAAATTTGGTCCCAAATTTTTTTTTCGACTCATAATAAAACTAGAAAGATAACGTGGAATTTTATTTTGTTCAGCACAATGCATCAATAGAGCCCATGATTTATAATCAGTATCCAAAACGTATGTATTATAAATTCCCTCATCTAAAGAAAAAGAGAAACATCAAATAAGTAATAACAATAATTTAATTCGCACAATTATATATAAAGAGGAATATAAAAAAAAGAAGAAAAAAAAAAAAAAGAGAGAAATAAACCATTCACAAATGTATTATATAGTATAATAATTATTATGAATTATTATGAATGGATGAGAGTGGAAAAAATATTTATTATTTTAAACACGTACAGGGAAACTCAGCGTGAATCCAATGTGCTGGTGATTCATAATAATTCGGTATTTTCCAAGTGATATTTCCAATAATTTTTTCATTAATAGGATCATCGACAAAACTGTATGTAAAATTCATTGTCACTTCGGCTTTGTCCTCCGACAATGACAATTCAGCGCGCATACATTTGTATGCGAGTGCTTCTTCAGAACTTGCATAGTATTGGACAATATACCATGATCCCAAAAACTGTATAAATTAAAATAATTAAAGGAGAATAAATATAATAAATTGAAACTAAAGAAGGCATAATAAAAAATATAGGCATAATAATTAAATTGTGTACTAAAAAGTTGTTTATTTTTTAATTTAGGGAACTAGTGATTGAAACCTCACCCTAAGAGATAAATTGTTGAAACTGTTTAATTTCCTACTCCTAATTTTCATTTAATATATTTCATTAACGTATATCAATTTTAATTCAACACATTAAATAACATTAATTGTTAAACAACAAAGTTTCAACAATTTATCCTCTATCAATAAATACTAAAATAATTCTAACAAAAAATCAAAAAAAACGAAAAAAAATGATTGAATTAAAATAAATAAAATAAAACCCACTTCTGATATATCAAAATTTGTTATTTCTTTCACTTTTGGACACTTTGATTTGTCCTCATCACGTCTCCATCCACATACACTCACATCAACCATCACAATTATAATTATTATAATCAATAATACAGGATGAATAAAAAATGCGAACGAATTTTGTTTATGTGATGCCATTATTTTTTTTTCCTTTACTTTCACTTTTGTTTTATAAAAAAATGTTTCACTGATACTCTTGTAACACCAACGAGCACGTAAAATAATGCGTGAGTGAACACTTACTCATGCAATATATCATACTCTCAGATGAATTCAACATTTATCTGTGTGTTTTGTATGAGAAAAATGGGGATAACGACTATCAATGAGCTTCCGTTTTCCGTTTTCTCTAATCAATTTTTAGAGATTATTGTTATTGTTATTATTATTATTATTATTATTATTATATTTAATATTGTTCATTCTCGGCATGTGCGTTTTACTCCAGTTCCAATTCCTCTGGCGCTTTTTATTCAATCTCTTTTGCAAATAATTGAATACAATTGATTATTTCCACGGTGGTTTTTGCTTCTCCATTTGCGCCAGTGTACGAATTGGAAAATATTTATTTTCATGACACGATAATAAATCCTGCGGAAAAAAAAAAAAGAAAAAAAAAAACATGGGGGAATTAATAAATGTAATTATTTTTTTATTTGTGAGGAAATTGAGGTATTAAATATTTAAATAAACCATGTGTTATATTACTGTATTTGTCCCGTGATTTTTATCTTCACCAATATTATCTGATGAATCATTTGGCATTTCTGCTTTGAGATAAAATTTCCTAGGAATTTCTCGACACACTTCGATCGATGAATTGGAATTACTATTGTCAATAATATTTGTTTCAGTAAAATGTTTCCTCGGCTCTTGCATTTGTAATATCTAACACGAAGAATAAAGACGAAACGGGAAAAAAAAAAAATAATAACCAGGAATATTAATACAAAATTATTGAAATAAAATTAATATAATAAAGGTCTGTTAATTTTTTTACCATTTTTATATATTTCTTTAAATCGTCTTTTGAATCTGCTAATTTATTTGCTGGTGATTCATCGCTGGATACAAATGTAACTAAACTTTCATCGTAATCCTGTCCAGATCCTGATGGATAATTTAATGATTTTTTATTTTCTGATTTAAATCCTTGTTGTAATTTAACCGGTTCTGCATAAGACATTCCAATAAATTCATCTGATTTATTTGATATATTGTTATTGTCAATTAATTTATCGCTATTTGAACGCTGTGGTTGCTGATGAGTTCCAGTAACGTTGTCCGCTACAGTACAAAATTTAATTTACATAAGAAAAGAAGAATTTAAATAGAGTTTATAATAATGATTAATTGATAAATGATGATAATTTGGATTTGTTGGTTTTATTTATTATTTGTAATTGAATTTACTTGATATTATTTGAAGCGCTTGATGATACTGTTTCTCCATGAGTGAATGAAGTTGATCAGCAAGACGTGATTTAGCATTCTGTTGTGCGTTCAATTGTTTCTCAAGTGCATTTGTTTTTTTTGTTGTTTGGGATAAACGAATATCATACAAACGTTTTTCCTCACGGTGCTTTTCTTCAAGAAGATTTATTTCCAATTGATGTCTGGAATTAATATGAAATATTAGAGAATATTGAGAGATATTTAAGTCTAAAGAGCATATTTTTAAAGTGGCTTTTGGGATTTTTTGTTAGTGTAATTATTAATATACAAACTTGTCAATAATATTTTTAATTTTTCTCGCTGCACATTCAGCAATGGCTCGCTGTTTTGCATCCAATTCCATTTGAAATGTCAATTCAGCAGCGTCCAATTGTGATTGAAATTCACGCAATTTAATATTCACCACTTCATCCACTTGATTTTGATAAATTTGACGTAATTCCGTGCGTTTATGTTCCTGTTGTGCAATCAGCGATTTCATTTCCTCCCTCACTAAATTCTAGAATAGATACGATTAAATAATTAATAATGATGGGGGGGGGGGGGGGGGGGGGGGGATCCACATTTGATAAAGAAGTAAAATGCAATAATGTACAATTATTTACTTCGGATTTTTTTGCATTATTCACTTCTTCAATGAGTAATATTTTATCTTTTGTCAGTAGAGCAACACGATTGTCTTCTTCTTTCAATTTTAACAATAAATTTTCTTTCTCTTGACGTAAAATTGTTAATTCAGTCTCGCATGTATCCAATGCTTTATGAATAACATTCATTTCACTACGTACTTCGCCACTTTTTAATCTCTCTTTATATAAATCCTGTTGTAAGTTTTTATTCATCTGTTCTAATTGTTGATTATTACCATTTAATTTATCATAATCATTTTTAATTGTTTCACAATTACTCTCAGCAGTTTGTACCATTGATTTATATTTCTCCAATTCATTCACATGACTCTCTAATAGTTTAATTTTTTCTTTAACTGACGCGTCACATTTTTCTTCACACTCTTTTATCAAATCATTTACTCTCGACAATTCTTCCTCTTTATTTTTTATTATTAATTGTAAATTACTTATTTCTTCGTTGTATTTTGCCTTCATTATTTTGAATGACGACTGCAATTCATTGTGATCAGATTCAAGTACATTCCAACGTTCTTTAAATTTATTCCATATTGTTTGAAATTGTAAAATAATATCGCTTTTTTCTTTATCAACACGAATTGCAACTGCCACTTTCTCCTGTTGTTCTAACAATCGTTTCTGCAATTCTTGAATTAATTGTTCGCAATGCTAAAAATGAGAGAAAGAAAAGTATGATTGATAATGATTATTTTGCATTTGGATGAAAAAAAAACATTTATATTTAATATTTTTTATTTGAAGTTGCAATACCTCACGACGAAATTTTTCTTCCTCTAATTTTATTCTCATCATTTCCTCTTCGCTTTTATTACGATCCGGAAGCCAAAAGTCTGATAAGGAAATTAATCGTTGCGATTGCCTGATAAATAAACAAACAGTGTAATTTAATTTATTATTTTATAGCACAAGAATTCAAAATTATGGAGTTAAATAAATATAATTAAGTATTTTAAATTCTTACCAAGTTTGATATTCAGTATTCAACGGTGTCTCATTTCCTTTACCAATTCCTTTCTCCTCAACAATCCTTTTACAATCCCCTGAATTAATTCCATTCTCAGCTGTATCAGTTCTGCAATACGTACCTTCACGTAAACCATAATGTTTCTTAGGTGTACTAGTAACATTAAGTGACAAATTCTGTTCCAAACGTTTATTTCTTTCACTCATTGACAATGGATAATTTTTATTACGTTTAAACGGTGACAAATCACCACGTTGCATTAATAATGAATCATTTAATTCGCTTATTGAACGATTTTTATTATCAAATTTATCATCCCTTCTGTGATTGCCATTTGAAAAAATTCTCTCAGCATCATTCAACATCGTTTTCGATCCATTATTCATATCTCGTGTACCATAATTAAATCCCATTAATTGTTCAGATACATTCAACGAATCAATTAACGAGTCTTTCATTGTTGTTGTTGTGGCTGTTGTAGCAGTACTAGCTACACCATTATTATTTACAGTTGCAAATGCCATATTATCATTAATATTATCCCTGGAATAATCACGTAATCCAGATATCAATTCATTGTGTTTGAGGTTAGGATTTTTAAACATTAACGAATTGTTTGATAATAATGTTTCTTGTAATGATGAATAATTCTGTAATTTCATACAATCCTGTCTCGAACATGATGTCAATGGTTGATTCAACATTAATCTTGTACTCTCCAAATATTGTTCATTGAACAAATCATGATTATTATCATTAATATCAATTCTTGATTCTGAATAAGTACCGTCAATCAACGATGGATTTAAACTGTTGTCACGACTCTCAATAGCTCTTATTCTATCCTCCAATAATTGTACATGATCCACTAACTCATTAACAATTGGATTATCGTCGTTGTTTTCATTCCTATTCTTACTATTGTTATTATAATTGTTATTGGAACAATTAATTAAACTTTCTTCGGATTGTGATGATGCCACGGTGAATAAATCCGGCGGTATTAGAAGTAAAATATCAGTATCGTCAGAATCACTCATAATAATCACATATTAAAGAACATCCTAACCTCAAATGTTGAATTTTTTTAGGCTATAGATTGTACTAACTCAGCCGTTCATATATTTCAATAAATAAATAAATAAATAAATAAATATGAATATATATATTGTATAAATGTTTGTAAATAATGCTACGCTTGTGGAATAACAACTACAAACGTTGAGTTAGTTCGAGCTTTTTCGGGTTATTTCGACATTGCCAAGTAATGGCGTCAACATAACCTCAAAGATTTTGGCGCGAGGAATTTTATAAACATCCCCTAATATACTTAGGAGTTGATGGGGTGAGGGTGTTTATTTAATTTTAATTGAATAAATTGATGTAGACAGGAAAAAAAATGTCACCAAGTGCTTTAAATATCTTCTCTTATTTTTCTACGGATTTTTATACAGGATTTTTTGATCTTTCAATTTATTATTGATTAAATTATTACATTTATCTATTCCCATTCCAAAAATCACATCTATTATTTACTCATGTATATATAAATAAAAATTAATTTATATACATATTACAATCACAAAAGTATACATGACTTTATTTAATCACGATATATACATATCAAATTTTTGTTTTATTTATTTCTTTTCATTTATCTATCATTCACATAACAAATAATTTCCGTTACATATTATCACTTACATATAAACAATTTCATTTCTTTTATTTAATATATTTTACATGGACATTTTGGCAGACAATAAAAATGGATTACAACTTAGAACGTTTGTACACAAATATATAATCTATGTAATAATATTTGTGAGAGACAATGTACGTATCATTTTTTTCTTTTTCTTCATCAATATTTACACAGTGGATAATTAATTCGGGGATTATATTTATAGCTGCTGATTAAATTTTGTGGCAATTGATTGATAAATATTAAATGAAAAATGACTAAAAAAAAAATGAAACAATACAAATGCGTTAATATTTCTTTTCATTTTTCTCATGAGAGATATGAATGATAATATGATTATGTACAATTATCCTATCAATTTTTGTCTTCCTGTACATTTAAATTGTTCTAACAATTATTTTTCTTTTAATATAAAGCGATTATGTGTTCTGTGAGCGATAAATTAATTCAATTACTCATATATATATATATATATGTATAAAACAAAAATGCCATTCTTTATTTATATTTTATAGCGTGAAAATAGATAAGAGATATATATTTCAATTAATTTTCAATTATTTTCAACTTATGCGGCACTGCAGTTTTCTTTTCATTGTTTTTTCTTTAATATTATTCTATTATATTATTTATACACAGATTTCTTCTTTCAAAAAAGTTATCACACACAAACACACACACACACACAGACGCACAGTATTAGAAAAAAATAATATTGGAAGAAATAAACGACAGACAAAAATACATAAAAAAAATTCGAACTAATTATTTGTTCTAATTCAAATTCTTCCAATGCTATTTTTCCCTTCGACTTCGATCACCCACAGTCACACACACACACACACACACACACACAAATCAATCAAATTATCCTGCAAAAAAAAAATAACGAATCACTGTACAACATTTTATTATCAATTTAGTTCACTCTCCGTTTTCAAATTTTTCGCCCTCATCAAAATTTCCATTGCTCTAAATAATTCTTCATCAATCATTACAATTCATCATTAATTAATTTCGCCTTTGTATTATCATCACTCTTTTTATTTCTCTCTTCATCTTCATTCAATTCTGCATTTTTAACTTGTTTATTAATAATTTTATCAATTACCAATTCCTCATTATTAACAATCAAATGTTCATGTATTTTATCATCACTGTTAAACATCTTATCTTTTATATTATCATCATCATCATCATCATTATTTTTATTATTATTATTTTTTGTAGCCTTATTGAATTGTGTTTTCAATCCATTCAATACATTCTCAATTGATTCAAATATTCCATTATAAATTCTGTATGATTCAAGCATTTCAATAACTGAATCAATTTTTTCAACACTTCTTTTATTCGTACGTATTGTTAATGGTTTTAATTGTTCCGATGATAATTTTGACGCTATTGAATCAGTGATAGATTCAGCTTTATCTAAATTCGGATAAGTATCACTTAATTCATTAAGAAACCATGAAATAATATGTAATGTTGTTAATAATTCGGTGGACGTTGGATTATCTGGATTACGTTCTTTCTGTAATAAATCATAATAAACTTCGATTCTAGATAATGATATGACTTGATTTGGTGGAAATTTCGTGTGTGTATAGAATTGATTGACCAAAAATTGTTTAATAGTCTTCCATCCTTTTTCAAACGTTGATAAATTGTTGTTTATAAATTTTTCCGGAATTTTTGTCGGTATATTGTCAAATTTTATCATTAATTTAACTAATGGCACTGCAACACGATGTTGTTTATCTTGCATTGCTGAATTGCGTGATATTACTGCACGTAAATGGCCTTTTTCTATTATCATTTCCACGTCTTCGGTTGTTTCTGACGCACTTATTGACGCTGGATTTGATGTCGTTTCAATGCTCTGAAAAATTGACGATTGATAAATTGATTAGTAAATTGATAAATACAATAACGAGAATTGAATATATATATATATATATATATATATTTGAATAAAAAATAACAACTAAAATCTTGCTAGATACTAATCTTCATTTTCGTTAAAATTAATAAATTATTTTTATTAAATCCTAACCTGTAAAGTTGTTGGTCTCGTTAAAAATTCTTTTACCGAACTCTTCAACCTCTCGAATATCGACATATCATTACTCGGCGCATTTAATTGTGCATCATCTCCTGCATATTCACCTTAAAAAATTCAATCAATGAGAATAATACAAAATCAAATGCATGTTACCTTTCCTCAATTGATTAATTAAATATTAAATTCTATATTTTACCTATTGTTAAAACAATATCGCCATCAACTTCAGTCAATGCACGCAATAATTCATTGGCTTCTAAATTAAATACAAACACCATTGGAATATTTATTTCACCATCTGTTGTTCCATCGCCAGACATAACAAACATTGATGATGAAGTTATACTAGAACCAATTGTTGTATCGAGAACAATACCCGCAATAGCGCCAGCTTTTTGTACCATTTGTGCCTGGAACAATCAAAAGGTAATAGATATAAATTCGATTTGATGAATAATTCAATTTGTTATGTATGAATTAAATAAATTGCTGTAGAATTAATTAATTAATTACCTTCTCGACAAACATACAATTGCCACGCAATATCAATGCTATATTTCCTTTTAATTCATCCGCATTTTTAATTTCATCACAAGCCATTTGTGGTACAGCAAACAACGGTGTACCAACTATTTTCGTTGTACCTTTTAATTGTGGACCAAATTGTGCTGGACCACCGAGAATTGTTTCTTCATGCGCTGGTGTTATGTCATTTCTTTTAATTGTTATTGACAAACGACCGGTACTTGCCACTTGTGTTTGGCGACGATTTAATTCCACCATTTCTTGCATAAACATCAAACCTTCTTCCGCGTCTTCAACAGTTCGTGCCTGGATTAATAATAAAAGTTTATGTTTATTTGTTTGTTGCATTATATTAATAAGTAAATATGTCAGAGAAGAATAATCAGTTACGAGAGTGATTCAATGAATAAAAGTAGAAAGAATTAGCAAACTATAAAAATGAATCAGTTGGAAATGCGGGGGAAAAAAAATTGAAACAAGATAAAAGAGGCGAAAATAAAATTGATATAAATTACATCACACAGAGTTGCATTTAGCCAATAGGTCAAGTGTTAATAAAAAAAAAAAAAAACGTGTGATAGGCAGACATGTTAATAAGTTACTTCACAATTTACATGACCCAAAAAAAATTGAATATTAAATAATAAATGAATATTAAATCAATAAAAAAATACATACATTTGAGAACGTGTGTAAAAGTTGCATTCTTCCATCAGCCATATTCAATATACTAATTCCCATATGATTTAGCAATTTTAAATGTTCCATATTATTAATTTGAAATTGTCCTGCATTCAATCGTCGTTTATTAACATTACGACGTGGACAAACATCTTCGACCATATTTCTTAACGGTTGTCTAACAGAAGCCGGGAATAAATGCAAACTATTTGGACAAGTACGATCAAGTTCATCAACTGATACAGCATCAAGATCTAATTCTGATGAGACATTAGTACGAACACCAGCGAGAGTTAATGGCAATAAATGGCCTTCAGTTGTGAAAATAAATTCATCAACGTCCAATACTAAATCATTTGGTTCGGCAAATAATAAAAATAAATATTTAAATGTCTCGGATAATACAAAACTGTCCATTGTATCATCATGTTTATTTGTACGGACATCAGAAACTGCTGCATAACCACATGGCACTCTTGCAAATGTCTGCAAACTCTTTAGAACTTTACGTCCAACACCCAAATAATAATGATCGCCAGTTGCACGATATAAAAAATATGTTGACTCCAAAAATTCAGGACGCAACGGATGATGTCCCCAATGTACTTGGAAATCAGTTGTGAATGCTTCAGGTATGAAATTATGACGTTGCATAACTTGATACAACATCTCATGTGTTTCAACTGCCGGTTTTATATCACCTTTTAATACTTGAAGACCTGGCCAAAATGCTAATAATGCATCCATGAAATTTTTTGAATTTGTATTTGGTCGATGCATGTGAACGTCTAATAGCATTGGTCCTTGACTCACGTATTTCATCACGGCTTGATAATGTTTATTGAAACGACCCAGATATTTTTCATCGCCTAAATAAAAAAGCGTAACAAGAAAAATTAGTTCGCTGGATTTTTTCGTGGATAATAATTTGACTCTCAATTACCAAATTTTATTTTTTCGTGGAATATTACGTAGTAATTTACGCAACGGCGTAAATCCTAACTCAAAAACTAATAATTCGATTGAAATGATTCTTGCACGAGAATTTTCGTAATCGCTGTCGCTCTCGTACAAAGTAGTCATTAATTTTTTTTTAAGAACTCGATTGTACAAAAATTGCACTACGAAAAAATACGTATTAAATAATACAAATCTAACAGATAGATTGAAAAAAAAAATCAGTGGCAATCCAGAGTCAATAAAACACTCTAACAAAACCAAACATACCTAATAGAATATATGCTTTCAAACAGTATTCATAATACGAATCAATTCCAGCGCCAACTCCAGAATCTCTGCGTACCCAATCGCCAGAATGAACATTTAAAACCGATCCCATTAAATCAGTGCCACGATGTCTCATTTTCCACAAAGCATCCATTGCTTTTTGTGCTTTATCTTCAAATACAGATTCTCCTGTTAATCTAGACAGAGCAGCCATCTCCAAGATCATACTACCAGCACAAGCAGTACATGTTTCACGGCACATATCAGCCGGTACACCTTTCATACCATATCTCAAATTAATACGTCCATATGGAATGCCAGTTGTGGTATTAAATGCCGGAATGAATCTGTATCCCAAATCTTTGGCTAAATTTAATAATTCACCTCTATACCAAGGCATTATATCAGCACGTAATTGTAAATATTCAGCCAATATATGACCACTCAATAAACCACCAAGCATACGAATATTTGTTTCAAATAATGATACAATAACATCTGTATCAAATGTAACATTATTAACAATTAATTTAACTGCATTTTCAAATTCACCCAAATCACCAAGTACTACAAGTGTATCCAATGTATCAACCAGTGTTAATGAAAAATTACCAAGCGTTGAATCAATATCGCCACGATCTGGTTCAGAACCGCGATATCTACCTTTACAACTCAATGGCATTAATTCATCAGCTGGATATGCATTATCCATATAAGCATTATAACCATGATAAAACATATCTCGTGCTTCCTCTTTCAATGATTCTCTCTCCTCTCTACTCATATACTCAACATGATTATCTTCAATTGCACCACAATGCAATAATTCAATTATATTACTAGTCAGCAATAGTGACCATAATACCAATGATCTTGCCATCTTTTATCTATTAATCTTCTTCTTTATTATTTATTGATGATTCAAAAAAATACTTTCGTCAAGATCTCATCATCCTCTTCATTATTATTCCTCCTTTATCTTTCCACCTATTTTTTTTCTCTATTATCCAAATACGTTGAATGAGGTTATGTTGATTATTACTATCAATCTTTATATATTTGCTAATAAAATATTGTTCATTTATTATCCATATGGACTGTCTTGTCCACGTAATCAATATCTCTTCATTCTTTATCGCAGATGATTTTTCAATTTTTCACATCCATTGTTGTTATTATTATTATTATTATTATTATTATTATTCGCAATTTACTAGAATTGTTGAAGAGTGAATCATTGCGATTATATTTATGATTCAATTTTTCTGCTTCTTGCTCAAGATAATAATAGATATTGTTGTGTGTTGTTGTATTATGGTGAAAAATAATTTCAACTTATTTTTTCGTAGAACTTGCACGATATATGTGTTGTATGTTATCGGGGCAACGTGTGGCCACTGGAAAAATATGTACGATTGACGATATAAACATATTACCTATACAGATAGTATATTTTTTTTTTTTTCAGTCAAGGCCAGATGATGTGGCTGCTGTCAATTGACTGACACACCGACAGCTTTTATCAGTTTTTCGAGTCACGCGCAGTTAGGATTATTTTTACCGTTATTGCGTTATGTATATATGTAGATGTATCTATACTTTGTATTTATAGTTGGTGTTCTTAACCTCACATTGTTTATATATTGTTATTACATTTTGAGTATGTTGAATTGTTGGGGGTTTTTTTTTTCTTAATTTGTGTTAGATTTTGGGCAGGTTGTTGTTGATGTGTTGATTTTTTTTTTTTTCAACTCGTTTCTGTTGTTTTTTTGTTAATTTTGAGGTTAGATTGGACATAGTCGGGGCAGGCATTTAAAATTTGATTGTGTGAAGTTGGTGACGAAGTGAATGGTTTTCAAAATGGCGACGGTTTCGTGAAGAATTTGTAGCCAACTTCAGATATATATATATATATATTTAATAGTGCGCTATAACTTCAAGTCTATTCCGCTCCAATTTTTTCATTTATTTCCATTGATTATTAACATTTGTTATCAGAGAAAAGAGAAAATAAAAATGAAATTGTTGACTCACAATATGTTGACATCGAAATGTCTGAAAGGAGTAACTGTTGGTTATCCTCTTGCTATTATGGTAAAAGTATAAATGCAATTTTTCGAGGTTAAACACGTATTTAAATGGCATAATATTTCAAAAGTTTAACAAAACTTTGGTGCACGTGTTACCTAACATAATGAAACTTTGTCTTTCTTCCGTTCATTTATTAACTTAGTTAATTAAACAATTATTTATTTAACATAACCAAACTTATTATTTAATTTGTTTACAGGCAAAGGACATAAAAGTGTCGACTGTTGATTTCAATTCTGAATTTATATCGAGAATAATTCCGAAATTGGATTGGTCAGCACTTTGGAAAGCTGCTGAGAGTGTAAGTTTAAATAAAAATAAAAAATATAATCACTTATTTATTTATTTATTAAGTTTATTTGTTAATTCTTCTTAATTTATTCGACTGTAGATAGGACACGTTGGTGAATTGCCAGAAACATTGATCCAAGACTTTGAAAATAATGAAGAATTTTTAAAAAAAGTTCATCATGTTCTATTGGAAGTTGAAGTAATCAATGGTGATTTACTCTGTCCCGAGTCAGGTCGTAAATTTCCAATCAACGACGGTATACCAAATATGTTATTTAACGAGGATGAAACATAAATAAATAGAGCAATAATACTAACACTAATAATAATAATAATAATAATACTAATAATGACAACAACAACAACAACGATAATAATTAAACAAAAATTACACCGTAGATATTTAAATGAATCAATTTATTTCATCTACAATTATTCATAAATTTACATCGCTAATATTAATTAATTAAATTCATAGATAATTTTTTACAAATTCCATTTTTTTATTTCGCTCAATTCTCCTATCATAATATATAATATAATATAAAAAATAGATTAAAAAAATTCAAAGAAACACACACAAGAATATATAAAATTATATAATAAAACTCTCAGTAATTAGCATTAGTCTCAAATGTTTTTAGTGTTTGTTGAATAGTAAAAAAATAAATTAATAGATTTCATACTTACAAACATTAAAATGAAAGGGAAAAAATTAAAAAAAGAGGATTAATTATATCAAATAAATAAATAAATATATATATCGTAGAATGATGTGATATTAATAGATTACTTGTTACAGTTAAAAAAAATATTAACAATTTCAATAGTTCACTGAATTGAAAATGAAAGTGGAAGAAAAAATACAAACAAAAAAAAAACAAGAGAATAATAATAACAATGTAATGAATAATTCTTTCGTCACAATTTCATCATAAATTAATCTTACTCGATACATGAATAAATATTAATTCATTGCAATGATAAATTTTCTCTATACCCAGTATCGATATTTTACGACACGATAATCTCTTTCGTTAATAAAACCCGATTCGCTATAAACATATATGTGATTATAAGCTATACAATACAACACAATATCAAATACACATTCAATATTCAATTCGTTAAGTGTGAATATGTTCGCCAAACTCTTCTCTATCTATTTAATTATCTCAATAGCATTATTATTTATCGTATCAACAAATGAAAGTAAGTAATTAATATTAAATGAGAATATTTATATTTCATATTAATTATTTATTCATTTCATTTGAATTAATTTAAATATTTATTTGTATGTTTTATTATTTATTTGTCTTTGTATTTGTTAAATGTAGGCAAACAAATTTCATATCGTCTACCGACAAATGTCGAACCAATTACATATAAAATTCATTTAACAACTTATTTCACTGATGAATCACTCACATTTGATGGTGAAACGAGTATTGAAATAAATATTAAAAATGATACAAAGAATATAGTATTACACTCGAATAAATTAAATTTGCTCGATATAATATTGGTGCAAGATAATTTAGAGACAATAACACCCGTTGGATTTGTAACAGATAAACAAAATGATTTTTTAACAATTGAATTCGAAAATTTATTAATTATGGGAATTTATCGATTAAATTTGAAATATAAACGTGAAATTGAAGCGATGCGCACTGGATTTTTACGTAGTTCTTACACGGATCCAGATGGAAAAAAATTGTGAGTAAAATAATTTAATTAACAATATTTATATCAACTTTAACATTACAATTAATTTAGATGGTTGGTATTTACACAATTGGAGCCAACTGGCGCACGAAAAGTGTTTCCATGCTTCGATGAACCAGCATTGAAAGCTAATTTTACATTAATAATAAATCATAGCGATAATCATACGGCGATATCGAATATGCATGAAATTAAAAGTGAAATTGATGAAGATAATTCGGAACGGAGAACAACTTATTTTGCGGAAACGCCAAAAATGTCCACTTATCTTGTTGGAATTATTATTTCTAATTTCACTTATGTACAAAGTAATGATGGATTAATTCGTGTTTATGCAAGAGATGGTGTTGTTGATAAAGTTAAACATATATTGGGTATTGCACAAAAGGCTTTAATGATGATGAAAAATTATACTGCAATCTCGTATAGAATGCTTGGATTTCAAAAATTAGATATCGTTGTGATACCTGATATTGCGGCGGACGTTGCGGGAATGGAAAATTGGGGATTGATTACTGTACAGTGAGTTTATTTATTATTTTTCTGCTGTATTTAATATTGTACCTGATGTAGAATTATAACATTGCCTCTATTGTTGTAATTAATATCCATTTATTATTCAAACATGAATAGTATCACGAGATGATGGAGAATTTTTGAATTTTTTATTTCACTTTATGAAATATTATTGAGATTAATTATTGTTTTTTAACTGTGCAAAAAAAAGCATTTTTTTTTATAATATTGTAATAATTATAGTACCGACGATACCTACACTTGTAGAGAATGCAAAAAAAATTTGACAATTACTGT
Source organism: Zele albiditarsus (assembly GCA_958496275.1). NCBI lineage: Eukaryota > Metazoa > Arthropoda > Insecta > Hymenoptera > Braconidae > Zele > Zele albiditarsus. The sequence goes on from OY292416.1 coordinate 6,071,549, forward strand.
CTGTTTATCAGAAGCGTCACAAAGTGTCTGGCCAAGTATAGAAAAAAATTTCTCGAACAGTTATGAAATTACATGGACTTCCATTTTATAACTAATAAAAATAATTGAAATTACATAGCACCAAGAAATATTAATCAAATCAAAACATTTTATTCTTATACAATTACAACATCGTAATAATCACACTATTTTATTCTCGTGTTTACAATTAAATAAATCCCTCATTTCAACAGATTTCATTACTGTTATATTACTCATTATTCTATTTTTTATAATTGCAATTGGATATTAAATTAGAATAAATCCAATATATTAATTCAATGTTAGATTATAATATCAAATTTTTATTTATGATAATTTTATCTTTCTACTACGTAATTAATATTAATTAAAATTGTACAGGGAAGCCAGTGCAATTGTTGAAGAAGACACACAAGTGGATGATAAAGAATGGAATGTTAAAGTTATAACGCACGAAGTTATTCATCAATGGTTTGGAAATTTAGTTACTATTAATTGGTGGTCAGATTTATGGCTTAATGAGGGTATCACTACTTATTTTCATTTTTTAATGACTGACAAGGTGATAATATTTATTTATTCACTTTGAAAATGGGAACCTGGTTCATCACAATGAGCATCAGAAAATTCACTTCACTCTGTAACTTTACAACCATTTTCTTCGGTAGTAATATTATTTATTGGTGTAAAATAAATGATTTATAAGTGTCGATTACGTGAACCAGGTTTCCACATTCGAACACACTTCATCCAAATTAATTTCACCAATAAAATTACTTAATCCACAAAAAAAAAAAATAATTAATCAACGTTATACAGATGGAAAAAGCATGGGAAATAATGGATAGATTTTCCGTTGATAAATCTCTGGTTTATGTATGGAAGAATGAAGCAAAATTAGATTCATTTCCAATTAAAATGGACATTGAAGATCCAAATAGATTGATATGGAACAAACTTTATCACACTTACTATAAATGTCCGGTTTTATTTTATCAAAATAGAATTAATTATTGAATTATTATCGATACTAAAATTCATTATGTAATAATAATAATTATTATTATTTTTCCATATCAACTGTTTTACAGCTGCTTATCTTATTCGAATGGTGGCACAGCTTATTGGTGAAAGAAAAGTCCAACTTGTGTGGAGAAAGTATTTAAAAACAAGGTAAACTTTTTTATTTTTCACTCTCAATTTAAATCCACAATTTTTTATATTATATTACCACCAAAAAATTATAAAGTGAATATATTTCCAATAAACATTAAACAATAGTCTAAAAATAAACTAACTAACAATTCATATTTATTCAGGTCATATAGATCAGTGACGTCGGATTATATTATCACTGAATTTGCAAAAGCTTCAAAAATAAACAATACAATTTTTAAAGAAATATTTAATAACTGGTTAACTACACCAGGCTATCCACTAATCACTGTTAATAGAAATTATGCAACTGGCGATTTACGTGTTGAACAAACACGTTATTTAACTAATAATAACAATGGTGATGATGATGATGATAATGATAATGATTTTATTGATGATGAAATGGTTGAAAAAAACAATGAGCGATATTGGATTCCGATAAATTATGCTAGGGAAAATGATTCGAATTTTGATAATGTTGCAATCACACATTGGATGAAACCAGAAGAAGAATCAATTAAAATAGCAGGATTTCCACATGATCAATGGGTGATATTTAATAAACAACATTTTGGTATGAATATTATAAAAAAAAATATTTAATTAACTATCTATTCAAAATTTTTGTTTCTTACTGTGTGCTTTTTTATTTCCCATTAGGTTTCTATTGTGTCAATTATGACGAAACGAATTGGGATTTAATTATTAGAATGCTTAAATCAAAGAATTATCAAAAAATTCATGTACGAAATCGCTTGCAACTTCATTTTGATGCATTTAATCTTGTACGTGCAAATAAATTGAGTCACAGAGTGGTTTTATCATTGATTGGATATCTTGAACAAGAAACTAATTTAATACCATGGATTCCATTTTGGAATGGAGTTGAATATTTGAAGAAATATATAAGGAATACGGAATATTATGAGCCATTTAAAGTTCGTTAATAATTTTTCTTTTATACTTTTCTTTCATTCATTATTTTATCTATAATCAACCATGAAAAAAAAATAAAAAAAATAATCCCAACCACTGTGACACTTAACTATAATTATATATAAATTAAATTCTAAACAACAAAATTAACATTATTATCTCTATTTTTTATTTCCACAGGAATACATTGCAAAAATAATGAGCAATTTAATAAAACGTGTACATTTTGAAGAATCGCCATATGATGAACATTTAATTAAATATTATCGTGTTAATATATTGGCAGTAGCTTGTACATCTGGCTCACAATTGTGTTTGGATGCAGCAACAAAGAAATTAATTGAATGGCTAGATAATCCAGAAGATGCACAGTATATTAAATAATATAATTTCTATATAAATTAATAATTGAATTTAATAATTAATATTTTTATTTTATACGTTATAAAATTATCAATATATATTATTTTTTATTTAATTTTTAGTTTACCACCAGCATTAGAAACTCTTGTTCTATGTTATGGCGCACGTAATGCTAGATATGACGTATGGAACGATTTGTGGCGTAAATGGATGAATAAACCAAATTATTATTTATTGGAAGGACTTGGTTGCACTGGTAATGCATCACACGCAATGCAATTACTCCATAGAGTTGTTAGACTTGATAGAGCTCAACATACCGCTCATTTACCATATGCAATTGATGCTGTTGCTAAAGGTAGCAAACCAGGTGTTAATGTTGCACTCGATTTTTTACTTGATCAATGGCGACCAGTGATTGAAATGTGAGTCATTGAAATTGGAAATTGAAAATGAATATATATATATATATATATATTTATGTACTTTGATTTATACACACGGGCACTAGTGTACGACTATCCCAATGTGGGGATGAGATAAATAATTATTATTGTATTTTTTCTTGTGTACAGAACACCCCCAACATTGATAAAAAGTTTAGTCACCAATGTGAGTCGCTGCGTTGCTGATGATAGTCAATTTAATATGGTAAAATATATATGATATTTTATATTATACAGCAACAACAATTTATCAATGATAATTGTTTTCAATATTAATATAATTTTGTTTGTTCTCTTTTTGTCCCCGATTATAGCTACAGGATTTCATCGAGCGAAGATACGTTAAATTAGTGAAATACGGCGTAAAGCCGGACAAAATACTTAATGAAGGTGTGAAACTATTCAGAAGTATGAGAAATCGATATCCTGCGTATGAGGAATTTTTCACTTCACAATAATATATTGTGCAGATAATAATAATAATAATAATAAGATTAAATATAATAAAACAACATTACTCAACATCATCTTCATCAACTTCATATTCAATATTATTAATTCAAATCCCACATGGTAAAGTAGAAAACGTAACAAAAATTGAACTCTCATATATATATATATATATATATATATATATATATATATATATATTCAAATGCATGCATGAAATTTTAGGAATTAATTTCTCATAAATTGTGTGTGATAAATCGCAATTAAAAATTCCCATAGTAGTTCTAGACGTTCTACACATGTTGACTATTCGATTACATTCAATATCCAGTTGGATTTGATAATAAATTATTCGATTTAACCTACGGAATAATTAACTACACTGAATGTAGATGATTTTTGCTCCTATGGTAAAGAAGGACTAGATAACCTGAACTTTATATGTTTGAAAGTCAAAATTTTAATACATATATATAAATACACAAATAGGCAATATATATATATATATTCATATATAACAGTAGAGTGGCCTTGTTTATATACATATTTACAGTAATCTCGCACAAATTTTCCTCACAATAAGGTCAGAATACCATTACCTCCATTACACATATTGTAACAATAATTTTTGAACGAAAAATTATATAATTTATCGCCAACATCACATTGTTATATTCAATTTTTCATCATGAGTACGATGGACGTTACGAAAATTCAAGATTTCATGGAATTAGCAGGACATTTGAAGGTACACAAACATATATATATATCTAATAAATAACCTCAAATATTTTTCATCTGCAAAAATATATAACCCCTAATTATCGCCTAATATTTAAATTAATAATAATATTTGTTCTTGCAATTTTTTGTTCTAATCGATGATTATTTCATTATTATTATTATTATTGTTATTGTTGTTGTTATTGTTATTGTTCCTTGTTGTATTCATGTCATTCATTTGTTTATTTATAGCATTTACCACGTACTGGATGGGTTTTAGAGGACATTAAATTTCCAGAATCAGTTGCTGGACATATGTATCGTATGGCAATTATGACTTTTCTTATTGATGAGAAAGATAACCTGGATAAATTCAAGTAATTATCATTTTATAATATACATTAATTTGTTTAATACGTATTGTTTAATTAGTTGTTTGCATGTTGGGTAACATAATCTAAGTTATTGATTAGTTTTTCGTTTACGGGATTGATTAGTATATGTTAAATAAATTTTATTATTGTACACGGTGATTGATGGAAAAAAGGGGGATAAATAAATAATTTTACAGGGTTATGCAAATGACTTTAATACACGATCTCGCTGAATGTCTTGTTGGTGATATTACACCGCGTTGTGGAGTACCAGTTGAAGAAAAACATCGACGAGAGGATAATGCAATGGTTGATATATCTCAACTTTTAGGCGATAAAGGACCTGACATGTTACAATTATTCCGAGTGAGTTATCAATCGACAAATATAAAGAATAATAATAATTAAAGAAGTAAAAATATTGAATAATAACAAATAATACATCAGCTAACAAATTACTTTATGAATTGTAATAAATATTCTTATTTAAATTCACCTCTCAGGAATACGAATCAGGCGAATCAGCAGAGGCTAAATACGTGAAGGATTTAGATCGTTTGGATTTAATATCGCAAGCGTATGAATATGAAAAACGTGACAATATTCCAGGAAAGCTCAATGAATTTTTTGACAATACGTATGACAAAATTCAACATCCGCATTTAAAAAAATTGGCTGATGAAATAATGCGACGTCGTAATACTGTAATAGAAAATAATTCAACAGATAAAGAACAGAAATAGAATTCTCCAAACCATAAAACAAAAGATAAATAAAAACTTTTTAGACAAGAAGAAGATAAGAGAAAGTAAAAAGAAAAAAAAAAAAACGAAATTTATTAATAACTTATTGAAAGAGAAGAAAAACAAATATTAAAAATTAAATAGAATTCATTTTGTGATTAAAAAACAAATTTGACAAAATAATTCGTGATAAAACGATTATTAGTTACAGTCAGGTTTAAATAAAATAATAGTTCGCCTTCAATTCTATTAACTTCTAATACAAATTTGCCCTTTTTAATGAATAATATTTATATAATTTAAATATATAAAAAAAAATAAAAGCAGTAAATGTAGGAAGACATTCATAATGTGTTCATATTATGCATGGTTAGTTCACCGTAATAAAGCACGATTGAACAGAATGAACGTAATAAGAAAATTAACGAGCGAATGGAGCTCACGTTATGTGCAGTGGTTTGGTCGAGGCATTTTAGTTTTACTATACTCTCATGTCATGTGGGTTCCTCTCACTTGCATTCTCGCTTACCCACTCGCTCTTTCTCATTAAAATTGCGTAGCACAGTTGTCGTCCATCATTGATACAAACAGGACGTAATAAAGACTGGTGAAATGGAGTATTATTTTTTTTTATTTCTGTTTGTTTCAAACAAAAGTCATTGCGTTCAAAAATTCATTCTATAAGTCAGCTCAATATTTACCAATGATAGTCTCATTCTTTTTTAATTATCAAAGAAGAAAAATGTTCATTTGTAGCATTCGACTGAATATTTAAAGTCAATTTCAATTAATAAAGATGAATTTTGTGACCTTGTGCAATTGAAGCGAATTTTTAATTCATTTTTCAATTATTTGTGGTGTGTTTGGAGTTAAATAGTTCTACTTATTCTTCCTTTTTCTTTTTCGTATTAACTATTTAGTTCTTGTCTGCATTTTATTTTTGTGTTTTTGCATTTGTAATGTAGAAACACACGTACAATGTCCTCGAAATTTTCACGAAGTGACAGTGATAGCAGTGCTACTTTCAGTAACAGTGCTTCAACACCAAATGGAAGTAGTTTGGGATCGGAAACGGATGAGGATGGGAATGATGAGGAGTTAGTGAAGTACGACGATTTATTCATTAGTTTATATTGTTATTAGATTTTTGGGCTATCGATTTAGTTAGTTTGTGTGTTCGGGATGGTCGTTGATGAAAGAAACAAAAATAAAGGCGCCAATTATTTGCGCCAAAAAAAATTATTTCGAATTAAACGAATAATTATCCAAACAATTTATAATCACATAGGAATTAATCGTTACAATAACTACCATCAATCATTAACCACAAAAACATTACACTAAATTCAACTTCAACATAAATTCCACAATAAAAATACGACGAATAATTATACTTCTCAACAGAAAAAAAAAAATATCTCATAATTTATCGCCACTTCTAGTTACACATTTCACGGTTTATCTTAATGTCCCTCACCTGCAAAAACACACATACACATCCATTAACCACCCGCATGTGTTCGTTCATTGTTCAAACAATTCACGAATGATATTTGCTCATGCAATATATATTCCTTACACAATCTCATCTACAACACGACACAGTAACATGAACGTGCCACGTGATGAATTTAACTCACGACAGTTTGTTTTCATTCACATCACTCAACAAAATTATTTATTCATCCATATCAATTTCAATGAATTGATTCATTTATTCAATTATACACAACAGCATTTAAATATTTACACGCACAAATCTCCTGGACTGTATTCATCAATATTATAAACACATTATTAAAAATACTATATATTTATTTAAACAAAAATTTACCAATCAATTCACACGTAAATATTTCTTGTACTCACCGTTATGCTCACACAAACGCTGAATGATTCAATGAAGTAATGCTAATGAAATATACGCAACACTTTATTATTATTATTATATTATATATTATTTTATGATATAAGTGTGCGTGGGTGTGAATCGGTCTAGTCATATCGCTTTCAGGGTTATCGGGTTGGGTGCTTTATTTTTTTTTTTTCCTTCATTAAGTTTCTTATTATTTCTATCTCCTTCCTCGCTGGTTTTTCATTTTGTCGTAGAATTATTTCTCAACAGTAGGCACAGTCGCAATTTTTATTTTATACTTTGGTTGATTTTATACATTTGTGCGGGTGACAAAATAAATTATTTTGTTTATTAAATGTTGCCTAGATACGATATTGGAAGTGCAGTGTCTCTGCAAAGGTATTATTTGATGTTTGGTTGTGAAATGTGAATGGAGAAAAGTGTATGGTTTTTTTTTTCTTTTTTTTTTTTGTTACTCGGGGAGAGTTATCGTTCAGTAATGTGGAATTAATTGGTGATGATACATTGTTGCTATTTATTTATATTACAGAGCACCATTGCAAGCACCACCGCGACGCAAAGGTAAAATATTCTCATCATCCGGAAAGCAAAAGCACAATCGTGATACAAATGAAATAATTGATATACAAAGTCCAAATTCAACTATAACGAGTGTTAACAGTATTAGCAGTCTTTTAAAAGAGAAACTTCAATTGTCAATACCACAAGCATTGCGTAGCAGTAAACGACGTCAAAATGCGGATTACAGGTATGAATAATAGCATAAATGTTAATAAAAGAAAACGAATTATATTCGTAGATATTTTTTATTTTAATAATTAATATAGGGGAATAAATTGATTGATAAATTATATTCACAGATTACGAGCATTTGTTGGATTTCTATTTCTCTGTGTAATATTTCTCGTTGGTTTTGCTCACATCTATTACACTCAACATGTTCTCCAACGTGCGTACTTTGATAAATTTAGGCAAGTACCTTTCGAATCATAATATGAAAAAAAAAAGGGAGACTTCAATCATAAAAGATTAAATAAATATTTTCCCTTTACTCTGTAACTAAATCTCCATTCAAACCAACAGATTCAATAAAAACGAGCGACTATTGCACGTGTACAGTAGAACTGGTGCTGAAATAGTAGCAGCTCGTCTTGGTGATGGAATTCCACCAGAAACCGGTGTATTTTCATGTTTATCTAATCATCAACGTCCAGATTCTATTTGTCTTGAATGGTTACACTATTCACGATTATATTTGGCTCATACAAAACACGATCAAATGCACTGCTATCATTTAACATGGCAAAGTTTAAATGAACATTTTAATCCAACTGATTGTTTTGATTGGTCATTGCGTCAGGGACATTGGTATGGTGCTGGACAAATACAAAATATGGTTTATCCACTTGAACGTGGTAAAATTGATATGAGCCCATTTATAACTGGTGATAATGAACGTAATTCATTTGGTAATGTATTGAAACGTTATTTTTTAAATTCAAAAGGTGCAACAATATTAGTTGACGAACAATCGCCACTGTATATATCAATTAATTCAAACAATAGTAAAGAATTTTGTTTGCAAGCGCGCCATGATGAATTTGCGTATATAAATCATTTAACGCAATTGCCAGAGTTGAATTATACAATTTGTGCTACGGATAATATGAAAAATTTACATTCAATAATGGCAGAAAAATCATTGTGGGACGGTTTAAAACCAGATGAATTTCATGCTGTTGATACTTTGTTGGCGGAACCTGTATGGCAAATATCACCAACTAATGAAGCAGCTATTTATAATTATACTGAGGATGTTATTGCACTTGGATTTTTACGTCAAGGGCATGTATTAATTAGTGAAGAATGGCAACCCAATCCAGGTGATTTCATTCTAGATGAGAGTCGCTTTCCATCAATGGAAGAGACTATAAATATTATTCGACGTCGTGGCTTTCGTATTGTGTTTACAATACAGCCATTTATATCAACTGAATCAATTAATTTTAAAGAAGCTGTGACTAATCGTTTATTGATATCTGAACGTGGCAGTGATCCAAGAATACCTGCATTAACACGATATCATAATAGTAATAGCGCTGGTGTATTGGATATTACAAATAGTGAAACGATGCCGTGGTTACAGAGTAAATTGGAAAATTTATTAACAAAATATCATGTTGAAGCATTTTATCTTGATTTAGGTACGGCACATGATATGCCACATTATTATAAATGTAATAAATCATTAACGAATCCAGATCATTATAAAACATTATTTACTAAAGCTATTATTGGTTCGATACCGGTTGTTGGAGTATCTGGCGCTATATCAAGACCTAAAGCACCTGTATTTGTTAGTTTGCCACCATTTCAATCATCATGGAATGCTATTAAAACTGTTATACCGACAATATTAAATTATGGAATGATAGGATTCCCATTTATTATGCCTGGCGCTGTTGGCGGCGATAACGCGTTGCCAACTTCAGATGTTAATTCAAATGATGAATTTGAAGTTCGAACATTACCAGATAAAGAATTGTATATTAGATGGCTTCAATTGTCAACATTTTTACCTGTAATACGTTATACACATCTACCAAGTGCTTATGCAGATGAAACTGTTTTGGAAATGGCAAAAACATTGACGACTTTGAGACAAAAAACTGTGACACCATTGTTAAAAAAATATGCTAATGAAACGTTGGATTCAGGTCTTCCAATTATACGACCATTGTGGATGTTAGATCCAATGGATTCAGCGTGTCATGTTGTTGTTGATGAATTTTCAGTTGGTGAAGAGCTTATTGTTGCACCGATATTATATTCAGGTAGTAGACAAAGGGAAGTTTATCTTCCAGCTGGAGTTTGGCGGGATGGTATTGATGGAAGTTTGAGAAAAGGATCAAGATGGATACACAATTATCGTGTGGCGACAGATAAAGTTGCGTATTTTGTGAAGATGCCTGATAATACGAGATTTTAGAGATACAACAAATTTTTACATCCCGAACAAACAAAATAAATATGATGACTGTTAAGAATCAAAATTATTCCTCAATTTAATTCAACATACATTTGAAGCGAACATTAAATCTCCCTGTCATTTTTCCAACTGTTTTATATGTTAACTCTTATAATTAATCATCAATATAAAACTAGGAATGAATTTTATCCTCAATAATATGAAGCATTAAAACACTGCGGCAGGAGAAGAGAAGAAAAGTAATAAGGATAAAAATTATTAACAGCTCTGCAAGTCTGCGTGCGTTAAACGCTTTAAATTCGATCGGCTACCTAACATACATATATATGCATACAATATATATATATATATATATATACATTTGTATCCCTATAAATTTATACACACATTTGTGAAGGCAGTCTATGAATAGTGACCGTCGTGTATTCACGTAGCAATAAAGTTTTTTGGTCGCAAGCCAAAATTTATGTGAATTTAATACCGTGGAATATATACTGAAATCGTAAATAATTCCCATATTTCACGGTGCTTTTATCAACAAAATGTATTTCTTGTTAAAACTGCCATTAAATAATTAATCGTATCGAATAAATAATGAAAAATGTGATATTTAATGAGACAATAATGAAACAAGATAGATTAATGGATGAATAAATAATCACATAGTATTATAAATCATTTAGAAAAATATATATTTGTGTTTATATGTAGCAGTTTGAATTGTTTGATCAATTATTGGAAATATAATATGTAACCACAACGGGAATTGTCTATTGAGAAGTTGGAGATTATTGTTGAAGACAGCTGGTGGTATTTACTATTGTTAAAATTAATTGAACTATGACCAATTTTGTAACAGTACCAGTTTGCGGTTGTGATTTTATATCTTCATTAGTTCATCGTGGAGAATATCGGATTAAATTTGATTCAACTTCAGGTAATTTTTATCGATGAATTAAAGAATGAAGAATTTATTGTTGCATATTTGTCAATTTTTTTTTTTTATTGAATTACTTCGATAATAAATCATTGATATAAATTGTTACCTGCTTCTTCACAAACAAATATTTTTCTAAACAAATATTTTTCTTCACTGAAACATTTCAAAATTAGCAGAGAAAAAGAAAAAAAAACTCCTTAAGTCACCTCAATTTGCTTCACACTTCCGTTGTAAAATAGTTAGATATTTTTATATTCCAAATGTATATTTATATTATTTCATTTTTACTGTCCTTCTATAATTCACATTGCCCCTCACATTTTTACATTTTTATTTCGTCTCTTTCGCCTCTACACTCACTTCCTTCACTCCACATCATTGAAAATTTCAAACACACGTTTCTCATTCAAATATACACGTATATATAAAACCCCTGAGTAGTCTGAGAATTGCTTTAACACAAGAACGAAAGTAGTTTTTAGCTGATACCCTTGTGGTGAGGAGGTCTTTCCCACTTCTTAAACCACATTAGACTTGAGACTATTAAATGACCCAGATATTCCTGTTTTCATTCATAGTTATCTTTTGTCTAACGGTGAACGAAAAGAAAGAAAAAAAAAAGAAAAAACGAAAAGAAATAGAGAATATAAATAGAAACAATGAATAAATAAACAAAATAAATAAATATATAAATAAGTAGTAATTATTTTATCAGTGTTAAAAAAGTGTTTTGGAGAAATACAAAAATTGGTGAAACATTTTAAAGATAAGATAAAGAGTATTCTTTTTTTGTCTCCTTTTATTTTTCTTTTGTGGGCTCATCTTCGCGCGTGGTTCATTTCTCCACCTGCATCAGTCCCGTGGGGGACCCACGTTGGGCCCTAATCTTTCTTTCAATCCCACTACAAGTTTCAGTCGCACGAATACAGGTGTATTAAATGTTAAATCCACTTTTATCCTATTCATTTGTGGTCTGACTTTACGGAGGAGTAAAACGTGTGGTTTTTTTTTTTTGGCTAGAGAAAAATTGTCACTGTTAATTTTTGATTTTAATTTTAAATTGAGCCTTATTTTATTCACGTGAAATTTTCTACAGTCGGATTGTTTTTTTCCCGGTTGGTTGTTGAATTTTATATAGAGAAATGAATTGAATAGGATTTTTGTGTTTGGTGGAAACACAGTTGGGTTGGTTTTTTTTTTGTTTTTGTTTTCATTGGTGTATTAAAATGGTTATCTTTGGGAGAAAAAATAAAACTGAGGACAGACGTCTTTTGGCTAGCACTGATGAGATGAATAATGGAAAAATACATTTGGCAGAAAATGGTAACGATGGTTATTAACAAATTTATTTTATCTGGCTAATTAATTTGGTGGATGATAATTATTTGTAAATTTAATTATATAAATTAATAGAGATTTATTATATTCATTGTGCAATATTTTATCTCAAGTTTTATTCAGTTACTAAATAATTTCGTTGGAATAACTGTTTGTTTTTATTACAATTTTGTTAATACAGTAACAATTATTAGAAAAATAAAAAAACAATATTAATTAAATTATGAGAATAATTAGAAGAAAGGAGATGATGATTTCGATGAAGATTATTTGTTGTTGCTTTTATTTCTCTTTCTAATTATAATAATTAATTTACAAAATGTTAAAAATCCTATTCGATATTTTCCATTACACATTTTAATAAAGATATATATTATCCATCACGTATAATTATTGTGTAATATTTTTTCTCAAGTATCAGTTAGTAACTTGATAATTGTGTTGAGTGGTTTGTGATAATTTTATTCACACACTGCGAATAATTAAAATTTGAAGAACTAAAATGTCAATAAAAATAATAAAATGTAATTCGACGAAAATAGAAAAGTATTCCTGCTGTCATAAAACATTCCTTATTCTCCCACTAACTAAATATATCACCCTAAAATATAACACCCCCAAAGAATGAAAAAAAAAAAAGACAAGACATTTAAAAAAAATCCAAAGAATAAAATAATTAAAACATTCTTTTTTCTCTAAAATTTTTACTTCATTAAATTCTAACAATAAATTAAAAAATAAAAATATGGAGTGGCGTAAATAATCAATAATTAATTTTACAATGCAATTTAATTCACCTGCAATATAGTCACAAAATATTCTTCATAATATTGATCGTTTTTGAGAATGGCAACCACGCCTGAGAATTCTCATTCAACCCCTCAAATACATATTCTAACCCTCTAGTGTACCCACTATTGCGCACCCTATTTCCTTTCCCTTACGCATCAAACCCCTCCCAATATTCCACCACCCATAATAAATACATAAATATATATATACATATGTATATATTGACAATGGAACAATTTACAATCCAGTTATGGAGAATCGTCTCTTGATTGTTCCAGCTGCTTTTATGCATGTCAGAGACAACATTGAAGAGCTTGATAAAGTTGCTACAGACGACACTGATCTATTATTTCTTAAAGGATTATTGGACAGTCCAGTTGTTAATTCACTTGTCAAGGTCAGTATAATTAATTATTTCATTTTATTCGACTCATCATTTCAAAATTGAATAATGACAATGTATTTTTATTGGATTCAATTCTTTTTCTTTTTCTTCAAGGTCGTATTATGTAGGACAATTGGAAAAATAGGATTAATTAATTATTAAATTTATTTTTTTGGGTCAATTGAGTGACTGCATTGTGACCTGCACAATTCCAGTGACTTTAATTGAATTTTTTCATTGTTAAATGTATGAATGTGTTGTTTTCTTTTCTTTTTTTTTCTCTCCTTTCATTGACGTTGTGTCTTCTTGGTGATAGGTCAAATGTTTTAGATTAGTTATGATATTTGATGGTGATGGGTGAGGGAGTATAGAGGGACATTCAACACGTGGTGGAGTGGTAGAATAGTGTTGGACATATTGAAATGTTGGGGAAGATTGTATGAAGTTTTTTTTTTTTTTTTTTTTTTGGACTTTGATTTCGGTTTTTGGAAGTTTTTGTGAAGGGATTTTGATCAATGAGTAGTGAATTTTGAAGAAAAAGCGGTGAGCAGTTGAATGGAGATGACGGAAAAATTTTATTACTAGTATTTAATGGTAAAAAAATGAATTGAAAAAAATTTTTAATTATGTCACTTTTTTTTTCGGAAAATAATTTTTCTCTTTCATTTCTAATTCCCCAAATTAAAAATTTGCAAAACCATAGTGTTGAAAAGTGTTTGCATTTAAAAATAAAATTACTATTAAATAAACAAATAAAGATAAATTACTCCAACAATATTCACCACTAAATTATTAAATAAAAAGAAATAAATTGTGGGTGATAAAGTTGATAGTGACGTTCCTGAACATAATAATATACGTCTGTATATGTTTATATATATGTGTAAGCCTTTTATATAGGCATACCACAATAAAACTGGTGTTTCTTCCTTTCTCTCTCATAAGCTATTAGTCCCCCACCTGTTCTCCAACAATTCCTCACTGACTAACTCTACATAAATGTACTGTAATATGAACGTGAGTGTGTGTATGATACGGTGTAACACACAGTAAAGTAGGTGGAGGTGGTGGATTTTTAGGCGCGGCTCTACATGACGCTCTCATATAGTTTGAGTGTTACCACAACGAATGCAAGTTTGTGAGCTGAAAAAAATAATTTATAATTCCATTAAATTTCTACATTATTATTATTTAATCCAATGATTATTTAATATTAATATCTATTAGTAATTGAATTGAATAAATACCTGATACATTGATGTACATTACCTGAGTGAAAGTTAAATTATTATTAGTGTGACACAGTGCTTATTGACACGTGGTGATTTCACCTTTTTTTTTTTATCGTTAAAATACTCACGGAATACTCAAATAGGTAATTTAATATTGTACTTTTTTTCTTTTTTTTTTCCTGTCTCCATTATTGTTCAAAGGTGTGTCCTGTATGTGATGTATGCGATTAAAGAGCGTTTCAATAAGGATTGAAAGAGTAATTGGTATCGTTGTGTGTGTGTGTTATTGCTGAGGAAAATTATTTTTACAATTAATATGAATTGTTTATTTTTATATTTGAATTGTTGTTTCATTTTTATTTTCACCTTGGAATTTTTTGTGTATTGATAAATTTAGTTTATCTTTATATTGTTGGAGTAATGTATAATCGTTTTTGTATATTGAATTCTAATTTATATGATTTTAAAATCATTTTTTATTTGTTATTTATTTATTTTTATATTCATTTATATGAAAAAAAAAATAATACAAGAAAGTATTAAAATCTCCATACAATATCCCCACACAATTTTAATCAACAAATTCAACCTACATTATTCAATTAATCATAATACATAATTTTAAATTCGCATGACTGCATTTATAAAGAGAAACAATAATATCCGACATTTATCAATCCACAGCGTCACAAAAAAGTGGAAAAAAAAAATCCTTTGATGTCATTGACCCCAATCCTATCTCCCCAACTCAATTCCTCCACAATATTTTTAAATCTCTAACAAACTCAAACGTATAAATAAATAAAGAATCAAGAGAAAAGAAAAAAAAAAACAAAGAAACGAACACCAATATTATTCCATATGAAAAAATTTCTTCATATTTATCTTTAAGTAAACAAATAATTTTTTACCACTTATCTTCGTCTATTAATTATATTTATAGCTTCAAGAACGTTTGGAGCAACCACCAAAATACGTAGTGCCAGTGCATACAAAAGTGTGTGACATTGTTGATGAAATAATAAATATATTTAATAAATCAAAGAGCATTGATGCACAACAATTATCAATTTTATTAAGTAATTCACACGTTAAAGCACTATTGGAAACACACGATACAGTTGCTGTTGGTCGTAAAGCACCACCGCCATTACGTCAATTAATTCCATCAACAATGCCGAGTGATATAAGTCGTAGTGAAGCTGTGAGAATGGTTGGTTTAAGGCGCCAACCAAATGAGCCATTGGTAAACAAATAAATGAATATTATTTTTTTTTATATATATATTCTACCTCTGTGATTTTTTTTATTTCAATTATACATTTATTTTTCTCGGTATCTTTCGTTTTTTTCTTCTCTTATTCTATTACTCAACTCATGATTTATTAATTTCAGGGTTTGACTGTTCAAGTTGATGAATCAGGCAATTTAATAATTGCTAGAATACTTGGTGGCAGTACAGTGTCACTTCAGGGACTTTTAAGACCTGGTGAAGTTATTATGGAAGTTAATGGAAAGTCTGTTCATACACCTGATGAATTGCAGGAGGCTATTCAAGCAGCTAAGGAAAATTTATCGTTAAAAGTAGCACCTGGTATTGCTAATGAAGAGAATAATCAATTGAAATCAACTGTGAGTTGATAAACAAAATAATTTCCAAACTGCCTTACTGAATAACTTTTAAACAATTACAAAAATTTTGATCACTAAAAAAAAATCTAATTCGTATTTTTCTTTTATTTTTGCATTCAATTTTTATAATTAATTTTGTATTATGTTTTTTTTTTTCTTTTTCTCTGTTACACCAGTGTTATATGCGTGCTCTATTTGATTATGATCCAACCGAGGATACACTATTGCCATGTCGTGAAATAGGATTACCATTTCAAAAAGGTGACATTTTACAAATAGTCGATCAAATTGATCCAAATTGGTGGCAAGCGTGTCGTGTTGAAGGTGAAGGATCAGGTCCAGCAGGTTTAATACCATCATTAGAATTAGAGGAACGTAGAAAGGCATTTGTACCACCAGAAGCTGATTTTGTGCATAAAATAAGTATTTGTGGTACGAGAATATCAAAGAAAAAGAAACGAAAGATGTATGAATCAAAATCAAATGGTGAATTTGATGGCGCTGAATTACTTTTATATGAAGAAGTTGCTAGAATGCCACCATTTCGACGTAAGACATTGGCATTGGTTGGACCACGTGGAGTTGGACGTAGAACATTGAAGAATCGTTTGATAAATAGTGATCAAGAGAAATTTGGAACAATTGTACCATGTAAAGAATTTAATTAATATTATTATAATTCTCTGTTATAATATTCCACCAAAAATAATTGCTATTTTTTATTGTTATCTGAAACACATAAAACAATTTTAATCAAATAAATAATACAATACAATTTATTTCAGACACATCGCGACCACCACGAGTACTTGAAGAGAATGGCAAGAGTTATTATTTCACTGATCGTGATTCAATGGAGGATGATATTAAACAACATCGTTATTTAGAATTTGGTGAACACGGTGGACATTTATATGGAACAAAACTTGATTCAGTTCGTGAATTAATTCGCAATGGAAAAATGTGCGTATTGGATTGCAGTCCAGCAGCTTTAAAGACGTTGCATAATAGTACAGAATTTATGCCGTATGTTATATTTATTGCGGCACCTGGAATGGAACAATTGAAAACACTTTATGATCATGGAAGATCAACGGGTGCAAGCAGTCGTAATTTAACGGTATGGAAAATAGAAAGAAAGATAAAAAATTATTTATCATTATTCCTTTTAGTGTTATGATGAATTATTTAATAGAGAAACACCACAGTATTATTTTTTTTTTCTCTTCAATTATGTACTTTTAACAATATGTACATGTATTCTATGAAGATTTCGAATTACTACAATCATTTTAGTGGAAGAAATTTGTGGAAACAATATTTCTGTGGTGTCTCATCTCAATTGCTCGTTTATTTAGGACATTAAATATTTGCTAGATGCATGTTGCTAGTTCTTGATAATGAGCAATGAATATTTGTTTCTCTATGTCTATTTTTATTCATTACCATTACGTTCATTTATTTACTTATTTATTTATTTATTTGTTTATTTATTTATTTACTGTATCATATGTATTTGATGTTAAATTTGGTAGTTTGATCGTCAAAGCTCCATAAGATTCAGCTCAAGGCGTGCTAGAACATTGGAATCCCTTGCATCGCTCTATGAGGTATTTTAATTTATGTGCATGTTAATTAAAGAAAAAGAAAATGATTATTTATCAATGATCAAAATCTAGAATGACATACATACACTTTGTCACCTTAAATTACATCTTAAAGATATTATTGAGCCTGTGCTAATTTTTTATTCCCCAAACGATAAATAATACAAGCAAAACAATTTGCTAGTAATATTTGTACGTTGAACACATTTAATAATTTGAAATTAAAGTCATTCTAGAATTAAATTGATAAATAATTTCTATCAACAATATTCACTAATATATATTTCAAATGATTATTTTCTGTTTATCTAAACAAACAAAATAATAAACTAAAAGGAGGATGATCTACAATCAACACTTGAAGAATCAGCGGCCTTACAACGAGCTTATGAAAAATATATTGATTTGGTTATTGTCAATGAGGATTTTGACAATACATTTAGGCAAGTTGTGGGTGCATTGGATGCTTTAGCAACTGAGCATCAATGGGTACCTGTTAATTGGATATACTAAATGTTTAATTGAATGAATTTCTTTTTGCCACTTTTGTTATTTCCATTTTTTTTTTTCTCTCTAATCATTATTTCTTTATACACTTTCTTATTTTTTCTTCTTTCTGCATATCAATGTGTTCACATCAGTTTTATTTTCAATTCAATTTGATTTAATTCACGGTACTAAGAGCTTGAAAATAAAAAAAAAGTATTTGATATAAATATGGATATTGATAATTAGATTAAGAAGATTAATGAAATGAAATAAAATTGTGTGAGCAAAAGTCACTCGTTTAGATAAATATTAATTCCAATTTAATTACGAGAATAAAGTTTCGCGATTGAATTCTCTTTTTTTTTTTTCTGTTCTATTTCTCTTTCATTTATCAGAAACGTTCAATAACGTTGGAGAATAAATATTATATCGAAGCAATTGACAATTTTCTAGGATCTATTTCAAATTTATAGACATATCTACATATTGATATATTGATAGAAAATGAGAAATTTTAATAATGATTATGATATAAAATGTTTGAATTGAAATCGAGAGAAAGGCAGCGAATGTATTTTATATATGCCGTCCATTTAATATTTAAGAAGTGCATTAAATTATAATTTTATGTACGATTTATTGTATACTACGTATAACCGTTTTTTTAATTTTATTATTTTTCGTCTTTTTATTAAATAAATATATATGTCTATTATATATAAAATAAAATATATATATAAAACCTTAAGTTAATAATTATAAAGCCACACTGTGTGTCACGCAATTGAATGATGATGAATAAACTGTATTTTTTATCATACATAAATATTATTGTTTAAACAATTCCCTTCTCCCTTATTTTCTCTCGTAAAATCCAATTAATTATTTATAATTGATAAAATATTGATGTATTATCATATACATAAGAAATATTATATCAATATCATTATTAAATGATTAATAATAACAGTCGCGCCCTTTTAATAACAAAAATAAACCTACATAACCTCAAAACTTCCAACTCTTCAAAATAATTCTTCGCTATATTACTCTAATAAATAATCATGTATTAATTATTATATATATATGTTAATATTGGATTTGAATACAAATTGAATTTTACTCACCCCTAAATATTATTTTCATTCTTAAAAACAATTTTCACATCCGTTCACGCGCTCATTGTTTAAACCACAAAATGGCGGAAAATGCCACAAGATGGCGCCCTAATATCAACGAGAAAACTCTCTCCCACTGTCTAACAAATGAAAATTCATATTTTCACAGCAAGATGACTGTATAGAACACACACATATATATGTATATATGTATATATATCCACACAACCAATATGTACAAATTGTGATGATTTAAACGTGGCACATTTAAATATATTAAATTAATGTCCAGTATAATAAATAAATAGAGAAGAAAAATATGAATCTTGCTGATGTATTACGAAAAATCGATGCGTATCCAAAAACGCTCGAGGATTTTCGTGTTAAAACATTTGGTGGTGCATTAAGTAAATGCGTTTATTATTATTTTTTATACATACAATATTTATCCGCTATTTTTATATTTACTGTAGAAATTATCATCAACATTAGTTTAGTATAAAAAAAAGAATAATGATAATAATATGAATATATTTGATTAAATAAATATTAAGAAGCGTAAGAATAAATTAATTTGATGCTATTTTAATTATTTGCCTTGTAATATTAATATTTCATTATATTATTGCATGTTTTTTTCTGGTCATTCGAGAATTGAGGTTCACATAGCCTCAAAATTATGATGGGAATGATTTCGTTTACTTTATTATTGCATGTTTTTAGTCGTTAATATGAGAATTGACGTTAACTTAACCTCAAAATAGAATATAAAAATGGATTTATTTGTAATATTTGATATATTGTTTGTATAATTTGTTTCAATTTTCTTTTTTTTCTTTTTTTCAGTAACAATTCTAAGCACAACATTTATAGTGATATTATTTATTTCGGAATTACGTGATTATTTGACGCCGAGTTTGAGCGAAGAATTATTTGTTGATACATCACGAAGTGCAAAATTAAGAATTAATTTGGATATTATTGTACCATCAATATCATGTGACTGTAAGTAATATTATTATTTATATATCTGATTGATTAATCCATTAATTTTTATTATATGTGAGTAGGGAGTAAAATTTTGTGTTCTTGCAATTGCAGTATTATCTTTGGACGCTATGGACACTACCGGTGAACAACATTTACAAATAGAGCATAATATTTTTAAACGCCGGTTGGATTTGGATGGTAAACCAATTGAAGATCCAAAAAAAACTGATATTATGGAAGTTAAAAAAAATAAAGTACAAGAAAATGAGGTAAAAATTTGATATTTCATGTTCATTATTTATTATTTCATAGATAAATAATGGTATTGTTATGTTTTTCAGACTCTTGAGACAACGACAGTTGCATGTGGTTCGTGTTATGGTGCTGAAAGTGAAGAATTAAATATAACGTAAGTGTTTTGATTATTTATTCATATAAGATTATCAAACTTTCCTTAAACAAAAAACCAGACCTCCTAGACGGAAATAGTTCTGTAAAAAATCGTTTTTGTTCTCAATTGCAGATGTTGTCAAACGTGTGAAGACGTGAAGCATGCATATTTGCAGCGAAAATGGGCAATGTTAGATTTATCATCAATAAAACAGTGTGAAAATTCAAAATCAGGTGAAACATTGAAGCATGCATTTTTAGAGGGCTGTCAAATATACGGTTACATGGAAGTTAATCGTGTAGGTGGAAGTTTTCACATTTCACCTGGTCATAGTTTTTCAATAAATCACATTCACGGTAAGTATTATTTTATTAACTATGCAAAAGCATCAATCTCACAATTAAAAAAAACAATTAATTAATTACTGCATTGATTATTCTCTCTCAAGTTCATGACGTTCAACCATACGCATCAACACAATTTAACATGACACATAGAATTCGTCATCTGAGTTTTGGAGTTAATATTCCTGGTGTATCTAATCCAATAGATGGTACAATTGTCGTTGCTGAACAAGGTAAATAATATTTATTCCTCAATAATTCAACACACATATTTTCCTTCTATCATTCATGAATTTTATTCAATTTTATAATAAAAATTAACAATATAGTCATTTATATAATTATATAAATAGTGTTTTATCCGCAATCTAAGATAATTCAATTAACGGTGAAAATTTGAACAACACTAGCATCTTATTCCAGTACCAACAGCCATGAATGTACCAAAAGTACCCCCTCCTTGTAACATTGTTTTACCAACGCTGTTAATCAGTTCTCTGCCTCTCAAACCATATCTAAAATCCACATGGCGCCAAATAATAATAATTAATTGATTAAAATAATTAACAAAGTCATTTAATAATCGCAATTGAATTTTTGAGGCAGACTTTTTTTTTCTATATTCAACATAAATTATTCCAAAGTTGGTAAACATATATTTGAAAAATTGCTGATTGTTTAAAAGGAGTCAAATTTTGTGGTATTTTTAACGGATTTATTCAACTTCATCCTCACCTCAATGCTGAATAACCTCCAAATATTGCTCCTGATGCAATACCAACACAAAATCCTATTCCAAAGCCCATTTTTATCCTGTCGAAACACGATGGACTCTGGTACATTGTTCCACCGGGTACTACTGGCATTTTTATAACCTATAAATCATCAATACACATATAAAATGAGAGAATTAACAAGAACAGGGGGATAGTAACACGAAAAAAGCGATAAAAATTACATGCGAACAATGAAAATGGCTATTATTTCACATATTAATACAATAATCATTGATATTTGAGATCAATTATCAATTACTTACTGTTTTTTCACGTGAAAAATTGTTATCACTATCGGCGGTGATAAATTTTGGTACATTTCGTAAAGGTGCGTTCTCATGCGCGATAAACAGGTTTATCCAACTTTTCACGTGATTGAAATCGAGCAATAAAACTCGAAAATATGGCGTCAATGGAAAAATCTTAACCTATATAATCAGAATTGTTTCATGAGAATCCGCCTTTACTAATTTTTTATGCCATCGTGAAAATTGCTGCCATGTTTAATTTTCCTCGACTAATCGATTGCATCGTAGTTTCTTTAGAGATATCATTTGTATCTACTTTCACACTATTTTTTTCCCCGCCAAATACGAACTGAATAATATTGAATGATGATTATTGTACTTTTGTTTGGTTCCATTGCGAATCATAGGTGCTATGATGTTTCAACATTACATTAAAATAGTGCCAACAACATATTTCCGTCTTGATGGATCACAATTGGCAACAAATCAATTCTCAGTGACACGACATTCACGAACAATATCATTATTTAGTGGTGAATCAGGTATGCCAGGTGTTTTTTTCAGTTATGAATTGAGTCCACTGATGGTTAAGTATACTGAAAAAACAAAATCATTTGGTCACTTTGCGACAAATGTTTGCGCTATTATCGGTGGTATTTATACTGTTGCGGGTTTAATCGATACATTTTTGTATCATTCTGTGCGAGCAATACAAAAGAAACAAGAATTGGGTAAATTTAGTTAGAATATTTATTTTAAAAAGGGGGGAAAAAAAAAATAATAATAACGACAAAGGATAATAAGAAATATTTCAAAGGGTTTTTATTATATTCCTGATTTCTCATCATTTTGATATGAATTAATTTGTTGTTTTCTCTTCCGCTGATGTATACACAAAGTGATGGTGATTTTCTATCAATCATAATCAAAGTCTGATATATAAATTCTATATTCAAGAGTGTCATGATGTTAACAAAGGAGAAAAACATAAAATGTAATTGGAAAATTAATTGCTTTGCAATTTTTCCATTGTACGAAAGGGGAAGAAATTGTTGCATCTAAATTAGAACAATATTTGCCGTTGGTTTATAAGTGAAATAAACACAAAAACAAAAAAGAAATCACAATAAAAATAATATTTAATAATTTATTTATAGAAGAGTTATTTATTCAACGTTTTTCTACTTTGTTTCAACGTGTTTTAAGAAACATATCGTACAATTCAATTGATGTTCTCGCGACATTTGTACAAAATTCATTATCACGTTCTGAACATACTTTATCAAGTGATATATAAAGTGGTTTTTTTGGGTCGTATTGTGCTCGATTCAGTGCTTTCAAAAATTCATGACGATTTTTGGTTATTTCAATACGAGAGACGAGAATTTTTGGCATTTGTGCGATCATCTCGTGAGGGATCCCCATAACGTTGTGGGCATAATCGAATGTTTCAATAATGATCGGTCGCCCTGGAAAAAATAGGAATCATTAGAAATTATACCGAGAATTATTTTGCATTTAGATTTCTCCCTATTCCCATTACTTTTCATCCAAATCCTCGGCTCCGTCAATAATAGCATTCTAACGTGTTCTTCTTCAAATCCCATTTCCTCCCTTACACAAAACGTATTTTCCCAAATATTCATACGTTTATAAGTGATCAATCTCGCATTTCTCACCGCCAATCTTCGCGTTTGATGTCCCGTCAGCTTAAATTCACGTTGAAAAAATGCCAATCTCGAATCAATAATTTTCGTATTATAATTCAACCACACTGAATTTCGCGTAATAATTTCGGCAATATCATTGCGATTAAATTTATGAGCTCTCAAATAACGAATTCTCGTATGTAAATCATCCATATCATTCTCAAATATTAATGGATTTGTTGTTATTGCATTGCCAATTTTATCGGGTGGTACACCACAATCATGTAAAAATTGTATATAAGGTTTCATATCATCAAAATTACGCCTCAATAAACATTCCATTGCTTTTGGTTTAGCATCCAATTGCCATAATTCAACACCAAGCTTTATTAATTCTTGTATTGTTGGTGATTCATTTGCATAAGATGCAAAATTAAATGTCGGTCTTAAATACCGTTTTATATGAGAAACATCATCTACACATATATCTAATGCATGTGGTACTTTTTCTTCATCGGCCGGTACATCACACCATTCGTAATCTTCGATTATCGGTTCTGCAATAATTGTCAATTCATTGGGAGTAAATTTACCATTTGTATTTGCATTTGATGAATTATTTGTCGTATCTTCAGTTTGTTGTCGTGCTAAACTCGTACATGAAAAGTTTCTGTTTGTTTTTATTATGTTTTTGGGATACATAACCTCAATTCCGAATCGTTCGATACGCAAAGCACATCGTACTACGCTTAATAGGTTATGTATGTATCGTGGCATAGTTTTTAATGATTGATGTTGTTTAATGAGAAGTAATTCGTGAATTAATTGATATATGACTTCATAATCGTGTTGTTATTGATAAAAAAAAAATACCAACAATAATATTGTACTGTCTCTTACACTTATCTTTCACATGTTCGTGCTACTTTTTACTTTGTTGTCTTTTTTCTTCTGTATTCTATCGATAATGTCGCGTCATCTGTAGGAGATAGTTGATAATAGAAGTTTACCGACAGAGTGACGAGTTCTGTCGATCAAATAGCGCTTGGTTGATAATGATCCAATTAGGAATTTTTACCGGCTGATCAAAATTGTTGGGCGATAATGTCACAATCTGTTTGAAATTTTATCGTTGTGTTATTACCGACAGCGCGCGGTACAATAGTATTGGTTACTTGTCCGGCAGAGTGTGTGAGTGTCTCTAGCTCGTTTATTTTATTTTTTATTTCGAACTTGAACAATAGAACGAGAGAAACAACCATTTTCTTTATTTGGTCATTTTGGGGGATATAAAGAAAGGATACGTTGGATTGTCAACGAAAAATTTATAAATTTTAATCTTCTTCAGTTTTATTCTTTTTGCTTTGTGTGTAATTAGCGTGAATTCTTTTCACAATGTTAATGTATTTCAAGGTTAGCAGAACAATTTGAATAGAATATACAAGACTAGTGTATAGAGATGTCGAAAGGGGGATTTTAACTAATGCTTATTTGACAAAGTGGAAACAAAACTTATTATGAGTAATCTTTTCTTTACCCACTCATCGATGTCCTTAAATCCTAAACAGATATATATGTATGTATATACATTCAGCCATTTATGTTCGTTTTGGTTTAATGAGGATGAGCTGTATATAGTTAATCTTTATATAGTTTTATGGATTATCTGACATGACACAGGTATCTAATTTCTCGTTAAGTTGGCGCTCGTTTAACCAGTTAACAATTGATGGAGAACAATTGAAAATATTTTTGTCATTTCTCTCGAGGAAGATTATATTTTTAAAAGGCTCTTATTATTCCAAAATGCTATTCCTTAATCTTCTTTTTTTTTTTTTTTTTTGTTTGGCGTCTCCCCGTTCTCTTTCAATAAATATCTGTGCGTGTTGGAACCGAACATTGTTCATACACGCTTTTAACCCCCACTCTCTCAAAAAATCCCCCAAATAAAATGATATACAAATAATCAAAACAATCCACCCTAATGTCTCCCTTCTATACAACACAAACCCTTCCACCAATCAACCTTTCAATAAACCCAATCGACAAATCATCCCTCTCACAAAAATAAAAAAATAAATAAAAATAAATCAGTAGTCACAAATAAATCCCAAATAACAAAACTAATTCTGTTATACATTGGAAAGTGAGACCACCCCGGTGTTTCTCAAGAGTTGTCTCACCTAAAATACCCATACAATTCACCATCCCCTTTTTCATCCCCATTCATATTCACTCTCTCAATAGAGGCGTGGTAGCACGAGCCTAAAAATCATTTGAACAAAATAAATTGAATGGTAGTGAGAAAATAAGAAATGTAGAGAGACATCTTTTTCAGCAATACTTGAATCAATATATTTTTTCTATTTATTATTTTTTCTCCCCCTCCAATATATAATAATAATAATAATAATAATAATAATAATAATAAAGTCAAAGAGAAATAACAAAACACGCCGAAATTGTGAGCATTGTCATCACCTATTCATGAAATATTGTCCACCACCCGCAACCAACATCATCATCATCATCATCATCTTTTTCTTCTTCTCTTTCTTCGTGGGACTTGGACTTATATTTATTTCCTTTAGATCTCACACGAAAAAAAAAAATACCAGGGTGGTCCTTCATTCGCCATCGTTTTCACGTGTGCTTCATGCTGATGTGTATATATGAGCAATAAGGATAAAAAATAAAAGAAAAGAATGGTTGTGGAATGGTTGGTGGTGATGGTAGAGATTGAGGGATGCTATAGTAGGCCGCAACTTCATTTACACCTATTCAACATTCGTTGGACGCAGACGCCGCCTTGTAAATTTACGAGCTACCTCATTTCACCTTCCGTGTGTCTCTTTTTCGGGAATTTTGTAGTTTTTTTTTTTTTTTACTATTTTATTTTCATTTCTTTTCTATTTTTTTTTTTTTTTTTTTTTTTTTTTTTTGGTACCATCTATAATATCTTCACCTTAATGGAGACGTATTTTATATCGTGCTGTAGTTTATGCTATAGGTTTTAGATGTTATTATAGATATTATTATTATTATTATTATTTGATTATTAATTTATTTGTTTTTTTAGATGGAATTGTTGAGATGGGGGGAGTGAATTTTTTTTTCACAATGTTGTTAGTTTATACTGTAGTGTTGACAGTGACGCAATAGAAAATTATCGGTACAAGTCAATTGGTTGGGTAGTTTTTTTTCTATGTGTCTCGCCAATTGGTGAAAAAAAATGTGATATTGGAAAAATTGTCGTTTGAAGATTGAAGTGGATTTTTATATTTTGCATGATTTTACTTCAAATAATTTCGCAATTTTCTTTTCTATAACTTGATGGGTTTAATTTTCGATAGTATAGTAGTATTGATTGAGGCCAAAAATATAATCGTTGTTGAATGTTAAAAAATAACTTAGTTCCCTCTTTAATAGAGCGTATCTACAACAATTTATTTATTTTTTTTTTTCGCTCGACGTTGTGGATATGGGATAGATGAATCTGTGTATGTGTGTGTGTATATATATATTTTTGTTTGTGTGTTTGTGAGAGCGAGCGAGAGCATGGTGTTCACCAGGAAAATTCCTTTGTTGGTGGCTGGAGGCCATTTTGCAAGACGCGCGTGTGGTCCATGGTGTGGTTATATCTTTGGATGTGTGTAGTAGAGGAGATTCATGTGGACTTCATTTGAGCTCTTGCGCCATTTTGAAGTGTTTTTTATTCTATGTGTGTGTGTGTGTGTGTATGTGTTATTTCTTTTCACCTCCATCGAATTTTTTCGTGGCAATGTATAAAATATATTATGGGGAATGAAAAAAGAAAGAAGAATGAGGGAAAAGAGTTAATTAGTTTACTGTTACTTTTGTGTAATAAAAATTTTTGTTCTTGTTTCTATTTGTGATTTTTATCTTTATTCATGTATTTATTCATTCATCTGTATGTTTATTTAATTATTATTGTTTTTTGTGGAATAAATTTTCTGTCAAAGAAAAAAAATTGTATTAAATCATGAAACGAAAATGCTCACATCTGTTTCCTCATTCAATCGTTTATATCGCTTTACTTATTGGATCTATAAGAAAAAATTTGTAATTCAATTTTAATCAAAATCGAATTCCCTACAAAATTATACATAAGCATTTTTATCGTAGGGCCAATAGATTTCAAGTTATCCGCAATAACTCAACTCCAACAAATGCCCTGAAACTCTTCACAAATATAATTCAATAATATCATTAACATTAAAAAAATCTCAAAAATTTCCCCCAATTAACAATGTAAACCCTATAACATCCTGCATCTGAATCCATCACATGCAACCCTCCCAACATCCCCTGGAAAAAAAAAATCCCATCGACAATTATCTTAAAAAAAAATAATAAATAAATTTATTTCTCAAGTTTTTCTCACGACAAAAAAATAACGAACAAAATTCGGAATTTAAAACGTGTTAGAACCTGTACGAAGAATGCGGAAGAATATACATCACGACTATATATATATATATATATAAACGAAGAGGAGGAAAATTCGAGAAAGATCCAGAGGGCAAAAGAGAGAATGAAAAAGAACGAGACCAGAAAATAAAAAATCAGTGAAACATAAATAAAAAAAAATCTTCACGAAGAATTCTTCGCGATTCTTCAGTAGGAGTTTTATAAATACAGTGGGGACTATATAAAAGGCGTGGTCTCTATTTTACACGCCCACGCCATCCCCTTGATCACCACGTGCTTTTATATATATATATACATATATAATATAAATATATATATATATACATATATATAACATGAGAAAACCTGTTGGTTTAAAAGAATATCAATACACAGATCAGAAAGCATTTGATATAGAAAGCAAGAGCAAGAGATCAAGATCAAGATCAAGATCAACGAAAAATTACTTCGAACAATTTTACTCTCCATTAAAAACAATCCCACATAAAAAATAATCCCACAATTTTTTTTCTCTCCTCCCTTCATAACTTTCCCACCAATCATCCGTCCACCCTTAAATCCCTCGACACAAACATAGAACAAAAATCGACCCCAAAAACCCCACAAACCCTCAAATTAAATAAAAAAAAAATAATTATCAATAAAAATTGATGAAGAATTAAAAAAAAAAAATCTCTACGATTAAAAATAATACACAATTATTCAAATAAATATATATAATTTTATTTACAATTCATTTTTCACAATGCTTAAATTATTTAAAACATCACAAATTTTACTTTTTATATTATACATATAGTATTCCGAATACTAAAAGAGGCTGTACCAAAAGGCGGAGCATGTGTGATTTAATCGTTCTTTGGAGGAGTCTCACAATTCTCTTTCCAACCTCACCTCAACATTCACTCTCTTCCTCAATCTCCCATACACTCCAATATACTGGTTACTAATACGCAGCAGCAACATCACTAGCAGTAGTAGTATTGGTGATGGTTGTGTGGTGATTGTGGTGGTGGTGGTAGTTTCACCGGCATTTCAAAGCGGTGGCAGAGAGGGGGGGACTGATGGGGGGAACCCCCCCTTTTTACGCTATAACACAGAGATCGACTCTTCCGTGGTCGGCGCGTGCAGTCGCTAGCCGAAGCCTATACTTGTCCGTCGAGAACAGAGAAATAAGTTCATTGGGATTTTTTTTTTCCCACCATTTATCTATTTTTTTTTTTTTTTTCATTTTTTTTTCTTCCCATCACATTTCCTCACTCACAATAGAATCCAAAATAATATCCACCCTATCATTGAACCCTTAAAAAAAAAAAAAGAAAAAAAAAATAATAATAATTTCCACATTCAATTTAGAATTGTGAATGAGAAAAAAAAATTTTTTCTTGATATTTTTGAATGAAGGAAAAAAAAAATTGTTTTTTTTTTTCACTGTAAAAATTAATTTTTTTTATCTGTCATTTTGTTGTTGTTGTTGTTTTTTTTTTTTTCATTACCAACCCCTATCGACTAACTCTATACGAATGCGCGAGAGATTTTTAAAAATTAATTTTCATCAGAAAAAATAAACGTAACATTATTTGCAACGATAACATTTTTTTTACAGCAAATAATATAAAAAAAAAAAAATAATACATCCACAATTTTCTGTAAAGTAAAAAAAAAAATATTTTGTTTTACAATTTAAAAATTCATCAGTGGGTTATTTTGGAAAATTATCCGACACACTTTTCCCGCCCAATCGTTCAGGTAGATGAGAAAAAAAATCCCCACTACGAAATTTTAATATCTACCCCACCCCCGTAAAAGAGAAAAAAAAAAAAGGAAGGAGGAAGAGAAAAGGTAAAAGTGTTTCGACCTTTTCCCCTGTATGGGGCGCGCGCGCACACGCCACCGAAAAACGAGGGGGGTAAGTTAGACGAAGAGAGAGACAGAGAGTATGAGAAACTTGGTGCGGTGGTGGTGATCCGTATAGTAAACGCCAAGGAAGTATTAGTTTGAGGTGTGCTGAGAGAGGAGAAGAAGAAAGAGAAGCTTGGGACGTTTATTGAGAGAAGACGAGAGAATACCCTGGCAGTCTTGCAGAAGTGTCGGAAGCCTCAGGGCAACAACTCAATCGTCACTGTCATATATATATATATATATATATATATATATGTATATATGTAGACATAAATATATATGTATATATGTATATATATATATATATATATATATATAGATATGAACATAAACAAAAAATTGCGAGACAGAATAATTAATTGATAATAGAAAAAGTGTTATTTTTATATTTGTATGAAATTTGAGACATTTTTCATAAATTTTGTATTAATTGTGTGACTATATTTGTGATTTTTTTTATGGGGTATTATGGTGTTATGGATGGTGGTGATTAGTGTGAGGGTGCTACGGGGGTGAATTTGAAACGAGAAAAGAGAACGGGAATTTGTTTAGAGAGTATTGTTTTGAGGAAGAGGTGATTGTAAGAGGAACTTTGGTTTGATTTGGTTTTTTTGATTTTTACATTTTAATCATGAAACTGTGGGTGATGATTATTGGTGCAGTTGCATTTGCTGGGACAGCGATGCCTGTTGAAGTTAGTAGAAATAAAAATCGTGGACGTGGATCTATGTGGTGGTGAGTAATTGTTTATTATTTAGAGAGAAGAATGGTTTTTTTGATTTTTGATTTACTGCTGTTATTGTGATTGTGAAATGTTATTCTATATTTTTTATTGTATTTGTTTTTAAAGTAGAATAAGTGAAATATTTATTTTTTCTACTTATATAATTAAATTGAAATTCAACTATTGTATAATTATTAATTTGACATTTTTTAATCTACAAAATATTTACATAAAAATTTATTCTTTTTTTTTTTTCGTATTTGGTTTATTTATTCTATGAAACAGAGAAAGAAAAAATACATAAATGTAGGATTTGTATTTGACATTATTCGTCAAGTGGTTTTTTTTTTTTTTTTTTTTTTTTCGAAAAATAAATCAGAGAAAAAGAAATACAACAAATTAAAAATTTTTCTCTTATTTTTTTTCTTCAGCTTTATTGACACTCGACTTAAATATATATACACAGATACATATACACGTATTCTTTCTTCAATTTCTTCTCGTCACATTTTCATCTCTCACTTCTCTCATATACACTCATACAAATTCATAAGTGCGGTTTATCTCAAGTGCTTTAACAAAGTTTATCCTATGTGTATTTTCACACACAAAATCATTCAGGGAAAAAAATAAGAAGAAGAACAAAAATATATATATATTCTTAAATTGTTCATATATTATTTTTAACTTATTCTATTAGTATACACATCCATACTCACACAATTCAATATTTTTCAGTGTATACTTTCTCATATTAAATGATTAAATTTGAAGTTAAATATAATAATATAATAATTTAATTTTTCTCAACTCATCAAATGTCAATATAATAATTAATTAATATAAAAACATTATTGAAGTTGAATTGAATTATTCAAACAATAATTATTACTCTCCTTTTATTTCTCTACTTTATTATAAAACTTGAAAAAATTATTATTCACTATAAAAACAATTTTCATTATGTATAAATATTCGTGTATTAAAAATAAGAAAAAAAAAAGAATAGTTAATCATTAACCAATAGTTTAAATTGAATGAGAATTTATTTAGAGAAAATTTATTCCTTCGTCTTTTTCATTTTCCTTTTGAATATATAATAATAAAAAATTCTGTGAATTATTATTCAATCAAAAAGTATTTATAATTACAATTTGTTTTCTAGTACAAAAATCATATTCATTGAATATTATTTTAATATTAACAACAATAATATATCAATGATTTTACTCATATGTGTTTTTGTAAATATTCTATCAGGGGTATAGCCAAAGCTGGTGAGCCAAATAATTTACTGCCAATGTCACCAGCTTCATTGCACATGGATCCGGCGGTTTATGCTACATTGCGAAGAAAGCAACGTAGATTGGCACGTGAAAATCCTGGTGTGCTCATGGCCGTCGCACGAGGTGCAAATCAAGCAATAATGGAATGTCAACATCAATTTCGTAATCGTCGATGGAATTGTTCGACAAAAAATTTTCTGCGTGGAAAAAATTTGTTTGGAAAAATTGTGGACCGTGGTAAGTAAATAAAATAATTAAATAAATTAGATAAATGAATAATCAACTGTTTATAACATTAATAAATAATATTAATCTCCATATATATTAATCAATTATTTAATAGATTTGCAAAATTAATTATACCAACGATATTTATTTTACTGCAAAAAATAAACGAAGTAGCATTTGTCAATGATGCTACTTTTCTCCTGTCAAATTTACACCATTTCTCAACATGCCACCATATAATATATACTACTAACTATATACACCTCTCTATACCTAAATATATATTTATATATATATACATATATAACTACACTTGAGTCGTCGCACGAACGACTTTTGAATGGCCTATTATTGCGCTCGTAAAAGTGCGAGCAAACCGGGCGTGCGCGCGCGACCCTCACAGTATGGGGTGCCCCATCTAAACTTCTTAACTATATCTATATACATGTAATATATATATATATATGTATGTGTATAGTTGATGTGTCGTTTGGTGACAGACGAGAAGAGCTTGGAATATACACAGAACTCTAATGGTTAACACCATGATTTATTTATTCATCATCATTATATTCATGTCGTCACCTCTTACTTTCTCTCGCCCTTTTTGGTTTATTTTATTTTATTTTGTTTCGTTTGTTTATTTATTTTTCTATCGCAGTTGTTTTTTATTATATGTTATTGTTGTCTGTGAATTAGTATTGATGCATTGTTTGGTGTATTTAGTAATAAAATTGAAGTCTTGAAGATGAATGGTAACAATGGTTGATTTTGTAAACGCAATTGAGATTTGGTTGTTTTTGATTTGATATATCTTTATGGGGAGTTGGTATTTTTTATATATTTTTTTTTCCATGAAAAGTTTGAACGCTGATCTATAAAATGAGATAGCTAAACATTACAAAAATTGTGAACAATTGTTGAACAATGATCGGTGGGAAAAAAAAGACCCAATTCCACTGTTTGGATTATTTTTTGTTATTCGAAATATAAAAAAAAATTGCAACCATCAAATATAAATTCCTCTTTATAAATACATTTTTTCGCGACATTTCTTTTTCTTTTCTTTATCGATTTTGAACTCTCGTTGCTTATAGAAAAATAAAGTAAATAAATAAATAGGAAAATGGAAAAAAAAGAAACAGCGAGGTTTACATCTCTCGTCAAGTTACAAATGCATGAAAAAAATTTTGTTGGTCAGCATAATTGAGGCTGTGTTGTTGTCATGGTATATAAAAATATATAAATATATATACAGTCCAATGATGACGCGAGAATAAATGAAAAATAAGATAAAGCATCAGGCCACTGAACACAATATAACTCGTTTTATTTCACGTATACATAAATATATGTAATACAATATACAATGTGAGTATATGTATGTATGTAGTTGTGACATGAACAAAAAAATTGTTTTGCTTTTTGTTGTCATTGTGTTCGTGATGCAGGAGATGCATCAGCAGCAGTTAGAAGTTGTTGTAGTTGTGAGAGAGCTTCCTTCCAATCTCAAGACCGGTCTCCCAAATATATTTATTTCGTACATATATATCATATACATACATATATTCATATATATATAGATGTTTTCTTGAATGCGAATAATTTTTTTCAACGAATAAATATGAATAAATATATATATATATATATTGGACAGAGTAAGAAAAAAAATTTAATTCAACTTGATATAAGTATTAAATCAGAATACAAACAATAAAAAAAAATCAATATACTTATTAACATGTGAATAAATTAGTTCGGATTGGTTGATTTTAATCTTGAAATAAAACAGCAACACTAAATTACCTAGAATAGCTCTAAGCACGTAATTATTTGTATAAAATATGGCATAGAAATAAACCATTATCAAATGATTGATATTGGATATCTTAGCGATACGTGACACAGACATATAATATAATCTTGAAACAAACCAAGTCTTATTTAGACGTGTCAACGTTTAATATCAACATTCACAAACATGTCAGAACACTGAACTATATTGTTCCACAATTAAAAATGGATGAGCAATTAATTTTGTATGCAATAATACTCTGCTTATAAATAGGTTATTGCATTAAAATCGAAGATCAATATAATTTATTAATCATTAATCAAACAATTATTCAATGAAAGACCTGCAAAAATCATTCATACCTATACACAGATGATTAATAATCAATTACCAATCAGTAATCATTAATCCATTATCATTAATCGATGATCACTCACTGATAATCTATTATCAATCAATGACAATTAACTATCCTTTATTAATCATGATATTGATGATCAATAATCAATTAATAATAGTTAATTATCCATTATTAAACATTATCCGTCAATTATTGATCATTAATTATTAGTAAATGATTATCAATGATCAGTTAATGATCATTAACTATCAGTTACTTTATTAAATAAAGAGAAAGTGCAACTAAATGACAAATTAAAGTTAAAATGAATGAGTAAATGAATAAATGACGCAATACAAATGATTGAGTACATAAATGAGAGAGTGGATGACGTCGAGTATATATTGAAACGCCAAAAATAACATATATAAATATATTTTTAAAGAGGGATGAAAGAGGCGGGGCGGTGACATAGTATTATAGCATTCAAGGGGTTTCATGTGGCGCGTGCCCCGGGTATATATCGACGACCAGATGTATGTTTTGCAACCTGATAATGGCCCAACTCTCTCTTTCATTCTTTCATTCACTCTTTTGCGCGCACTCTCTTGTGTTCCGTGTCCTCCCCATATACATATATATATATATATATATATATATAAATACATATATAAATACGTATATATTAAAACCAAACTCTTTTACATCTCGCCGCTGCGATTGTAAGCTGAGCTTTTTCGCAGTTTGTTTCCTTCCCACCACCACTACTAATACTACTACTACTACTACAACTACCTATACCTTCATTATGTCGCACTGGGCCCCCATATGGCCACTTAGTTCAACTTGGAATAAAAAAATTGAGAAGAAAAAAAGGGAAATAAAGAAGAGGAATAATATAATAAAAAAAGATACACGTTGTCGCACGGGTTTACGAGGCTATATAATACGTGTGTGTGTGTGTGTGTATGTGTTTGTGAAGGGATATAACCGGTCGTTGATATGCTGGGGGATTCCCATGAATGTATATATGTATTGATGGGGAGGCAAAAAAAAAAATGGCGTGGAAGTTTGCATTACATTTTGTACACTTTTTTTTTTTATGTTAAGGGATGATTTGTTTTCTTTTTTTTTCTATTATTAATTATAAATTTTCTTGGGCCTATTTTTTTTCTCGTTTTTTTGATTCAATTGGGGGGGTGATGCCCGGTTACATTTTTAAGGGAAAAATTGTTCTCACATTGAACAATGTAAGAATGAAAAAAAAAAACGTCCTATAGAAATTGTCAAATTTTTTATCTTATTCCATTTTCGTAACAGTAAAAATTCTGTTCACTTCAAAGGGTTAATATATATATATATATATATATATATATATATATATATATATATATGTATATAGATAGATAGATAAATATACAAGTATTATATATATAAAATACTCAGTTCAAACGAGATATCGTAGAGATTTTGATCTAATAGCCCCTTTCAAATTTTTTTTTTATCTTTCTATTCTTCAATTTTCTTTCAGATTTTTTCTCTACATCTTTTTTTGTTACACATATCATATTTATATATATATATATTTTTTTTTTTCATTTCTTCAGGCATGCAATAGCACTGCATTAAATCCCATAGTACACATGTATACGCATCAGTTGAAGCAACTATAAGTGAGATCAATATCTCGTATGTGTAACACGTATATGTACT
This sequence comes from Zele albiditarsus, assembly GCA_958496275.1. Taxonomy (NCBI): domain Eukaryota; kingdom Metazoa; phylum Arthropoda; class Insecta; order Hymenoptera; family Braconidae; genus Zele; species Zele albiditarsus. The sequence goes on from OY292416.1 coordinate 6,107,999, forward strand.
CGACGTATTTCGAGATCATGGGATTGTGATAATAATGGATGCTGAGATTATTTTCAACCATTCATCCATACACATTGTCCTAATACCACTGGTTTTCATCTACAGTACACATATATGCATATAAATAAACATCAAACGGTCATTTCTGGATTAATATTAATAGAAACAATGATATTTATATTTAAATGTGAATTAATAATCGTAACAGAAAAAAAGCCTTTTTCAAATCGTACAAACAACTTTTGCGATTGTTTGTACTTGATATTATTGCTTTGGGCCATATATATATATATATATATATGTTGGTATATAAGTCGGGCCTGTAATCATTTTGCCGCCTTAGAGCCACCTACCGCAACGTTTATGCCACAAACCACTCAACTTCCCGCGTTATAGTAAGCTCACCAGTGGAACCTCTTCATTCTGCTAACCCTTCCCACACACATGTATATATTTATATTTATGTGTGGATGGGTATATATTATTTACTACGCCAACCGCAAAACGATCAACCACACACCAACACCATGAATGAATCAGACACTGACAAAAAATGAATTTTTAATAAACCATTTATGTGGGAATTAAAGTTCACCTTTAATTTCAATCAACATTTTTATGGATAAGGGATAATGGAAAAAAAACGAAATAATTGTTCATTTAATTAATGATTAATTATACAAATAAATTAATCATTATATATTATTTTTTGCAATATTTATTATTAATAATTAAAATAAATTGAAACAACAGAAATAATGATTGAATGACTGTAGAATAAATAGATAAATATATAAATGAAAAAATATAAATCGTAATGGTTTTGAAACGTTACATATAAAATAAACTTGTTGCCATTTCTAATCACGTCTTCATTAAATGTGGTAAGCGGGAAGTGAAACGAAAAAGAGCGCGAAAGAGATAGAGCGGTGGTAGTGAAGGTAGCGCGGGCCCTAAGGCCCCACAACTGCGCATGAGTTTGTGTTGTTGCGCGCGCTCGCGCTCTGAATATTTTCGTTTCGAGAGCCTTATACCGGACATTAATCGGCCATTTATAGGATAAATTCAATCAATACCTGTCGTTTGGATACGGGCATGATACTTGCACAGTGTTATATATGGTAGAATGGACAACTTTTTGTTGTGGCGTTACGTCGCCATAAATCGTTTACTATGATGGGCTACATGTGTCGACGGCACGTCACAATTTCTTGTGAAAACACGTGATATGTGAGAGTAAAAGGTAGATTATATATACATATAGTTATATATATATATATATATCACTTATTCTACAATTAAATTTTTACATCTTATTTTATGTATGAAAGTTCAGTAGATATATAAATTTATAATTATATACGAGAAAATTGCCGGGTATAAATTCATTTTCTGTTATAATTAATTATTTCATCGATGAGTTATTCAATTGTTATGATTGATGATTAGTTAATGACATTTGCATTGAAAAAATGATAAATATTTTTGCATTTACTTGAAAGTCAATATTCAACAATAATATTAATGATATTATTTTTTGTTTATAATCATTGTAAATCGGAAACAATGATTGGAAAGGGAACGAAACAATTGGTAAAAATGAACTATGAATGCTCAGTAATTAATACACAGTAATGATATATATTTTCCTTTTATTTACGTATTACCTATTAATATATATATTTTTTTTTTCCGTCTACATTTTTTTATTTGCCGTCATAAAAATGAAAACGAGGTCGCACTTATGTTCAACCAGATAAACGATTTCCGTTAAAGAGAAAAAAAAAATCTCTTTTCTCTTAACGATACTTGTATTGATAACAATTTTGCTCTGTGTATATACATACATATATGTTTATATATTATATTATATATACATATACATATATATGTGTGTTCAAACATCATAAAACGTTATCGAGTCTCGAGTCATTGCGAAATATTTCTCATGCCATTAAAATATAATTTCACCATGAGATAATTTTATTGAAATTAAAAAATTCCATAGATAGTAAAAAATGAATAAATATAAATAAATAAATAGTTGGTTCATTCACATTGTGTGAAATAACGGGTTTTTCTTTTCTAATTTATTAATTTTTTTTTTTTGTGTATTAAATGTATGGACACAGATTTGTTGGAAGAAAAAAAAAAGAAATAAAATAAAGAGGAAGCTAAATCAGGTGAAAGGTGTTTTCATATGTGTGTGTGTTTGTGTGTGGGCGACCACCGACGACTACCGGTGGTGGAAAAATTTTCCGAGGTCATTTTCATGTCCGTTAAAAGGGACCAAAAGTTATTTTGGATTCGTGACGAATTTCAAAATTTGAGCACCGAAGAAAAATTTGTTACGGATGATTGACCCACCTCTCTCACAAACTTCTTCACTTCCTCTCCCTATACACTCTCTTCATTGCATTGTATTGTCGTGGAAATTCTTTCGTTCATCATTATATAGAAAGAAAAAAAAAAAAAAGATTTTGCTAAAAGTTGATTCGTTTTGGATTTCACAAAATTTCAAAGTGACAATAATGCTTTTCATAAAGGCAATAATATTTCATTTTTGGATGAAAGGATTTATTGCACTGCGTGCTGAATGCAAAAGTTTAAAGAAATTTGTGTAAAAGAAGTTATAATAATAATAATTGTAACTGGAATAAACAATTGTTAATAATCAATAAATAATTTCCGCGAAAAGACAGATCACAAATAATAATTTATAACTAACAACTCAATGCAACAATTATATATTCTCCATCAAAATAAACGCACCCAAATTTATCGATAATTATAATAAATTTTCGTTTTTCTCATTGCTCGGTATAGAAAACGTGCGAAAAAAAAGCGAGTATACATATTAGACAGGTTCATACTTGTATATATCCACATATATAGATATAATATAGACGAATATACATGTATATATATCCATATACGAAACCTGTTTCGGCATGTCTTTAAGGATGCTCCTTGAGGCCCCGCCATAAGGATGGGGGCCTTTCGTGATATCTTCACCGCTCGGTGAGATATAACAAAGGCGCCGGTAGGCACCTGCTCCTTATGCAGATAAGGCTTGAAGGGGACTCGTGCGCGCACACTCTCTCGCTGACCCGAGCGCCGCGCGCGGGTTAAGGTCGCATCACTTCTCTTTTCTCTCTTACACTTCGCGCCACCTGACGCGCTATACATCTATATGTATATCTATATACATATACATAAAGCGGCAAAAGGAGAAAGAGAGAGCGACAGGGTCGTGCGGCTCAGGTAGTCGAGCTCTGTAGATTGAGACGTTCGCCTCTGATGCTGGCGTCACCTCCCACGCGACCGAACGAATAGAAAGAGAGTGAGAGAGAGAGAGCGAGAGATGGTGCGGTTCCCCTACCGTAAAACTTTTGTCCGGGGCCTTATACATATTGAGACCCAAAAGTGCAATTTACTGCGTGCGACTGAGAAAAGCCCTGTATAAGCTTGGGAACAGGAAAAAAAATATAATGACGTATATCAGTTGTATATTGTCAGCGATTTTTTATTTCATCATATATTTATTTTGGGACCAATCAACGCCTATTACATATTAAGGCCCAAAAGTGCGACTTCCCGCGTGTCTGAAGAAGTTCTATATATCATTAGAAACATGGGGGAAGGAATGGATAATAAATTTCAGGTGTACATTCTGAACGACTTGGTTTTATTATATACATGCATATATACCTATATATATTTGGGACCTACCAACGCTTCATACATATTAAGGCCCAGAAGTGCGACCTCCCGCGTGTGTCTGGAAAAATCCTGAATATCTCTAAATAAAGGGGAAAAAAAGATAATCATAAATTCCAGGTGTACATTTTAAACGATTATATATTTTTGTCTTGTTTTATTTTATTTATTTATTTTTTTTTTATTTGGGACCCATCAACATGAAGACATGATGACAAAAAATTTTGTTGAGCAAATTAATTCGTTGGGAACGCAAAAAATTAAATTGTTATCCTGATGACGAATCTTTTGGGCCTAACAATAAAAGTTATAATCTATCGTGCGAGAATGACGTGGTGTGGTGTTGGTGGGACAATAGTTGTTGGGTCAGGCGCGGGCCCCGGTTATACACAAAGGTCCCACACTCGTTTCAAGTTTATAATACGCCTCTCTGCCGCTGCCGCCGTCGCGGTCCCTGTATATAGTCGTAAAGCGTTGACTCTGCGTAATTAACAGATTCTTAATAGTTTGACGCGCACAAAAAGTGCATCGTATTATATTCCTCTGTGGCCCATAGCTATTTATTCTGACGTGGCTGTATATATGTGCACGCCTGTGGGTCTGTCACGTCCGTCATTTCTTCATTTTTATTTATTTATTCATTCATTTATTATTATTATATTTATTATTATTATTATTTTTGTTTCATTCATTTTATGTAACCCACCAACTGCACACAACCGTGACTGTATACAGTCACGCGCATCGCACCCGCACATAAAACTTTATACACAAACAATTTTCATCTATTTATTTATGTGTTTCTTCGAAAAACTATTATTTTTATTTAATTTCTTTTTTCCTGTTTGTTTGTTTATATTAGGTTGTCGTGAGACGGCATTCATCTATGCAATTACCAGTGCAGCGGTGACCCACAGCATTGCAAGGGCATGCAGCGAGGGCAGTATACAATCGTGTTCATGCGATTATACACATCAATCACGTACACCATCGCAGGTGCGCGATTGGGAATGGGGTGGATGTTCGGATAATATTGGTTATGGCTTCAAATTCTCACGTGAATTCGTTGATACTGGTGAACGGGGACGCAATTTACGTGAAAAAATGAATTTACATAACAACGAAGCTGGAAGAGCGGTAAGGATAATTATGATGGATTAATTTTTATGCGATTTTTATTACTGGAAAAATGAATCCGAAAGAAATGAACTCTGTTTAGTTTCGGACGACAGATTCCTTTGAATAACAAACATTATTTGAACTCAAATCCCAAAGCAATCTGAACGAATCTGAAAAAATCTTCGATTTCTTGCAACTGTTACAGCACGTGTCATCGGAAATGCGTCAGGAATGCAAGTGCCATGGAATGTCTGGTTCATGCACAGTGAAGACATGCTGGATGCGTCTGCCAAATTTCCGTGTCGTCGGTGACAATTTGAAGGATCGTTTTGATGGTGCGTCACGAGTAATGGTCAGTAATTCAGAGCGAATTCGCGGTGGTAACAATGCAATTATCAGTAATTCGGCGAGCAATTCTGTTCATGGACCACGTCAGGGTTTAAGTCGACGTCATCGTTACAGTTTTCAATTAAAACCTTACAATCCAGAGCATAAACCACCTGGAACAAAGGATCTAGTTTATTTGGAACCTTCGCCACCATTTTGCGAGAAAAATTCCAAACTTGGAATATTAGGTACACATGGTCGTCAATGTAATGACACAAGTATTGGCGTTGATGGTTGTGATTTAATGTGTTGCGGTAGAGGATACAAAACACAAGAAGTTATTGTTGTTGAACGTTGTGCGTGCACGTTTCATTGGTGTTGCGAAGTCAAGTGTCAATTATGCAGGACAAAGAAAACAATACATACGTGTTTGTGAATATTTAGTGATTGGATAAAGCACTGGGGAAATGAAAGGGAAAATTAGTTATCAACTCCAATTATTTTTTTTTTAGTTATGAAATGCTATTTTTCGTCAGTGATTTCAATTTTGAAATGTTGCGACTCACCTTTCTTCCTGGCGAAGGATATGGTTGAGTGAAGGAATGTATGTATATATATTGTATATACATATATATGAATATATATGGGCACACCTATTTCATTGCTCCTGGTGAATATCCTTGGTGGGATCATTGTCCACTAAAATTTGACTGCATTTTTGATTGTGTGAAAAAATGATTAATGGTCAGATATTCCCAATTTTTCGATCAGTTATTGATGACAATATATTCTTGGATATGATTTTATTAGAGACTAATTGGATTCGACATTAGTTATTCGCGAAAATGATAAGTTTTTGACATATGAATTTATTTTGAGGTATTTTTTTTTCCAAATAAAAATTCATGTCTCAAAAATTAATCAGCATAATCATTTTCATTGTTCCATAAAAATGTACAATGATTTTATGTGTTATTTGGATCTGTCAAGGATTAGTGTGAGGCTTTAGGTCACGAGATATATTTTGCGAGTGAGGCATTTTACTACTTTAAATTATGTTTCCTACGCTCTTTTTCCTTTTTCTCTCCTGTTATCCACTTCCCAGTATTAATTCTACGTGTCTATTCTTTTTCCTTTTCTGCTTTTTTTTTAACATTATTTATTGACGGCCAAATATTTATTTCATTTTTTGGGACCGTTTAAATTGAAGACTGAAAACACACGGTATAAAATGTCTGTTTCTTCTATTCTTTTTTTTTCAATATGTTCTATTTTGTAAATAATTATGACGATAGAGCAGGAGATATGGAGGAATATTACCAATTATCCTGTTTCGATGAATTTTTTTTTTGTACTCACGATTTAGCTTATTTTTTCATTTTTCTTTCTAATATTTCCAATTTTTTTTACATTATTTATTTTTCATCTATATATACTCATATATTTTTTCTCCAAATATTCTTTTTTCTTTCAAAAAGATGCTTTTTTTTCTGTGTGCGTATGTGTGTCGAATGCTTGTAAATATATTTCTAGTAATTATTGAATTTATCCATTTCTTCTATTTTTTTTCCCATTATTCCGATACACATGTGTGTGTGTGTCTCTCTCTCTCTCTCTCTGTGTATGGAAGTGTATATAATACAATTATTTACATAAAAGAGAAAAATATTTAAACTAAAAGAGTCATACGATAACGGTTGCTTAAAAAAAAGAAAACGATGACATCGAATGGAAAAGAAAAAAAATACACGAAAAAAGATCTCGACAAATTCTATGTAAATATTAACAAAATTAAATCAACAAATGCACTAAACATATATCTATATATATATATATATATATAGACACACACACATATATATATATACATATATGTTAGGTTTCAATTGAGTACTATGGCATGAAACAAAAAATAGAGCGCAAAAATTGTACAGTAAATTTATTTTTATAACATAACGGAAAAAAAAAAAAAAAATCTACCCAAATTTTTCCAATCTCAATTATAAAATAGAAAAAAAAACATAAATATAACAAATCAACCAGTGCATGTCCACATGGACAATTCTACATTATTTTTATTAATTTATACATAAATTTATATATATACATATTTAAAATTTACAATAATCGTTTATACATAGTTAAAAACACGTGTATAAAAGAATAAATAAAATTATATGAATGAATTATTTCATATATAAAATAATAAATCGTTATTTTTTCACCATTCCCCGTATGAGGATGAATAATTTCACAACACAATATATCCTACTTCATAAGTTATTAATTTTTTTTTTTCTCTCCTATATCACCAATGCGGAAGTGAAACACACAAGTACATAAAAATACTATACTATACACCTCTACAATATAAATATTAAAAGGTCCGAGTGATTGGAGAAGTTCGTGCCAGGAGGTCATATATGAAATATATGACCAACTGGTTCTCCTGCAACTATAGATATCGGACAACTTCATAACTCTGTGAAGGAGAGAATCGTGGGAGGCCATCGCATATATAAATGTATGTGTTCTCGTGCTCTCTTTCAACTTGTATATACAATTTTGTTCTTTTTATTCATCTCTGTTTTACCTCTTTCTATTTTATTTTCTTCTTTTTCATTCCCATAGTCTGTTGGTTGATGATGGTAAAAATTCTACACGCGATGATAACGCTTTGAAAAAAAAGAATTCCCGGGTGGAATTTTTGCCCATGGATAAAAAGAGGATATACACACGGTCAGCTTTGGATAGGAAACGCTAATGGTCTCGACACCCCCTTATTGCCAATGATGTTTGTGTGTGGGACCACCTACCGCTTCAATTCTCATCGATGGAACCACTGCCATCTCACTCAGTTGTACAAAACCATTTCTCTCTCTTCATTTATATATGTATATACATTAAAATAGCGATCGTGAGACTTGGTGAGTACCTGAACACGACTAATTATCCGTTCGTTCAAACCGATTTATAAATTTGTCTCATAAAATATTGATTAATGAACTCAAGTGCTTATCGCAAAAAACTTTCGCACTGATAATAACATTATTTAATTCTACATAATACTAAGTAACAAGATAAACTTAATAGAAAATGAATAGTGTGTACATGTGCCATAAATATCAAAACAAAATGTTATATAAAATGGCGATTAGTGTCAAGAACTTGACTCAACAACATGAATATAACCACTATGTCATAAATGACAATGACAAATCCAATAAAAATTCAATCATGGACACGAGATTCCACAACAACAATGTAAATTATTGTAACATTTTATTCTAATATATAGTTTATATATAACCAGTGAATTTCCGCAACGGTCCTGAAAATCTATCACTGAATAAATAAATAAATATATAAGTTGATGATTCACAAGAAGATGAGGACACTCGTCGTTGTTGTGTCTCGTTTGAGGGGATGAGAAAGAAATGGTCTCTCCTGCACGTATGTGTTGCTGTGTGTATAAGTGATGGGACAAGAGAGAGAGAGAGAGAGAGGGCGCGGTGGTGGCGGCAGCGCCATCAGCAACGGCAGCACACTACTACTATACACACCAGCGGCAGCAGCAAGCATCAGCTCGCTCACGATGAGATCAAAGTCGCCGCCGTGAGAAGTGGACGCGGCTGCCCGAGATTCTTGTCTCGCGAGATATTCTGAGAGCGAAAGAGAGAGAGAGAGAGAGAGAGAGAGAGAGGAAGAAACAAAGTTGAAGTGAGAGAAAGAGGGACATAGCAACCTTCCGTTGGACTTTGCTTTTACCTCACAGGGAAAATAAAAAATTATACACACACACACACACATTTATATACATACATATATAAACATGGATATAAAAAAAAATTTGATATTATGATATGAAAAATGTGCGGGTGGAATTAACCCCCCTCAAAGGTCAGATGAAATATAAAAATTGTTGTTGATGTATTATTTTTATTCTTCATTTTTGTTTTTTGGGCCAAAAGAAATGTCACTGTTATTTTTCTTTTTGTGTGTGTTTTATATATACCAACTATGACTCTGCGTCGCTTGCATGCTCGCTGCATCAGAGATAATCAGATAGAGGCGTTGAAAATATTACAAGGGGTTATGGGGGTTTGTCGTCCCAACCGCACAGTTTTAATGATAAAAATCTGCCCACAGTTGACGAAGTCTCCGGCGACGACAAACGACTACGACGATTGCGGTCAGGAGAGTATTTCTCTCTCTCTTTTTCTCTTTGACTGTTTCAACATATATATATATACATGCAGACACAGGGTCGGTTGGCGATGTGGAAGGGGAACCCAATGACAAATACGCGCGTGGCATCATTGATATGGGGGACCCACTTCGTTTGTATATATCTGACTATTTATACATACTTTTTTAAGGCCCATCCGCCTTACCAAGGACGTATCTCCCACTCACAATTCACCACTCTATATACATATATACGTATGTAATATGAAGAGATGAGGCCCTCAGTGGTCAAATGAGTCCCAATAAAAAATTGTCCAGGCGTAAATCAATTAATTTTACATTTCTACATTGTTTCCGTTTATTTATTTATTTGAATTTTTTTTTTTTTCTATCGTTTGTGATCAAATGACGTTGCAAAAACGCCGCCATATTTTTGCAGGGCCAAATTCGCGAGCGCGCAGGCGTGTGCGCGTATCAAGAGAAATCCCCCGCGTTTGGAATGACGGGAATCCTTTGGCGAAACGGTGGGCAAAGAGAGGTCCTAATACTACTACTACTCCTACTACTACTTTCTTTCTTTCTCACTCGCCTTTGTGTTCCCTTTCATCTATATATATACACACTCTCCCTCCTTCCACTTGGACGCAATTTAAGAGCTGCGTGGGAACAAAATATCGTTGGGACCGACGTGCGGGACCACACCGTCGAATTATCGGTGTTTTGGCATGTTATAAGATTCCGTCTTTAGTTGACTAAACTATATATATATATATATATATATACATCGGTTTGTCCTTTATGTCCCAACTTATTTTACTCTCTATATAGTTACCTTATACTATGTGTGGCGCGTCTTTAGTCGCGGAGTCTCAGAAGTTGTCTCAAAACTCCGCGGAATTCGCAACCCAGAACTGTGGGAACGCGCGCGCGAAAGGACTTTTATATTCCACCACTCTTTTATCTATATGCTCACTCCTCGTAACCGCCCTCTCTCTTTTGCTTCATCGTTTTTAAAGCCATGTTTAACTCTGTGTCATTCGACGCCATTTTTTTTTTATACACCAACACAAATACGAAATATATATGTCTATATAATTGTCTGTGTGTACAGATATAAATGTATATGCAGTGTATTTTTGTTATTTTTATTCTCATGCTCTTCTTGTGTTGTGGTAGCGGCCTCGTTCTGGATGAAATTCCACGCGCGCAGTGTGTTTTATATCATTTATCCGCCCAGTATCCAATCAATGTTGACAATGTTGACCCATCGGTTGCAGCACATTGCAAGTTTTATCATTAACCCGAATTACTTTTTTTTTTTTTCTTTCCATTCCTCCTTTTTAATTTATTTCATTTTTTGTCAGTATTATATATTGGGATTTTAGTTACGGTTTGTGAGAGAGAGTCAGTTGGGGGATTCCCATTATCTTCATTGCCCCCACTACATTTTTTTGTCTCTGTGTGTTCACTGAATGCCATGAGATGGCGCTGCGCATCAATGACTTCATTGCGGCGCCCTCTCTACACTGGTGCTTTATATATATATCTATTTATATAAAGTGTGGTGGCCACCCGGGTCTTGCGAGTGACGCGACGAATCGTGTCCTGGAAAACCAACACTCGTTCATGATAAATAATGAAAGAGGGTACGAAACAGTAAAAAATTTTGAATAAAATAAAACAAATGAGAATTAAATAAAGTGGAAATAAAATTGTGTATTGGCGTGCGGTTTCGAAACGAAGACTTACTTCAAAGTCATTGGTGGTTTCCTCCCCTACCTGCTACCCCACCCACCCTATCAAACGTCTTTTTTTTTCCTCTATATAGACGCTCGCACCAGGGTGGTGATCCTGAAGTACAGAGGAAAGGACCACCTGGTGTCCCGAGGACTCAGCTCATTCTTCTGTCTGACCATTCGTATAAATATATATGCAGACGTGTACAGTATTCTCCCACACTAAATTAGCATACGTGCATTTAATTGTGTATAAAATATATATGTATATATCGAAAATAAAACATTTAAGTTTGTTATCGGATCGTGGATATTTATTTATTGTCTTTTTATTTTCATTCTTTATAATTAAATGCGTGTAATTAATTCACTAATTATTAATTAGTGCTTCGAGAAGAGAGAATATTGAGGAGGGAAAAAAAATTACTTTTATAATTATAAAACGGAGTATGTGTATGCGTGTATGTGTATGTGTATGTGTAGATATTGTGTGGGGATATAATGGAGATTTTTTAATCTAGCGCAAGCAAAGATCGACGAGTCACGTCCTGATGCGTTGGTTTATAAAGTGACTGTGGTTAATCGACGATTACCCAATGGAGCGCGATGGACCACCGGGATCCGTCATTTATACATTGAGAAAAAGGAATTAGTTGTAGTTATTTTACCTGTTGATTATCAGTGAAAAATGATGTATTTGATATTAAAATATTCTGTCGGTAGTACCATTCTTTTCCGCATTTGTATTTCAATACTAGTATAGATATCCTGGCCCATCCCCGAAACCCCCCATCCGGGAAATTATTACCTGGAAAATTTATTTGCAGGAAATAAAATTTTCCGGGTAATTCTGTCACAGAAAAAATTATTTCAATATTAATACATATACACAAATATATTTCCTCATCAATATCTCATATCGAGTGTATAAAATTGTAAAATTTGAATGAAAAAAGTTAGTTCTTCATAAACAATAAAAAAAAGATGAGTGCAAGAGAAATAAAAATGAAATTGTGCAGAGGAAAAAATGGACGCGCGGGAGTTTTGCGTCGTCGGACCCACCGCTGTGTTCCACGAGGTACGTAATTATCAAGGTAAAAGGCAGCATCAACGTGCCAAAAGTGCGAGGGAAAGAAAGGCGTCAAAAATTGCTTCCATCTATATAATACACCTACTATATACACTCAACTGTTCTCTGTTACTTGCATCAGTAGAGGTTGCTTTGGGGCCCTTTTGGAGGCCCTTTAGCCCGTTAGCCATTATCGAAATTGATATTTTATTGTGGTGTGTTCCTGACTGTGGTCGCGCAGCCGTCCGCTGCCAGTACCCATAATCTGCGGTTATTGAGTTATTTCCCGATAATTACGAATCAATAACGATAATTCAACGTTCACGTTTATTATATACACCAAGACGCGACGATATACCCACCCTCAATATACACCTCTTATATATACGCGTTTCTTCATACTGCCAACCGGTGTGCGGTTGTAGATACGCTCACGAAATGCACCGCAACAGCGGGTGGGCCCCATCGTGTATATTGTAAGTGTGGCTGTGTATGTCGGTGTGCAGTTTATATGTATATATATATATATATTCGTCTTTTTGCTCTTATTCGTTTGCCCTTTAACACAATTTCGCTTTATCGTGTGTTCGTTCATCGCGCCTGATGCACGATCGTGACGTGAATTTTCATTCTCGTATTATTAAACTTAATTGAATGCAAAACGACGAACCAAAAAATCATCATTTTTATTTTATTTTATTTATTTTTGTTTATTTTCCATTTAGTTTTTACGTTGTACCAGCCATACCGTTAATCGAGGGTAGTAATGTATATAAATGAAATTATATAGGGAAGATTCTAGCGCAGGAAAAACATCTATACTTCTATATATTCTGATAATTCTACAATAATAAAATTCATCAAATCGACAACAAAAAAACGTCGATTATATAAAAAATATATTTCTTTTCTTTTTTCCCCACTTTTATTCAATATCATTGAATAATGATCGGTGTTTCACAATCAAGTGTCAGCAGGTGTGAATATAACCTACAGGAAAATGAAAAAGCTACAGAAAAAAAAATAATGAATAATTTAAAAATATATACATATTGAAGGCGTGAATGAGACCTCTATTAATCGTGTGGTCAAAGTCGTAAAACACAGTTCTTGGATCGTAAATAGCGTCGTCGTTTACGACACAACATGAGAGAGGAAGCCCATAGCTGCTTTGTCATTATCATCATCATCATCATCACCGCATCATCATCATCAGCATCACAGAGAAAAGTTGCGACCCGATCGATCCAAGAACGATTTAACAAGATAATTGACGTGCAATGAGGACTCCTCTCGAGTAACACAGTCGAGGTCGTAGCTGACAGACGTGATGACGATGATGACGACGAGTTGTTACTAATTATCGCGACCCCGTTTGGTTGTTGCTTGTCGCCATGTCTGTTTTGAAATTATCATCATCCACGTCTCGTTGCATATAATATTCTACTCGCATTGCACTTGTTTGCAAACCTATTAATTTACATCTAACAATCATCCGGCGATTATTCATATATATATATTCTATACTTTGCCAACTAGTATCCAAGTTAAGAAAAAGATACAAATGTGACGCAATTAATTTTTTTCTCATTCATTATTCTCACTGATACATAAAAGAGAACATGAATAAGTTCGTTCGTTTTCCATGCATAGTATTGTACATTTATTATAAAATATAAGTGTTTCCATTTCTCCACCAGCAAAAGCTATAGTTCAATACAAACACGAACAATCATCAATTCTTTCCTTCAACTGTGGAATGTACAAATGTATATTACGGTATACAACAGAAAAAAAAAAAAAAACAAAGAATCAACGTCCAACATCAGTGCTAATTATTGCCACTAACTAACGTCTCACTTAGCGTTCGACACAACGTGTGTAAGATCGGTGAACCCTACAGCTATGAACATGTTCAAATAATAATAAACCAAATATAAACTCAAGTGCATTATCCTCGTGCAACTATCGAATAAAAAAAAAAAAGAACGCCACCACTGATATTTTCACTAACAAAAGTTGAATTAATTAATTAAATAAATGTAGGAAAATAAAAAAAAATACTAATGATGAATGAAAAAAAAAAAAAAGAAAAAAATAATAAATAAAAAAAAATAAAAAATTAATTAAATCATTTATATACAATAGAGTTGCGTGTTTACATTTTTTTCAGTGTCACCCACGCATAATCCAATGTCCTCGTGGGAGGTATTATAACCATTACACACACATATATATATATATGCATTAAATATTTCGTGCATGATCGTGCACTCGCGGTGAATCGGGCGCGGGCTCGCGCGCGCTAAACTAAATGCTGCCATTAAATATACCAGTTAATGTGGGTGGACAGCTAACATGAGCGAGGACAACGTGGAGACAAGTGCGCGCAAATGTATATATATATATATATATGTATACACATATATTCCTGTTCAAACATGTAGCAGCATGAAATTTATATATTTATATATATTAAGGAACTCGTGTAAATTTTGTTACGCACTTTTGTGACATACAATTTAAATAATACGTAGATGTTTTTATTTTGGTAATTTCAATAATAAATGAAATGTGATAAAAAAAAAAAAGAAAGAGAAGAAAACGATGAATAAAAATATATCTTGAGAGACAATTTAATTATCCACCGCGCGAATCACGAACCAGATAACCACACTATAAATCCATCGGATACAAAATATATACAAATGTATTATGGGTTATATTATACGAACAAGACATCTCAGTGAGTTTATACCATATACTCTGTGTGCACGAGAATTAATGAGCTTTCTTTGAGTCTCCAAGTCTGTTTGATTATCAATTCAAGAATTGTCCAGACTTCCCACAAGGAGTGGTTTTCAGGAAAAATTGCAATAAGCTAACGAAAATTTCAACTACATGAGCAATGATAAAAATTCTGTTATGATAATAGCTAGATCGTGAATAATTCTGTGATTTGGAACGCTGATAGATGCTATAAATATTTCTATATCAAGAATAGTACGGACATCCGGCCAGTTTCCGAACACCGTTCCTCAAGATCCAGTAATCAGTGCCTAGATTAACTCACGAAAAACTACCAAACAATCTTCTCCAACAAATCCTCAGCTAATCTAACATCAATACAAACTCCATTAATTCTGCTACACCCTGTATATTAGCCCTTTAACAAGTTTACGCGCGCAGTATTATTGCCTCGTGCGCGCGTCCAAACATGTAATGACTTTGTGCCAAATAAAAAAAAAAAGGAACAAACACCACCACCACCACATACAAAATTCCTTTTTTCATTTTATACTTGCATTTATTCATTGTTACTTTTTACCTTTTACCATTTCTTCTTCTCCAACATCCCTCTTTTATTTTTTGTGCTTTTCAAATAGCCCACCTCCTTGCGCTCTTTATTTCTGTGTCGTCGCCCCATACGTTTTAATTCACAGCCACGTCGGGTCATAACTCGCATGGTGTGTTGTTTGTATCTCACTCACTCTCTCCTTTATATATATATACATTTATAAAAAATACATACACACACACACACACATAGACACAAATATATGTTGTTTTAATAATGCCTGATATCTGCGGTGAGGTCGCTGAATACAAGCGGGGCCCAAAGCGGACGTCCCGCTGTGGAACGACCGCCGCGCCGCAATCGCGTCGTATCACCGCTGTAGATGTCTCAGTGTGTGCGGTCGTTATATGCTACGCAAGTTTTGCCTGTCTATATCCAACAAGAATTACACATACACATGAATAAACACATCCTAAACTGCCCTAACTACCAATATATACATACACAATATAAACCCGATTATATTTCGTATAACCTTAAATGACTCGCGTGGCGGTCGTTTGCTGTAAACATTGGCAATACTTTAACTGCATCCAATATTTACATCGCATGCACTCTCCCATTTTCTCCATACAGTCTCTCTTTATCCCGTTGCCTTCTTCTGTATAAATGTATTATATTAGTGTCCGCCCGTGTGCGCAATCGAGCAGCATGTTAACAGGATCTTAAAAGTTTTATTAATGAGGTTATGTCGGGAGAGAGTTAACGAATGAGGGAACAGGAGGAGAGGAGGAATTTTAGAGGCAGAATTAATATGTACATACAATGAAGTTGTCTACATGAGAATGATGATAATAATGATAATTGTGATGTGATGTTGCGGAAATGATGGGTGCTAAAAGTTATGCGGAAGTGAAATATTCGATACATAGAAATGAGGCGTTAAGTGTTTTTAAATGTGTCTAACAAGCTGCAATTGGTATGTTGTGTTTGGTATGTGGATTTGTTGTGAACTTGTTGATGGAAGTAAGTATTAGGTAGTGTTACACTTAGAGTAGTGGGATATGATCTGAATTTTGAGGGATGCATTCGGAAATGGGGAAAGGTTTCAAACAGAAGAATGAGACTTTTGATGGACGACCGGAATCAATGTCGTTTTTTGGCAAAATGTTTGTAATCTATTCTCACAATCTAACATACAATTATTGTAATTAAATTTGAATAATATTAAATCAAAATTAATTTCCGAATACAAGTTTTTGTACAAATTCTAAATGGTCTCTCACACAAACTGTTAAATCCTGTAAGCATACAAAGATGTATGTAATGAGATGAAATTGATGTATACAAATTTGTGCGCTTACACAGTTCAATGATCGGATAAGGCCAAAAAAAAATAAAATAAAAATCATGAATATATTTTACCGATTTGCAAAAATGATTTTACTTCTCCTGTTAGAACACCTATCTAATTAAGATTGCAAAACATTTCACCCGTTTCACGGTTACACATACATGTATATATGTATTCATGGTGGACCCTAATAAAGTGTATAACGTACGGCCAATTTGTTGGGCCTTATGGGATCATTTAATTAATATTGGCGTTGGTGAGTGGCGCAGCAGTAGAACGCGCGCGAGCGCTCGTTCGAGCACGTTTGCGCAGGCAGGACCACCTCTGGCGTCTTCGTGTCTTGTCATCTCCTTTTCCACAGCCGTTACCGTCATTCAACAACTCTCTCTCCCTCTTATATATATTCAACCGCTTGGTATACATTATATTATCATGGAATAAGGCCCCGTATATATTGAAGAACCCCCATCGTGTATACGTCTTCGAATGAAACGTGTTAAAACTTGGTTGCTACTGAATTTTCATTATTTTCATAATTTTATATATATTATATTTATTTCATTTATGTCTGCGCGGTATATTATAGCTTAGTTGAACATGAACACTGACACAAGGATATTTATGTATTTATGTATAAAACGGGCCCTTAATATCTGGTTTTAAAATCTGCTTGATGATTGGTGCATTATTAAACAGTCAGGAATTGTCGCATCAACTTCTCGAAAAATTTATCTTTCGATATATTTTGATTTTATATTTTTGTACGTCGTGTTTTAATGCTAGTTAATCAACTGGTTGGAATTATTACGAGTTTCTAGTCAAACAGTCATCAGTTTTGAAATACTTTAAAATTTATTTTGGAAAATACTGAGTGCATTTAATATATTTTGATTTATGAGTGAATTTTTGCATACACATATGCATTGTATGGGGGTGTTTGTATGGTCATATTCGCCCTAAAACGTTCCCACGGGCAAACAATCAACCCGTTCTGAGAACGATTAAACGCGGAACAATGCGCAACGAAATGTCTTGCGCGGACTCTTTCGCGGGGCGTGCCGCGCGACAACGAAACTGCAAAATGCGAGCGTGATTAATTGCTTACGAGTGACCCACGCGTGCGTAAGGGAATAACCGTCACAGAAAAAAAAAATGAAATATATAGAATAAGAAAGAGTTAGAGAGGCAACAACAGGCAGCGAATATAACCTCTCTGACGAGACGGAAAACATGGTCTCTCATGTACTCGTCGTCGCCTTTGGGCCTTATGTGTGTCACAACAGTGCGCACAATGTCGACATTTTATAAGCAAACTCGTTGTGCACACGTATATATTCATTTATTATACAGTCAAGTCTTGTAGTATTTGATATAATACAAAATAGAAATGAAAGTGGATGAAAATAGAATGAAAAACACCTATAAGGCCCAATGGAATGTTTTTTTTTACCGATTGCTTCGCTTAAATGTATCCATTTATTTTTTAATCTCGAGTATCATAAGTGCGTGATGGTTTTGGTATATTTTGGACACATGTGTTACCGCTATGTGTGTAAGGCCCAAAATTTCAGGGGCCATTTTCCTCGGACGATCGTGTGTTCAGCAGCCCCAAATTATCGTGAACGTGGGACCACCCAACTGACGTAGTGCAGACCAATCTCTTGGCCCTTGGACTAATCGCGCCCCCTGGCCCGTGTCGGTGGGGTTAATTGCGCTTGGGACTTCTCTCCCACCTTAATATTACTTTCTCACTCGTGCGCTCGCACACACACACACGCAACATATATACATTGAGGCGCGTGCATTCGTCGCCTTTCGAGAGAGAGAATATCGAATGAGACCACTCTATTAGCCAGACCACATCCTCATTTTTATTTGGGTGAAAAAAGGCCCAAAAAAAATGTTTTTTGGGCCTTTTTTTGTTGGGCTTTTTTTTTACACTTTTTTTTCTTCCTCGTCGTCATAATTAAGGGCATACCAATCTCTCTGCATCAGTATTAGTATTAGTATGTGTGTCGTGTCTATGGAAGAAATTTTTTTTTTATTTTTTCGTGTACCTTATGCACCTTTCTATTTATTATTTATGATGGGCGCACACAAATCTCACCTGTAAGAAATGTATATACATGTATGTTTGTGGCGGTGGTATACAGGGAGTTTTAAAAACACGCGGTGGTTTTTATGGTCACGCGAAATTCCTCGCTCGTCGTAAAACTATTTTATAGGAGATGTAGACACGAAATATATATACACATTTTTTTTTCTCTTCCTTTTTCAATTTTTTTTTCTATCATTCTCTGTTGTCTCCGTGAACGTGAAAGCATTAATATATGTTTAAAATGGCAGGATTAAAAAAAATTTTCTCATTCACAGGATTTTTTTAGTATTTACTACGTATATGTATACACATACGTAAATGAAAGTTTTATATGTTTTATATTTTCATTTCTTCACAATAAAATACCGAAGAAAGATGGAATATATGTGTGTTAAAGGTTTGATGTCTGTTGAAATAAATTTTATATTGAGGATATATGTATATATATTGTATGAAGTATTCACGCGTGAATTGAGGTGTTAAAAGGATTTTAAATTAATATAAAGATATATAGTCGTCACGTCTTACCTTTCAACTGTGTGGTGACTTTATAATTTGTGACCTTCTTTTTTTCTCTACATCTTTATTATTTTCTCCTATTATTTTTTATTATGACGCTTTGAATATTTTTTGTGTCTCGTAATATTTTACATATTTAATTATGTTTTTTTATTTGTTATGTATTTTAATATATGCAATTAATAAATGAGATACTGCAATGACTCTGTGTTTTTTTTTTACCTTTAAATCCTTCTCTTTCATTTTTATTTTATTGTCAATAATATAAAACGTATTATCAGTCTTATTTACAAAAATTCGAAGGCGCTTTTTTTATTTAGTGGTGTTGCTAATTAAGCACAGCGTTTATGGTTCAATAAAATTTATGAAACATGTATATAAATAATAATAAAGAAAAAAAAAATACATACACAATTTGTGTGTGTCTTTTGATCATCATATATGTATATTTATATTTATTTAAATATATATAAATATATATGTGTATCAATTTTGACACACAAAATTCAGAGATACTAGGAAAGCTTTATATGCGATGAATCAATGAAAAATGGAAACGAATCAATAAATCAAGACATTAATTATTAAATGTTACACTTGTATTGGGACGACATTAAAAATCACTCTTCACCAAAATTGTCATGTGATTTTGATCGAGTATATCGCCAAGTTGTTCATACAAAAATGGGAAAAGGGTTGATCTTTAACAATTGAAAATATCATTATAAAAAAATAATTCCATATGAAAAATGAATAATAAAATTAATTTATAATCATACACACACATCATATGTATTGAAATATATATTTAGTTAAACCTACAATCACAAAAAGGGAATAATTATGAAATAACTATCGAATCTGAATTTTCCAATGAAAAAATCTTAATCAAAATAAATTGATATATAATCAATTGATTAATTATTATCAATATTACTTCTTCAATATTATCAACGACACGTGTTAATTGTTCGTTTAATTAAACACGTATTACACGTCACCTCACAGCACCAACGAAAACGACATTGACAATTAATTTTTTCCTTAACAATTTTAGTTTCGTAACCCCTACCGCAACACAATATTTCACAACCATCAACGCCAGGACTCGTTGAATTACAATGACGATTTTGTGTACCAAGTGAACCTGTTTTTCTATTATATTTACAAAAATCCGGTGAGTCCTCACTGTAAATAATATCAAATTTACCAGGTGGTTTTATTGTTGGACCTTCAGTAATAAAATTGTGTCCATCATTGCTTGGAATAACTTTTGCTGCGCCATCAAATGAATCCTTCAATCGATTACCTATTTCACGAAACGATGGCATTTTTCGCCAGCATGTTCGCAATGTACACGAGCCAGATAATCCATGGCACTTGCATTCAGTTCGCATGAAATTCCTCACAGCCTATATTATTATTGAAAAATAAAAAATATTAACTGAAAGAAGAGAAAAAGAAATAAAAATATATATATATATATATATTTATATTCATTTCAAAGTCTTTAGATATTCGTTTATCGAATGGAAGCAATTTGTGGGCATGTAATTACTGAACATTCCACTTATACTTTTGAGATAGTGGGAAATGATAAGTATTTAATGGCTGTTAAGTGCAAATTTTGCAGTGTTATATCTGACAATAATGCCCTGGTTTATAGTGAAAGTAAATTATATATTTTTGTGGTTTTATTTTTAAATTTTATTTAATATATATATTGGGTAATATTTGGGGTGGGGAAAAAAAGAAAAAAATAAGGGAAGAAAATGTGTGTAGATAATGTGGCATTTGAATCTTACCAAACGTCCGGCGTCGTTGTTGTGGAGTTTAACTAATGTTTTTATATCACTACGTTTACGATGTGGTGCATCCATAAAATCACGTGATTTACGAAATCCAAAATTAACATTGTCACCGCAACCACCCCACTGCCAATCACCCTCCTTTGGATGATTTTTTCCATGAGTTTTGCGATAATGTTTGCTAAGTTTGTGACCTTGATGAAATTCATTTTTAGATAGATTTTAATTGAATTTTTTTGCGATTAAATTTTTTCTATTTGGCTGACTTGATATCTTGGTAAATTAGGGAGATTATATTGTAATATAGTGGTAGTTAGCAACATTCGAGTTTCAATATCCGTTTTTTCTTTAAATATTATTTTTTAAAAAGCACAATCCCCTCAATTAAAACGAAATTATTTCCAACCTTTTGCTGTCATTTTGTCGCAAGAGCACTCCACCAAATTGCCCATAGTACATGCTCTAGTGACTGCATATGTAACACCAGCAGCGGTAATAGCATTTACAAATCCCGTTTCTCTAGTATCTGGAATAAAAAAATAAATAAATAACTAAATAAAATGAAAAAAACCTCACACAAATATATATTTTGTATAACTTTATAAGGAAAATTAAGGGGGGTTGCATCTAGTCATTTAAATGCAATCCAACATCTGCATCACATACATATATATATTTAAATTCTTCTATGATTATTATCATCATTTATATGAGAGGAAAGCGAGCAAAACACGAAGAACCTTATCGAACTCTATCTTTACGGTGGTTTAAGTCCAACCAATGGCCACGTGCTGATCTAGGCCACCTGTAGATAACACTAATTATGTGCCCGATCACAAGCGGTTTGTCATAAATTATACCACATGCCGATGCGGCCACAAAAAAACGAAAAGTAAAAAAAAAAATAAATAAATAAATAAATAAATATAATAGTAAGAATAATAAATTAAATAAAAATGGGTACGGAAATGATATTGTTCCATCTCCATTCTCTTGTTCCCCATTTGTATACAATCACTTCCTCTTCACATCCATACAAATCATAATCTCTATTCTATCTTTAAACTCGTATAGCAATAGTTGGACAATCACCAATTGAAACTTTTCCAGAAATATTTGTATTAAATTAGTATCTAGATTCAGGACGGAATAATCGTGCGATCACATCATCGAATTTAAAATAAAATTAATATGAAGAAAAAAGAGAAAAAAAATCCTTCAGTGATGACAAAAGAGAAGGTTGAAGACGCAGTGTGTTATAAAAACACTTAATAGAGTGTTGAGCACGAAAAATATCGTCTATGTGGTATATATATATATATATTTCAAGGCCTTTTTGGGCCCAAGCATCAGGCCCAGAAATATATAGTGGCGGGGAATCAGTGTCTGGGTCTCACACACAGCTATATTACTGACGCGGTCAGCAGCAAACCACTACTACCATCATCAGTATATTGGACTCAATTTAGGCATAAGGCCCCGTCTCACTCACAACACGCCCTCTATATAGTTTGAGAGTTCTCTTTGGCTATGGTATATATATATGTATTAGGTTTCACCTGTCACGTTTCCACTCCATCATTAGCTGAACAATGCCACGGGAGTTCCCAACCCCATCAAAGAAATGTGCAAGATTAGCTATATAGCTTTGTATGTGAGGCCCACTCCCACTTGTTTTCTGCTGGGCCGCATGCAAATTATTTTAACTGAATTATTTTTCAATATTATAATTTTTGATTAATTTTTGGTGTTGGGAATTTATCGCTTGCTATTTTTCAACATTATTGGTTGAGTGATGAGTAGTAATTTATTGTTATTGGGCCTGATGTGATTAAATCCATTATGTGGGATATAATTACAGATTTGATTAATTCAACAATGGCACGGTAGTTCCCAATACCTTTGAGAAATTATACCACGTGGGTCTAAGTCTCAGTCCCACTCCCACTTGTCCTATATTGGGCCTCATGCAAATTATTCTGGTCGTGATTCTTTCACAATAGAAAAATTCCTGATTAATGTACTCAAATGAATTATTTATTATTTTTTTCCTTTTAACACTTTTATTTATGTGTGTTGAGTGGCATATGTCAAATTAATTTATTTTTTGGGCCTGATGTGATTAAATTATATTTGTATAGTTAAATCAGGAATTGGATAACATGCAGATCATTTTAATAGGGATTTTTTTTTCCATGTTAATTCCCTCAGTTAATAATTCCTCATTCATCATTTCACCGCAATTTTAATTATCTTTTTAAGTGACAAGTGTCAATTGATTTTTTTCTGGGCCTGATATGATTAAATTGGCTTCATATGATAAAACCAGGAATAAGAACTCATAACACGGAATGCCATTCCAATTATCGCGTAAACCAGCTCCCTACTGGTTTGTTTTGTATGTACCATACATTCTGTTTCATTCTCAATGTTCGTTCAATGCAAAACGCATTGAACGAACACCACCAGCTCTCGCGCATCACAAATCTGGCGCGGTTGGGGCCCCAAGTGACAGTGCAGTGTGGCTGCTGTTGGTACGAAAAGAGGAAGAGAGAGAAAGACCCACCTAACCTATACCACACAATTTATTCACGCACCTTTATATATTTATATGTATACACTGTGTATATTCACAAACGTTTCAAGAAGTCTCGCGGCAGTTTATCGTGTTGTACGATCGAAATTGTAGTATGGAGAACGACGACGACGACGAGGACGACAACAACGACAACGACGAAGTAAAAGCCGACACTGTGGTAAAACAACACGCATGGTATGTATATACATAAGTATGTGTTTCCGCTCCAGGTTTATGCCAATTCCGTTGCAATTACGTTAACCACGCGCTTCGCTCTCCTTAAATGCATAACGAGCCGAGCAATGGCCTCCTTCTTTATATATTATTCTCATTCTTTGCCTGTTTTTTTTTTCTTTCTCATTCCTTTTCTCTCATTCACTATTTATCTCCGAATGAAAAGCGAAGAAAAAAAAATAATGACAATAAAAATCATGTCTTTGAATACAAACTTGTAAGATCATTAACCGTCAAAGGTTATCCTTCAGTTGGAAACCCCTGAAGAACTACCCTGCACCCAAATTAAATCCCGATGTTTTATAATACCATTCAAAACTCGAATTGAATCACCCTTACACATCAAAGACCCCTTGTTACTCCTTCTCGAAGGAAAAATGTCCTAAAAACTGGCGACATTGACCCGTGAGGGTCAAAGTTGCCATTGCAAGTGTGTCAACAGATGGCGTTGGCCTGCAAAGGACGCAGATTAAAAATGGACAGTTAAGAATGAGTAGCTGAAGATGATAATAATAATAATAATAATAATAATAATAATAATAATAATAATAATAATAATAATAATAATAATAATAATAATAGCAAAAGGAGATGAAGAAGAAGAAGAAGGAGGTTGGTGCGCGCGCGTTAAGCCTGGTTTTCCATGGTTCCCATGGATTCCAAGGTGGATATCTTTGGCGCGGATCGACGGGCGGACGGAACCGACGGACTGTGGGGCTGCCACCGCCCGCGTATCTCCTGATGCATCGCCTCACCTTTCAGTGCGTATTTAAACGATACGATAGTTTTATACGAGCGATCTGATATCGAGTTCGAAGAGAAGTCAAGAGGAGAAGAGAGAGGGTGCCCTCGGGTGGTGTATATTCACCTCTTTGTCACTCTTTTATATGTATACTGGAGTATATATACTCATTCCTTTCATCTCACTCTGCATCACACACGCAGTTACTGATGCTTCCTACATCCACGTGTGTTCCCGCCTATGTGGGTCCACCGTTAACATGACGGAAGCATCGAGAGGGATCTTCTCCCTTCACCCTTCGCCTGTTTGTTCCCCGCAACCCCCCCTTTATTCCCTCCATATACCAAGTCTCGTACCCCACATTCTCTCTCTTGATTCTCGTCGCGGTCTCTGGATCATTTACGTGATTCTTTCGTTGCTTTTTTTTTTATTCGCATGGTTTCTTCCTCATCCCTTCGTGTTCTTCTTCATTTCTTCTTTCTTTTTTTTTATTTTCCAATTCGGGTCGAGTTTTTTATTTATTATTCTTATTCGCCTGATGTACATATTCGCTATATCGAGCCACACTGTATGTTGATAAGACGCGATAACGCTTGATCAAAAGCCACTCTCTCCGACGAATACGTACTCTATATTGATCTTTCTCTTCTGCATGGCTTCATTTGTATTATTTTTTAATTTATCTGTATTTACTTGAATTTAATTTGAATTAATTTGATGGTGGGTACTGGGATGGGAAGTAGATGAGTCAATAAAAATTCAAATGCCTCGGCGCATTGTTGTCACTTTTTCTATTTCAATGAAAATATTCAAATGTATCACTTTATAAATTAAATTTATTGATTTTTCTGTTTCGTTTGATCTTTGGAGCTTTGGTTGGCGGTGGCCAGAGAATGCGACAGCGTTATACAAGTCTTGGTCGCAGGGACTCGAAGAAAGAGGGAGTGAGGGAGAGAAAGGAAGAAAGAGTGCGCTTGCCAAGCGATATAAATCACTTTGGATCAATTAGACACGAGGGATCGTGGGCCGATGATCTTGCGCGGTACATGCGCGCGCTCATGCCAGGTGCACGCATCAGGCTGGGTTTATATGTGCGCATTGATGCCTCAGTGGATGGTGGTTATAGTGTGCGGTGTTCCAAGAGGACGAGAAAGACCTTGCCCGATGTGCCCTGGCCAATTATATCAGCATTCCGTGGCATTATATCCGCACAGCTAAACTTACGCGCTCTTCAACTGACTCGCCTCTCTTTCACTCCTGGTCTCTTCCCCCCTCCCGGTTTTGCTCTTCCATTTTTTTTCTCTCATTTCATCATTTTCTCCTTAATTTTTTTGTCTTTGAATACAATATTTTATTTTTATTACTCCTGCATTTTAATTACGCGGATTAGTCTCAGGCAACTCTGTGTCTTGATACGTACTGCTATTAATAGTGATACCTAAATCCAAAAGATAGGTAGGGATGGGATTCCCAATTTTATTTCCGCGAAACAGAGTCAGCCCTGCAATTGGGGCTGGTTCTCCGAACCTGAGATACTAATTCTGATCGCTAATTATTGAAAAAACCACTTCATTCACGGCCTTCTATATCCGGACAAGAAAAACTTTGAATCAATCGCCTTCAATTAGTCAACCGATTGGAATATTTATTGGATAGACAACACAACAAATGACAAACATATACGAACATTTGTACGTATTTATCCACCATAGATTATGTGGAGAAATATATTATCCATAGATAAATCATTCAGTGATTAATCGATACGTATAGAAGATTATGTAAACTCTGTATAACGTAATTGGTAGCTATGCATCAGCACCGCCATTGTAGGTTATATTTGTTAGCTATTGAAGAGCCAACGACACAACGACAACGACAGTGCTGCCACCTGACATTTGCGCGCGCGCGTGTTTGCGCACGCGCGACATAGATGGGTATCAACGTGTCTCTACTTGCTCGCCTGCGTGTGCGCGCGCGTGTCCACTCTCTCTCAAAGCACACAGCAGTGATTTGTTTCGTGACGCCGGAATTTATCGTAGCCTCTCAACGTTGTCGTCTTGCTTTTGCACTTGCCACACAATCCGACATGAGAGTTCGATAGAGGCCCTATTTATACTCAAAAGATACATTGAAATCAAAGACGAAGACGAAGACGACAACGATTGCAAAGATGCCTAATAGATTGCAAATACGATTGCGATTTAAACGCGCGCGCAAACAGAAGAGAGAATCCATCTTTGCCATTTCCTAATCTCACTTCATTCGTCGCGTAGCACTTATACGTATATGTATAGTTAAAGAATAAGAGTATTATACTGAAGAAAGATAGTGGACATACAGAGGGACAGATAAAGATTTGTATTCCTTCACTATATCGACATCTCGCCTTTGTTTTATTTTTGTCTTTATTGTTCTTTCTCTATATGCTGTTTTCATTCATTGCGGTGTTTTTTGTTTTATTGGCAAATGCTTCTATACAATTGCAATCGTTTCTTCTCAATGCTTCTATCTTTGTATGCCTCTATGTGTACATGTGTGTGTATTCTGCAGAAGCAAGTTGATGGCATTAAATCTTCTTCGCGGACTCCCACGTCTTGAATATATTCTTCGTGACAGTTTCCCAACAAGTCGTATAAGAGAAAGAGAGAGGCCTTTGAAGATGTGTGTTTCGCTGTAACTGCATTTCTGTTTGTGTTTGTGTTTGTGTTAGCAATTGTATGTGATGGGTCGCAAAATTAATTGTGAGTATATATTGTAATAGTATATACGCAATGTCGAAAGTAAAATAGATTTGTCCATTGTGTGTTAAAATAAGGAGCTATTTATTTGAAGAGGGTCTACGAGAATTACAGGATTTTCCATTAATGGTAAATCGTTGAGCTTATTTAGGATTGAGAAGTGATTTAGTTGTTTGATTGCTAAATGGAATTATTTTCATTCTATTGGATAATCGTCGACCATTCCCTAAGAACATTTCAAAGGTTAGTATTAGGAAATTGATAGAAGTTTATTACAACCTTCAGTAGGCATTTTTGAAAATCAGAAAAGCAACCACAATATCGTACTCGAAATTCCCTATCTTGATGACAGCTTCTATCCAAGTTAGGAATTTTATCAAGGAAACTGTTCTCAATTGAAGAAATCTAGGTCTGATCATTGGGAGATTAAGCTTTGTGTCAACATTCCAATTGCGCCATTCAAGTTCTCGATCCAAGATCCAGGAAATTTATTCCAAATAGAGAACCAGCCCAAAATTTTGGTGGATGATTGAACACATCCATATAAATGCATTCTGAAATATCGTGTATACACAATGCCAAAAAAATTGGATATATAGGTGGAAAGCAAACCACGCACGAGAGGGAAAAGAAATATGCGCTGGAGTTAAGGAGAAAAAAAAAAGGAGAAGAGAGCTGGAGCGACGACGACGACAAGACGCATCGTATAAATCTCGACGAATACCCGTAAATAAACTCGAAGAATATTCAATGAGCGAGAGAGAAAGAGTGTGGAAAGGGGTTTTGAGAGGGAAGGGTAGAAACGTGGGATATATAAGTTTCCAATAAATACTCGCGCCACCATCAGACGCTTGAATGCTCAACAAAAATCGAACGAATGACCAATTGCGGCGATTCACTCTTTTGCCTGCTTGCTTGCTCGCTTCTTCTTCTCCTTGCACTCTCTATACCTTTTATCCATGCACATTTACGTTCTCTTATTTGTGTTTCCACGCGTTCTCTCCCTTTTCCCATCCAACTTCTTTGACACTGCCAACATACACGTATGCCTCTGCGTGAAGAATATTTTAAGTCACTCGGTGTTTTTCTATAAAACCATCGCGCCTTATTTTCTCAGAGCGCACTATTTTCGAAACAGGATTAAATTTTAATTAGCGAATTTACTTTCCTTGGTGGATTATTATTTTAATATTCAATTTATAAATTGCACCCGAGTATTAATGTCCTTGTCCTTGTCCTTCATTCTTCTTCTTCTTCTTCTTCTTCTTCGTGTGTTTGTGATGCTGTTTTCATTTTTTATTTATTCCGAATACCACCTTCACCTCCCGCCATAGCTCGCGCACACGAGCATTCAAATGTCAATTGCAAATGGAAGAAAAGTCTCTAACAGAGTAACAGATCTGTCGTTGAATGTGCTTACGACGCATACGTGTATACGCAATGTTGATGGTAGAACAGAAAGAGAAAAAGAAATGTACGAAGGAGAGATAAAGCCAAGTCAAAGGTATATATACGGTGGTCCAATACAATAAACACTACAGGACACTAAACTGTTTGCAGTTGTCAATCGCCATTGTGGAGAATTTCGCATTGACGCAGAAGCATGCTCAATGTCTTAAGACTGCCATTGCAAAATATATTTAAATGACATGTACAGACGTTGGAGAGAAAGAAATATTTTTAGTATGTACTAAAACTTTCATCAGAGACATTTTTAAAAATACACTTTACGTAATTGCTCATAAGTCATTCGGAAATATTAAGAATACATTGAATATATAGCTCATTTCGTGCGCCAAAATCTGATCTACAATTTTGTTTCTATACATAAATAGATAGCGAGTACTCAATAGCCGTGAGAGCGCTTGGAACGCCAAATAGCCCATCCAAAAACACACAAATCTTCTAACGAATCTATTATGGGTCACGCAGGTGGGCATTGACGCGACCAATAGAGAAATGACGTGACACGCATCGATGATAATCGGCAATGAGTAGGCTGGGTATTGTGACAAAACGGGCCCTGGTGATCGCCCCCCCACTAGGAACCTCTATATACTTTGGAAGGTATCGTGCGCGCGCGCGACTATGGCGAAAAATAGTTGACAAAGAAAAGACGAAAGAAATGTACTTAAACTACTCAATATCCTGACTACCGTCATATACAATATATATGGACCTCACAAACGCAGTTGTCGTCGCGACGTGTCGCTTATGCCTGTCGGGCAAAATGTGGCCATAAATAAATCATGCAAATTGCGCACGCCCGAGGGCGCTGTTACGGTGCTGCGCGCACAGTCAGGGGCCTTCAAAAATGAATGTATATATATGTGTATAATATATATACTTATATATATATTTATATATATTAGCTACCCGTCACGGAACAATACAATAATATTTTGCGCAAGCCTGAACACAATATTTGCCCCAAGACAACCCTTGTCCACACTCTCTTTGGTACATTGTTATTAATTCTTTTTTTCTCTTCTATTTTAACGACTTTGGACATTCCCCCTCGCTGACTAACCCCTACCCAAGTCAATATTATAAAATAAATACAGCAGAATTAAAATCCTCAAAAATTGGTCAATTAAGCTGATGAAAAAAAAAAAAAAAAAACAGAATAAAAAGATGAACACAACCTGAAAATTTATATCTCATCCCCATTTCCGTAATCAACGTTACAAAAAAAAAAAACTCCATTTCAACCAATTTAGTTCCAAGATGAAGAATAAAAAATATGTATACGCTTCAAAGAATTAATCATAATTCATTACACATAAATATGAATTTACGAAGTACAAGTAGTAATTTAAACCGTATTTTCAGATGACTTGAATTTTATATAAATATCTCCGTGAAACGAAAAAGAAGAGAAAACAAACACACATTTACAGAGTGAAAAAAAAAAATTCCACCAGGAATAGCGTGAAGTCAATCACGTTCATGTAATTACGAGATAACTCTATTTCAATCTCATCCCTTTTACGTTTGAGTGTTGCGTCCATCAATCTCGATAAAATCTTTAGTCTACACATACACAGGCATACAAATGTATCGCTTTCATCATCATCAACAATGTCAAGTTGTCCTTCGCACCGAAACCAATAAAATTGAGATGCATACTATACTTGAAAGAAAAGTTCATTCGATTTTAACCAAATTTATCAATATTTAACAAAAAATTATATCAACCACAACTGAAATAAATTGTTCATTGATATTTAACATTAGCATTCTATTAATCATTTGTCTAGATAAATATCGATCATATAAATTTTCTCTCAGCGTAGCGCCAAAATAAAAAAATGGAAAAAGAACAATAAATGTATAAATAAAAAGATGAGAAGTTGAGGGAATCCCCCTTGTGTTAATTTGTATATATAAAAATGTGCGCGCGTTGCGGCGCGTCCTCTGTCATCGTTGTCCGTCGGTTGAATATATAAGCCTATAATATTGAGTGATGCGCACGCGTGCGCGCGCTCATACACGCACATGACACAGTGAAAAAGGAAGAGAAACATGAGATGTTGGAAGAGCATCAGAGCGCTCAGTAGCAAACACTCGCATTAGTTAGCGCCAACTTTTCTTCAAGAGGACAAACACTTAGCACATATCCGTTAACTGGCTCAATACAATCACACAAAAACCTGTCGTTGGTCTCGTATATTATGGTCATGAATGTATTATTGTATATATATATGATATCCAAGTTGTCTCTCGTGTTTTCAAAAATATCTTTCATTAAAAAAGATCTCCCAGAAAACTCCAATTTTTTTATTTACTTTTCTGGGGAATTAGAAAATTGTCTAAATCATTTTCCCTCCTCTATCACATTCTTCACCACCCGTGAAACTTCCTTTTATATAAATGTAAAAATCAATGTATTCAGGATTTAATTTTTAGCTTCAAATATATATATTTATCCATAACCCTTTCCACATTAATATGTCTACCAATAAACATTACGAGAGAGTGAGATATTCAGGTGTATATAAATATGTGTGTTTGCATATACGCAAAAGATGAAAGGCATTTACGAGCACTGCCATCTCAACTCTCTTCTACATTAATTTCACTACCTTGCTCACTTTTAGCATTTACTGCCAAATAATTAGCTCCAATTTAGTGGTGATTCCATTTAACCTTCCTTACACATATACATACACATATTTACCTCCCGTTTGTCATCATCTTTTTTTCTTTTTCTTTTTCCCTCCCACATTTATCCATATATATTAAAATGTTTTTTTTATTATTTCGTTTAGACACTCTATTGAGTGCGGTGACCAAGTGCTCAGAGACCACCACAGTTGATCCTTTTTTATTACACGTAAATTGTTTTCTTTATCTTCACACATGCTTACACATACAGGTATAAATAGTCGCGGTAAGTAAATGCAAGATTAAATGAACGTACTTTGTCTTTTAATAATTGTACAATAGTAAAATTAAATGTTTGTTGGTAAGAGAAAATGAAATAATGAATGAATAAATTGTTGTGTTATTTATTTGAAAATTGGTTCATGATTGAGCAGAAATATTGAAAGAGTGAGCGGTATGTTCTCTCAATATGTTTCCGTGTGTCTGATGTTTCAGGATAGAAGTATGTATATGTATATGTATATGAAGAGATAGAGAGACCACACAGCAGGAGCTACCTGACTGTTTATCGGTGGATCGCGCCCATAAAAATTAAATGTCGCCAGATAAATAAACGTCAATCGAGAATTAAGATAGGCGTCGTCACCACCAGTAGCTTTTTTTTTTTTCAACCATATTCACTTTTCCCCAGATTTTTAGAAATACGTATACGTAGAATACACCGGGATGTGCGTGTGTGTGTGCGTGTGGAAATATATATATATATAATTATGAGAATTAACATTTGAATACTTATACAAAAATGGAGAAAAAAAAAGGCAACACTTATTTATATATTTTTTCTTCTTTAAAAAGGAATTTTCTCCAGAATTTTTAAATAATTTAGATAAAGTCACTGTGATGCATCAGTTAGACCCTAATTATATCGAATCACTAAAAAAAAAAATGAATAGAATATATAAATACATGCATCGATTAAGAAAATATTCAAAATACAGTTCTTCTTTTTTGTTGCCCATAACAAAAATCGTAAAAACTAATTTTTTTTTTTATCAATTTCCAATAATTTAATTTAATACTTTCCTTGTTCTTTTTCTTCTTCACTAATGAATTTATTAATCTGTATTGTAATAAATATATATTTATATAAACCCATTCGCATTTAAATAAATTTGAAATTAATCGTTTGTGAAGTTGTAACGAAGTGGAATATTCAATTCTCTCGCTCGAAAAAATTTTTCAGCCCATATATCCCCCCTCAAAAATAAAAATAAACATAATAATAATAGTATATGATATGTATATAAATAACTTGGCTTCTTGGCGCACACACAACACACCTTCAGGCCCATTCTGAAAAAAACCTCTCACGCTTTATTCCACCATACAAAAATATAGCGGCTCATCTTTCACGAGGGAGGCTTCAATTAAGGAAACATATTGCTACTAATATCCGGCAGACAGGGTCAATGTGTTGAGGGGTAAAAGGTGATAGGGGGGAATTAAAGAGGGGGAGCTACTAAAGGGGCAGGTATTTTTTTTTTTTCTCTATCTCTCCTAACTCTTGCCCGTTTCATTGACTCATTCACTAATTTACCCATTCACTCATTTTCTTTCTCGCTTTAAATATCTTTTGGGCCTCACGTTCTTCTTGCCTTGATGATATTGCTGCTTGTGTAAGTGCATATATGTGTGTGAGTGTGTGTGTGTGTGTGTGCTGTGTCTTTCGATTTAGTTGTCGAGTCCGATCATCCGAAATTGATACTCACTCAGCAGAAGCACCAGCAGCAGCACCAGTGCCACAACCATTGCCACCACTACCACCTCGATTTTAATATACAATCAGGTTTTTGAATTAATATTCGGTGATCCTGTCCCACGATTATGGATTAAATAATGATATAGACGTAGACGCGGCGATCAACTGTGTGATTTTATACGATATCCACTTAATATATCTGTGTGAGATGGTTTATTTTTTTTTTTTCATTAAAGAATACCATATTTGCAAATGAAAGATAAATTTTTGGGGCTTTTTTTTCCCACTTCTGATTAACAGAAGTGGGGAAGTGGGACATTTTTTTTTACATTCAGTCGTTGAGTTTTTTTTTGCGAATAGAAGGTAGAATTGTGAATAAGAAAAAAAGTTGGATATTAATTGATCCTGTGCCTGACCACAGTGTCTAATTTTCCCCCAACTTTTACGAATCTTCATCAAATTCTTGAAATATTTTCCACTGTGGTAGCAACAGATATTTTTTTCTAGTGATATATTATTAGTCTTCAATAGTATAATGACAACTATCATTTTCTAGTTATATATTATTAATCCTCGGTAGTATAATCACAAGTATAACATCCCTGTATTATCATCATTAATTGATAATAAAACATTTGGAATATTCATTTGGTTTGTTTTCCATTCCTTTTTATTTTCTTCACCAACTTTCACCTGTAATAATTATCCTCACAATCCTATGAAGGAATTTTCCCTTTCCCCGATTGCCCTATTAATGAAATTGAATATGGGTGTGTATATAAAAAAAAAAAGGTATACAAGAAATATTTTCGTATAGTATACAAAAAAAAACATGGGGAGTGGATGCATGTAATTGACATCCGGTCGGTGCGTAAAAGCGTGAAGCACCCTGTAATTTTGATCATCAATGTGTGCTTTGTCGTTCAGACTATATATATATAATCTTTTTATCCCTTTGAAAATATGATCCTTTGATGTTAACCAAAATTGTCGAATTAATTGTTAATAATAAAAAAAAAAACACCGAGAAAAAAAGTTAATAAATTCTCTCACAATAATTTTTGCAAAAGTTTGCTATTTTTTTTTTATCAACATTATTATTATTGTTATTATTATTCATGTTCTTTTCTTTACCTCGTAGCAATATTTTTCGTAATGAACGCCTGACAGTGGTGCAATTCCATCGACGATTGCGAAATTGATGCTGACATTCGCGCGTACCAACTTGAACGCCGCGCGATATCTCCTTCAACAGTGATGGCTCCTTTCGGCAAATGTCCGCAAGTTTGCCGCGCAATCTTCTTGTTTTTTTGCACACCAACATTGGATCCATCATCACTTGACTACCCACCGTCCTGTAAAGAAATCAACATTAAGAAAGAATAAAATGAATGAAAAAAAAACGAAACATAAACAGAGAAATAATTGAAGATTTGAGTGAATAAAATAGAGAAAAAATAACAATCCAATTATATCAATAAAATACATTGAGTTTTTGTTTTTGCAATTATATTTTAACTAAAGACGCCAATAAAAATGAAAACATGGCAGTGAAGAGACGTGATACTGAAAAAAAATAATATTTTTTTTCATCAGTAACAAAAAATCCATCTTTTTTCTCGTCTTTTTCATTCTTATTTTTTTTTTTCTTTCTTTCTTTCATTATAAGATGGACGCAACGGATCACACTTGGATCGCGCGCGTCATGTAAAGGAAAAGAGGAACGAGGACGACGACGCAGAGGCGCGCATAGCACTGGTGAGAACACGCCATCGCCATTACGATAATTAAAGCTCTGTGGCCATTACGCACTCGAACATAACTGAGAAGAAACGCGAGTGAGCAAGACTTGAAGACGCCACAAGAGAAAAAAAACATTGAAAGAAAAAAATTAAAAAATAAATAAATAAATAAATTGAAGTAAAAAAAAAATGAGAAACTAACTGAGGGAGACAAAGAAGATGGAGAACGGTGAGAAAAGGATATATGAACGAAAACGATTCGCTTGGAACTTGTGTGTTGTATCTAAAAAAAATAAGAAAAAAAAATAATAAATAAATAAATAAGAGACGAGAAACTTAAAGAACAGAAACTGATCTCCAACGACACATTCTCTTCACTTCCACCCTCTTGTGCACGTTCTTCTCTCCCGAGACCGCAATCTTACATCACGAAAAATGTTAATTAAGATCATTAGTCGTGTGTCAGTAAAATGCCACCACAACAGTGAAAACGAAAATATAATAATATAAATTAATATTAATAGACCAGTCTTAAAATTATTTCTATCCCTAATCCAATCGTCATGCCCGTGCGATTTCCTTTCAAACGAATGCCAACATCAATATATTCCAAAAGCAATATCACAAATAAAAATTAATCTTTTGTTGAAAAACAAATAATCGATAGAAATAAATTTTCAGTATTGCAAATAATTATTCCACACTATTTTTCAATGGCGCTATGTTGCATTGTAAATGTCTGCCAAGTCATGTTAATACATCTTCGTTTGTCTTCGTACTCGTCTGCATTTTGTATAAAATTTGTTTGGACTTTAGTTTTCAACATCAAGTCACAGTCTCAAGCCAATGTCCAATGATCGACGTTCGTCAATCTAAATAGATATATATATACTTCCCTCCCCCCTCCTGCCCTCTACCTCTCCCCGCGATTCGTTTCATGTGTCTTTCTCTTGTGCCATCAGTATCAAGCACACACACGTATCTTGGACGTTGATGAGACTACGCGACGACATTTCACTCACCGTATACAGGCCAATACGTCGGTCGTTGCGAAGTTGAAACAAACAAGAATGAGCATGAGAGAAAAGATCGAGTAACACAGCGACAAATAAAATAAAATGAAAAATAAAGAATTGAAAGACAACCGAGCGGAGTGATGTTGAAACATGACGGATACAGAGAGCAAACAGCATAAAGGGAAAATTGTCGATCTCTTTTATCCATAGGATTGTAACTTAGTCACGATTGCATTGAATATATCTTGTATAAACATAAATGCAACAAAAACAAATGGAATAATGTAATGAATCGGATTTCTGGGATGAGGTCGGGTAAATTGGACCACTGGTCTGTTTATCTACGGAAATGGACATTGAGGAAATCATTTCCTCTCAATAATAATTTAGACAACCCATAACTATCATCAATTTCATTTTATCTTTATATTATTACATTGGTCATATATAAAAAAAATATTTAGTGATAGGTCAGGAACTCGAAGAATTCCATGTGATTGTCGTATGAAAGTTTGGTGATCAAAAGGAACGAAGACGATTTGTGTGACGGTGGTCAGTATGAGGATGAGGAAAAATAAATGACTATAAAGAGGGGAATATGCATCAGGTGAGGTGGAAAAGAGAAAGGAAGAGAAACGAAGAGAGGAGAAGAGAGATGGACACGTCGTCGCGAAACGAAAAGCGTGGAGAGGCCGGTTAGGGCGGTCGACTTATTTATTGCCTCATTAGACGCACTCACTTTGCTCGAAGGCTCTTCTGTTGCTCCACGCTGTCTGCTCAGATAGACAGTGACGAGTGCGCTTTCTGTTTGTTTATATATATGTTTATATGTGTGTGTGTGTGTGTGTTTGTCTGTACTGATGTATATTCCTTTAACCCCCGGGATGCAGTTCGATTCGCACGGGGACCACGAAAAGAAGCGCCAAAACAAGAAAAATATAAAATAACAAACAACACTAAAGCGATTGAAGAAGAACGAAGTGGAAGAAATGGAATAAGAGAAAAGGTGGAGAGAAGTATATTGAAGAAAAGAAAGATGCGCGCGCGGGTACGAAATTCTTCGGATATTCTAGAACACACAAACGTTTATACGTGTGTGTGTGTGTGTGTTTGTATATAGAGAACGAATACAGATAAAGGAATATATGGTGGAGATGGACACGATGAACGGACGATGTGGAAGGAACACTCGTCTCTCGTTCTGATGAATTCTTTTTCTTATTTTCTTATATATGTATTCGTACTTTTGTTTTATTTATTTTTTTTTTCGTTTGTTTATTTATTTGTTTTTGTTTGTTGTCTGCTTTTTTTTACACAGTGAATCTTCTTTTCTGCATCAAGGACGTGGCGTGTACGACATTCTTGGATGGGATATTTGAAAAATTCTAACGTTTTTAACAGAAAAATCATCGTGACAATTTTTTGTTAATTGGGTGGTTGTATTTTTATATGTTTGGGGTATCATTAATCCTGCTGGTGAATTTTTTTAGACAATTCTCTTTGGTATCATTGGAAAGGTGGATTTCTCCCCTACAATTTAGTGTGTCGGAGATCTCTGTACGTTCATTTTTTGATAGGATTACTGATTATTGAATCAATCAATTCGGATAATGACTCAATATATCGTCATAATCAGTCGATTTAATTCAATAATTAATAACGCAGTTAAAAATAATCGTTCAACAATCTACAACAACTCAAATTAAAGGGGACAATCTCACCTTTTGAATGGAAACAACAAGCCCTATGTTATAGAATCAATAACCCGCCTAAATACACCATTGAACAGAATCATAATAAAAATGAAATAAAACCAACTCAACTGTAGACAAATAAAAACATTAAATTATATCAATAATTGTGTTATTACATTCATAACAAGTGTGTGATTATTATTCACGTGAGCTTTGACTTTACAACGCATATATTTAACTGCATCATACCACGACATACCTACTTAAATCCCATTATACATACATACATACATACAAAACCCATAATATAACAAACAACCAAGATATGATTGACGTTTGTTCGTCAACATAGTTCAAATGTCTTGCCACAACGATTAACCGGTTATAAATCATTAGCAATAAATTTAAAAGCGCGCAAGAGGTGCGAGATTATGCATACATCATGGTAGAAAATATACACACAATGCTTTCTATACATACATATATAAATATATAAATAAATATGACAGAGAAAGAAATACGAATATAATACAACTGACGATGCATAGCACTGTTGTATTTTAAAATAAAGTGATGGTTGGTGGGGTTTGGTATATAACTAGTGTGCGAAGGTGGCCCGTGTGTGGTGACTGCCCACTTGTGGCTCATTGGCCGACTTATATTCACCATACCAATATATATCTGTAGTATAAACACATGGAGATGTAAATATGTGAGTGGTCGAATGAATAGTCGATACGAAATAAAAATTTTGCACCAAAGGCAATAAAAAAATGTGTTAGTTATTAATTTGTGAAAGACAATGGCCCAGGTTGTTCCCCCTATTTTCTTTATTTGTCTATTAAAAAATTATTTAAACATTCATAACCATTCATATACTTGTTAGTATTATACAATCATGATTATTTATTTATTTCCTCTTTCCATCTCTGAATTATTCATTATTTATTCAATTTATCCATCAATGTTATATTCAACTATAAAAATAATACACCCACCCCTGTAGAATCAAATTTTATTCTCCAGTCTCCCCAAAACATAATTAAAAAAAAAACAAATAAAAAAAAATATCATCAACACAGCAATCTCTCGATTAATTCAACAAAATATTAGATATCTATTCAAATTAGTCTCCTCAACAATTTCAAAGCCACCCTATACCCACCCCTATTTACATTCAATCCCCATCAACCCCATAACCACCCAGTACTCCATCTATACTAAAATAATATACGTGAACTTGGTAATACTTAATACAGAAAAACACATTGAGAAATTTAAAAAAAAATCGAGAGCGAGCTAAAGAGAAAAATGGGGAACATATATATGTTTATGTATATGTATGTATATATATATATATATATATATGGAAGAAAAGAGGCCCACAACGGACGGGACCCTGTCGACTTACAAATTATACGCGCTCGACGAGATTTACGGTGACGCCGAAGCGAGACCATTGTCCGTCCACGCTCACTTCTTTACTTCTTTAACCTCCTCCTTTGACTACTGTTCCTCTTTCTCTCTTCTTTATATTATCTTTTTCTTTTTTCTCTTCATCCACACATATATATGTATATATATTTATTTCATATACGTTTGCCTCCGTTTCATTTATTTTTTATTGAATGTGAAACAGGCACATACGCGTTTATTTTATATACGTTACAACCGCATATTTGTGCGCGTATGAGGATTCGCGATTGGTATTATAAAAGATAGGAGAGGGACACGGAGATGTTGCAAACGAAAAAAGCTGGGAATGCGAACGGGGGTCCATGGTAAAAATCCTCGCCCTTTCCTTTTATATATATATATATGTGGTTGTGTTTGATGGTGGTTGTCTGTGAATTAATTTTGTGTGTGTGGGTTTGTAATCGTTCTTGAAATTTTGCCGCTTGTCTGGCAATCAACCAGTTAATATATCGTGACATTTTGTGCAGAAAATTATATTGCATGTGTGTGTGTGTGAGTTTTGTGGATTGGGAGGGGATGGTTTTGTTGAGGGGAAATGTATATTGAACGCTGGAGGGTTATTTGGGGTTGGTAAATTGGGCCGACGATAAATTCAGTAAATTGACCCCGGTGAAATGCAAAAAATTGGTTATAAATATTTGACGAATATGTAACAGTTGATATCTAACTTCACATTTAATAAATAATAATAATTAAATAATAATTAATAACATCGTGAAAAATTGAATGTTCTGCGAGAAAGATTGGGTTTTTCGTTCAGCAAAAATAAGAAGATCATTTATTCATTTATTTATTTATTATTTCAGTAATTTTAGAATAAGTGCCCCATGGGGTTGTTATATACACATTCACATGTGTGTCGGTATGTTGACACTTTTCAGGTCGTTTAGGGTCGTTAAATACCTGTTATCGAAACAAACCATACTCCCTTTTAATATATTTATCAAATAGTGCACTAGGCTTTCTTTCTCTCCTTTCTTATTCCCTTCTTTTTTCTTTTTCCATTCTACATGTTGTCTCAAATATATATATATATATATATGTATAAGCATGAATACACATTGGTTTGGTTGGTTTTGGTGTAGAAAATGTGAATAAAGTGAGAAAGAATGAACGCGGAAATTCTGTGTGTCCTTAAATCGTAAATAAATATTTGAGAGAGCGGTTAAAACTCAATGGCTGAGAATTCGGGTGGACCTGCCAACACCACCATCACTGAGTGAAGGAGAAAGAGAGGAAGATTGTTGAGAGGGGGAGGGAAAGGGAGAGAGAGAGAGAGAGAGAGGGGACAACGACGCTGGTGGGACCTGCCCGACTTTGGGTACGTGACGTTTATCGAATGACTACTCGACCGCAAAAGTGGAAGATAAATTGAAAGCCAAGCATTGTCCACACAAAATCTCCCTTTTGTCTTTATTCAACTTCTTTGTATGTATTTATATGTGTATATGTGGGTGAATGTGTATGTAGAGGAACGTGTCTGTACGTGTCATGTTGAAGGAATAAATGAACCCTTAAAGGTCACCTGGTTTATTTTCAAGTTTGGGAAATGAAATAGACCACTTTTGACGGCATTTTTTTGAGTTATGATACTGGAATTTGAATTTTTTGGGGACGAGGTTGGATTAGTAAGCGTTTTGAAGTTAAAATTGGGTGGTTGGATATTGAAATTGGATGATTAGGTGAGAAGATACGCGCAATCTGATTGGAGTACTCTTCGAACGTTTGTTGGAGAGGGAAATGAAATCATCGATGCGTAGTTTGTATTTACTCTTATTTTTTAACTGTTTTAAATGACGATTTGATTTTTTTTTGTATCTGCGTCCTATTAGTTGCCATTTTTTTATTCCGTTGGACTGGTTAACGAATGGAATAGATCAATTAGATCCGAAGATATGTGCAATCAAAGTAGCACGCATGTCAGACGTTAGTTAAACAAAAAAAGACAAAAAAACATCACCGGCAAATGACCTCATTCAACCTCATTTTTCGATGATTCATTATCATGATTCAAAATTCCTGCTATCCCCATTCGATTCGTCACCGTATTTCCGTCAGATTTCATTATTCATCAATCAAAATCGCTTCATAACTTTACCAAATACACGC
The DNA here is from genome assembly GCA_958496275.1 of Zele albiditarsus. NCBI lineage: Eukaryota > Metazoa > Arthropoda > Insecta > Hymenoptera > Braconidae > Zele > Zele albiditarsus. The sequence goes on from OY292416.1 coordinate 6,149,433, forward strand.
GATCAAACTCAAGGAAAAAAATTCACACTGAAAAGCTAAATTTCATCTTATATTTATTTATTCATCATTGTCTCTTTCTTTTCCATTCTTTTGTTTTTTTTTTTATGTTTTCATCTATCAACGATTATGTCGCGTAACAAGACGTCACAGGTGTCATATATACACCGATAACGTTCCTTACGCTCTACACCTATCTAACACAACGTATTACAAACATTTACATAAAACGAAAACGGGAGTACAACTTTTAATCATGAGATAAATTTATGACACACGTTCAGACAGTGATACGGACATTTTATTATTTTTATTTCTCATTCTTCTCTTTCTCCACACTAAACACATGAACACACACACATATACCAAGTATCATTAAAAAACAATAAACAAAATAAACAAATCAAAATATATTGCTTTTCTCAAAAGTATTAATTATATTTTCTTCGCAGTTTACATCATAAAAATCCGATTTCTAAAATTGCTTCAATTATGTAAATTTAAATGCGCACGTGTGGCAATAAAATAGTAATGAACAAGGCCACACTATACACATATATGTATGCACATGTTGAGTGTGATACTCGTCAACTCACACCGAGCAATAAATGTTTACAAAGATCTAAATACTCCGTATATAATATTAAAAGAAGAAATAAAAGAAAATAATTAAAGACGAAGTGGAAGAAAAAAAAAAAAATTTGTATGTAGCAATGTGTCTAGGTAAAGTTTGCAACAAAATGACGTCTGTTTGTTTGAACCTCGTGGCTTTATGACTGTTACGTGTGTGTCTGAATGTACGTATACGATTACTCATCATATCTCTCTGGAGAAGTTAAAAAAATAAAATAATGAAAAAAAAAAGGAAAATGAGTAGGGAGATAGAGTTTGGGAGAAGGTGAAAGTGAGAGAAATGTATATATACACATTATGAATTACTAACAGTCTAATTTTGACTGGCCTCACGAAATTTACCGAGAAATTGACCCCCCAACTCATCAAAGCAGTAAAACAACTCGTGAAAAATGCGGAATAAAATGGAAAAAACATTTTTTTCCATGATTTATGAATTATTTATAATTTTTGTTGGTTTATTTATGTGTGGGCAAACTTACCAAAATGATCCGGTGATTGGGGTGATAAGGAGAAGGCAAATTGCCACAAGAACCGGGCGCATTTCCATGCCCATATATTTCAAAAATCGTTATTCAAATTTAAATTATTAAAAATTCACATTGGGAAAAAAAGTTATTGATAAATCCTTTTTTTTTTTCACATAAATAATTGAATACAGATTGTGATAAACACGATTAATAATTTTCCGAACGTTCACAAAACACTGTGAGAGAGTGGAAAAAAAATAATATTATGAAAAAGAAGTAATAAAATCGTGTAAGTGAAACGATTAATGAAAAGTCAGACGTGTTCATACTTGTCAAAAACACATAACTTCCGGTCACGTTTCTTCCTGTTTCTATCCCCACTCTGTTTGCACATTCCCCCCACTCTCTCTCTCGCTCTTCCGTTGTTGTTCGCGCGCTCTGTCTGTCTCGCGCGGTAAGAGCGGGGTTGCGCGCGTGCGTGTTGTAACTTGCACCGATTAGGGTGGTATATAACGTCGTCCTTTTCCGCCTTAGCAAAAACGCGTCGCGCCAGCGTTCCTGCCGCGACTACGTCACTGAGATCTTTGAGTGTTGCTTTACCCCCACCAATATTATTCAGTGGTGGTGCGCGACGCGCACGCGTGTAAAGTGGGGGCACATGCGAAATACGTATCCCCACTCTTGATGAGTTTGTATTGTGTATATGGGGAAATTGGAGAGTGGCCACTCTCCCACCATCCCAATAAGATGCTGAGACACCGCCAATGCCTGAAGAGCGATCGTGCTTGACCGCACAACGTATCACATACACGTTTTTCTGTATATATATATATACATATGTCTGTGTGTATGTGTAGCATGGAAAAATGTGGGATTTAATTTTGTTATAATGAAAAAAATTCACTTAGAAATTCTTTTTCCCTTTGATAAACTTTGGCGCATTTTATCCATCGATTCTAATGTTGAATTGAATCGCCGAAAAATATGAATTCAATACTTCTGTTTAACTGCTTTATCAATTAATTGATTCATTTATCAATAATTTTTATAATTATTTGTGATGCAATATTGAAGATTGTAATAATTACTCTATGTATTTATAAACGGAAATAAAGGTGTAGTAAATCATGAATGAATAAACAAATATATGAAGAAATAAATTTATTTATTATCCTTACATTATTTCTCAACACTAATTAATCATTAATCATTATTAATTATAAATAATAATTCCATTATATTCTAATCACTGCATTAATTATTGCCCTGCTCTCTTTAATAATGAATGAATATCCAGATGAAAATTAAATTACCACAGCAATAAAAAAAAAATATGAAACAAGAGAGAAAGTACAAATAATTATTAATATCTATGTGGAATTAAAAAAAGTTGTGAGTAGCCAAGTGTGTAGAAAAAAAATAAAGGAAAAAAAGAATTGTGATGAAAGGAAGAAAGAAAGAAAGATGAAGACATGAAAAGAGATTGTGGTGGAATAAGAGTAAGGAAGATGAAGAGAGGTTCGAAATATAAAATAAAATGAAAAGGAGTAAGTATGAGGATAGGCGGGGACGGGATGAACAGCGGGAGTCCGTATTACAGCTCATTTAGCAGCGGGGATCTCCTTGTGCCCCTTTCGGCTCTTCCCAGGGGCACTAGCGAGAAAACAGGTCCCAGGACCTACAGCGCCGCTGAGTTCAGGATCCTGCGGCTACGTTCCCATATATACCGTCAACGTATTATAAAAGATCGTTTCAAACTCTTTCATATATGTATTTATTTATTTGTAGTCGTATGCATACGAGGTGAATATTCATTTTTATTTTATCAATCATATTCATTTCGATTCCATTATTTTTTCGTGTATGCATATATATTTTAAAAAAATATATCGCTCACAATAAAAACGTAAAAATAATTTGTGGAAAAAAGAAAAAAACAAAAAATCCCCTCTCTTTATAATTATTTAAATCCCATTTTTTTTTTTCATCCATCCTTCTCACAATTTCTCTTTATCCTTGTTAAAAGTCACAAAGTAAAAAAATAAAATTACAAACAACAAAATATATTTAAATAAAATTAGAATAATTTTATTCCACTACACAACTCTCACACATTACATTTACACATAACCACACAATTCGAACTTGAAATGTATTGACAAATCACCAGCAATATTTCTCTGTCTTTTCCACAATATAATACACCCAGAAAAAAAAAACAGAATGAAAAAAATTCTTCAAAATCAAAACCTAAAAAAAAAATTTGTCACACATTCTATTATATCCTCTCAACTAACAATAAAAAATATAAAAAAAAACACATGCACAACCTTATTCTAACTACCCCCTCATTGTTAAACAATATATATTCTTTCACCAACAAAACCCATAACCAAATAATCATAGTAAGAATAATAATAATAAATAACAACCATGACAGACGACAAACGATAAAAAATTCAAAACCACATACTAGTACACTGTTAAAAAAAATACAATAACAATAATAAATAAAAGAGCAATGTGTCTCCAGGTGCTCCCAACTAAAACCACTCTCACCAACGTTCCAAAGACAATTTTTACTCATTATACCCACCCACCCACACACACATACACATCTATACACAAATTCAAAAAAATAAAAATATTCTAGTGCTGATGGTGGTCCAAAATCTCCACACTTTAACATACACATGGCATTCAAAGGCCACAAACCCAAAAATACATACAGATACATACAAATTAATAAAAAAAAAATAAACCAAGAGAAAATTCCTTGGCTGAAGTTCTCCCCCGTAAAAAAAAAAATAAATAAATAAATAAATAAAAATAAAAATAAATAAAGAAAAGAAAATGAAAAAATTAAATTGGAGGAAAAAAAAAGAAGAGAGAAAGATGAGAGTGCAAAGCTTGCTGTTAGAGACTCGTGACCAACTCAAATATATATATGTATATATGGGGTATGGGCCAGGTAATTTATGGGTGAGACTAATTACCAGGGAATGCAGCTCCTCCAACATTCACCTCCCTAATTCCTTTACTCGAAGATCGCACCCATTTCATCCAATATAGTCGCACATTTTACACCCCAATACTTCAATATATATATATATATATATATATATATATATATAACTATTGGTAATGTGAGAGTATGTGTGGTCATATGTTTTAGGAGGTTCTCAATTGATATAAATTATTTTTCCACTTCAAATTAAAAGAGAATAAATATTAAGATAAATTTATTTTGTATTTTTGTTGAAAATAAAATTGAATTGGGGGTCGAATAATTATTGATTGGGGGTATATTTCAGTGAATATCTATGGGAGGAGGAGAGTGAATGTGAAAATTATAAATATATATTTGTAATTTTATTGTTATTTAAACAAAAATATTTAATCTGATGAATGAATTGAATAGTTGAGAACTCAATTTTTTATTTAATATAAAAATTTTTTTCCTGTTTTTAAAAATAAATCTACAAAGTGATATTTTATTTGTTTAATTTAATCAAACAATTCTCCAGTGAATTTTCAGTTGATATAAATTATTTTTTTCATGGTGAATTGGGATGAAAAAAAAAAAAAATGTTGTAAATTACGATTAATTCGTATTATTGAAGATGAAAGATTGAAATTAAATTGCGATTAATAATATGAATGTATGGGATTTGATAGTGGGTGTCTGGATATATATCTAAATAAATATATATGTGTGCGTATGTGCGTAAGTTTGTGTCTGTCTGTTCATCTCTCACTCTAGCTTTATTTTCATTCTCGCTTTCGCCATCTCCACTAAATACCATTTATATGTTTCACTTGGACACGGCTCGTCGTCCACCGGCGTGAATTGTAAATTCCTAAAAACCTGCTTCGAAACAAAATTAAAGGAGATAAAAAAAAACAAAAACCAAAACCCATAAATATTTATTTATACATATATATATATATATATATATATATATATATATATGTGAATAAATAAATAAATACATAAATACATAAATAAGGAGGAAAAGTGACAAAAAAACTGGTAGGAAAAATGAAAACCATTGCAATGTTTGATAACAAATAATAAAAAGTCATAGGAAATAATATCAATTAATTAATCATTGATGTGGTATTTGAATTTAAAAGTCTGAAGAATATGATTCTCATTATTTCTTGTTTCAAATATAATTCAGTAATATAACAACAACAATCAATAAAATTTCCAATTGAAAATAAAGAAGAAATTGTTGAGAAGAATGAAAAAAAAAAGGAATAATACACTGAGAATTATTTTTAATAAATAAAATTAACAGTAAATGATTGCAGCTGCGAATTTCTATTTAATTTCTCTTTTTTTTTTGTATCGTCCACTTTTTCTCCTCTTTACAATATATATATCGTTTGAATTATAAATTGAAGAATTTATTTTTCATTGCATTCTTTTTCACGATCGTGCTGAGAATAATTAAATATAATTTTTATTTCATTTTCCTTTTATTTCATATCATTTTTGTATTATTGTTGTTATTGGTGTTATTGAGTTCTTTTTTTCACCTCATTTTTTTTTTCATTTTTCTCTCGTTTAAAAATGTTTTTATTTATGAATGAAATTAGTGTAAATTTTAAATTTATTCGGAGCGCGTTGAGTTTAATTAAACTGCGTTGCCATGATGGATCTTTGATGTTAAATATATTTTATATACACACATATATATTTATGTATGTATGAAATGGAAACAGGAATAAAAAAACTGGATATTCCACTGGTGTTTCTCCATTTCCCATACATTCATACATACATATATACAAACTTGGGTATACTGTCATTAACTCATATATAAACACGTGTGAATCAGTTTCTACCTACTCAAATACCAAGAAATCGCCATTAAAATTATAAACGATTTATATATATACATATATATATATATATTTATAAATTTATAAACATTAATTTGTAATTGAAATTAACTTCAGATAATTTCTCAATCATTAAAGAAATAATATACGCATTTACTCCATACAATAGTAGAATAATAAATATTAATAATGTAAAATAATGCAGAATAAAAAATAGAGAACAGGAAAGAAATATTAATAAAAATAATAGAAATTAATTTGATTGTAGTTATGGGGTTGTTTTCACATTTTTGATGAGAAAATATAATATTTTAATTGCTACCATCTTGATTTTATTTATTATTATTATTATCATCTTGTTTTTCTCAGAAACTAGTGACGTTAACTTATTCTCGCAATTTTTCTATTATGGATTTATATATACTCTGGTTTATATACACGTTGACGTTTGAATCGATCAGTATTTATATTGAGGAAATGGCGACGGCGACAACGTGCAGAGACACGTAACATAAATGTCTCGATCGTAATATATATATATATATATATATAAATATATATGTTGATATTGAAGGTATATATAAGGTCATCGTGACCTCAAAGACCCCTTAAGACACTAGCGATATGTGATGGATTTTATTGCAAGTCCACATTCATGTTGTTGAACATTCGATCGAAAAAATCAGGTTGGCACGATTTTAAATATGTACACACATATATATGTATATTTATGTATATAAATACGTAATAATATCACAAGATCACGAGAAAACTCGATATATGCATATAATACAAGATCACATATAAATCAACTTAAACAAGTCACGTTTTGAACGAATAATATTTTTGCATTAAGTATTTTTGAAATATAATTCTTTTTGATTTTTTTGGTATGTGGTATTGTTGTTTATAGAAAATTTGATGAGGATGAAATTTGTTCAATTTCGCATGAGGATTGAGAAAAAATGGCGTCAAAATTTTTTTGGAGTATTCTGAGAGTGATTTTTTGTAGTATTGGATGATCAAAACCAAATGTGATTTATTATTGAGAAATAATTGTTTATTTTTTGTATTTTATTTTTATTTTACGTGTACATACAATCGCACAGTCACACATATACATAGGAAGTGAATGCTCTTACAGATCGTTTACGATGAAAGTATTAGCAACATCATCATCGTGAATGTTGGCCGTGTAAATTTTTATTTGTAATTCATAAGTTAATATTTCGCTCTTTTTATTTTTTCTTTCTCGTTGCTCTTTTCTTCTTGGTCAATGATGATGATGATGATGATGATGATGATGGTGGTCGTGTGCGTTTTAAAATGTGTCCCGAGAGGAGAAAGAGAGCCCATCAAAAGAGGATCCACCTCCTGAGGCAGCAAGTAGATAGAGCTTGATGCTGGCATGCTCTGTGCCATGGGACTCTCTATGTGGTGTTCGCGTTCTATATACTCTTCGGTCGGCGTTATAATTTGAGGCGGTTTCAGGGAGGTCCATATAGCCTATGGGTTGCGTTGTATCTTGTGTGTATGGTATGATATATATATATATATATATATATGTGTATGCTATGGAGAACCCGCCGCGACGGGGTTCAATGAAGTCATCAGCTAACTCCAGACCCGCGCTCTCGCCACTCTGTTATTATGCCGTGGGTACCGCGCCACTATATTGCAACCATCGCACTCATCTCACCTATCTCTCTCACACTTTTTTTTACCTTCTCGCCTTCCACAATATATATATATATATATATAAATATGATGTGTGTATGGGGATTTGTATGGGTGTGAATGTGAGAGCGAATAATTTTTTACGTCTATGTAGATGAATATTTTTTATTGGGAAACTAATTTTTTTTTTTCGTGGTTTTCCTCTTCATTATATGTCGGGGGTGTGATTGGGAATATTGTTTATTTTTATTTAGAATTATTTTTGGTGTACAAAATGGAAATAAAATTTAAGATTTGAGGGGTTTTTTGATTGGTTGATTTTATGGGATGAGGTGGTCAATTGAAATTTAGTGAATGAATAGAAATATTTTTCTGATTGAAGTTTTTATGAATATTACATGGAATATCACCCCTGAAGTATGAAATTCAAACTCTACCTTCACCCCCACATACCCTGGAATAACAAAAAAAGCCATAGATAATTCAATAGATAATAAATCGTATATGGAAAAATAAAATTAGCCACTTAAATCAATTAAATAGTTATCTGTCTCTCACGAGTCAGAATGAACTGAAAAAAAAAAGATATAGAGCACACCATACGAAACCCATATACACGCAATTATCCAACTTAATTTTGTGCAGAGGTAGAGAATGACGATGCATCATTGCTCCAAAGAAAAAGAAAAAGTGAAAAAAGGTGGAGAAAGGTTAAAGAATATGATAGAGCGAAGGGTGTAGAAGTGTATTAACGACACCAGCCATCATATATACACCCATAAACCTACCCATCGGTCACACACGAGGTGGTAAAAATGGCCGATAGATAATTAGAACATCAGTCCCATCAGTAACGCCCATCAAAAAATTACCTTTCCGTTCTCTCATTCCTCAAAACCTTTTGTTTTCTATTTTTTTTTTCTTCTCTCCAACTGAAAACTAAAGCCGTTATTATCCTCATGAACTCTTTTCTTCTTCTCGCACAATTTTCCCTCCACAATTTTCCACCATGGAGATTGCAATCCACCGTGCTAGGGTAATATATTACCTCTAAGTATAATATTAGTCGATTCGTCATTGCTATATTTTTCTCTTCTTTCCTTTCCATCTATTTCTCGATATATTTGTCTACATAGTTATACTTTTTTGAGTTTTAATATATTGTGAAAAGTCGAAATTTTCTGGGAGTCTTACTAGTTGTAGTTGGGACTATAGAAAATTCTGGTGCAAATCGAATAAGTATTTAATAAATCCAATCAGTGAATTATTCTTCAAGATATCCTTCTCGCCAGTTTAAAAAGTCGTAATAAAAAAACTAGTCCAAACACGTTTGCAATTAGAACATCAGTCCTATCAGAAGATTCCCCCTTCCTCCACCAATTCCTCAAAAATCTTTCGTTTTCTATTTTTCTTTCTCCTCATCACACCCTCTTCCCTCCCCTATACAATTTTCCCATCACAATTTTCCACCATAGAAATTACCATCCACCACGATAAGTAATAAAACCTCTGAGTATAATATTACTCAATTCGTCATTGCCATATTTTTCCCTCCTTTTTCTCCAACAATTTCTCAATACAAAAAAATAAATCATTACCAGAAAAACTCCAAGGAAAATAGTAGAGTTTACCATTGCATATATATATATATATATATATATATAGACACCATGGGTAATCGATGCTTCTCGGCTTACTTCAAGTCTTTTGCCTATTCTCACTCGCGCGAGAGAGTATTATCATTTTATTTTTATTTTTATTTTTCTTCAAATCGCCTTTTTTTTCTTGACCTGGTCGGCATCGTGTGAAGTCCAAGTCCAAGACCATTATATCCCCTTTGGCTGCGTTCCACTTCAATATATATATATATATATGTGTGTTTACATGAACATTGGCGCGTGAAACCAACCATATACAATGTCAGTATCTCACTTTAACTTATTTCAACGTTTAATAGTTTTATCTCTATCTGCTGAGGTATATAAGTCATGGGAGAAATTTTTTTTCTCTGTATGTATATGTGAGAGGGTTGAGGTGGTGGGGTGCGAAGGGGAGGACGAGGAGGAAGGGGAGGAGGCGCGCTCTCTTATAAGTGTTTGTAATGTGTGTTTGGGTGTATGGAAACGCGCGCGAGTGCGTGCTGGATTGCGAGCCAAAGGTGTTGGAACCCGCATTAAGGGGGCGGATACACCACCCTGAAGAGGAGCCCCCAAATTATGACGTCACGCGACCGCACACGTTGCCGCACGATCAGGTGAGTCGAATACAAAATGGATTGTTAATTACCAATATGGGATTCAGCCTGTTTTTTTTGTGCTCACACACGAACTAGTCCCGTTTTTTTCCCTATGTTTTTTTTTTCATTGGACTGGTTTTTTCTAAATATTGTATTTGATCGTTACATGTAGTTCGAGTTCTTGTGAGGATGTTGGTTTGATATTTGAGAATTGGGCATTGTTTAAGGTGGTGCGGAATTTTTGGTTTCGAATTTTGTTTTTTGTTAATTTCATTTTGATTTGTTTCGTTATTTTTTCATTCAACTACTTCCACTTCCACACACCACTTATTTGGACACACGTCTGTAAATTCTGAAATCCAAGAATTATAAATTGCAAATAGCCTGTGGAATTTTCTTTTTTTTTGTTTCCACCTTCCTCTCTTCAATTCCTCTTTTTTTTCTTCCGTGCTCGGTTACATGAATCAGAGTGTGGGCCAATGGTAAACATTGTTATCAGTTGGGGCCGCAAACACACTACTTACAGAGAGAAAAAAAAAATAAATCTCTTCCTCTTTTTTTTTTTTGAGGAAACGAAGGAACAAAAATTTTTTTTCGAATTATTCCTGTATATCCACAGAGGACAGGTGATGCGTTGTCGTTTGCATTATCTGTCTGTCTGCCTGTATGTGTGTGCGTGTATGAATACTTGAAAGAATTTGAAGAGGTGGAGGAAAGGGTGAAACGTAAAGAGAGGAAAAAGGAAAGAAGAGGTAAAAGCAAACTTCATTTATTGTGTTAGTTATGGTGGGGCGCACGTGGGAAAGATTTTAGACCCACAATGGCGTCGTTTGGTTTTTTTCTTGTTGTAATATATATATATATATACATACGTTAATACACCATAAGAAAAATTAATTTTGAGACTTATCAACAACTTTTGCCCACAATAAAATCCGATAAATATAAATAAATAAATACATGTACAACACACAATAATATTTATCTGACTAAAATTGCCATTGCACAAATATTCTCTTGCCAAACTTTCCCCCTTGGAAAATTCTCAAAATAAATTTTCCCCTCCACCTCCTAAGTTGTTAATCCCAAATGCATACACACCAAATAATCCTACGAGATTTTTCCACTTCCGTACGAAGACTATGGGACGAATTGTATCCCATCAAGACGAAAAAAGGGGAAAAAAAAAATCTTTCAGAAATACATAAATGAAATGAGTATTGCGATTGGTTTGGAGACCTTCAAAGCTGTTGTGGGTACATATTTCTTATCTTTCGGTTACCAAGTTTACCTACATATACACTTGTATTATTTGTTTTGCATGGTTGTATGTATATATGGAGGAGGAAATGGGAGAGGAAATACCAATGAATAAGAACAGACATCACCAATATTTATGTATTTAACATATGACGAGATCATAAAGATAATTTTGTTAGGCGTTGGTGAAGCAGGTGGAAACGTGATTATTTCTGTTTCACAAAATGGAAATGAAATTTTTCTTTCAATATATGAATACTTCCGTACACCATAAAACATCGATAGACGTAGTTGCAGTGATCCAGGTAGTGTGAATAAATATGTACGAGAAAAAAAAATTAAAATAAATATAAAACGTTGTGGGATAAGAATAATTTCCTTTTCTCTCCCTTTTTTTTCGTTTTACAGTGGTAATAAAAGTTTTAGTCAGACGGAGGGGGGGAACATTTTTTTCTTGAGGATTGTATTAGAGTGCATATTTATTTCTCCAGGGAAATTGAAAAAAATTGTAGAGAAATTTTTGCTTTTAAACATGATAAATAATTTTATACAATTGTTCATAAATATTACAGAGTGATATTATACAATTTTTCCTACAGTCATTATTACAAACTAAAAATATCCGAGTGGAAAATTCTATGAGAAAAAAAGTTACATAAAAAACTTTCATTAAAAAAATTCCAAAACAAAGAATTACGTTGATGATAATATCCCGTCGATCCATTTTGCCCCTCATACATATATATACCCTCATCCCCACACATATAAATAAATAAATCTCCGATCTCTGATCGTGAGTCAATTGAGCCGCATCATCCTATTTAATAATCACACAATGGTCTTTAAACGCAATGTAAAAGATAACATCTATTATATCTTGTCTGAGACGTTTTTATACACACAGACGGACATAAATGGTACACACATACAGTCGCATGTGTACATATATATATATATATATATATATATATATATATATATATATATATGATATACATATATAGTTAATAATGTAATTAACACATCTTTGTTCATGATACATTGATCTTCCTCTCCCTCACTCTGCCACTCAAACACGTATGAACGTGTTTGAACTTGCATAAAAACGTATATAAATATCCCACGGTCATCAAATTCATTTGCAATTAAATACGACTTATTCATTATTAATTGTTATACAGTGTACGTGAATTAAACCTGTTTTTTTTTGTTCATTATTTATGTTTGTTTGCTTCTGTCTCTTGATGGATTATTTCCCACCTTTTTTTTTCACCATCAATATTTTTGTTCTGTTCATTTATTATTATTTTCTCTTTTTTATATTTCATCTTTCTGAGGATGATTAAACCGGTTGATCAGCAAATTTGTCGAAATCGTTCGCCCCCTCACCCGAAAAAAAAATAATACAAAAATAAATAAATAAAATGTAGAATAGAATAAAAGGCAGGAGAGATTGGAGAGTTAGTGTGTTCGTGTGTGTATGGGGGGGCTACCACACACGAATTAATTAGGAATTAATTATGGAAACTCGTATAACATTTGCCTCTGAAATTCATGTGGCATTGATGCAGAGAAAGGATATAGTACACACATAAATGAGCATTTACGATGTGATCTAAGCATTTATATATACATATATTAAAAAGTAAAATGAATAAATATGCATATGTGTATATGTTTGTGTGTGGGTATTCGTGCTCATTTGGATTGCAGAAGATTGATTAGGTCTAATCAAAATACAACCCGAAAATAATTTGTCTATGAATAATTTTATTGCCTGGCCATAAAATAATTTTGTGGAATTGAGATAAAAATTACTAAGACATAATTATTAAATATTGTAAATAAAAATATAAATTTTTTCCATGAATAAACAATGCAATAAACATCACTATAAATTAATTATCATGCAATGAAAAAAAAACTACATCAATAGTTCACTTACTTTTTATAATAATAAAGCAAATATACACAATTGAACTTAATAAATACAAATAAATAAAAATGTTTCCGTTGATTATCTTGATCAATTTAATGTACAGTCATAATCGATCGCCAGGATTAAACTTGTTATGGTTGGATAATCATATAAACGTCAGCAAATTTTGTATGGGTCGACAGTGACGAGGCTACTCAATATTATAGACATACATATATGACTTACTCATCCTTTTATGTATATATAACACACATTTCTTTTTTTTTTGTTTCCATGTGTGGGAACCTATATTTCATTTTATTATTTTTTATTTATAATTCAAAGAATTTTTTTGCCTCATATTCTCTTTTTTTTCTATTTCTCCATTCATGTGCAGTGCCTTCGTTGCAATTATCCTTTTTTTTTCAATGGATTTATATATTTGTATGTGTATTCGTGCACTCGTTTATTTTATTTGAAAAAAAAAAAATTTTTTTATTTTATTTTGTTTAATTTATTTTTTTTTTGGCGCCGGATGTATTACACCCTTCTTGCTTTTGCAGTGTATACATTTCAAAACGACGTTTAGTTCTTGTGAAACAGGAATAATCGTGTATAATCCGTGAACACACGGATCATTCACAGGAGTGTGCGTCTGAAAAGCCATAGAATTATCTCTTGCAATCGAGTGGATAATTCTTCTCAAAAACTTACCATTCTTATTCCCATTCTATCTTTTTTTTTATTCTTCATCCCCATTCATAATATAAATACGTATATTTTCGTCGAACCGCTTACCGACAGTTGTCAGGAATTTACGGCAAAAATAAAAAGCAAAATGTGTAAAGTAAATATTTTTCTTTTTATATTTTCTCCTCAGCTACCAATTGGAATATTAAAAAATAATTTTTCGTAGGTTTCTACCCCATCGATGATACTTTTTATCAATAACTAAAGGTACTGAAATAAATCCTTGGTACTTTGGAAGACTGAACTAGATTAATTCACTTAAATTTATTAAGTAAAATACTACCGATAAAAAATGATGGGCTAAAAATAAATGTCCCATAATCAGTTGAGGGGTTTTGTGAAGGGTCCGAAGGAAAGGGCAGGAATATGCAATGGAGAGAGCACAGGATATGGTCCCCTTTTGATAGTACACATTGGGCACCCGAAAACACGAATTTATTTTTATTAATGCGGCAGACCTATCATTAGCCATTATGTCGTTTGTACAATACGAAAAAAAAAAAAGAATAAAACCGTTGGTGAAGAAGAAGAAGAAAAAAATATATATAGATGTCGCTGACACGCCTATTTTTTCCATTCAGTGTTAACTGAAAACGAAAGGGTCTTAGAATCTTTGAAGAAAACAATAAATTACTGGTTGATCATCGGGTTTTCGGTTTGATATCCCACAACTTGGCGTGAATGAGAGACATGAATTGAATTAACAAACAAAAAAGTGAAGCAAGAAATACAAAATCCAACCCACCATATAACTGAACAAACGCGAAAATAAAACAAACAAAAGTCCACGAATACATAAAAAAGAAAAATGATTTCATCCCTCGTTCATTTTCAAACATCTTTATTGTTTACTTGTGAATATACACACGATTTTCACATACATCTCAATACATATTATCCATGTACACAAAACATACATATGCACATAATACAAGTAACGTATCCATTTCAATCACTACTCTCTGCATGCTCGATCAGGCATAAGTAAATGTCTAAAAGCCACTTGTTGACGTTCGTCCGTGCGTGAATCGATTTGTCCGTCGCTTTAAAAAAAATATATATATATGTTATATGGCTGTTGAGATGTATATATAATAATCTGCTTTTGAAGATCACTGGCAAAGGAGACGTGAAGAAATCTCTCTTGCACTTCCTCTTTCTCTTTTCCCTTTCGCATATAACTTTCTCCTTGTATTCTCTATTACACTCTTTTATATTCATTCCTGTCTTTCACTGTCTTTCTTTTTTTTTTATTTCATATGAATGAGAGTGTACGTATGTATTATTCTCTTTATTAGTTCTTTCATTTATTTTTTTTTTTCATCCATTTCTTTTATTCTTGGAGCCATTAGTTGTGATCTCTCATGCGAGATGGCGCGCGCAATTCTCCTTTGTCTACTTTCTCCCTCGTATGTACCCTTGTGCATATTGTCGTATTTTTAGTTTTATTTTTGATTGCACTTGATAATGTTATTTTATTTTTATTATATCAGTTATTGTTATTATTGTTAATTGTGACATGTGGGGATGAAAATGGAAGAGCGAATGAATAGTTGCGAGGGAGAGAAAGAAATAAATGAAGAGATAAATAAAGAATTCACATTTGAGATTGTGGCAAGAGCAGGCAGATTTTTGAGGTATGTTATGCATTCTCTTATCTTTAATAAGGGTTATGTGGATCATATGGAGGTTTATCACGTCGCAGGAGATTCAGACCTGCACACACAGACATGACACATTAAATGATTGGGATCTTATAGCCCCTCGTAGGAGAAATGATTCTACGCAAAAGGACACACTGTGAGATTTACGTGTATTTATTTATTTATTCATCTATTATCTTATGAATTTATTTCATTAAAATTTTTATGACACGCTAACAAACAAAAATTAACGTGTCTAAAGATTAATATCTTACCTGTTACATCAATTCTGTACTCCCTATTATTATGATTACTATTATCAGTATTATTACATCATTATCATTATTATATTATGATACTGTCTTATACATATGTTATCAACACATTTATATCCTCATTTAATTCGCTAATGATGAGGCAAATGTAATTTTTCCCTCCATGTAATAAAATTGCGTTTAACTAAACGAGCAAATCGATTGGTTATAATAACGCGCCAGCGATGCAACATCCAAGCGTTTGCTCATCCAATACCGCTTCGAGTATGCAAATTGGGTGTCCACCTCGCGCTACTTCTCGTACGTATATTGTACACTCACAAACACAGCCACGCATATCACAATGTATTAATATAATGGCTGTACACGTTCATTAAATGTATTATACATCATATAAACAATTTTTTTTTATCACACCAATTTAATTATTTATCTCTTACAAATTATTCAACTGGTATAAATGAATGAATAAAAAATGGGGAATGAAGGAGAGCACTCTTCTGGAAAGCAATTGTTCTTATCACATCAATTAATTTATTTATAATAAATTAATTGAATCGATAAATAATTGGAGGATGGAAAAAAAAATTTTTTCCCACTTCCCATGATGAAGATAATTGATTTCTTTTTTTTTTTTCACCAGTATATAAAATCGAACACGTGAGAATGTACCTTACTACCATCACCACCACACGGGAGTTATTTGCACGTTTTGTCATTTCGCTAACGACGAAACCGTGTTAAGTACCGACCTCTATACTTAAGACTTGTACGCGACTTGTTATTGTACTTGGGCGCATTGAGGCAAACACATATATATATATACGTATATAAATATATATATATATAAATATATATATATATAAATATATATTTGTAGTTGTCCTTCTACCGTTGCCGCTCCTTCAATTTCTCCTTTTTTGTTTTCTTACTTTTTTATTTACTTTTGCTCTGTCCTCTAACTTGTGCGTAATTCGTGAAGATTTATTTCGAGATATATAAATGTATACAGTACAATAATTCTCGTACACCCTGTGTACCTATAGGAAAAGCAGACAATGAAGGAGAGGAGAGGGATGAGAGAGATGAGAGAAACTAGAAAGCGGGCGTTTATCGGGAATGCATTTATTAAAGCATTCCTCGCGTAACACAGGCGCTCGCACTGCCCTCAGGCACTTTATATACGTGTATATATAACCAACTGATGTTTCATATCACTGATGTATATAAACGCTTCGCCACAGAATAATACATATATATACATAGACGTGTATATATATATTCAATAATAATAACTAAACGCACGCTACGGGAATGAAATCGTTTGAATAACCAGACTGTAATATATCTACAATGTTAATATTGGAATTTTTCGTTTCTTTTCCTTTTTTCACCGTTGGATTTTGTATTTTATTAAACACTTTCACTCACCACTAACTATATGTTCACAGGAAGGAGGAAAAAAAATATGATGATAAGAATGTCGATGGTGAAAATTTGTTTCATATTTGTTGAGAGTTTATATTATTTTCATTTATTTATGTATGGATTTATTGAGGTTTTTTTTTGTGGGTTTTTGTGTAAGGTGACTTCCGGTTAGGGGTGCGATGCGCTGAACAACGTTCATCTTTCTCCTCAGTGTGTCGGTGATGCGTTTTTATGGTTATAAATTCCAACAAACCGGACTATAACGTCTCAATCATCATAATCATTGGGCATCTCACGTGTATATCGTGACACGATACACACAATTTTTATTTGTTTTCATATATTTATTATTGCATATTTATTAAATTTACTTTTTGCAAGGTTTTTTTTCACCTGGTTATGACTGAATAAGATTTTTATTCCTTATATACAATAATAATATATTCCTCGGTAGTTTAATGGCAAGTATTCCATTAAATAAATATTATCACAAATCAATCGCAAATACACTTACCTTCTCCACCAAGTTTCATTTACTCAGAAGAGAAATTAAAAATCAAAGATATTTTGTCGAAAAATTCTTATACACATTGAAAAAACTGAAGAAAAAAAGCTGTATCTAATTTTTAATTAAATTTTTATGTCTCTTCATGACATTAATAAATATATCTATTCATATTATTTTCTTCTCCACATTAATTTACCTGACTTCCGGTCGTGCTTCATCGACTCACAAATTTTTTTGTTTCAACATCGCGTCCAATGACTCTATCGATCGCAATTACGCGCATATCATCAGCTAACGAGATTTTTCATAGCATTCTCTTTGTATTAAAAATGAATATGTATATATTGGTTTTGTGACTTTGGGGGGTCCCAGAGACGATGAGTTTTCGCGGAAGCGTCTCACGACAAGAGAGAAAGGAAGAGGAAAAAAGGCAACCAGAAGAACACCATTATACATACCGTGCAATCGATTACCACACCTTGATCTTCTCGCCTGATTTTTTCTTTCTCTCTATATATATGTATACATATTTTTTTTCTTTTCAAATATATGTATATAAGGGAAATGAGACCTACCACACACTTTGTCTATTCAGTAATCATAATAATTAAAATTACTTTAATATTATTAGACACACTGTAAAAATTTGTAGTATTTTAAAATTACCTTTGCGAGTGAAATAAATTGCTGTTGAATTGTAGTTGTGAAGAGTTTTATATTTGTATGAATTCAACATTAATATTATTTATGCCACTGCCCCATAATTATTTCTTCAACAATAAATCAATTTATCAAATGAAATAAAAATTGTTATGTGGATTTTGAAATATGTTAATAACATAAACATATCGATACATACATATAAAAATATAAATACACTTAAAGAACACGCGATATAAATATTCATAAAGTGTATATAATAGCTTCGCCCCAAAAATCCCACGCGTATTTAAAATATAATTCTTTTGCTCCCGTCTTTCTCTTTTCTCCCTTGCCCCCTTTCCTCCACCTAACCGCCACCTCTCTTCCTGTCGAATCAGCGAGAAAAAAAATCTACCTAATTATTATACATAATTGATGATGGTTAAAACCAATGGAACTTCTTTGATTATGAATAAACCGTTGGTTTTTGATATCTAAATTGTTATGAGTTTTTCGTGTTTCTTTATTATGTATGTATATACGTTCAAACCACGCACGCATTCAACATAAATGGCTCACTCTGGTGCGTCCACTCGCCATCAATTTTATCAATTTATATAAATACATATACACACATATAAAGCCATTGAAAAAAAAAAAACAGGTATATCAATTAATCCAGCTATAAATTAAAATTATCATTGTAAGTGTTATTTCTTCATTTTTTAACGAGAATTCAATATATTTGTTCACGCAAAAATGAATTACTCGTATACATACGGTATTTAAACAGAAATAAATATTCATTCCAACTTCAAAAATGAGGGAAAAAAGTGTAAAAAAATTGTGATGAATTCTTTTACTTCCTCTCCAATTCATTCATATATATAAATATATATTTCTGTATGCATATATCTAAGAGTATTCCCCATACCTGTATCCATATCTTATCTGTATTATTCAAACATCATTAAAAGTCTAGAATGTGTGTATGACATGAGAGTTCGAGGAATTGAATTTTTAAAAGTTGTCTGAGTGAGTGCAGGCATATCAGACTTGGAGAAAAAAAAGAAAAATAATAAAAGGCTGCACAAAAGAATCCTCAGTGTAAATAATATCAAGACTATGTAATATTTATATGCGTGCATGTGTATCCATTTTTATACCGATGATAAATTTATATTCCATTCCTTTTTTTTTACTACATTTTTTATTATACAATATTTACATTGTTATTTTTCAACGATGATAAAACTCATAATAGACGTAATTTCTTTCATCTATGTTTAGATTGTTAATTAGAATCATATACTGATAGTGAATATAGATGTATGATGTATAAATAGAGGGAAACGAAGAATGGAGTGAGGAAGTAGTGGGAGAGAAAGAGAGAGGCTGTTGTGCGATAGGATGATCGAGTGTTTGATCGTATCAGACCATGACTCGCGTGCCAGGATCATGCCCCAGACACACTCTCGATATAGCTCGATAAGTAATGCATTCTGAAAGGATGACTGAGAATAATATGCATCGTATATATGTATCCAAACACATATATAGTGATGTGTATATATTATATACACATGTTAATTATGATATGTATGAAGTATGATGAACAATTCAAATGAACCTGATTAGCTGCCGATTTTTTTATTCTTGGAGAAAGCTTGTTGCTGAATATATTGCAGTCGCTATCACGCAATTTTTCATTTGTTAAGAAGGTTATTCTACAATCTATGAGTCATGCGTAAGAGCTGAATGAAAAAATATTCAAGTTGAAAATCACAGCAATAATTTTATATCAAGAATTGCATGATAAATATCAATCACTCTGTTTATACAATCAACTGTCCCCTATTATTTCACCACCCCTGACTCAGTCTCATCATCATCATCATCATCATCATCATCATCATCATCATCATCATCATCATCATCATCATCATCATCATCATCGTAATCTCCAAATCCGTGAATATATACTCCAAACAAAAGTAAAAGCAACTGAGAGAGAAAGGGAGAAAACAAATGACAGATACATACAGAGTGAAAGGGGTTCGGCACAGTCGTTTGATCTCAAAACACCACGTGGCTACAACGCCAACAAAATTGGGTGGTAGTAGTGGTGGTGGTGGGTAAGGATGATAGAGGGGAACAAAGAGGGAGAGGGCTGATGGAGATACTGCAAGAGAAGACACGCGCGCGGGACACTGAGCTAATTGCTAATAGCCTCCAGCTCCAGCTCAATATAATCCTTGATGAAATAATTTGCCTTGCTCTCTGTTATTTATTCTTATTATTTTTCTTTTTTTTTTAAATTTTTGTAAAACTTCCACCCTTTTTTATTTCAATTATCCTCCACATCACAATCAGTAATAGAATGGGAAAAATGAAATTCGTTTGTAAGCACAGGAGTGCAGAAAAATATTAATCACCAGATATTATAAGAAAATGGGATTTAAAAATGGTCCGACAAATTTTTCCGATAGATTGATATCACCAGCAAGTGCATACTCCACTGCTCAAATAAAGAATTTTCCATTTATCAATTCATAACAATGCTGTTCAATGAATGTGAAAAAATAGTATTATTATTCCTCGGTAGTACAATAACAGGTATTCAATTTAAAATAATATAATCATAAATCAATCGAGAATTCTTAGAATATTGTTTAATGTTTATTGACCAGAATTATTTTTTATTATTACATTGGCAGTGGGGATCATATACAGAGGGTGGATGAGATACTTCTTCTCTCAATTGTCCAGATGGATGTTGGATGGAAGGAGAGGTGGGGAGAAACAAAGACAGATAGATTTACTTTGCTCCTCCCACTGGACCACTATGTCACGTGATATTCTCTCTCTAGCCGCCCTCTCTTATTTGTTCTCTCGTGTTGGCCAAACGAGAATGAACGCGCGCGCAGCAGCACCCTCTTTAATTCTGGTGCAATGCCGTTGCGCGCATGCTACCCTCTCTTCATCTGGAGGGAAACCACCTCCCACAATTATTCTAACACTAAATTATAAACAATAACATTTACTTACCTTCATCATCCAACATTTCTCGCAATAATCACCTCGTTTTTTATTTATTTTACATTTACTAATATCTATTTATACATCTAATATGTATTACACACTCCTTCATATTTATAAACTACGTAAGAGATAAACAGATAAACGTGTTCGAACATATTTGAAATAAATATATATGTATGTATTGGTGGTGGTTGGCTTTGGCTGTTCCGAATCTGATGGTGGGAGGTCGGTTCACAACTCTCACCATTCGCCCTTGTCTCTCTCTTTCTCTGTGTCTATATCCCCCCTTGGTGTTCTCCACCTCCCTCCCGCCCCCGATTCACTCTTTTCCCCCTTCGGGCAGTTATTCAATGTGCTCGCAACTGGCGCAAAGAGAGAAGGTCCATCATAGACACATCTTCGCGTTCATCATGACAGCTTGAGGCCTCGTTGTATCCGAAACCGAGGAGAGAAAAAAAACTGAAGTGAAAATTAGTTGAAATAAATTTTTTTTTTCTACTCATTGGTTTAATTAATGCAAAAATAAGTGTTTAAATTAATTGGTATTCTTGGATATTGAGAAAATGATGAAGAGAACGGAGAATTGAATGAACTAATGAATTGATTAATTAGACATAATTGTATATATGTTTGTGGAGAAACGGGGTGGGGAGGTGGTGGAGGTGGGGAATGTGGTTTAAGGTGGGAAGAAAAAGAAAAAAGTTTTGAGAGAGGAAGGAGAGGGCGAGAGAGGAGAGGTGAAGAGAAGGGGAGAGAAGAAGAAGAAAAAGGGAAGGCCACTGGTGTGGTGGCAGGTGGTGGTGGTGGAGGCGGAGGAGCAATATCGCTTCGTCGCACTCTCAAAGTTATATTTTATTACATCTCGCATCTGACACTTGCGGTGAGACACGAGAATAGGGCACGAACCGGAAGTCACAACAGTGATTGACGATCATCGCACTGTTGAGAGTGGCCAGAGTGTCTATACATACATATGTATATATATATATATATATATATATGTACATATATATATATATTTAGTATAAATATATAGGTGGTGGCGGGAGAAGTGTGTAAGGAGGAGTTTACCAACCCCCAAGACGACAGGAGAAAAAATAGAAAAAAATATAAAATAAAATAAATAAAAGAGGAAACAATACGAAAAATATATATACTAAAAAGATTCCTCCGCCCTTTAGCTGTTCTTTCCTTTTTCTCCTCTTTTTCCGGTGGAACTTTGAAACTCACGGGTGACACCCTTCTCGAAAATACAACAAATATATGGATATATATATTTTCCTCCCTTTTGGCTTCTTTTCCTTTCACTCACGAAGTAGGGGAATATAGTGTGTGCGGTGAGGTTTACGAGTTTATTCTCGTCATTCATTCATTTTCCAACTCTTAGTTAAAACACTATCACTAATCAACACTATTTGACAAGATTAAATATAAAATTTTATTTTATATTTATCGACATTAATATTTGGCTCTCTATTCGGGACAATAATAGTGATTGTATGTGAAATATTGTGTGGATGTGATTTACGAAATAGTGGCGAAGATTAATATATTCAAAACAGACAAAAAATTTCAACACTTCAATTTATTTATTTATTTCGGGTGCGTTTGGACAATTAATAAGGGTTGTTGTGAATATTCTTGAGCACATGTATGTATAATGTGAAGTTGGTTTTGATGCACCAGGGCAGATTGCATATATATACGACGGACATTCACGTTCGCTCGAATCGTTGACGAACACACGTCAAAGCAGAAGCGCCGGTGCCGGAGGGCGAGTAGTCCTCGACGCGTGCCGCGCCAGTGATCAGAGAGACCGCCGACGCGCGACGTGTGTAGAGAGTGCAGTAATAATATATATATACATATATCTAAGGAGAGTGAGAGAGAGAGAGGGAGAGAGGGGGACGAACGGAGAAAGTGCGGTGTGTTGCGGTAGCGAATGAGATGTGTAAAATAAGTGGATGAAATTATTTTGCTTTTATTTTTTTTACTTCTTTTTTTTTTATTCGAACAAAAAGGGGTGAAGAAAAAATTGACCCTTATGGATTTTCAAGAAGGATGAAGGGATAAGAGAGAAGAAGAGAATTCGTGTGTGCGTCTAATTGATGCCAGGGTGCAGGTGATCTTCCTCTTTGCAAGGGCGATGACAGAATGCCTTCGAATCGGACACACGTCCCGAAAGGACGACGACGACGTTATTATTATCAACAACAAAATTGGAATAAATTTTTGCCTGCTGTGGTTTTGTTGATACTTATTTTTGAACAACGACGGTAAGTTTGGTATTTTTAAATATTTATTGATAGGATATGTTGTTAAGTGAGGGGTTTTGAACGTGTTTGAACCAGGTCTTTCTATGAGGATGACGTGTTCGATGTTGAATGTCATTTAATTTATTTTTTTGTATCATCTTAACTTGAGAAAAGTTTTAATAGAAAGTAACTGAATTTTCTGTGATAATTTTATGAGTTAATAAATATTTTGAGTGAGTTAAAGTTATTAACATTGACGTATGACATAGAAAGGTTTAGTATGCATGGAGCCCGAGGATAATCGTGCATAAATAGGCTTTTAACTTGACACTATAGAGGATAGGACATTCTTGATGGGCAAAAGTGCGAAGAAAATGTTCTGAGCTCAATTCTTGGGTGCGAGACCGTATCAAATTGTTTACCGAAAGCGGTTAAGAATTTACGAGACAGACAGGAATCGACGTGGATATAGTATACTGTATATAATTCTTTAAAAGAAAAATCAGTCAATGGCCAAAAAGGAAAAAAAAATGCAAGGAAAGAAAAAAAGGAGGAAGATATAATAAGTCAACGAAGAAAAGCAAAAGAATCAAATCCCGCTGGGGGCATCGCCGCAATTGCACGCTTTTATAAATATAAATGGCTCCCGGAAAAATTAACTGCATCCTGACGATCTTCACGGGTGTATTATATCATTTATGTTGGTGATATTGACTGGATGAATGGTAGTCGAAGAAAAAAAAAATTGGTAGCATGCGAGTGACATGTTATTTACCGCACACCTGGATCTTGGCTTTTTTTTTGTTGGCATTGGAAGTCAAGAACAATTCGTCCTCCACACAATTGCTGATTTTTCTTTGTGTAATGATTTAAATTTACACTTATATGTACTCATGTTGTGTACCAAACACTGCTCAGCACATTGGAATATCCAGAAACGAAAAATTTGCAAACTTACGAAACATCGTTTCACCTTTTTCCCAACTTTTATGAATGTTATTCTCTAAACTCAAATAAAAATATTTATTTTATCTTAATCTATATGACATATCATAAACCGTATCAAAAATTTGTTATTCAATTAATATTCTCGAAAGAGAAACACAATTTTTTTCACCATCATAATTGATTCATCGGAAGAAC
The DNA here is from genome assembly GCA_958496275.1 of Zele albiditarsus. Lineage (NCBI taxonomy): Eukaryota > Metazoa > Arthropoda > Insecta > Hymenoptera > Braconidae > Zele > Zele albiditarsus. The sequence goes on from OY292416.1 coordinate 6,174,161, forward strand.
TTTGGATGATAATAAAAATGCGCACGCAGAAGAGAAGTAAATGGGTTGGTGTATAATCGAATTAGCGAGATGAAGGATAAAATCCCCCCCTTAGTCTACCCCTCTCACCATACACATACCATCCACGTAGCACACAGCAGCATCGGAGATGAGAATAAAAAATGAAAGCATGAATAAAATAAAAAATAAGATATGAGAAAAAAAGAATGTTAAATAAGAAAAATTCTATACGCTTGGCTGGAGCAGCTGGCATTCCATCGTCATGGGATTGTAATCGCTCCATCAGACATGGGACGGATATGTAATCATAAAAATGCGTATATCGATAAAGATTAATCGATATATACATATACACAACATATCCCAATTTCGTGACGCGAGACAATTCGAATAAGAAAATTATGCTCAATAATTGTGTTAATTTATTTTTTCACAAAAAAAAATATAATGAGAAAATGTATTGATTTATTGTCATTTATTTCTGTTCGGTTTTTGAATGTTCGACTTTGTGATCATTGTTTATTGCTATGAAAAGATTAAGTGGTGACGAGGATTTTTTCATTTTTTTTTTGCTCTCGTTGATTTTGTTAATGAATTTTATATTAAATTTGTATACAAAGTCCAGGACAAGATGCGAAATATTTAGGCATTTATTGCCTTCGTAAAAGCCATCATAAAATTCGCAATTTATATATCTGTGTATGCAGAGAAAAAAAATATATGGGCAAGTGTTTGGGTATTCGACGAATTTGAAATAAAATTTTTTAATTACTTTCCATATGAGTTTTTCGGTTGGTCGGAGAGAGGAAAGAGAGAGTGAAAAAAATTTAACAATTGCAGAATTGTTGATAAAAATTTAACAAGGGGATGAGAAAGCAAGCAAAAAATTGTTTCCTCAGTATTTTTTCTTTTTCTCTTTTGTATATTGGAAAGTTTATTTTTTGCCACATACATGCATGTTGCTTGTGTCGAAGAGCGAGTATTCACCATTAAAAGCGAAATTCCAATCGGTGTTTCAACTCAATATATATACATACATATATACAGATACGCATATAGACACATATAAAGTAAAAGAAAAAAATTAAAAGAAGTAAACATATATGCGTTATACGATGAACGATGCAAAGATTTCACTGGGTTTTGCATCCACCATGTTGGATTCTTTAGTGACCCCTGGATTATTACAAAAATGCGAGACATGCACACGCAATCCTTGTATATATACTCTCCTCTTTCATCCCCCTCTTTGCCACCCTCTTCATTTCTCCAACACTCAATCACTCCAATGAAAAAAAAAAAATTAATTAATATATATTTATCTAAAATGAAGAAAAAAAAAGGGAAAGAAAATGATAAAATAAATTAGAAGCATAAATGAAGAGAAAATAAATGGACAATAAGAATATTTCTTTTCTCCTTTTTCATATAGTGAAAAAAAAAAGCGTGTCATCAAAGAGTTGACCCCCTTCTGTATACAACCATACGAAAAAAAAACAAATCCTACATGTGTATATATATAATAATTGCATTCATTCACCCTTTTTATGTATGAATGTACCATGCACGTGTCGTTGGAAAAAAAATGAAACAAGGGGATGAAATTGAGAAAACCACTAACGAACCGGAAAATTCGTTGGAATATTCACTGGAAGAAGAACAAACCTGTTAAAGAAATAATAATAGTGATGATAAATGAAAGGAAAAATGAAGATAAAACCCTGAAGCTGAAATAATCATTGAAATGATAATCAATTGAATCAAGAGACAAATTTTCGTTCATTTATTTGAAGTACACTTTTATTTAATTTCATTCAATGAAATCAACATTTTTCACACCTGTTACGATAAAGTAACGAAAAAATAAGTATATAAATAAAATGAATAAATAAATTAGTACAGATACGTGAACACCTGGTACCAAGGATAAAAAATAAGAGGAGAGAACATGCAAAGAGGAGAAAAAGAAAATATGTATACGTATAAATGCATTCGCACTGCCAATTTGTTGGTTCTCTCCCTCCATCTCTCTGAAATCCATTGTATATCATTAATCTGCTTTCGGTTGATCATCAATAGTGCAAAAGATATCGCTGGCGAATACGTTGTACCAGTAATGGGAACCCTCAATAATCCTGAATACGAGTCGAGGAAAAAAAGAGAATGAAATAAAATAAATAAATAACAAATAAAGAAGAGGAGAAAAATTCTTAGCCCCTATACACACAAGCGCTTCACTCTACCCTGTGTGACGAAGGATTGCAACGATGTCCTTACACTCACTTGCACTTCCCTTGCATTTCTTCTTCTTATTTATTTATTTGAAGAAACATTTTTTGTCTTGTTTTATTTTATGCACATAAAATGATGAATGACTATTTATTTAACTTTCACTGTATATTATATAAATGACAGCTGTTTAGCGTAGATTTATATTGACGTAAATATATATGTATAATAAATTATATTTACTTGGATAAATATATGAATATACTGACAGACAAATGGTCATTGATCAATTATCGGTGTGATATATTTACTTGTATTTATACGTATACAATCAAGTGTATACTAAAAACTTTAGTGATTATAAATAGTTTTATTGGAAGTTATTGATTACTATTAAATACAAAGGTGAAGAAACTAATGTGGGTACAAACATGATACATAATTCATCTTGTAAACAAATTTATCTAAAAAATTGAAACGACAAATAAAAACTATTGCAATTTGTGATTGTTACATTAATACCTTCTTCCCTGATAATCAATTGATAATGAATTTCAAACTTTCTTCTCCTAATAATTCGATAAGAATCATTATTCCTAACTCAACAATAATAATAATAAAGAAAATAGACTTAAAAATAAACTTGTGAACTTTTCGTTAAAAAACTCGTCATTAATTATATTCATTCTTCAATTCCAAATTAAAAATAGATGCACTAATGGATTTTTTATTATTATGGTGAGGTCAATAGGGTGCAAATGCTCAGAAGCATGCGTTCTATACATATATACTTCCCCCAAAAAAATATATATGCATCCATAAAAGCATGTTCACTTTAAAGATAAATGCAAATTTATATATATTAGGGTAGCATCCAACACACGCACTAAAGAGCAGCAGGTTTCTAATAATAGAAACCTTGTGAATAACACAACAAAGATTAAATCCACTTACATGCATCCATTCAATTGATCAATCTATAATTGAATGAGTGAATAAATAATCCATCAACAATCACAATAAAATTACATAACAAAATTACTCATTAAAAACTTCTCAGTAAATATTATAAGAAAAAAAACCGTCCAACAATTCCTCAAATACCATACAAATATATTGGAATGTTTCCTAACTCAGATTCTTCGTCTGTGTCTCCCCCCAATCGTGGGAAATGCCGAAATTTAAAACATCAGCAAAAAAAATTCCATCACCCATTAAATTATCAGATCCTATAAAAAACAAGAGAAAGAAATAAATTAATATTTATTAACTCCATTCATATATCTCTTTTAATTTTCTATTATTTTATTTCAGTGCAACGGGTCTGATGAGCAATTCAGTGGACGATTGGGCAAATGGAAATGCCGTTGTTTGTAATGGTATACCAGGTTTAACCAAAGAACAACGTGATCTTTGTTACGCAAATCCTGATGTCACCGTTGCAGCACTTAAGGGTATACAAATGGCAATATCCGAATGTCAACATCAATTCGCATGGCACAGATGGAATTGTTCTACACTAACTTCAAGCAGTAGAACACAGAAGAATAGCGTTATGTTACAAAGAGGTGAGTATTAATATATTATAAGCAAATGAATGAATATATATTGAAGAGCAAAAAAAAAATTATTTTCAAATAAACAAAAATTAAAAACGCGCGAGAAATGTTGTGTTTGAAGCAAAGCATAGTCAGACGATATAACCATGTCGTGGGAGAATTTTTGGGAAGGTCCGCACTGACTCGTTTTGTTTCGTTGATGCTCCGTGTACCTGACCCAATTCCATAACCAGAGACGCACGATGTGAGAAAAGAAGTAGAAGAAGATGAGAAAAGGGAAATAAACAATAAAAATGAAAAAGAAATGGAAGGAAGAAAAAAAAAGATGAAGAAGCTGCGCACGTTTGAGCGTGTCGCGCGAGAGTAGTCACTGGTATAAATTCATTGTTGTGTCCCCTTCTGTCTCAGGGCGTACGTGCGCCGAAAGAGAAAACATATATTGTATTTATGAGAGATGAGAGAAGCACAAGGAGTCGTCGTGCGACGATCTGCGCACCTGATCTGAAATACTGACGAGCCTGCATTCATTTGAAGGTGTGTGTGTTTGTGTATATGTGTGCATATGAATAAGTGTATACTTGTGTTTATATGATGGAATCCTGATTACATAAAATTTGCAACTCGAAGTGCTCTTTATTTCAATTTATCACATTCACATATCACACTACTTCACATATCATTGAAAGCTGATTAAATATTTTCGGAAAATCAATTAATTCTTCGTGAAGTTAGTGCACTTTCCTATTGAAAGAGTAGTCAGAAAAAAATGGAAATATCAATAAATCCATCTTAAAGAATTCGCGATTTACTCTCAAACGAGTACCCACAACGAAATCATCAAACAAAATTCCATACCTCTCAGGATTTTCCAAAAAGAAAGTACAAATCACAAAAACCCAAAAAAAGAAATGAACAAAATTCTCCAAGAAAAGAATTACAACAACATTTTTCCTAGAAAGAAGATCACCCAACATATCGAGAACATAATGATCATTCCACTGAAATAGAATGAGAGTGACTTCGATTCGCATGATTTTCTATATCCCAACGTCATTGTATTGTCCATTGGGGCAAGAGCGTTTAAAATTCGAAGCGGTAGCACCATTCCAAGAATAGTAGTTATATACACATATATCCATATTCCTTTGGAGGTCTGTCTAAAATCCACCGTGTCGAATTTGCCCACCTATATACATCCTTTTCTCTCCCTCTAAAATCCAATATTACTCTTTCACACTCGCTGTTACAAATGCGCCATGAAACAGAAAAATATTCATCGAAATGAAATAGAAGTGGGTGAAAATCTTTAACGCTTAAACATCTCAAATCATCATCACAATATATTTATATCTATATGTATTACGAAAAGTCAACGGAAGAGATTGCTCTTTCTGTCTGTCCCACTCACCTGGTACTCTCTCACTTTATTTCTCTCATGGCCGCACACGTTGGTATGACGGGCGCGAGCCCCATTCGACTCGGAAACCACGCCTAATGACTTCCCCGCTCGGATAAGGGAATGACACATTTATTTATTGGGCATACATATAACCCGAACTCCCAGAAGGCCCCACGGAAAAAAAAGAAATAAAAGAAAAAAAAAAATACGAAACAAAATTGTATTGAGCAACTTATCAAACCTGTATAGACACGCTCAAATGAATATAATAATATATTTCGGAAAAAACAAGAAAAAGAACAGAGAAGCAACGAAATTCCCGCACTAATAATGTTAGATTAAGATATCCAAAAGTATTTGAAGTATTTGCAGAGAAATTATTTCACCGTTTATCCAATTGGCATATTTATGTTTGTTATTTATGTTTTATATTGGATATCGTTCTACCAAAATCTGAATCGATAAATCAATTTGTTGGGTTTGTTAAAGGAGGAGTTAAATAATTAGTCGTAGATTCTTGTGTTGGCGTTTCGATGTACCGGAGAGTCAAATTAAATCGATGAAATAACTAAAATGAGGTGAGAGTTTCTGAGGAACGATATGTGTGGTGGATATTTCAAATGTTCGAATAGAAATGTGACTAGAGTGGATGAATAATTGAAGATATTGCGAATGGTTAGCTGCGCGCCGACCAACGGTCAGTGTTAGAGTCACGGAATCGAACGTACCGTGACAGTCGGTTAAACAGGATATATCTTGGGTAGTGAGTAGAGATTATGTATCTGTATATATATAGATAGATGTGTATTTGTGGGAGAAAAGAGAACAAGTCGTGACAGGACGGGCGCAAACTGCGGGTAGTCGTTACGCCAAATTTTGAATGAAATGTTTTCACTATATTGTCAGAGAGGCGCCTCTGTATTGTTGAATTATATTGTAACAAGGGATTGTATAGGGAGAGTTAGAAGGGACTTTCTTCTATGGTATTTCTAATGAATGGAAAATAGAGAATAGTTAGAGATAGTTTTGGAGTCCTTATAATTTGATAATATTTATAAGATAGAATTAGCAAAAATGGATCGTGCAAAAAAAATCTGAGAGAAAAAACAATAAGAAACGACACAAGAGTAAAAATGCAGTGACGCATTTCCCCGGAGTCCTCTTCACAAGTTCTTGCGACCACTTCTCCTTACACCCCCTCCTTCAATACGCGTCGTCGCGGCGTCTAGTCATTTCACGTGTGTCTCCTCGTACACACTGTATAATACGTTCGCCAAGCGAGAACTCGAGAGCTTCGTCCGGCCAAACAAAACAGCAGGATAAAGAGAAAAGAAGGAAAAAGGAAAAGAAAGAAATAAATATATATCCCTTACATATACATACACCTCTCTATACCACCGCGCGCAAAAGAGCTCTGGCCTGAGGAGAAGAGACGTACAGCTTCTGTTGGTAGATTTATTACCACTCCCCTAACATATCCCGCTGTCGAGAGTCGCAGTCGCGGTGGCTATCTGCATTATAAAACAGTTGTGCTGTCCAATACCCGTATAAAGCGAGAGTGCTCCCACCCTACTGCGACTCCGACTACTATTACCATTACTACTACTACTACTACTACTACTACTACTAACACTGTAACCATATCATGTTGGTCCCTATCCACTTTTCATTCGAATGCATTCTTCAATGTGATATTGTTTGATGTAAAGTTGAACACCCCAATGTATATGGAAAAAATAATTTCCAATTCCCGAATTTGGTGATATTTTAAATAACTTTAAAATTGAAATAAAAACACTATCAATTCCACAATCACAAATTTATTGAAAAAATAAATAAATGGAATAATCATATTCATCAAAGTCCAAATCAGTTTCGCACTTTCATATAAACATGTACCACAATATTTGTTTTAGTTCATTTTTCTCCCTGCAATTCTCATGAATACTGCAACGTAAAGGCGAACGATCACAACCCATACACATGCGAAAAGAGAGAGGATAGAAACGATCGTCGTCGATCGGTTTCCAAGTGCATCGTTGTGCAGCGTTGGGTTCTCCTCTCTCGTTGTCATTCCGAGAGGTTTATATACGGACGCCATTCAAGATCGATCGTATATTTCGTTGGTTCCAATGGCAATAGTATATAAGATACTGAGAGGGAGGGAAGAGAAAAAAAATTCATGTGTCGTATCGTTTGTAAGTTGACGGCCACCACTAGCATTGATGTCAAAAATCGTTCGCCGATTATTTTCTTCTTACCATTATTTATTTATTTATTTATTTATCCATCCATCCATTCGTTCAGAAGACTGATAAACAACCATCTAATATTGGTAGTTGTCGGGATTCATTATTATTTCATGCAGAAGGTGGAAAGATGGAGTTGAATGAAAGATGAAGAGGTAATAACACAAAAAACATGATCGAACTAGTGATACTAACAGTAATGATCTAATATTAGTACAATTGAATAGAAATATATAAAATGAAGATTAACGTTAATGACAGAAGATGTATTTGAATACGATTAGCATTTCAATGAGTGGTTTCGTATAAATACGTTTATACAAAGCCGACGAGACATGTCAAACCAACGTCCTCCAAGATCTCGTGGTGTGTGTCTGTGTATATGTGTAGTGTATAAATGTTTAAAAAGACGCCATGAATCTCGATCGGTGAGAAGTCTCACCAGTCAAAGCTTGCACATGGTTGTCACTCGCAATAGGCTGGAATCGTTTCTGTCAGTGTCACCAACCAAGACACCCGAGAGTCCTCTCTCTTTCTTCCACTCTCTGCACTGAGTAGGTATAATCCACAATCCTCTCAATAGTCTTGTTGTTCCCTGTGCACTTCTTCCTTCACTTTTTTTCTCGTTCTCACTCCCGTCTTTATCCTCTTTCTAGTCTTTAACCTTCATGTCATTCCTGTTTGGATTCCTAATTTTATTAACATGGACTTCCTCACATTTGTAACTAGTCTGAATTTGCACATGCAAATATCTCACAGGGGGCAACATTTATCATAAATTTATTCCAATATAAGCTACAGTGACAGCGCTTCATTATAATTGGTCCGTAAATTATAGTTATTAGTCATTTTTCCTTCGTTCGGTTCGCAGGTTACAGAGAAACAGCGTTTGCCTATGCAATTTCAGCGGCCGGTGTTGCACACAGCATTGCAAAGGGTTGCAGTATGGGTCGTTTAATATCATGCGGCTGCGATCCCACAAGTTTCAAAGGCAAAACGCCAGCCAAAGCACGCGGAACACATTGGAAATGGGGTGGATGTTCACACAATCTCGACTATGGAATGGAATTTTCACGGCAATTCTTGGATTCACGTGAAAAAGCTGGTGATATACAGTCAACGGTTAATTTACATAACAATCAAGCTGGACGATTGGTAAATATAAAATTCTCTCACTTCTTAAATTGCATCACGCAGAAGAAAAAAAATTATTTAACAAATCATACTTTTTCTATTGGAAATTTCATTCTTGAAAATTCATCACGCTCCGCCCTCTCACTTGTACCTTTGTGAATGATATATATATACATGTATGAATAAAAAAAAAGGAAAGAACAGAATTGAATGTGTGAGTGTGGAAGAACATTGAAGAGGAAAAAAAATGTGCAGGAAAATAAAGACACGAAGCGAGAGAAGGAACAACAAAAGAATGGAAAGGAAATAAAAAGAATGAAAATTGGGAGACGCGAGTATATTCCTCTCTTGTCCACGTTGTACCCTACCTCGTATTCTCTCTTACTTTCGCCCCAACGTTATTAAGACGAAGCCCCCGGGCCGGACCACCCAGCCGTAGACTCATTAACTGTTTTGTACGCGACACCTCTTTGTCTAGAGGTAAAACCCTTCTTTTCTGCTCTCATCCGCGACCAGCATCCATCGCCATGTACAATCTTCCTCGGTATTGCCATGTTCGCTTTCCCATATTCTGCGTGAGGATATATATGTATGTATATTCTTCATGAACACTTAGAGAGAAATTTAATCTGGGAAACTGTTCGTGCGATTTCTAATTCTACTTATTGGGGTGTTTGTATTTCACTGTCATTTTGTTTGCATGTTACAAGACAATGAATAGAGACATTGTACACCAGAAGTCGATGAACAGTCATTTCTAGTATGAAACACAAATCAAAATCGTTTCTAACACCTATAACATTTTATTCTATTATTTTTGTTACAGGCTGTGGCGAATAATATGCAAGTACGTTGCAAGTGTCATGGTATGTCAGGTTCATGTGAATTGAAAACTTGTTGGAAAGTAGCTCCAGAATTTCGTATGGTTGGTAAAACATTGAAAGATCGTTTTCGTAGCGCAATTTTGGTGTCACAAAGTAATTTGGGTAGCGTTACACCACTGACAAGGATACGTGGGTCACGTCGACGACGTCCTGCCGACCGAAAACGTCAGAGAAAACGCGATCGACATGGACGCGATGGCAATACCGCATTGAATAAAAAGAAAAAGTCACGTGATTTAACCAAACAATTGTATTACTATCAAAAATCACCAAATTTCTGTGAACGCGATCCTTATCAGGACATACCTGGCACTGCAGGACGACGATGTAATCGTACATCACCTGGTGGCGACGGTTGCGCATCTTTATGCTGCGGCAGGGGTTACAATATTGTTCGACAACGTCGCACTGAGCGTTGCCGATGTAAATTTCATTGGTGTTGTTTTGTTCAATGTCAAAATTGCACGGTTGAAGAGTGGATTACCGTTTGCAAATAAAACCACCACCAACCAACATCCACACTAATAATTATATTTATAATTATCAAATAAATAATTAAATTAAATTAATGAACATAACAAACAAATTTAAACCCGGAAATTTTTCCAACGCTTTTTTTTCAAATGTAGATTTTCAGTTAATTTATTATCATCACTAGTACTATTACTACTGCTAATTCTATTATTATTATTGTTATTATTTTCATCAATATTATTCTTATATCGGTATTAATTCAGGATTGATTGTGTCTGAAGATGAAAGGGGAGCCAAAATATCTCCCATTTTTTTCTACTATTACTTTAAATTAATTTATTTATATTACATGTATATGAAAAAAAAAAACGAGAGAAAAAAAAAAAATACGCCTATTTAATATTTAATTCAATTATAAATTGTCAACTGTAACACCTCTATCTGCAGTATTATTAGAAGAGAAAGAACAAACGAGTGAACGAACGAAAAAGAAATAATAAACAATCATTTGTGAAGAGTATGTGGAGATAAGTGTAATAAAAGAATTAAAAAAAAAAGGGAAGTAACATGTTTCTTGTCGTGTATTGTGTGACATGTCAGTATTGACAATTCATTTTACCCATCCATCTTTGTATTCAACACTCGAAAAATCACTCAACTATATTTAAATATATATATACATTTGGAGAAGTTTAGAAGGGAAAAAGGCGACAGATTTTGCGGATTCGTGACAGCGTAAAATCCAGGGTAGCAAATCCACTCTATGTATCTATCCCAATGTATCTGTCTCTATTGCACTGGTTTAAACTTCAGGTAGAGGAAGATGACGGTGGAATTCCATTGGAGGTCGACATCACCTGCGCGTAAGCCACTTGCAGTGGCCAATTACACGCCAGAATGAGGACGAAGCGATGGAAGAAGAGAAAAAAGTGAAGGAACAAAAAAAAATGTGAAAGAATGAAAAAGAAATAGTAATAATAAAGAACTCCGGTCTTCAACTGACGTTGAAAATTCTTCCACTCAGAAGTGAGATATATATTTAAGGTATAGGTATCGTTTACAAGGACCTTTTTCCCTTTTAACTCACATAAACGCCCGTTTTTCTTCACGCGTACATCCGGATATTCGTGTCAAGAAGCAGCACCAAAAACCGATGAGAAAGAATAAAAAGAGGATGCGCTGTATATATGATATGAGTGAGCAGACCGTTTCTATTCTCACTTAGTAATGCTGCTCATTGATGTTTTTTTCCAAAATGTCCAGAGAGAAAATTATACAAAAAATATCAAAAGCAAGATATTTATCAGATAAAGTAACGTGAAAAAATTATTTCAAACGTTTTTACCACTGGTTTATTTTTATTCCTCGGTAGTCTAATGGCAAGTATTCCATTCTTATGCTATTATCATAAATCAATCAAAGACAATTGAAATATGTGATGAAACAATTTGTTCCCTACCTTTTACTTGATGCGATCACGTCCGCATTCCGGCGCAGTTGACTGATAAAACACCTCATGACTTTGCCTAAAACCACAAAAATTTTCAATTTTATTTGCTTATCATGAATAAAATATATAAGCAGAAAAAAAACAAATCCCTCCTCACGTATACTTGATTTATTTCTATCATTCCAATCGCGCATACATTTTATCGTGAAACGGGAATTATATATGTATGTGTTTGTGTGAAGAAAAAAAAATGTCTCTAACCTCTGGTACATTTATGAGTGTATATATATGTATATGCGTACAACTATATAGCGGCACCTTTGACGCGACACATGAGTCAACAAAGTCGATCCGCTATAGAGTGGAAAACGCGAGAGATAAAACGCATTAATTTATTTTTGTTTAAAACATTTACGCACACACGCATTGCATGACGAGCAAATCCTCTTCCGCGACGACATAACACGCGCGTGCGCATGCGCATTTATATACACTGCACGTAGAACGAACATGTATACATATACATGTCCAATGAAACCCAAGTGAAAGAAAAAAAATTGAATTGATTGTGTGAGATAAAAATTCACATATCTCGTTGTATTCAGATTGAATTGAATGTCCATAAATTCGTATCCTAACTGGGGTGTGCAACTGTTGGGTACTACTTTGTAAATATTTTGAAAATAATTATATAGGAAATTTAATAGAACCAAATCTGTATCGTCATTTAAACTCACTTAATAATAGTGTTCACATAAAATCCACTCAATTTTGTATACTCTCGTATATCTTTTATTGAGAACCGCGATTTGATTCATAAATCGTGCAACAATATCTTCAAAATTTCGCTTTCAACTCAGTAAAAAAGACAACAGAGATTAATTATGCACGCACATTGTACATGTACATGGAGAGATTTTGGATTGCGTTGAATTTAATATATGTATATATAAGAAAATCAATAATAATCAATAACTAACAAGCTTTGCGAGTTACACCAGTTAGTTAATTAAGTCGACATTATTGGATCAACGTGAAGCCCAACCGCCCCACTTCTCGTATAACACATGTCGTTGAGTTATTCGTTGTGTTTTATTGTTGCCAGTGGCGAATGAATCCGAGCACCAGTTAATTATCATGTGAGCCAAACGACCGGTAGCAACTTGTCCATTAATATTTTGTGAAGGTGGAATTGCAATTTAAATAAAAGGTGAGAGAGTGTCAACATTTTGTTTCTTCATTTATAACTAGAGTTTGGTGGGGGGTGGGGTAAAAAATATTACATACAAACGATCGTGAGGTACTTGCTGCATGAATGAGTAATCGAAATAAAAATAACGAAGGAGAAGAAAAAAATGGCGCATTTAAAAATCAATAAAACAATTTTTAATCATTTCTCTTTTCACTCTTTATCCTCACACAACAATTAAATTAATCTTTGCTCCTCCCCCTTCCACCATTCATTTTTTTTGTCTGTCTCAAGTCTCAATTTAATTCGCATCAAATTACACGCATGTCTATATAGATATAAATACATTTATGGAGAAACAAAAACTGAACGAAAAAGGAAAAGAAAAAAAAAAAAGAACATACAATATAACGGGTATATAGTTATATCTCGTCTCGATAGTCTGTGCGGGTACAAACAGGAAATTTACGAGGTGCCAGTGCGCATTTGAGACCGTGCGATTGGGAACCGGTCGTTGGCTCCACGCAACCCTTTGCGGAATCCTTTTCCGGGAGTTGGAGGGCCCTTCTTCTTCTTCATCTTCTTCTTTCACATTTCTCACTTGTAAAGAAGTGAAACAGCAATGAGAGCGCACGCGCATTCCGACCCTCTTTTGCCCAACGACACACAGCATCAACCGTGAACTTTCCCACAGATTTTTGGCAATCGAAATGTTACTGGTGGAATTGTCCACTACCAACCACTACACATACAGACAAACAGACAGACAGACAGACAGACACGAATACAATTATAAATATACATCCATTTACTTTTCTCGTGAAGAATCATCAGCATTTTTTTTTTTCTTTTATATTGAATCACTGGCCTTGTGCCGTTTCCCCTTTTTCAGACACATCTCTTGTCTTACCCGATTCTTCATTTTGTTTATTTGTATGCATTTTTTTTTTCTTCTTTCGCTTTGTTTCATTCATTTATTTTCTTCCCCCTCACATCAATAATTTAACGCCCGCTGTCGCGAATGTATAAGAGAAGTATATTTATATATATTATTGTGTATGTATAAATGTATGGATGTGTTAAAAATGGTATACATGTTGGGTCGTGGATCAACGTATTTATTTCTTACACGTCGTCGTACACATATAGTCAGTGACGAGTCTTCTCGCTCTCGGCTGCTCGATTACAACCAACAAAAAGTTGCATTACACGGGACACGCAGCGCCGACAAATCGACGTATTATGCGGAACGCAGAACGATGGGATGTATATATATATATATATATATTGGATATATCTATATACATGTATATATGTGTTTGTTTGTATGGGTTGAAGGAAGAAGCGAGTGCGGGAATAAATGAATTGATTAAATACAACGGAATAAATAATTTTCCTATATAAGATAAAAATATCGAGAGCGAAAAAAATTAAATCTATCTTTTTTTCCAATGGGTTTGGATTTTTCGAGTTATCAAGCAATTTTGAATTGTGAGGGGTGGATTTAGAAGGAAAAAGGGTGAATGATTGGATAGGAATAGTGCTGAATTTTTATTATCGGGTCATGTTATCGAAAAATCAGGTTGAATTGCAACATTGGAAATTAGTTTTTGTTAATATGTATGTGAATATGTATGTCAAGATCTTATTATATTCCACTACTGATTTATAATCATATTCAATTATATCCAATCCCCTTTACATGAATAGAGTGGATTTAAGATATATTATTTGTTGACATATTTATTTATCCAGAATTTACATAAAATTCTTACTATTCATCCAATTTAAGTTTTCACTTGGAGAGTTTTAATTGAATCAGATTGATTGAATATTATTTGAATAGTCACGATTAACCCTATATGAAGGGAAGAGAAATAACTTTTGAATTCAGTGAGCACGAAAGCATAAAGAGAGGATTTATTAAATAGGAATAGCGTGCTTGAAGTAGATGAAGAACGTTATCGACAGGCACACAAACTCGCCACCACCAATGTTCAAAACTTCCCTTACATTTCTATGTACTTCTACGTATTATTCTCAATGCCGATCCCATTAGTTGAAGCATATCAAATGCTTCGAGTGAAGTTAATAATAACTTCGTTAAAGAAAAATCTCTCTATTCCTTTATTACTATATATAATTCATTGAAATATTTACCAACATATCTGACAATTGAAATATGTCTCGACTAAATAAACCAACACTGCAGTTCATTGTTAATAAAAAAATAGTTGCAAGAAATCAAGAAACAGAATACAAATTTTTCCATTCAATGATAATAATGTACTGCAATCATGTTCAATAATTAAAATACATATCAGCTAATTGATTAACATAACAATTTGCTGTTAATGATAAAATTATAAAGAGAAAAAGAAAAATACTTTTCACAATTTGATAATAAAAAAAAAAAGATTCGACATGAATTTAATTTTTTTTTTTTTCCAACTCTTTGGTCAATTAACCTTATATATGCCTGTGCGCTCACCTCCCCATGCCTTTCAACCTCCTACATTCAAGCCCTTTGCTTCGAAGCTTCGAGTGCACATACACACTCACAAATACACGAACAAAAATATATATATGCTAAGGTACTAATTAGCGATTACCAACGGATCGGAGTATAAGCCAAAGAATATAATTAGCACTGGGTGCTTTGTATATACACGAATACACATATATACATATACAGGTAGAGAGAATGGTCCTTCATTGCTTGCAACTTCGACAAGTCATCGTCTCTTTCTCACGTCTCAAGAGTCTTTCACAATTCCTTTTATTTCTTTTCATCCCATTTTTTTACACTCTTCATTTATTTACTTCATTCTTTTTTTTTTTTTTTTTTGCCATCATCCACTTTTCATTTCTCCGCATACAATGACTCTTAAAAATTTATTTTTTGCACAATAATCAATGGTGATAATTTTTCATGGACGCAGAAATTTTGAAGACGCAAAGAAATATTCGTTCAATCAAAATGGAGTACAGTCGCCATAGCAGCTATTATGATGAACGTGCCGAGTTTGAATTTCGTGACACTCGACCAAATATGAACTATGGTGGTGGTGATTATGATCCACCACGTCGCACCAGTCATGGATCCGGTAATATGGTGGCGGTTTATAAGGGTGGAAAAAAATTAAATCGAGATGAAAATAATTTTCGAGATATCGGTGGCGGTAGTGTCGATGTTAATACAACACTACGACGTCTTGATAGCATTCAGGATCCAGGAAAACGTTACATATTCAAAGAAGTCATTGGCAATGGAGTGTGTGGCATTGTTCATTCAGCCGTGGACAATCAAGCTGGTAAATTAATTCAATTTTTCCTTTATATCAATCTTCCCTTGAACGAAAAGACAAAAAAAAAGGTTCTTGATAATGAATAATGATTTGTTACTGTTTGTTTGATTATAGGGGATAAAAAGGTGGCAGTCAAGGTACAAAACTTGACATCTGATACGCAAGATTTAATTGTTGAGGAGTATCGTGTGTTTCGTGACTTTGGACATCCAAATATACCGGATTTTTACGGAATCTATCGTAAACGTTCGGGAAAGAAGAATGAACCTGATCAAATTTGGTTTGTCATGGAGGTAAGGGTTCAAATCCAGATTCAATACTATTCATTTTTTTTTTCTTTAATTTCTTAGGTGAATATCGACATACTCTCATCATCCACCCCCTTACCCATCCTTCCTTTCTCAATGATTTCAAAGAATCGTGAAACGCTTCACATTTATTCCCTTACCCTTCCCAAAATAAATTAGTATCTGGTGGACAAGTACACTCAAACCATCCATAGTACTCGAGTACTACGATGACCATACCGTTGGGTTAACATATCAAAACATAAAAGATAAATTGTAGAGTATACTCTGGCGCACGAATAAACTACATATTTCAATATGTTTCCATTACTCTACAAGCATTTACCGTCATTCAAATTTCATTAGCATGAAAACATTGTGTTATGAAGTTGAATAAGTACGTTCTTAGTGTTGGTACCAAAGGATAGAGGGTTTTTAAAGGAGGATATATAGGTTACTTGCGTTGCTGTGAAATAATCGTTCGTTACGACTCTGCGATAAGTAATAATATTTTGGCGCACCACGGAGGTCCGATCGTAAATTAATGGCGCGACGTGGTGCGGGACCTCACCTGCGTAGTATACGAACGAGTTTAATGATTGTTTAATGGCCGCGCATGTCGTAAATTATCCGTGTATTCGACCGTCTCAAATGCTTGAAATTGCCTCCGGGTTGCGAGGGAGATGCAACACCGTAAAACAAGACGGTACAAGAGTGAGATATGAAATTATATATAAAGATGGTGAGAGAGCGAGTATGTTATATTCGTACGCTATGTATTATAGTGTGCATTCAATCTCATCCGCAGAGCAATGGTGAAACTTATATGACGTTATATGTTTGTATGGCGAATTAGGTATACATATAAAAGGCATATATTCCATACCCACCATTCCCCATTTCAATCGTCTTCAATCTCATCAGTAATCTTCGATTATAATGGTGAAAGCGATACTCTGTATTTTTTTTATGCAGCCTTCAGATTTAACCCTCAAAGGTCATACTTCCGTTGGGCCTCAAACCAATTCACTCTGTCCCAGGATAGAACTTACAAATATGTAAGTTTTTTGTGCGTCACAATCTGCTCTATAATTCTATTTATGTATTCCAATACCTACCACCAACAGGATAATCATCATACCCCTAAAACCAACTTGGAAATCATAGTCCACCGATAAGAAAAGTTCCAAATGACAATATACATGAAATAAAAACTCTAATTCAATAAATTAAGAACATTTATTCAACTATAAACGCGCACTCAGGGATAAAACAAAGTAAAATATAAGGGAATGAAATAACTGAACAAATGAATCGACGATAAAATATATCTTCACCCTCATAAAATGACGAAGCGCAAATCAAAGCGAAGAAGCTGATAGGCATTTTCATTGCAGAGGTATACGTGGAGTGTATGTGCGTGCACACACGTCTCCCTCAAGATTAATCGTAGACATCGAATCGACACGACACTCAACAACCCCCATTGCCTCCTCATATAAAGGGCCCATATAACTTGGAACGCGTAAGGTGCACTGTAGTAGAGAGTGCCCTCTCTCGTTTCTTCGCGCCCCTCACACATCCATTCTCTCTTACTTTCTCGATTCCTATTTCTCTATCGGTAAAATAAGTTCCACATACCGACTCTCAAGTATCGTTCATCCTGCGCGCATTTGAACCCACAACACGCTATACTAACCTTTCTCTCTTCTACTCTTGTGACTATGCCCATAAATGTACGATATGATATATCGTTGACGATAAATCCAAGCCACATTGTCGTTACGCGTCCTTTTACTCTCCCTCTTCTCATCCATATGCGCGCTTGTTCTCACTTTTTTTTTCTCATTTTATTTTACCTCTTTTTAAATCCCTCTCGCTGATACTTGTGTGTTTCTCGCCTCAAGAAACTCGACGCGATATTGCGCATGAATATATATATAGAGAGATTTATGTATATGAACGTGAATTGACTTGCAAAATTCGTCATTGCCGGTTTGAACGTGTCATATTAATTAGAAAAAAAATGCTCATGCAAGATAATGACAACAGAAGTTGACAATATGAATAGATATTGTCGTTGAATAGGTAGCTATTTATTTATGGAAAAAAAAAATAAATATGATAAAAGGACCATAGGCAACAGATGTGGTTTTATCGGTTTCATCATCGAAATAATTGTACTTTAATTGCATCATGTTCAATTGAGAGCTTGGGCCATGCTAGAGATTTAATCCGAATCGTGTTTTGTTGCTTCTCAATATAATATACAAACACGGTAAGAGAAGAGAGGAAGAAGAAAAATATTTTTGCTAGAGACTAATTAATTTAATTGTGGTCAGCGTTTATTAATCTTCTCTGAGGTTATCTTACGAATATAGAGGTAATGGCGAACGACAAAGAAAACAAAGATTGAGATACAACCGCACAAAGAAAATAACTTTCGCTCTGTGTGCGCCCTCTCTCACGTTATGAAAAATACATATATATATATACATATATATAAGTTTATAACCCAAGTGAAAATATTGTCGACCACAATTCAATTCTAATTTTGCTCATTCCGACGCCACCATCAAATTACTTCCGCAATTATCTCCGCGGCATTTCTATCATCGCTCGACATTACACGGCGTTATATCTCTCTAATATATATATACACATTTCTTTTTTAATTCATTTATTCATTCATTTATTTTTCTCGACAGCTCTGTGACGGTGGACCGGTCATGGACCTTGTCAGAAGTCTCGCGGCATCTGAGAAGAAAATGCGAGAGGAGCACATTGCTTACATTCTCAAAGAGATCATCCAGGTAAATTAAAGAAAAAAAAAGAAAAAAATTAAAATGAAAACACAAACTATTCTTACATCTACTCAATCTTACATTCTAAAAATGGCCGTAACGGAAATAAAAAAATTTGAGCGAAACAAAAAAAGTTTCACAAACCAAATGGGCCCCAGACAAGATGGCGAAACGCATCAGGAATGTGTGTGCCGGTATCTTGGACGATGTTACGGTTGCTGTAATCTTGCCCAAACGCGCAATAAATACCACCTGCGTGCAGCATATAACAGCGCACATTCTCTCATATCCCACTCTTTCTCTTCCTCTTTTTATATATATACTGTTGGTACAGAGCAAACTATATACCCGCCATGTTATTATAACATAATTGTGTTCTCAATGCCGTAGTACAACCACACACTCGACACTCTCTGACAATTGTCCTGTTCTTATAATTCAAAAAGAAAACAAATAATAACAGCCTCCATCACAGAATAAAATAAGAACATAATAACTTAACACATTAATTTTTATTAAATATACTTTACGAAACGTAAAAGATAAAGAGGGAGTTGAGAAAAATAAACGGGGCTAAAAATAAAATGAATAAAAATGAAAATGCGACGCACAAAAATATTTGGCGAAAGATAAATCGTTCGGTCATGTTTAAAATATGGGGGAAGCCCAAGTGAACGAGCGCTGCTTCAATTGATCTGCGCGCGCACTCATGCCAGATGCGTGCACGACGGCGGGAACATACATACACATATAAAAAAGCCTGGCAAATTTTTGTCCATTCGATATCGGCCGGTTGCTTGTGGCGGAAGGACACATAACCTAACACATAATGGACCTGCATTCTTTTTCATATACATACACATATGCATATAAATATAAATATATATCCACCTGGTCAGTCTCTGAAGTAAAAGCAATGCACTAGCGTGTCTTGTATTTACGGCCCATGGCACTTTGTCACTAAATCATTTTAGTGACTTTACCATTGGTACCCACGCGCGCAAGAAAGAACGAACGAACGCGCGCGCGCGCACTTGAAGATTCGATGCGCAGCCGTTGTATGGCGCTGACCAAAGAGAGGTCGATTTACTCATTTCTCATATGTATACAGGTACACCAACCTCATATATACACAATACGATACACATATGCGTTTGTATATAATACTAAAGTTCCAATGGAACGTTCTCCGCTCAGTAGCTCTGTTCGTGGTCACTTTTGCGGTAAATCAGGCCACGCTGACATTTAATGCCAGCAAATTACACGCGGAATAAATGCTCAGGGCTCTGCGTTGTAGTGAGCAACTATTCGCTCTCTCAAGATCATTCCATGAGTGCAATATAATTTCTTTATATATATGTATTTATTTTTTTGAATAATACTGACAGAACAATTCCGCCTTATTCCATGGTTTTTAATCCTTGATAAATGAATATATTGAAGGCGATCAATTAGGAATTTTTCTCCTGAATCCAATTTTATCTGATTGATCCGAAACAGTATTCATGCATTTATTTTCAAACAATGTTTTACTTCCAGCATAATTAGGGTAGTTTGTTTTTTTTTTTCAGACCTTGACTATTATTATTTGACTTCAATTGTTCTGATATAATTGTTCCCTTCATCACTCAATTATTCCAGGCGATCGTCTATCTGCACGAAAACAACATCGTCCATCGTGATATACGTGGACACAATATATTATTGACAAAAGAGGGTGAAGTTAAATTAATTGATTATGGTTTGGCACGTGGTGTGAAAGGTGAAATGGGTAAACGTCGAACGACAATTGGCTCACCATGTTGGATGGCACCGGAAGTAATTATGAGCCAAAGTGATCCTAAAGGTGGCTATAATACGCGCGCTGATGTTTGGTCACTTGGAATAACAGCCATTGAATTAGCTGAAGGCAAAGCACCATATCAGGATATGCATCCGACAAGAACACTCTTCCAGATTGTCCGCAATCCACCACCAACCCTGCATCGACCTGATAACTGGTCCGCTGATTTTGTAGATTTCATAACCGAGTGTTTGGAAAAAGATCCAGAGAGTAGGCCAGTCATGGCGGAATTGAAAGAACATCCATTCATAGCAGAAGTTCCGGAAAATAATTATTTGGTATATATTCCAATTGGTTTCGTCGCAATATTCGATGCTTTAATCCAATTATTAATGTCTATACTTTCTTTGAATTGTAGTTGAGCCAAGAACTCAAAGTTTTGGTGATGAATTGCAAGGAGAAAGGTTCAGTACCACGACCACGAGAGGCAATGGTACGCAACGGATATTACAAGGTAAAGAATGAAGGAAGAATGAGATTCGAACATAGCTGTATTCAATTTCTTGAATTTCTTATTGAACCATTCCAGGCAGATAGAATTGAACGTTCTCAATTGATGCTAACTGAAGATTTAGCAGCATTAGAATCACTGACAGAAGACACAATCCTCGATGAACTTCATCAACGATTACGTCACGGTGATTTTCAAACATTTATCGGAGATGTATTGCTTATACTGAATCCAAATGAAATTCAGGACATCTATGGCAAGGACGTGAGTATCTTCAAAAGATTCTGATACCAATGAGTACAATTATGAAGGAAACAATTCTGACCAATTATATCGACTAATTTTATTGTCTTCTTGTATTTTATATAAAGTATCATGAAAAATACAATTTTAAATCAAGATCGGACAACGAGCCACATATTTATTCAGTTGCTGATAAAGCTTATCAGGATGTATTACACAATGAGGAAACACAAAATATCATATTTGCTGGTGAAAGTAATTCTGGAAAGACAACAAACTTATTCCACGTGATAAGACACTTAATGTATCTCGGAAATGTAAATAAAAAAAAAGAAACAAATCAATTCTCAATAAAAAAATTATTACTTTCTGCAATTTATAATTACATATTCCTCTCCTGATATCTTTTTTTATTCTGCAGAGTTCCACTGACATTGGCGTGAGGATAATTAAAACAATGAATCTTATCCAGGCATTTTCACACGCATCAACGCCATTAAATTCCAATTCAACTCGTTGTGTATTGCAAATACAAACGACATTTGGAACAAGTGGTAAAGCATCAGGTGCAATATTTTGGCTTTATCAACTTGAAAAATGGCGTGTATCAACAGCTGATCGGTGAGTTGTATATAAAATGTAACTGGTCTGACCGCATATCGACATTCACTACTAGATTACTGTATCACAATCTGTAATTCATTTTTCAAATTTTTCTCTGCAGATCTCAAGCGAATTTCCACATATTTTATTATTTCTATGATGCTTTTGAAGCGCGTGGGAAATTACGAAATTATAAATTACCACCAGGCAGACGATTGCGTTATTTAAGAATCACTGATCAAACGACAAAAAATTCTGGATCAAAATTAATATCGAGAGTTCGTGATGATCCACAAGGAAATTGTTTGAAATTCGATGAAATCTGTGAAGCATTAGAATTATTGGAAATGGATGACAATATGGAAACTATTTGGCAAACACTAGCAGCCATTTTAATTTTAGGTGAAATTAAATTTGTTGAGGAGAGTAATGGCGAAGCGGAAGTGGGAAATGTTGATGCAGCAAATATTGGTATCAATTCACTAATACATTATCAATTGATTAATTAACTGATGATTAATTCAATTGACATTTTTGTTCAATCAGTGGCTGAACATTTAGGTCTGGAAGCGAAAAAATTTGTTTGGGCATTGACGAACTATTGTGTAATAAAAAAAGGAGCAGCGGTGCGAAGGAAACACACATGTGAAGAAGCTAAAATAGCTAGGGATGTGCTAGCGAGCACCCTATATCATCGTCTAGTCGATTACATCGTCAACAATGTCAATATGAAACTCTCGATAACACGCACCCTCTTGTAATATTTTGAATTGATTTTGAATTAACTGTTAAAGGTCACACTTTCGATAGAGATCTTTGAGGGTTAATATTTATTCCTCGATGACAATTAATTCATGGATTACTTAATTTTCCTTTCTATTTTTCCCCATTTTTCTTGGCCAGTGGTGATAAACATATGATCAACATTCTCGATTTATTTGGATTTGAATGTTTTGGCGTTAATCGACTCGAACAATTGATGGTAAATACAATGAATGAACAATTGCAGTGTTATTACAATCAACGAGTATTTGCTTGGGAAATGGTGAGTTAAAAAGGGAGTCAAAATAAGATAAATAAATTATATATACACTTATAAAAATACAGTTCTATTTGCTTTAAAACATTGTTATTATTTTTATATCAGCAAGAACAAGAAGAGGAAGAAATACCATCGCAAAACTTTCACTATTACGATAATCGTGAAGCTATTGAACAATTAATGGGACGTAATTATGGATTGTTTGAAGTATTGGATCGTGCATCACGTCAATTACAGGATGCACAATATATATTAGAGAAAGTTAAGGAAAAATCAAAGGGCGTACATATTAAAGCAATTAATTATCATGAATTTACTGTTGCACATTATACGGGAAAAGTGATTTACAATGCCAGTGATATTGTTGAAAAAAATCGTGATTTTGTGTCACCTGAAATGATAAATACAATGAGATTGTCACACGCTTTAATGATTAAAGAAATGTTTACTAATCAATTAACGAAATCCGGGAATTTAACAATTCTTATTGAAGAACCAAAAGATGTGGAGAAGAAATTCAGTAAAAACCTACGGGGATTAATGATGCAAGGACCATCAAAACTCCGAGTAGGTTTATAATACAATATTACAAACAATTAATTATAAATATTTGTCGAATTATTTTATTCATTCTTTTCCTCAGCGATACAATTCAGCATCAAGAGGACAATACTCTCAATCACGAAAGATGCGCACGTGTTCATCCACATTTCGTTCAACATCATTAGAAATATTGAAAAATTTATCAATCGCTTGTGGAAATGGTGGAACACATTTTGTCCGATGTGTTCGCGCAGATTTAAAAGGTCATTCACGTGAATTTTATCGTGAAGTTGTGAGGCAACAAATGAGAGCATTGGCAGTGTTGGATACAGCTAAAGCACGTCAACGTGGATACCCACATCGAATACCATTTCAAGAATTTTTACGGAGGTATATATTTGATTATTTATAACAAACGCAAAACACACTCAATTCTTTCGAAATAACTTGAATTATTCGATTGAATAAAATCATCGATTTAATTATCTATTTTACACCAATTTTTATTCATAGATACAAATTTCTTGCATTCGATTTTGAAGAAAATGTCGATATGACAAAGGACAATTGTCGATTATTACTAATCCGATTGAAACTTGAAGGATGGATTATCGGTAAAACAAAAGTATTTTTAAAATATTACAATGAAGAATATTTATCGCGCATGTATGAAACGCAAGTGCGAAAAATAATCAAAGTACAATGTATGATGAGAGCATTTTTGGCACGAAAAAAACTCAATCGCGTTGCCAAAAAAAAGAAGGAGATCGGTAAATGAAAATGAATACAAAAGACAAAATTGTATAAACCAAGAATTGCAAAAATTGAATTCAATGGAGTATTAAAACGATAAAATTATATATTATTATTGCAGCAAAGAAAAAACATCCAAAGTATGAAGAGAGTAATTTATCACGCGAAGAGGCAGCGACAAAAATCCAAAAAAGTGAATGATAATTTTTCAATTAACATCAATAACAATAATTGTTATAGATAAATAAATGTCGCTATAAATATAATTAAATTTCTTTTCAATAGCTTACAGAGGTCACGCTGTAAGAAAAGAAGTTCGTCCACTATTAATGAATGAACTTGATGAAAATACAAAACAATTTATCAGTCATTATGGAACTAAATGGCGATCGAAGAGTATATTTCAAGTTTTATTGCGTTATCGAGCAGCTCGACATCAAGATCTTGTTCAATTTTCCCAACAGGTCTATGATTCATCATTTTGAATTGTAAAAAAAAATTCGTAGCATCAATCTAAAATTAACTTTCATTAACCCCCAGGTGCATCTGTACAATCAATCATTGTCAGCAGAACTCCAAACAAACAATCACCGCGTTGCATTGGATAAAATAAATAAAAATATCAATCACGATGTATTTCTAAATGAAAAACCATCGCAAGTTTACAAATTACCATTTGATATGAACGATGAATTTCCATATTTCGACACGAGTTACATGAACGATCCGAGTAAAACAAGACGACGTACTACGTAAATTATCTCCATTAACAAATATCATCATACCATAACATCCTTTTCATTGTTCCACTTTCAATTAATTTAATTCATTATATTTTCTCCTGTCATCAGATCAACCTGTTCATCCGCTACTGATGATGAACAGGAAGCGTGGGATGCTCCATTACGAAAGAAAACAGTGCCCTGGGCAACAACAACAGTAACTAAAAGAGGTAAGGTTTATTTTTGTTTGTCATCATTAGAAATCTGACAAAAATGTAATATATTCTATTGATCAACCCAATGACAAACATATTACATCAATTTTTTTTGTTGTATTTTCAGATGCTGAAGTGCAAACGACAAATTCACCCCATCATTCAGCAAAACCAAATATGAATAGCGGTCAAAGTATTATAAATACTCCGTTTACGAGGGATCCAAATGTCCCAGTGCAAATGCCAGCGGTTCAAGAATTACCAGCGCCAATTGATCGTGAATCATTGACTGACATTGAAAATCATCAACATCATCTTCCACAACCAAACAATAAAATGTCGAAATCGTCGAGTAATACTTCATTGAATCATCCAGTTAGTACATGAATCGATTGATAAATTTATTTTACTATGTGATAGAATGAATGTGTGGAAACTAGAAAATTCAATGTACCAAATTGGGAATGAATTTATTATATTAATTATTGATTGATGTAATATACCGAGAAAAAAAATAATGGTTACTAATTATTGTTTGTCTATTATCTTCTTTCAGACTACTCACAACAATGGATCGCTACGTTATAGAAAAAAAATGCCACCACCACCAATACCAACTGATCATATGCAAAATAATTGGAATGAAACGAGCCATCTGCGTCCAAAAATTTCTGACGATTATTTATTCGATGATCGAACTAAACGCAAAAATCCACCTATAACACGGTACAATTATTTATCCAAATCTATTTTCCTTCTAATAAATTTATTCTTCCAATTGTGTTCCTTCAATACAACTCGATGACCAACGTAAAATTGATTATTACTATTAATTCAATTTTGATTTCATTTTTCAGACCAAATCCAATAAATGAATTGAAATCAATTGGAATAAGAAGCAGTAATAATAATGATTATGTGGATGAGCCACCTTTCAATTTTCAGGTTAGGAAAAATATTATTTATTAATATTTCTCCTTTATAGAAAAAAAAATCTCTTTGTTCCCTAGCGGATCAAATTTTGACGTTAATTGACGGTGGTTTCTATTATTAAAAGCAACAAAAAAGAAATTATTTGCCAAAACCCTCTTTTTTTTTTACGAATAGTATAATCTCTAGATAGCCACTTTCTTTTGTGTATTTTATAGAACTATTTTCATTAGTTCTTATACTAGTTACATGTCTCATGTTAAATTAAGAATAAAAAAAAGATATATAAATTGGGATAGAATAGTTGTCATAATCAAAAAAATATTCTTTGATTCGTTTTATAACCTCACTTTAATTTCGATTTAATTTCAGCGGGCTTCTCGCCCATAGTAACGTCATTTGGGGGGTTAATTTTCAATTAACCAAATCCGCTAGGGTAAAAATAAAAATAAAATCGATATTCCATCGATCAAATATAAATAAATAAATAGATAAATAAACATTGAATCTAAATTAATTCCAGGCAATGCTGCGAAAAACTCACCATCATCGTGATTCAATGAAAAGAACACAAATATATGGAAGTTACGTGACACCATCATCTCCACCGCCACCGCCGCCATTTTCTCCACCTTTACCGCCGTCATTACATAACAACAATGAATCAAGAAGAACATCAGCATATAAAGTCGATAATGATCCAGATTCAGTAACAATTTATCGTAGTAATAGTCGAATTGATTCGCCCGAATGGAATCCAAATGAAATGGTATTAATGTCGGAAAAATATGGCCGTGATGACGCGTGGAAGAATGATGTAGATGACGCTGTTCCATCTACTTCTGCAGAACATCATACAAATTATGATGATAATGATAACTATGATAGTAACGATTACTATGATAATAATAACTATAATAATAATAATGATTATACCACTGATAATAACGTTAACACTGATAATAACGTTAACACTGACAATAATGTCAACACTGACAATAATGTCAACACTGACAATAATGTCAACACTGATAATAATGTTAATACTGATAATAATGATAATGAGGGCGCTGTTGGCGGCCCGGTGACCAATGATAAATCAAATAATGGACCTAAGGTGACAGTTTTGAGGCCTGATGGGTACTCAGTGGTAGAAATAGCACCAGGATTTCGAATTCGCGGCTACTGCGCTGATGTATAAACATTCACGAACAATAATGAATGAATAATGCAAAAAAGAAAAAAAAAACACATGGAAATGCTCGCATATGATCTGGGAAAATGAATGCCCAAGTGTGTTTTATTTCAATCACATAATAATTGAATCGATAAACGTTCCTTTACAATCTATTTGAATGATTCACTCCCTACAATTGTTCAATAATGGCTTTGTTGTTGTTAAATAATATAAAGTTATATATATATATATATATATAAATTATCGAAGTGTGGAATGCAGAATGAAATACAAAAAAAATAGAAGAAGAAAAATGAGAATAGAAATTGAATAACATTTGGATAATGAAATATTATTTATGGAAATAGAGTATCTGTATTTATTAATTGTAAACACGGTAATAAAAATTGAAAAAAATATTCACATATATATTAGTAATATAAAATCGAAGAGAAAAGAATTCAATAATTATAATCAATAATTCGATATAAAAAAAAAATATACTGGCCAAAGAATAATAAAAATATCTATATATTTTACGTTGAATAATTGAATAAACAAATATACTATAATTATACTATTAATAACACAATAATAAATTTCCGTCTGTAGAATACCATTTTTGTTTGCTCATATTTTTTTTTGTTCTCTTTATCATTTAAATTTTATTATTTCGAGTATTATTGAGATTGCGATGAATTTTGTTTTATAATATCAACAAGTGCACTGAGACGAGTTGGATGTGCAATTTGCAATACCATATGCGCTTCTTCCAATATTAATAAACCATTGTGTGCATCACTTGCTGATAAATTGTGTGCGGAGACAACGTGACGTCGCCATGCGGCGTGTGTAGGTAATATCTAATGAAAAAAATAATAATCAACTTCTTATTTATAATTGAAAAAATAATTAATTAAATGAATATATATATATATATATTAACAAACCTCCGGACACCATTTACAATTCAGTTCAGGTAACATTGTATGCACAGCTTTGATGTGACGACGTCGAAAACCCCAACTTGTATATGCACGATCACAAAATGGACATGGAAATGGTGGATACGAAGTATTATTATTAATACCATCAATTGGTTGAGTTAAATCATCACAATTAGCTGTTGAAATTAATGAATTTCGCATTGTTGCTGATGTTGGACTTTGATTATTAACACGTGATGTATTATCATTGTCAAATGAAGAATATCCAGGATTATTTAATGAAGATGATGCAACTGATGATGTTGTATCTGTAGCGGTTGAATAACTTGATCTCGATGTACCTGTGATAATAGAAACAACAAAAAAGAAGAATACGAAAAAAATAAAATATAAATAATACAATGAAATATTCAATTTTTTGTTTTTTCTCGTTAATATTTTTCTGTTTTCATTAATTTCACTTTTTTTCAGAAGGTTTATTTCAATAATGAGACAATTAAAAATGTAAAATAAGTTATATTTTCAGCGATGACTGCGTGCATATATATTAATTAAATATTTTCGGGAGAGAGAGAAAAAAGAAATTAAGTATACATGTACATATATATATATATATCTGAATTTAAATATCTACGAGGTAATTGCCCTTGTGTTTATTGAAGCGTATGTATGTATATTTGTATATTTATTTAGTGTGATAATTTTTAAATAGAATATTTTTTTGTTTTTGGCCGCACGAAAATTTTGGTAAATTAACTTCAATAATTTCTCCACAACCCAATTTTTTTGGTTCTCGTTCAATTATATTTTATTGTGCAATTTAATGAACACATAAAAGATACTTTATCCATGTGAAAGAAGAGTACACATATTTATTTAAATTATTTCCATTGCCGCAGAAGAAAAAAAAAAAAATGTTGCCAGTCAATGAAAAATATTTAATTGATATTGTTGAGTTTGTGTTACGGAGATAATAATTATTAATAATAGAATTATCATATATCTATAATGAAATTCAAAATCGAGAATATTATATTAAATAAATTATCACACTTGCAATAAATATAATGTATTGTTATAATAATTTGATCGAAACTCTTAGCTATCATTTCATTTTTGTTTTTGCTCTCCTTTTCATCATTTCCTCAATCGCACAACCAATCAATTAATCAATGAATTAATTAACTGGTTCATCAATCAATTCTACAAGCGTATAGTTCAATAAATTACTAATCTCACTGGAAAGCTAGACATTTATTTGCACTCTAATATTTCAATCACAACATAACCCACTAAACTTTTGTTCTATTTTATATATTATATATTTAAATATATATATATATATATATATTATAATTATTTTTGCATTAAATTTATTTCCATTAGTTTCAACTAAGAAAATAAAAAAAAAGAGAGAAACAGAAATAGCGTCAACATTTGTTTATTGCTAAATATATATTTGTATCATTGGAATGTCATCGATGAGTAGAAAATAATAAATTATCCGAGAAAAAAAAAAAGAAACAGTGAAAAGAAAATAAAAATATTATTAACATATTAAATAACCACATTTGTTTGTCCACTAGAAAATTATATCTGAAAAATTATCATTATTTATTATTCCTGCATGACATTTCACGGACTATATTAATTGATATGAGATCACAAAATTTATTTTAATATTCTTGTCATATTTGTTCATATGTTTATTTTTTATTCATACCATTTTTTTTTTATTTCTATCACTTATTTGAAGAAGTACAGTTGTTTGGGGTCGATGAAATGAGCTTATCAATGTTAATGGTGATTTGATGGGGTGCAAGATTGCATTAATAGTGGAAAAAAAGAAAAAAAAAATAATTGCTACGGAAAAATTCAATTTTGTTTATCTATCAAGAATTCTAATTGTTTATTCAAAATTATGAGCAATATACGGCTGAAATTTTGTTTCCCATCTTATCATGGGACTCTATGGGAAATATCATACTTCGAAATTTTGGGGAATAGAAAATTGTCAAAAACAAAATAGTAAATAACAAAAGAGATGAAATTTCGTCATTGAATTTCTGTCATATTTTTTTATGTGGATATTTCAATTTTTACCAAGCCATATTTACCCCATAAGAAGTATTTTCACACCACATGCGAATACCCATAAGCATTCGTCAATAAATAATTAAAATTCCCTCGAAATTAAAAAAGAAATGATAGAAATAAAAGAAAAATATGGAATAAATATAAATAGTATTTTCTGCTGTTTGCAGAAAATGTTTGTTCATTAAAATTAAAAAACCTCTGAAATTTATTCGAGCCAATGAAAACGTTTGCGTTTAACCACTGACTTAAAACGCCCTAGTCATTGTGAATAAACTGATCGTCGTTGAAATAAATACCTTTTTAATCCACGATTGCTCGTATCAATTTTTGTAACGCAATTTTTCCACGTTTCCTCCCATTCAACACTATTTGGCGCAATATTACTAAAATGTAACAGTACTTCTCTAATAAGATGTATCTTATTGCTATCAAATTGTTGTTTTCCCATTTTACCATTGACATTACACATTATTCTTTCCTCAGGTGTAAATAATATTTTCATTAAATCACATGCAAGATGATCCATGGGTCGTGACGATGCCCATGATGATATAATATCAGGTGTTGGTAGTACATCAGCGTATGGCAGGTGTTGATAAGCATAAAGCGATGTTTTTTCATCAGTTAATCCCGATAATCCAGATAAACCAGTTAACTCTTGAGTAGGACTGTTCCCAGGCCCTGTTTACACACACACACACACATTTTGTCAATCACATTCGATCTATTTTCCTCTCTCATTTATTTCTATCTAATTTTACCAATAACAAACATATAATCACACACTATTTAATTATATTCTATCGTAATATCAAACTATGAACTAAATAATGAATAATAATTGATAATTAAATATTATTCCGTAATAGAACCACGTTAATAAAATATATTTATATGTCTATTTTCAATTTTAATCTCGAGTAATTTAATAATTATAAATCTAGCAGGCGTTTTTTTTTTTTTTTTAGAATTATTATTGTGCAAGCAAAAAATTGTGAGGGGATAAATAAAAAATGTTAATAGAATATTTGCAAATTATTTTATCTGTGTGATTAATTCTTTTTTTGTTTGTTTGTTTGTTTGTTTAACTTGTTAGGATCTATTGTTAATTTATTTACAAGTTTTTCCTTGTTGGTTTATTTTTATTCTCAAGTGCTAATGGTAAATAATATAAAGCGTAATTGAATGAGAGTGTAGAAATATTATTTTTTGATTGTTACTGACCTGGAATTTTGTCATTTTGTCCGGTGTCTAATCGGTCCGATTGTTCTTTGTCATGTTTGATTTGTTTCTGCAACTCCTCGGCCGTCACTTCAAATGGTTCAAGCTGGAATAAATAGATTAGAAGAATTATAATGACGTATTGAATGAGTATATATATATAATACTATTACATTTAATAAATTATTTTCGCTTACTTTCATCTCCAATGGATGTTCAATTGGATTTTGATTTGAATCACCACCACCATCGCTGTCTTTGGTGCTTCTATCGCTATTCGATGACTCACTAACACTTGGTAAACGTGATTTACGTGGTGTCAATGCTTTTTCAAGTATTGAATGATTTTGTTGCTTTGAAACTTTAAGTTTTTTCTTCGGTGATGTTTCATCAACAATATTAGTCATTTCATTACCGTCATTGTTACGTTGTTGTAATTGAGTAGTGGTATATTTTTTATGTGATTCTTTAGCGAATATATCACCACCAGATAAACCACGTATTTGTAATGTTTCAGCTGCTTTCAATAATGCTGGTAAATTTTCTTGCTCAATATTCACCTCACCTTTATATATAAATATTAATAATGCTTCTAGTTCACTGAAATGAACATCTTGGAGAATTATTACTGGATGCTGACATGGATTCGTCTGCAAATGAATGATAAATAATATTAAATATCACAGCAATGCAACATAAATAAATAAATGAATAAATAAGTAAAAAAAAATCGTATAGATAATAATCAACTTCAAATATCATGCTGCCAAAAATTGATAAATAAATTTATATAAAAATCTATGTTATTGTATAAATGACTAAAAATAGATATATTTACAAAATGAATTATCAAACCTAACCTAAAAACCATTCTCAATGATAAAACTATCCCCTAACAATAAAAAAAATCATCATCATCGTACTATAATCAATCATATGACTAAACCTATCACATTCCCATCTTTTAAAAGAAAAAAAAATGACTAAAGAAATAAATGAAAATAAAAACAACATCAAACAAAAAAATCGACATCAAATCATTCTCCCACACTCTTCCATACACCTAAAAAAACAATTAATACAT
This sequence comes from Zele albiditarsus, assembly GCA_958496275.1. Taxonomy (NCBI): domain Eukaryota; kingdom Metazoa; phylum Arthropoda; class Insecta; order Hymenoptera; family Braconidae; genus Zele; species Zele albiditarsus. The sequence continues at coordinate 6,206,998 of OY292416.1, forward strand.
TAATAATATTCTTACTTATACATAACTAAAAATAAACATGTTTACAAAATAAATATTAATACCTAACCTGAAAAACTTTTTTGAAGAATGGACTACTAGCTGATAATATAACTTTATGTGCAGTTAAACATTGTCCATCGCTGGCTAATGTAACATCAACAAGACCTTCCTCTTCCCATAAACTCTCAAAACTTGTAGCAATATTATTGAGAAAACTGTTCCACTTCAAACATATTTGACTGGACATGGCGAAAATTATTGAATTTAATTGTTGGTGTCCGTGTATAATAATAACAATTCAATAATATATTTATATATATATATTAAATAATAATAATATTCCCCCCCCTTTTTTTTATCAGTTTCTTTCTTTTTCACTAGCGCAAGCAGTGTGTAACACCAGCATCACAAATACAGTTCATCCAACAATAAAAAAAAATTACGATATAAATAGAAATAATGTCTCATATTATTATTATTATTGGCGAACTAAATTTCAATATCATTTCCTCTGTGTGTTTGGAATTAAATTACAATTAGCATTTGAAATGTTATTTATGTGACTTTGAGAAAGGATAATTAATGAAAAAAAAAAATTAAAAAATGTAAACAGGGTCACACAGCCCGATACACAAAACATTTTTTTTTATATTGTTTCTTTTTGTATATGTATATCAATATTTACATATATGTGAATGATGGAACGTGAATCATGCGCATGCGTATTGGGATATTCAATATGGCGATGGGGGATTTTTCTTTATTTTTGTTTTTATAGGAAAAAAATTCAACACGCGCTGAATTCGAATTTTTTCTTTATTTTTTGAGGTTATAATATGATAAGGGGGGTTTTTTTTGGCCAGAGAAAATTGAAAAATTAATCTCCTTACTGTACTCACTGAAAACAATTCATTGTTAATCTATAATTTATAATAATTCACAGTCTGTTTATCGTTGTATAAACTTTTTAACAAAATAATTCTCCAAGGGTGTTTTTTTCCAAGTACAGTTGCCAATAGATTTCAGATTATTGGACAACGATCAGAACGCTTCCAACAGGAAGATATTTCAGAAGGCCTCTTATCAATAGATATGAATGAAGAAAAGAATTGAAATTAATTCATCACCTCTTACACAGTCTATACTTAGTTATAGTATCTAACGAAATATGTATTTATTTCAATTATAACTACATTCGCATACGAAAACGATAGTCATCAATTTAATCCATAAAATCAACTTTGACGATCATTTATTTCAAAATTCATTACAGTATAATAGTTCATATACACACGGGTTAATTGTTTTTTCCCGTAAACCGATCGTCAAAATTATTAACTACATAATAAAATTTTCAATTTTTATGAACAAATATTTACAATAATTAATAAAACACAAGAAATATCTGGTTGTTGAGTGTGGCGAAGTAGACAAATTTAAAATTACTTTATCAAGTGAATAAAATATTGTGGGTTGAAATAATTACATAATAATATTATAATTTTATCATAATTCAAATTGTAATGATTATTAATGTCCAGTATTTGTTGCCAAAATAAATTAAATTCATTTACTTCATTTCACCATTATTTCGTAATTACTTTTCAAATGCATTTAATTAAATTGTAAAATTTCTCAATAATATAAATCTCATGTACTTGTTTGGTGTACTTTAATAAATTAACTTAATGCAATAATCACAATCGAATTACATCCGAACTAATCAAACAATTTTTCCCTTTCTTCAATTTCATAATTTAAAAATCTTATTGCCCATTTTTTTCTTCTTCCTTTCCTCCAATTATTTTTCAAAACTCAATACATAAATATTTACACATGTTTCACGTCATTTTGAATTAATAATAATAATAATTACAGATAACAATACTGTTGATAAGACCCTACATCAAAACGAATTGTCACAATTAAAATCGCCTACAAAATAATGAAAGAAATAAACGAAACAAAAAAAAAATAAAAATAATAATTGATTGCATTGAACATTTCCAAAATGCAATTTAAAAATAAATCTAACACGTAACATTTAATAATAATACATCAAATAAACACTGGGACAGTATTACGAAAAAAAATTAATTCCTGGAAACTAGTAAATTAAGAATTGAAGTTGACTCGTTAAAGTTTCTTAATAAATTCTGTTTATAATATTCAAGTTCTATTTAGACTGCGGCGTGATAAGTAATTACTATCTCGTTTCCATTGCTGTTGTGATTGCCAACTTTGATTATATTTATAACAATGTTGATGATTGTGATTATAATAATGATGACGATAAGATACTGCCGAATTAATTCCATTGTTATTTTTCTTCATACTGTTAAATAAATTCATAATACAAATATTTGCATTGTCATTGATATTATTGAAATCTCCATTGTTAATTTGTCCAATAAATAACTTTGTATATTCCATACGTCTTCTATATTTATTATACTCATCGAATACTAATAGAAATGGAGTTTTAACTAATGGCCCAAAGCAAAAGTCCTCCGCCATTTTATTAAAACATTTTTTCTCATCGATTTTTCTTATCTCATTTTTTAATTTGTAAATATCATCTGACACTTCACCAACACTTATTCCCGAATCAATTGACGATACACGTGTTGTTCTTCGTGCAACACGTGCAATAAAATTAGCTGTTGATTTTGATAATTCTTGACACTCTTCATTATTTGATATAAAATTATTTTCATTTTTACAACTTAATGAGTCAATAATTCGTTTTTGCGGACCACTTATTGCCTCAGTTATTGAATTTATTTCATATAATCCTTTTATCACTTTCATTTTATCACAATCGTCTTTTGTATTGTCTTGCAATACGTCCGCGTAAGTTTTTTGATTTGATAAATAATTATTATTCAATTGTTCGTCAATTATTTTCAATTCATAATTGCCATTATTTTGTATCAATAAATTATTTTCTAGTTCTAAATATTCCGTAGTTTTATTTGGTGAATTATTTTTTCTTCCTGTTGCTTTTAATAATACAGACCAATGTGGATTTATTGCAATTGAATATTCACTTTTGTTTATCAATGGTTGTTGTAATTGTTTAATTAAATTTGTTGAACTACGCTGTGATAATTTTTCATTGCGTCCTATCGATACGGATATTAGTGTTGAAGTGAATATAAAATTTTCTGGACGTATATTTTTCAAGATATCTGGCACTGCTTCAACTATATTTATAAATCCTAATGCGGAATAATCACAATAATAATTGTAAACAGATTGTGATGGTGTTGGTAATGGTAAATAATCGTGCATTGAATCAGTACGAATTATTGTTGGATACAATTGCTCGAACCAATTGGTCAATGTGAAACATGTTGTCAGAGATAATTCACCGGGTGATACTAGATGTCCATTTGATATCACATATTTTGGTTGTTCAATCTGGAAAGTATACGCAAACAATGAGAGTGAAAAAAAAATAAATGATAAATAGTGAATATTTGTCACGAGAAAGAATATTTTGAATCACAAAGGAATTAAACAGTGTGAATGACGAAATTTCTCTTTATCTATTAATTTTATTCAGAGACATGAGTAAGAGTTTTTCAAACGCTCGATTATTTATTTGTTTATTAAATTGATCATTGAAAAAAAAAATATCTTCGTTCTATTGAATAGAAAAATAATTATATATATATTTTAAAGAAAAATAGAAATTGAATTATTTCAATAATTTCTGTAAAATTATTTGTTAATAGCAAAAAAAAAAAAAATTTCGTCCACATTTCACAGTGCTCTATTGTTTAAAATAAATAAATAAATAAACGAATGAATAAATGAATGAATAAATACAAAACCTCATTTGAAACACCATTAGTTTGATAATTAAATTGCTGTTTATCAAACGATTTGGTATTGAAATTGTGTGCCAATATTGTCGACTTGGAATTCAATTGATTGGCAAAATACGATATCGCTGGAATATTCTCATATTTTTGGACATCAATTAAATTATCTTGTTGAATGTTTGTTGATATTAATGAATACTGTTGTGGATAATTGTACTGTTGCGATTGTTGTTGTTGATGCGATGCAATTTGCGTTTGTAAATTGTACTGAGAACGCGGTGATTTATTTATCTGAAATTGATTTTAATTTCTATTTGTTTTTTTTTTTCACTCAAGAAAAAAAATACTATTGTAAACAAAAATAAAAAAATATCTCCATTTTATTTCATGAATATTCTTCAGTGCAATTGAACAAATTACGTAACATTTTACCTGGACATATCGCAAAGGATGATATTGTTGTTGTTGATGTAAACGTGTTAATGGTGACGATGACATACCGTTAGTAATTGTTATTGTTGTTAAATATTGCCAATTGTACCAAGCTGAATTAATATCCAAAGTATTTCCATAATTATGCAACGATTGCGTTGGAGTCGATGACAATCCATCCAAATTTTTCTATTTATTTTACGTCAATAAATAATTATATATTTAAATGTAAAATTGTGTTCTTCATTTTTGTGCAATAAAAATTTATTTTATCTGATTGGCAATAGTATTTCTTGGCTAATAAAAATATTTTTATCAATTGTTTGTTTATTTTTATTAACAAATATATGTATACTTTCAAATACATATACAAGCGTATTGTTTTTTTTTTTTTTTTTCGTTTTATTTGATGGATGAAAAAAATTGAGAATTATAATTCAGATAATTCACTTACCCAAGTGCTGATGTCCATCAGTTTTTATTTCCACACTTTCTCTATTGCTATTTGCTTTTTTTCTTCTTTCCAACTCTCTTAATTATTAGTTATATAAAAAATAAAGAATAAAAAAAATAATTGATGAATGGAGAATTTTTCTCTCATCTACTTCTTTGTCTTTTTTTTTTTTTTTTTTCGCTTCAATGTGACTGTGTACATATAATCGTCAATTGTTTTCACGATTTTCTTTGTTTTTTATCACACAATATGATTATTTATATAGTAAATATAGTGATAACATTAATAATGATTGAAGTCTGTTTTTGATGGTAAAAAAACATCGATAATAATTTTAATAGCTTCATTAATTATCTGGTTACAAATTTATTTAGAAAATAAAATAATTCATTGAATAATTATCGAAAATGATGAAAAATCGAGAAAACTATTGGATAATATCACCAGAATTATACATAAAATATTTCACATATTTATATATATAGTTATACATAAATATTAATAATAATATTTACATTATTTACTGCGTTGGAGTAAACGAAAGATTCATCGGTGACAGTTGATTTCCAGGTGTCGATTCAATTCTCGTACTCCTATCGCCCACTGGATCCGTTTCATTCATATCCTCCATCTATTTTTCAACAAAAATACAACAAACAAAAACATTAAATCATACGTTAAAACAATCAAACAAAATTAATAATGAAAGAAAAAAATATTGTATACAACTTACAACAATCATTTCCTCAACTTTCATTCTCTTCTGAGCAATAGTACGTAAAAGTGCTTTCGCTTCTTCTTTAGTTTCATCAAATTGCAAACACTTTTGTGCATAATGATTAGCTTGATCCAATTGTTCACGTTTCAAATGATATTGCGTTAAAAATTTGTATGCATGACTCAATTCAGTTCTATCTGCATTACGAAATTCATCCATAACAAAATCGGTGTAAGCAGCGGCGGCAGCTTCCTCTTCATTTAAATTCTCATAAAGTGTTGCTAATTTAATTAATGCCATTCCTTCAATATCACCAACATTACACGCTTTATAATAACATTTTAAAGCATCTTGTATTTTATCTTGTTTCTCATACGCTTCACCCAATGCAAGTATCATACGACTATCATGCGGTCGTAATTGTTGCGCATGTTTGTAATAATACAAAGCGTAAAATGGCATTTTTAATATTTCATATGTTTGTCCGAGTCCATACCACGCACGATAATCACGACGATTAACTTCAATTGCTTGTCGATAACTGTGAATTGCACCATTAGTATTTTTTAATTCCATAAATTCATGACCCAACAATGTCCATGCAGATAAATATTGTGGATTTAATTTTAATGCACGGTGAAAATACATCACTGCTTTTTGATGATCAGCACGTAAACTGTAATAATTACCAACTATACAACACGTTTCTAAACGATATTTATCTATTTTAGTTGAACGATGTGCTAAATTTGCCAATTCAACTCGCATTTCTTTTACATATAATAAATTTGAATATGTATCCATATTATCCAAACAATATGGATCATCTTTTATAATCTTTTTAAATATTTCAATGGCATTCTCTGCGTCTGGAAAAATTGTGAACGAGATAAAAATTAAATTCAAACAATATTCAAACACAATTTGTTATTCATAAAAATATAAAGAAAGGAAAAAAACCCTTGATAATAAAATAACAATATTACCTCGTCGATAATGAACAGCGATGGCTGTTTGCGCCAATACATATCCATTTTTTTCAAATCCCATTGACTGTAATTCACAATAAAGTGCCAAACCCTCGTCAAGCAATTGCAATTCTAAATACATATGTGCCAAAAAAAATTGTTTCATCCAATGATTTGGTAATGATAAACTCTCCAATTTTTCACGATCATTAATCAATGGAGCTAATTCTAACCACGTTCCCCAATGCATTGGACATTTGTGTGTTGATTCAACTAACACATCAATTGCCTCACGTGTAAGCAATAATTTTTTCAACGTTACACCGAATAAATACAGCGAAAACCCATCAAGATTTCCAGCTAAATGTTCTTTACGTAAATCCGAGCATAATAATTTTAATTCATCATTTTTTAATGGATCTGGTGGCACATCAGTCATATCATCCATTTTCTTTTTTTCACTCGACAAATAACGTGAATATAAATACAAAAATTTCGATTTTTTATTTGTACAATCTTTGATAAAAAATGCTGCACGATCGTACTCTTTTAAATCAAATAATGCTTTTGCTAATGAATATTCTTCATATTCAGAATATGATTCGTTAATATTTGTCTCGTGTGTTACATCGTGCATATTTAATTTAACATTTTTTAATGAATAATTCAATTCCGTTAACCTAAAATCAAACATAAGAAAATAAATAATTAATTTGTTCTCGAATATATTATCGAAATAATAAACACAACTAATTCATATATATATATATATATATATATATATATATATATATATATATTGTTATTGTTTCAATTGTTTATATTGGAAGATAAACAAACCATTTTGTTGTGTGGGCCAATCCACGCTGAGAACATTCGCTAATTGCTCGTATGATGTCAGACTTAACCTCTTTAATATTGAATTTCGTTACAGATTCCTCCATTTTAGGTTAGTTATTGTCATTAATGTATTTAATTAATGACGAATAATTGTTTATATATCGTTTTAACGTCGTTTTATTATAATATTCGGTGTATACTTCACACAAATCATAGAAATTGGCGTCTATTTTTCCAACAGTTATTGTTTTGCCGGAATTTCATGTATATATATATAAATATATGTAAACAGACAAAATTTTCTTTGCGGTGTCTTTTCATGTAATAACTGGGCTCCTTTTCATGAATATCGATAGCCAATCCCTTTTCAGTGTTCCATTTACATTGTATACAAACCTCCATGTTTTATTCGACCAATGAAAAACCGGTGTTTGATTCTATATAGGCGGGAAAATTTAAACACTTCAATTTTATTCGTAATAATAATACACATTTTTAGGTTAGAAAGTTCAATTAATTCAACTAATGTTCTTCCTATTGTCCAATAAAATAATCTATTGAACAAATTTATGTTAATAATAAATAATAATCAACTAATTAATATCAAGTAACCGTTAAAAATGGCGGTTGAATTATATGGATGGGTAATAATACAAGAAATAATTATTAAATACTCTCAAAAACAATAATAAATATTTATCAAACTAAATTTAATATAATATTTTCTTATTTTTACAGGGTGCAAATTCTCACGGTCAATTGGGGTTAGGTTATCAATCCGAGCAATCAATTATTCCTGAAAAAATTGATTTATCAAAAGCAAATATAAATCCAATAGATATAAAATGTATTGTCGGTGGCGCAGGTCATACATTAATTCTCGATAATTCAGGACATTTATTTGGCTGTGGTTGGAACAATAAAGGTCAAGTTGGAATACCAGCCATTGATTCATCAAATATAATTCCATTTATCGAGCCAATAAATAGTTTAAATACTGAAAGAATAATTAATATTGTTTGTGGATGGGACAGTTCAATTGCACTTACTGAAAATGGTGAAATTTATTCATGGGGTTCAAATTATTATGGACAATTAGGAATTAAAAGAGTATTTGAAAATAATTCTAGTAATATTATTAATAAATGTATAAATCAACCCACAAAGATATCAATTGCTAAAAAAATTAAACAAATTTCTATGGGTTTACGACATTCTGCTGTTGTCACTGATGATGGACAGGTTCTAGTTACTGGTTCAGGAAATAAATTCCAGCTTGGTGTTGTTGATAATTACGATCAACCAATATTGTCTGTTGATACATTTACACCTGGTAAAATAAAAGAAAATAATTTAACAAAGGTATCGGCGATGATTTGTTATATTTTTTTTAGCAAACCTCTAACAAATTATAAATCATTCCGATGCCTGTTCAATGTTCGTTCACTGTCAAATATCAACGAATTAATAATTCTTTTATTATTAATTTCAGTTCCTAAACTTGAAAACATTGTTGATATTTCATGTGGACAATATTTCACAATGGCTTTAGACATCCATGGAGATATATTTACATGGGGAAACAATAAATATAATCAATTGGGTGTTGATAATAAAAAACTGTCTTCAAGTATCATTCCAATAAAATTCGAAAAATTATATGGAATTAATACAATTGCTGCGGGTTGGACTCATGCTAATCTACTATTGAGTAATGGAATTTATTTTGCATGGGGTAGAAATGATTATGGACAATTGGGAAATTGTCCCGATAATTTACATCAATGGCGTCCAAATTCTATTGAATTTAATCCAAATATTCAGCAATTATGTGTTGGATCTGAACACAATATTGCACTGGATGGTAAAAAAAAAATTACATAACAGTAATAATTAATTTAAATTATTAATTGAGGTATAATAAAGCAAATTTGCTGAACAAAATTGCTTCACTCTCACCACACTCTTCATCAATAATTCGTATAATAATATTCCAATTTTATTTTCCTACATTTTTTGTCTCTTCATTTGTAGAAGAAGGAAAAATTTATTCATGGGGTTGGAATGAACATGGAAATTGTGGCAATGGAAATATTGATAATGTCTTTCAACCATGTCAAATATCTAAACGTGATGAAAATATTGGTTTATTAATTGGATGCGGTGCGGCACACTCTTTTGCAGTTATTAAAAAAAATATCGGTGAAAATTAATTGAACAAAAAAAGAAAAGAAAAAATAAATAAATAAGATTATAAATAATAGATATAAATATATATTTTTTATTTCACTATTTTTATAATAAATATTTCTGTTTTAAAATAGTTAAAAATTATGGAGAATTCATTTTAATTTATTGGATTTATTTAATATTTTAAATCAATCGATATTTATTGTTAGTGTGTTACTATATATTGATTCTTCTTTTTTTTTTTTCTCTCTCTCTTTTTTACATGTATTGTACCTACCTGAATTAGTACACCTGCTACAATTTGGAATAAACGCACACCTGGTCTTGTCGTACAGCAACTGTTATTCAATAGTATAGCTGTCGACATTCAATATAAAAAAGAGGAAAAACAAAAAATATATTAATATAAATGGTGAATACAAAATGTAACGAGACATAAGAAAAACGAAAGATAGATTGAATAAACTTGATGAATTTGTTTTTGTTAATTTAAAAATGTTACGATCACGATCGCACAATAGTATTTGGTGAGAAATAATTTTGTGATAATAATTTTATCTAGTTATTTATTTCTTTTCAATTAAATATTTTTTATTCATTTACATATTTATTTTATCAGTGAACAAGAAGCGAAATTAGTTCAAGAGCGAATTGCAGGGGTGGAAAAATATTTTGCTGAATTGTGTACAATATTTGCGGCATTTACACGAAAAACTGCGAGGTAAATTTCAAATTTTATTTACTTATTAATTTTTTTTTTTTTTTTTTTTTCTATCAATTCTTTTCAATTAGTTCTTAATTCTTTTTATTATTTTAGACTTCGTGATAAAAATGATGAGGTTGCCAAGGTGATACAAACATACGCAGAGTCTGAAACAATAAATCGATCATTGAGTCGTGGTCTTTTAAATTTTGCTACAACATTATCAGTTATTGGTGATTACAAGTAAGTTTTACCATAAACAATTATTTTTAAATCACCACTTTATTTATTCACCGATATTAAATGTTCTATTGTGGATTATTTATTTTTAATTATTTTATATACTCATGTGTTGTTTGTTAGTAGTTAACATTCAAAAAGAATATAAAATAATTGTTTTTTAATATTTTCAGAGACGCCGAAACTCAAAGACTTGATTCAAAAGTCATTGCTCCATTATCGCAATATTCATTGATATGCAAACACGCACGTGAAGATGTTAAAAATATATTTAATGCACGAGATAAACAACTAGCGAAAAAACGACATCTTGATAAAATACGCGAGAGAAATCCGCGCAATCGACAAATGATTGTACGCTGCTATTTATTCGCAAATTAAATTCTATTTGTTTCAAATATTTATTTTATAATAACAATAATAATAATAATAATGATAATATCTATGTAAATTTAAAATTCATACATTATATGTAGGCTTTAATTGTTATTTATTTTTGTTTATTAGTCGCAAGCTGAATCTGATTTGATGAAGGCAACAGTTGAAGTTACCCGAGTTTTAAAAGGACTCGAAGAACAAATAGATTCATTTGAAAAACGTAAATTGCACGATTTAAAAACAATATTAAATGATTTTACAAAAATTGAATTGGCATTTCACACTAAAGCTGTGGAATTATTGACCAAAGCGTATCAGGATATTGCAGAAATTGATGAAACAAAAGATTTAGAGGTATTGAATAATTCTATTAACTATATTAATCCCCCTCTTTTTTTTTTTTTTTTTCAATATGAAATAATAGTTCTTACAATTAATTGTTGAATTTATTTATTTGATTATTGTATCAATAAGACATTTAATGTGTCATATGCAGGACTATCAATTAGCACGAGGAGAATTTAATGCGGTAATAATTAAGGAATAAATTTAATTCATCATTATGAATAGGAATCATTCATTTTTTTTTTTTTTTTGCATAAAATGAAGACACAATTTTTATTTCGTATTGAAACAATTGTTAATTAACTTTTTTTTTTCCAGGAATTTCGTGAAGTATTAAATTTTCCCGAGACAATTTCACGTCTTGATACAGTCAGAAGAACGTCATTTCGTCAATCTTGTTCGCTATCAAATTTAGCAAATCGAATTTCATCATCGCCGTTGTTGAATATTAAAAAATTGACGAATAAAAAATCGAATTCATTGGTATGTTTATAATTAATTTTATTCTCTTATTTCTCTTCTATATTTAATAATAATAATATTCATGAATAAATTGTGAAGAATGATTTATTTAATTATTTAACTGTTTGTTGGGTAACACTTTTTGTTCTAAGGATTCAATGAAAACAAATGAATTGAAAAATTCATCGGATTCAGTGCAAGTTGAGGAGTATGACAATGAAGATGATGATGAAGAGGAAGATGGCGATGAAGATATTGATGACGAGGATGAAAATGATGATGATGTTAGCTCTGAAGATACTGAAGTGTCATCGTCCATTAAAGCGAGTCCAGTGAGAGCTAAATTTAAACCGATTTGAGTTCAGGAGATTGTTTAATACTTCATGGAAATTTTTTTTTCACTGCTAACGTGAAATCCCTGGGTTATTTGGGTCTAGCACGTTTTTTTTTTTTTTTTCTATTAATTATACGGTTCGAAAAAACTTGAAACAATTCATGGGAATTCTCCAGAATCTCTACTGCACGTTTTAATAGTTTTCAGAATTTTATGTTCACGAATTTTTGCAATTAAAATTGGAATTAAAACATTAATTTTCAACGGAAAAATTTGATTCGTGTCTTCAATGATTCAGGGATTTTTTAGAGTGTTAAAATATATTTTCTTTTTCACGTTTTGTTCAATTTTCAAGTCTATAATTTAAATTATATCACAAATCGTTCAACAACATTCACAAAAATTGCAGGAAAAAATGAAACAAACAAATAATTTTTCACATCAGTATTTTTATTCATCATTTATCATTCCATTATTTTCCTATAATAGATAAATAAATTTAGAAAGAAGAATAGTTCCAAGTGTGATCGTAAATTTATTTTGCAACCAATCCCACCAATAACGCATTATCGACAGGCTCAGACATGTTCAACAGCAACTCGTAGAATGGCACATAATTGAAGAGAAATCAGGACAAAAAAAAAACGTGAGATATTCAAAGACAATTGTTATTTAGGATATTTATTTTATTTAGTGATATAGACTTTATTCATTTTTTTTTTGCCTTTTTTGCTTTTCTCTCTTTCCAATGATTAGTGAATAATTGATATCGTAGTCATTGAGACCAATTTTGTTTAATTATTTAGAATTTGTGCATTGCCATGGACGTGATATTTTTGTTGTTGTTTCTATTTATTTTTTTATTTTATTTGTCAGCACCTTCAACACCGGCCTGTGTCATGAGATCAGCGATATTTTTCTCCAGATCATCTATCCGGTTTCCCATTTCGTCTAGTAATTTTTATTAAGGATTATACAAACTGTATTTATTATAATTCAATAATAATAATATCTATTACTCAATTTTTTCTCCTAATTAATAATAATTCATGATAATTTAAACTGAAACGTTACAAAATATTCATGGCTTCTACAATTGATAAAAAAACACATCGAAATTAAATTCCACCATGGTTATTATACAAAAAAAAAAAAAAAAAACCGTACAATCACCACCACAAAAATATCTACAGAATAAATGTCTCCAATACCCCTGAAAAAAAAAATTCCAAACACTCCTATATCAATCTCCAAAATCATCCCAATGAATTTAATTATCCCCAATAAATTTCCTAGGTTATGTTACCCACAATAATCAAACAACAATCAACAATAACCACAACAAAAAACACCAATTGAAAGAAAAAGGATATTTCTCCCAATTATTTGATCAGACATTGATTGAAATTTGTCCTGCATACCCTCAAGCAGAGTTTGAACCTGTAAATAACAAAAACAAAAAAAAAAAATAAAATACAACAGAACAATAAATTCCACTGATAAATAATTCAATCAAAGAAAACAATAACCACACAAAAAGTAACACCAATAACTTACAAACTGCGTCAATTCTTGCATATTCTTAGGCTCAGCATTGTTCACCATCGTATAATTCTCCCCCTCATCAGCTTTATGCTCTTGTTTAATATCAGCCATTATTATTTGTATTATAATAATATATATTCAATACAAATATATATGATATGTGATGGCGTTTTTTGTTTTGTTTTTGTTTATTTGTTAATAGTTCAAAAGACACGCAATGGTTGGACAAAAATTACAGATCACGTCTTTGTGTCTCTTCTATGATAGCTCGTATGCGACTTTACAATATTTAATCAGTGAACTTTCCCAGGGTTTAGCGCATGCGAAATAAATATGTTCGTTGAAGTCAACGATAATATATATATATACATATATGTGGATATAGTCTTCAGGATGTTTCGATTTTGATTGTGACGACCTCGGCCAGGTACCGAGATACAGAGCGATTGATTTAACAAATCCTTCTCAGGGATGAAGAAAAAAAAATATTTATGACTTCATTCGCCCTGTGAACAGCATTATATATATATATATATATATGAATCATATTTATATGATTATTATTGTTAAATTCAATATTCGATGATACATAACCTCACTATTTTATTTAAAAATACTTTTTTTTTATGTATAGAATATAAAAATTTGTACAGTATAATGAGAAATTTGTTGAATTATTTTATTTAACAATTTTCACATGGCATCATAACCTCAAAATATCATTAAAAAATGGCGTAAAAGTGAAATTTTGGGAGAAAATAACGATATTAATTGAAAAAAATATGTTTTTAACAATAAAACAATAATATAAATTATGGTTTAATTAATAGGGACGATACTGAACGAGAATATTTTTTTAATCAATGATTTATATTGTTTTATAAAAATAATTAATCTTCATTCAATCGCATTTTATTACATTTAAATAACCCCGCGCAATTTTCCTAACCTCACATTTTATCGTCAATTATCACCTGATGTTAAATTAACCAATGAAAACAGCACAAAATAGCTGCGCACGCAACATTTAACTGAATTGCGTCATCAACAATCAACCTAACTCATACTGACACTGTTTATTATGATGATAATGATGATAATGACAATGACAGGAGCATAAAATACGTAATAACAAAACGCTTGTGTTTTCCTTCCAGAAACTAAACGTCCACAAACACACAAACATATTTTATATATCAATACACATTCAGATTGCGTTGTAAATACAATCAACAATTCCTATTACAACAAACAAAAAAAAAAATAAAACATATATTTTTACATTCTCTTTATCATACATCAAAAATAATAACTGATGAATCGTGTGTGGTACTGCGTTAGGAAATGCAGCAAGATCAAATGAGATAGTATTGTGTCAATAACAAAGAAAAGGAAGAAAAACGAAATAATCAACATTTTTTTTTAAATAACAAAATTATAATTTTTCTTTTATTTGTATTCAGCAAGTGAAGAGGAGAAAAAAAAAATAGGGAGAACAAAATATGTACATGGATATATAAATAAAGCAGCTGATATATTTATATCACAGTACTGATAGAGCTGTGGAAGAGAAAACGTTTATTATATATATACATATATATATATATATATATTTTTTTTTGTTTAGTTTATTTATTTGATAATGAGACTGTTTGCGATTAATGTTCTTTTATTTTTGTGTATAATTTTCGACAGTGCTAAATCATGGCGATTTAAAGGCAAAGAACGTTCACCAGTTATATTAAGTAAGTATTAATTAGTTAGTTAATTAATTAATTAATTAATACCTCCTGTAAAATCTCCTAGGGGTGTTTTAACACACAATTTTACGACCAAATTCTTCCCATGAATATTATTTGTTTGTTAATTATAATTTATGAACTATTTATTGATTTATATATTTGTTGATACGATTTGTCATGAGAATTGATATGTTATGAATTTGTTGTTTTGTTCTGTTTTTCTTTGCAATTAATTGTTCATTTTTATCAACAGTACCAGGCGATGGTGGAAGCCAAGTTGAAGCAAAACTTAATAAAACAGATGTACCACATTATTTATGTGAAAAAACGTCGGATTATTTCAATATTTGGCTGAATCTTGAGCTATTAGTTCCAATAATTATTGATTGCTTCGTAAGTATTGTTTAAATTTGATATAATTGTTTGAATTCAATTGTGTATTGAGTTCTTTTGTTGTTGAAGTGTAAAGAAAAAAATTGTTCGATGTGTAATTGAACGATTAGAAGTTATTGTATCGATATATGACATTTTTATTAATTTTTATTCGATTAGTCACCGTTTTTACGTCGGAATTCATTAATTGAAGTTGAAAATTGGCCTGATAGACTCAGAGATATAAGTGATAAGAGTTGGTGGTGATTTTGGTGTTTAGGATAAGAAAAAGTTTAGTTCTATTAGTTTTAATGATGCATTAAAAAATTCTGGTGTATCCTGTATACATCCTAATCATTTTATTTTCTACCCTTTTCTAGATTGATAATATGAAATTAACTTATCACAATGACACACGTTCAACAACAAATACAGCTGGTGTTGATATAAGAATACCAGGATGGGGTGATCCATTATCAGTTGAATATTTAGATCCAAGTAAAGCATCACCCGGCTCATATTTTAAAGACATTGGAAATATGTTGGTTCATGATATGGGATATGTGAGGAATTTATCGTTACGTGGTGCACCTTATGATTTCAGAAGAGCTCCAAGTAATTTAATTAATTAATTAAATTAATTAACTGTGAAACGTCACGATTATGACCTGAACAATTTGATCTCTTACTAAAAATGGTTGTGAAAAATTGAATTTTAATTAAAAAAAAAAACCGCTACTTTGTACGATAGCAACAACGATTACGGAAATTCTCGTGCAACAATCATATCAATTAGATTATTTGTTTTTGAGTTACGATTTACGCAGTTGTGTTAAAAAAATGAATTTTTCCGATAAACACCATCAAAGTTCAACTATAGTTCAATCACAATTCAACTCCAAAAACTACCCGTAATCTTCAACAATCCTATACAATATTCCATCCACACATCTTGAGAAATAGATACTCCACACATAAAATAAAATCCACCGTGATGTTTCGTGAAGAAAAAGAAATTAATATTGCCATAGAATAAAAAGCAGCGAAAAATAATTTATCTTCACATTTCAGATGAGCATGACGAATTTTTTCTCAATTTAAAATCACTCGTAGAGGAGACATATATCATAAATAATAAACAACCAGTGACATTAATTGCACACAGTATGGGCGGACCAATGTCACTGGTATTTCTCCAACGACAAACACAAAAATGGAAGAATCAATACATCAATTCATTAATAACATTGGGTGCTGTTTGGGGTGGTTCAGTTAAAGCACTCAAAGTATTTGCCATTGGTGACAATTTAGGTGCTTACGTATTACGTGAAAGTATATTAAAGGATCAACAAATCACTAGTCCAAGTTTAGGATGGCTTGTGCCATCAAAATTATTCTGGAAAGATAGTGAAATTTTAGTTCAAACACAAATTAAAAATTATACACTGCTTGATTTACAACAATTCTTCAAGTAATTATTTAATTATCTATTTTATTTATCGATATGTCCTCGACATTACACGACAATTGAATTAAATTCAGGTCTATTTACCTATTTATTTATTCATTTTCTTTTATCTTTCAGTGATATAAATGTTCCAAATGGTTGGGAATTTCGTAAAGATACAGAAAAATATCAGGCAGATTTTACAGCTCCTGGTGTTGAAGTTCATTGTCTGCATGGATTTAAAGTCGACACTGTTGAGAGGTTAAAAAAAAATACACCGACAAACTAATTAAACAATTAATTAAATAAGGAGAATAAATTTACCAATTGATTCTTTCATATTTCATTCAATAACAGTTATTCAATGCAATAATTATTTTTTACAGATTGTATTACAAACCTGGAGTATCAATTGATGGATATCCGCAATTAATACTCGGTGACGGTGATGGTACTGTTAATATACGTAGTTTAGAGGGCTGTTTACACTGGCAAAATAAACAGAAACAAAAAATTTATCATCAACCATTTACAGGCATTGATCATATGGAAATATTGCGTAATGCAAATATTTTAGATTATATAAAAACGATATTAACAGTTTGAGAATTGTTATAGAATAATTGTAAATTTTACCATTAACCATCAGTTTAATTTTCCCATTCGTATAATATTCAGAAATAATTTATTCCTTTTTGATGAATTATTATGAGATCACGACATGAATTTCCTATTTTATTATTGTCTTGCGTTAATTTAAAAATATAAAATACATATTTATATTAATGGTAAACGGGCACCAGTGTATTTAGGAAAAAGAAAATGGTAGAAAATGAATTTTTTATATCCGAGAAACAAAAATGAAACAAAGGAACAAATTCAATATAAAAGAAAAGAAAAAAAAGTAGTTAATTAATTCATCTAATTTCTTTTAACTGCGCAATTTTTTTTATCTTCCTAGAACAATTTTTTTCACCCGGATGGATATTAATAGATGAGTAGTAAATTTTACGGGTTTTAGAAATATGTAGATTGATATATACACATATAAGATAATTAAACAAATAAATTGCCAATAGTAGTGTGATAATGACAATTAAATTAGCGAAAGGAAATGTAGTTAAAATAAATAAGTAACATTAATTTATGTTCAGATCTGACGCAAAGTGAACAAAAAAAAACATAACAAATATCTATATATACAAATATATTTTTTCCTTTGTCGTTATTTATATTGTTCAACCCTCAATAGACAGTTTGAATATTCCCTTTCCATAATTTACGCTTATCAATGAAAAATGGAACAAAAATATAGAAATAATTGAGGCTGAGTTCAATTTATCTCAATTTTTTTTTTTGCTCGTAATATATTTTTTTATATCAAACTTATCGCAGTTGATTGATGTACTTGTTATTTCTTTTTCTCTTCCAATATGCTACACGATATATATATATATATATATATAGAACAATTATAAAATGCAGGAGATAATTTAAATAAATATAAAATAAGAATGATGAACAAAAAAAAAAAGAGAAGAGGAAAGTGAATGTGAAATTATTTTCTTCTCTATTTTTTTTTTTTTTTTTTTTTTTCACTTGTGCGTGTATATTATTATAGAACAATTCATAATGTAAATAAATTATTTAATTGATTAATATATTTACATGTTTAATGCTCTCTCTCTCTCTCTCTCACTCATTCCCTGTAACTGTGAAATAATAATAGTTATTATGATATTATTATAGTAATATAAATAATGTGTTGAAAATAAATTATTCTAAAAACAATAAATTCACAGGATTAATTTAATTATAATGTACAACAACAATAATAATTTATATAGATATTAAATCCTGGGAATTTTATTTATTTTTTTCTTATTTTTTATTGTTTTGTTCTGTTTGTTTAAATTATATATATATTATCCCAACAATTTATTTTACATTGACAATTTAATATCTTTCATTGTACCAACATTCTTTTTGATTCTATCAAATTATATCATTCACTTTTTTTATATTTCACTTGGAAAAAAATTTTTTTTTTCTTCTCAACATTCATTTACATTTGATATATATATATACATATATATATATTATTTTTATAGTTATGTTGTTGTTGTTATAAATATTAATTTATGCTGCGTAGATAGGAGCTTTTCAAATTGTGTTTATTTGTTTTTGTGATTGAAAAATCAGTCTGCATTTTTGTAGAAAGGCAGCGCAGGAATGGTCAAGTTTTTTAATTATTTTCATTCAAAACAAAAAGAAAAATATATTTTTTTTAAATTTTTGTTTCCTTTTTTTTTAGTTTTTCTTCGTTCTTTAATACAAATGCCATTGTTTTTTGCTTTTTCACCCGCACTATTTGTAAAATTACTCTTTGGCTGATTGGAAAAAAAATTTCTTATGGAATTGCGACCCCAACTGAAAAAAATAAAGTAAACAAAAAAAAAACAGGTATCGAAATTTTGGAAGTTCATTTAAATTAATGTTGATGAGGTCCGGAATGAATTTAATGGAAGAGTCATGTATGGACGTTTTTGTTAATGTACAGTCAATTATTAAGAACAATTGAATTACTTATAATAATTTTCCGTAGAGTATAAATGATCGTTCGTCCAATAATATTCATAATTCTTGGAGTTGTCTTGAAAAAAAAGTCCAAAAAATGGTTTTTCAACATCTTTTTGTTTATAACTTTCTCACTTAACAATAAATTCAATCAATTGTTTAATTATATTATTGATCAGAATCTGGCGTTTTAAAAAACCTCCATGTATGACTGTCACAAAAATTTACTCGGCCTCTAATAAATAAATTCAAGTGGATTACTGATGCGAATTTTTGTCTTGACGATTAAATTAAAAAAGATAACGATAAAAAAATTATACACTAATGTCAGTTGAGACCAGTACCAGTTTTTAGAAAGGCATAAATTCCAATTGCCAATATCGTTACAACTGTTATTGTCCTGTAACTTTTAAAACGATATGGCAAACGTCGTGGCTGTGGCACTGCTATTTTTAATTGACGTTGACGTTCAAGTTCACGTCTACTCATTTCGGCTTTTGATTTCCATTCTTGTTCTTTGCGACGTCGTTTGTGATCATAATCACGCACATCTGCGCTTATTGATTCTGGTGGATAGTCACGGTATAAATTTTTAGCGCTCATTAATAAATCTTCAAACGGTAAATCGTCCGGTAACTAGAGAAAAAAAAAATGAACAAACGATAATAAAACTCCACAATAAATATTTTACTTTATCAAATAAATCAATTTGACTTACGGTACACAAAACTTTATGTGTATGTCCCATATCCGGTGTGGTATTAAATATTTCTGTGGCACGATGTGCCACAATCACAGTACTTAAATATAGAGGCATTAGTGGCGGTGTACCGAGAAAAAAATCAAATAAACGGTGCAACAATTGACGATTTTCCGCGTATTTGTGTGCATACCAAGTAGTATATTCTGCTAATGCAAAATGTGGAAATAATTCAACGCTAGAGTAGAAAAAATATGAAAGGTTGAATTAAAATTATTTAATTGATTTAGCAATGTTTGTTGTTTGTTAATAAGAAAAGAAAAAAACAAATTAAATTTTACTTCTCTAAATGCTCCAATAATGTCGGATGAACTCTCTCCAATAATGCAAATATATAAAATAATTCTTGATTCACTTTTTCCATTGTACGTTCCATAAATCGTTCCAAAAATTCGACAGATATTTTTTCTAATATATGTAAACCATTCTTTAAACCCATTACTAATAAAATTGTTGCTGCGATATCATTGTAGCCTTGATAATAACTGTGAGAAAATAAATACAACGTTAATGAAGCGTTGAAGTTGAATAAAATACAGTTTATATTAAACCTCGGGTTATTCCCCACAATTAATATTATTGGTACTCATTTTTAATCCACTTCTCATCGTCTAAAAAATCATAATTCTCCAAGGTATTGTATTCAAAGTAAAGTTAAATAATATATAATTACTTCATATATGGATGACGATGCAAAACCCAGCAAATTATTTTTGTTAATTCACTGTGAAATAATTCAATATCATTTTCAGTAGCATCAGACGATAAATGGCCACCACTACGTGCAACATCCTTTAATATTTGTTGATAAACATCGTCCGGTACACGTTTATGAATATCATCTAAATCATCATCCACAATTTTTTGCGATTCATTTTTAGCTATTCTCAACAATTTCGGCCACAATATCCTTCGTAAATCATCTAGCGGAAATATTTAGTGATAATGTAATGAATGTTTGTATAATTATAATTAAAAATAAGTTCCACTTTCTTTAATTTACCAGTAACAAAACCCAAATTGCTGCATCCAAGTAATTTAAAATCTCCATATTTCAATTCTCTCTTGACAATACTTCCTCTTATAATATTAATCTTCAATTTCTCCAAATGATTTAAATTTTCTACATCGTCACAATTATCGTCATGATTATCATCGTTATCAATATTATCATTATCATCATTATTATCATCATCAATATCATTGTCATACTTAATATTACCGTTACCATTTAATTTACCTGATGAATTTATTTCAATGATTGGTGGTATTCTTGGTATATCATCATCAATCCATGCTGGAGTTGAATCCGGCAATGAAACAAGTCGAATTTGACTTGAATCAATTGATTCCTCACTTTCCATTATACAATTTTATTATTTATGAGACTTTTATTTTTTTTTTTTTCCAAATGTATACGTATATGTATATATGATTTATTCATGTATTAAATATGTAATTCCAATGACAATGTACAGATGGAATGTCGATTAATTTATATCCACCCAGATCCATCATTATTTAATTCAACGGATCATGATTGAATTTTTTTTATCTTCTCGTCTCTGTTTTGAGGTTATGATTGTTTAATTTGATAATAAATGATCTTGTTTATCTCAAATTTCTGTGTTAAATGATAATAATTGATAACACTTGTAACTGATTTTGATACAATCGAGAGAGTGTGACAATAATTCCATGACTTGTCGCTGAAAATGTGTTGAAATATATAACGGTTATTAATTTTGAATATTTTTCTATTTTTTTCTATTTTTCATGATACTTATACATACTTTTGTGTGTGGTGGTTTTTTTTTTTGTTTATTTTTGGCTCTGTTCACTTTGTATCAAACGTCTACAGCCACCATATTGTTCAATTGTCTATTGTTTATTATTCCTAACCTCAAATTATTTAGGTCGTGTTGTGATACGTAGTTGTTGCAATAATTTTCAATTGAAATATCAACTGGATGTTTCAATACAATGAATTTGACGTTCAATTATATATCTATTATGACACATCACAATCAAATAAGCAAAAACAATGTTGTTTTCTTTTTCGTCCTTTTTCATTCATTTAAGTAGATTGTGTATTGATAAGTGCTGCCATCTGGCAGTAAAATCGAAATGGTAATCGCATTTTCAATTTGATATCGCATATCGAGAATAATAATTCGTTATCGAGAGTCGAAAAGGTGAAATTGTGGATTTAATTGGGTAATTGTTAACCAATTAGATGAGAGAATTCAAAAAATTAATTATTCGAAGTATGTATGTAAAAATACTTTTATATCTAGAAAAAATATACCCATGCATATATGTAATTAGTTAAGAATCATGATTTACAATTAATTTTTCTGCTCGACATAAATAAATAACACATTGGGCCAATAGAACATCGCATTCAGGCATACCAATCATTTGACATCCGTGCATTGTATGTACAGCAGTATCTACATTAATAAATACATAAATAAATGAATAGAAAAATTGTTAGTTAATGATAGCGATATATGACAATATAAATTACCCATAGCATCAGAATCTAAAATACCAACATCTTCACTTGCAATGCGTATTAAACGTTTGCCAATGTAAACTGGATCTTCACCAGTTGCCATTAATCTTGCTAGCCAATATAAAGCAGCATTAGCTTGACTCGCACGAATTGATTTGTGCATTGCCGACACTAATTCATGATTTTGATCAGTTTTTTTATCCGAAATAATGTTGCATGCTTTCTCAAAATTAATTTTCATATCATTTATAATTATTTTTCGTTCTATAGAATCATCAATGTGATTCAATTTCGATGATTGAATTGCCAATTCCAGAGTGTTTAATCCTATTTTTGCATCGCCATCACATATTTTTGCCAACCATTCGATGCAATCGGGTTCGATTGAATATTTTGGGGCTCCATTGGGAGTTGAATTATCATTAAATTCAATTTTTTGATCTAATAAAAGAATTGCTCTTGAGAGAATATGCTTTATATCGGATTCAGTTAATTTATCTAGTTGATAAACTCGACAACGACTCAACAATGCAGAATTGAGACTGTATGATGGATTCTCTCGTGTTGAACCGATTAATGTGAATGTTCCGGATTCAATATGAGGCAGGAAAATATCTTGCTGTAATTTATTGAATCGGTGAATTTCTGATACGAATACAATTGTTTTACGATTGTTATTCAGCTTGTCTTTCACTGCGGTTTTCACGAGATCTTTTATTATTTGTATTCCTGATGTTATTGCTGATAATTTTATAAAATTCACTTCTTCATCGTGTCCATCTTTGTTTATGGACGCAATTATATTTGCCAATGAAGTCTGTTGAAAAATATTTCCAGATTAGTGACTAAAAATTATGAAATTAATTATCTGACAATTTAATTTTTATCCTAGATTATTTCATTTGTAACAAAAGAGTATAGATAAAAAATTTTGTTTTGGTATAATATACCTTTCCACATCCAGGGGGTCCCCAGAAAATTGTACTAAAAAAACGTTTTTTTTCCAATAATTGTTTCAGAACAGTTTCCGGACCAATCACATGATTCTGTCCAAAAAAATCGTTTAGACTGGCTGGTCTCATTTGTTCCACCAATGAAATGGGACCTACATTTGCATTACTCGTAGTTGCCATCTTGATAGACAATTGTTTGTTATCCTGTGGTTCTATATTAATTTTTAATTTTTTTACCGTTGATTTCTCATCGTGTGAATTATCAAACGGAAATAATCGCTTATTTTTCACCATTTGTTATTGTTGTCGATTGTTTATAAAGCGATGAGTAGTGTTTATTGATTATTCAATATTTTGGTTATAATTCTACATTGTTTCTATTATTTTATTTGTTATTCTCCAACGTCGATTTATTTATTGGCAATGTAGAGAACAATCGAACGTAACTTGTCATTAATTTTTAATTCGCCAAATTGCCAACTGTACAATTATTCTTGACGAATAGAAACTCGTTTGATGGCGCTAGTGGTGAAAAATGGATTCGTAAACACGTCAAAGTGATCACAGGCGTCTAGAAAATATTTCAATAATATTAAATTTCATAGAAACACTAAATAACAATTATTATCAACAATATTTATAATAATCAAGAAATCTGTGAATTAATTGGACAAGAATTGCTGACGAATATGCAGAATTGGATGTGAATACTGATGATAATTTTGTGGAACTGAAAGGTGAACAATTTTTTCGCCGAACAAACATAACCTCAATCTGACACATCACTTCTACCAACAGTGAAACATCGATCGAACCCGTAAAAAAAAAATTCAAAACAAAATGGAATCGAGAACTGACAACGAGCGCTACCGACGTGAAATGGAGGAATTCGTTTCAAATCATGGCGGCAGTACATCACGCGAAGTTGTATTGGTAATATTACCAAGTATCTGCGCACTTTTATTAACAGCATCAATTGCCGCATTAATTCGCCACAAAATTAACCAAAATATATTGATAATCATTGAATTTATAACGATTGTAATACCATGTGTACTTTGTTGCACTGTATTATCAAATCATACTTTAACAATTAGTGCAACAATGTTAACAATAGCATTAATCAACATATTCATAATTGGCAAAATATCCAATTGTAAATCCAAAACAAATTATTCGGAATCAATAACAAAACGTCGCCCATTTTTAACGAATTTCCGTGCATTAACAAACATTATATCAACAATATGTATATTAGCTGTTGATTTTAAAATATTTCCACGTAAATTTGCGAAAACCGAAGTATACGGTTACAGTTTAATGGACACGGGCGTTGGTTTATTTATAATATCAAATGCATTAGTTGCACCTGAAACTCAAACGATTGATATCCATCAACAACGTATACAAAAAGCAAATAAATCCTTCATTAACTTATTAATAACTAATCTAAAAAATGGTCTAAAAAATACTGCGATACTATTAATCTTAGGATTAACGCGTTTTTTAATGGTCGAATTATCAAATTATCAACGTCACGTTACTGAATACGGTGTGCATTGGAATTTTTTTATAACATTGGCATTTGTTAAATTATTCACGTGCACAATAGCAAGTGCAATTAATTCAAAATATTCATTATTATCCGGTTTATGGATATTATCAATGCATGAATATGCATTGAGCACTAATGGATTGAAAGAATGGGTATTGGGTAATTCACCACGTGATGATTTTGTATCAGCCAATCGCGAGGGAATTGTATCAGTGCCAGGTTATGTTGGATTATATTTTATAGGTATTGCATTAGGCCGTGTAATTAATTCTACATACAATACAATTGACAATAGCACAAATAAAAATATAAACAATCGAATTGGCATTGAAGGAAAAATATTTGGACGTAAAATATCATTTGAGTATAATAAATCAATGGTGTTGTGCATCAAATTGTCGTTGATGGCGCCACATGCGTGTGGGATTACCCTAATTTGCGATTATTATTTTGGTATTTCCCGGAGATTAACTAATTCGGGTTATTGCGCATGGATATTGACATTGACAACGGCATTTTTGACCATTGGAATACTTTTTGAGATCATTATTGATATTTTGATTCATATGATTGAGGGTGAGAGGGTGGATGATGGGAAAAGAAGCAAAAAAAAAGATGTTAAGGGGCTTGATGGGGGTTTAGAGAGAAATGGACTTGATGCTAGTGTGGTTGTTAGAAAGACTCCGTTGATATGCGAGGCTATTAATTATAATGGATTGATTTTTTTTATTACTTGTAATATATTCACGGGGATTGTTAATAATTATGTGAGGACACTGTATGTTGAGTGGGATCGTGCGTTGGGAATTATTATTTTCTATATTGGAATTAATATATTTATCGCTGTGATGCTTCATCGAAATAAAGTACAAATTAAATTTTAATTTATTTTGTTTTGTTTTCATTTTTTTATTTTACTGGTTTTGTTTCTGCATTGGGGTTTTTCGATGGATGAGAATTTATGTCAATTAAATTGTCTATTATAATTCATCTTTGGATAATTTTAAATTTCTTCGTAAAAATTGACGGAAAATCTCATTTTTTTTAACATAATCTGTTGCGAGTTTGACAATTCGTAAAAATTCATCCACATCAAAACTGTAATTGGTAAATTTTGCGTGTGCACCACGATCCGTTTGTTCACCCTGTTTCATTTTGAAAAATAAATGCAATTAATTAGGAAAATTTGGAATAAAATTGTATACAAAATTTAAGATAGATAGAGAAAATGTTTTGAGTATTTTATTCAATGTATTATTGATCGATTTGATTATTTATTTACTTACGGGATCTTGTGGATATAGTTTCTCTACGTTTTCCCATGTGAAATATTTAACTCCACGTAATCTCGAAAGATCTTTGTAACAGCTTGGATCTTCGCAATTAAATAATTCAAATATTGATGCCCAATCTGGGAGAAACATTGCGTGTGTTAAACCGGCGCCATGAATTCCAATAAATACATCAGAATTACGTGTAATTTCCAATTGTTTTTTGAATGGCATTTCTCTCTTGTAAACAACCTGGAACAGTCATTAAATTAATTAAACATTATATATATAATATTTATTGCGTTGTCTTCCATTTTTTTTTACCATGGGAGATTTTTCACCAGTCTGTATATATAATTTCATTTCATTTTCAAACATTCCCAACAATTCACTAATAAATAATAAATAATATGTAAACGACAATAGAGAATATTAATTAAATAAACTCAATTATTTACCCTCTGTACTTCGTACTCTGGATTTTTTTTCAATGCCTCAATTAATTCATCCTCGTTTAATATTCTACGATATCTTGTCTCTCTACTGAGTAATGTTACACGTATTTTATTATCTATCCTCTTATGAAGTGGAATATTCAATCGATGTAATACATGCTCGCTAAATGCTTTGAAGAGTCCACTCTTCTCACAGCCATAAATCTGTCAACAATAAAATTAGAGATGAATTAATATCACCAATAACATTTTCGATTTCCGTGATAATATCAAATTCTTCTCTCTCACATTTAATAAATAATAGTATTACACAATCAACAATGAAACAATTATTACCAATGGTGTATTATAATAAAGACCAAAAATCATTCTCGGTAGCAGTGGCAACACCAAATTTTTGAAACACACAACTTTACCCGTAAACGTTTTTAAATCCCAAATTGGATTTTTTGTAAATGCTTCAAAAGTATCTTGAAAAGCCGATCGATAACTGTAATCAAAATAGACAAATGAAAAGAAGAAGCACAAAATGAGCAAAAAATAAATAAAATCCACATCAATAAATAAAAATAAATAGAAAAAAGAAAAACTTGAAATATTTTCTCTTATTTCATTTTATTAATTTTAATTTGTTCATTAATTTACCTGTAACTTTCCCAAATTAAAATGTGATTGTCAGTGTCAAATGTTGATGGATGTGATTGATTAACGTGCAATGACGCGTAGAGATTGAAAAAATCGCAAAAATGATGGTACATATTGACAGCTGAGATTTAATTAATTCCAAATTAATTTTGTGGGAGAAAAAAAAAATGCAAAGAAAAGATAAATATATTTATTGTCATATTTATCTATTGTATATTTATATTTGTGGCATTTCTTTTCGTACTTACCAGCATCAATTTTCATGATATACGTCGGTTTTTCTATTACAATATCACATTTATTATCGATTATTGGTCGATATGGTAAATCACGAAAATTTCGTATTTCTGGACCCCATGATTGGAGTGCATTAATGTGATCAGTGTTTTCTTCCAATCGTTTTTTATTCAATCTGAATTCAAAGGTAATTTATGAAATTAATTAATAAATTAATTGATTGATGAAAGAATTGAAATAAAGTTTCAATTACTTACTTGCAATATCCACCAATCTCTCCAATATTTAATACATCAGTTGCATATCTGATTGGATCGGTTCGTGATAATAAATTCGTAAAGTTTACCATTATATTTCTACCTCGACAAAATCTCAAATGTTTCGAACACTCCAATGATGAATCTTCCTAAATAAATATATAAATTAGTGAAGAAATAAATTGATAAAGAAAAAAAATGTTTCCATATCATACCACAATTTTTCTTATCTACAACAATGATAAATAAATAATCAATATTTATTATTTTTAACACACACAGAAAAATATGAAGAAAAAAAATTAAAAAATGGTAATAAAAATAATTTTTAACTTATTTATTAATTTTTCTGAAATATTTACCACATATACTGGCTCACACAGCAATCTCATTTCTCTACGTTGATCTCTCACATATCCAAAATCACCTTGAGCATAAAAAGTATCGATTTGTGCTTCTTTAGTCGCCACCCAACCCTTATGATCACCCGGACATTTTGTACGTAAAAATGAATCTTTCCGATCACAATTCTCCTCATAACCCCAGCATCCTTTTTCATCCAAATATTTCTACAACAAAATAACAATAACACAAAAATAAAAAATACAATTACAAAACAAATGAAATAAAAAAGGTACCAATAGATAATTCAATACTGAAATAAATAAATAAATAATAAGAACACTATTACATCCACAAGTTAAATTACTCAAAAAATCCAAATACATCCAAACAATTAATTTAAATAATCAATCAATTTTTTTATTACCTTATAGGAACATTGTAAATCCTCCCGGCATTTTTCTGCAACTTCTGGATATAAATGGAAATAATATTTCAAATGATTATCCGGTAAATTAATATTTGAAAAATCATCCGTCGCTGTTGTATCATCAACAACCACAACAACCACAATAATCAACAGAACAATAATTAATTGTTTAAATAATCCTGTGATATTAGCCATTGTGAGTCCATACGTGGCTGAAAATGAAAAAAAAAAAAACAAAAACCAATTCTTAACATATAAATAATATTCGAAATAAATTACAATTAATAACATTCACCAAATTTTTTTTCCCCAGCTTTATATTTTACACAAAGACGTTACTGTTAATGTATAATGTGAAACTATGAGTGAGTAACTAGAAATGGAGAATATGAAGACAATAAAGAATAAAAAAGGCGAAGAGCGGTATAGACGAAAATAATAATAATAATAATAATAAATGTGAGAGATAGCAAATGAAAAATTCTAACGGTTTTATATTCGATGCGCGTGGGTGTATATATGACCTCATCATCAATATAATACTCAATTGATTCATTGTATTTTTATGTTAATCAATACCGATAATTTTTTATTGTTATTATTTGTATAAACATATAAATATATGTATGTATTATATGAATGAATAAAATAATTGAGAATACATTGAACGTTATAGTTGAATTATTTTCTTTGAAATTGTAGATGAAAGAAATAAAAAATATTCAGATATAATTTACGTTGGGTGTACAAAAGGAAGAGAAATAAATAATATTGATATCTATAAATAATTTATTTATTCGTGTGGCCGTTTTTAATTATTTAAATCAACTATATTATTAACGTAATACGTTCTGAAACTATCTCTACATGGGGAACAATATAAATACATTAATTACCCACTAAAAGAGAATTGCAAAAAAAGGAAAAAAATTAACTGAAAATTCTCCTTTCAAATACTTACTCATAATTTTAATGAATAATTCAACGTGGCGAATGTATAAAGGATGATGATAAACTGTTCACGTGTCACGAGCATTGAAGATATCAAAATTTTATTTTTACTTTTTTCCAAATTGCCCTCTCTATTTTCTTAATGATTTTATAATTATTTTCGCCTTCTTCCTCGTCTGTTACAATATTTTCATGTTATCTCATATCAGCTATAACTCCTTTCTCATATATAAGTATATATATGTATATTTATATGTATATATATATATTATATATATATATATTCTGCTTTTACATTCACTTGCACTTTCAAATTTATATACACAGTGGTGGGCGAGCAGTTGTTTAATATTTACAACGATAAATTCCGCATTCCAGCTGCCGTCGATATCAGAAATATATGCACCTCAATATTCAATGTTGAATTCAATATTTAATCATCAATATCGCTCCTCATTTCCATTCAAAACATTACTACAATAAAAAAAATAATAAAAAATTGGAAAAAAAAAGAAAAAAAATTAGCTATCCTCTTTATTCACCGCGCATAAAATCTTTGCCAATAATTGTAATTAATTTCAATCTCAATTCTTGTCTCTACATTCCATCATCATTGTTCCCTCGCCACTCTTTCATTCATCAATCTCATCAACCGTTTTTCTCATTCACCACACGAGAAATCAAATTTTTTCATCAACCCTTGAAAAAAAATGAGGTTATGTTATCCACCATACACGTTTGACACCGTCGAGAATACTGTCTATGCAGCAGTACAACACGTGCACAGCGAACGGAAAAAAATATATATAAATTCATAAGTGAGTAAGTAAGTAGGACAAAAAATGAATGAAACACTGTGAATTTATCGTGTCTGTTGATAAAAATGTGATTAACATTAAATTTTCACGACAACAACACTTGATAAATTAGATATTCACATTATTAACATATCACTCTACTTTATCACCAGTAGCAAATAAAGATTACACCGACAACCTCTATTATCCACACGCGGTAAGTATACCAACTATTTTCATCTCATTATCATTAGTAAATAAGGTAGATTACTGCATTATTGACATACGTTGTGGTAGAAAAAAATGGGCTAGTGTGTAATAAATTTCTGTATTACTCGCATTCGACATGTGAATTTAGTTATGATAAATTGAATTTCATTTTTATTGTAAAAAATTCATTTATGTGGATTTTATTAATTGTGAGTGAACACGAGAAAAAATGTTTTTCTAACCTGTTGCACCCTGTTCTCACAATTAATATATATATATTTATATTTATAAGTAATAGATAGTTTAGAAATATATTGTAGCGTGAGGGATTTAACGTGTGCAACCGGTACAGAAATGTTTTGAAATAATTACGAAAAATTATTACGTCCGGTTGGTTTATATATATTTATATGGGTTATGTGTATGTATATATATATATATATATGCTTAGACATATATGAAGAGCGTGTAACAAGAGTGCAATTGTCGCGACAATGTGGCGCCTGTGTCACTGAGCCATTTCGACCTACGCGAAAATCACTGTGACAATGTTACGTTTCTTCGTCTCTTCGGTATCAACATCCCTCACTCTTTCGCTCGCTTTCATTCTTTTTTTTCTTTCTTTTGTTATATATTCACTGTGTATGTGTGTGTGTGTATTCTTTCAACCCTCTTATGTATGGATAAAAAAGAAATTCCAGTGTAAATACACGTACACCACTCTTTTGCTATCTCTCTTTTCTCTTTCACGTAGGGCGATAAAATACTTTGCTTTCGTTCAGGCGTTCACGACGTATATGGATCAAGTTTCCAACTGAATATATATATAAATATATTTATGTTGGTATTTACACGAGTTGGATAACGAATATAAATCTGGAGTAAGCCCTACTTCTTGACACGAATTATCATCACAATGCAACTCTGACGAGGTATTTATATATTTATGTTTTTTTTTTTTATTTATTTATATTTTCAGGAGCATTTTTAATGTGAAAATGTTGATTTTTTTTAACATGTTTTTTAGATGCGTGTACGTGTGTGTGTGTCTGTGGAAGAATAATAGAAGTTCAATTTTTATGAGAAATAAATGTTTATTAATGTTTAATAATGTTCAATAAGTGTTATATGAAATAAATAATGTTGAATTATAATATAACTAACTATAATTAATTTATTAAATGACAATAAGATTTATAAACTATTGATAAATATTTATTTAATACAATCACTATTCATCCAAACAAACAATTCATTAAATCTCAATCATTCACTTATCAAATATAAATAAACACTCAATTTTACTTACCATTCAAATAATCATTTTATTAAATATCAATAAAATTTTATTGGACAATCAAACTCTTCTTGAGCACCAAAAATAATCCTGAAGGAAAAAAAAATTGTCCATTAATTGTTATATCTATAATTCAAAATATCATTAAAAATGAAAAAAAAAAAAATTATAAAAAATAAAATAAAAATATCAAAACACTAAACAAAAATATAAAAATTCAAACATAAAATCCACAACACTTTCACGATTTCGACCCCGTGGGCTCACAGTCCTATATATAGTTATATATATATATATATATATATATATTTAAGATGAGACCAGTTGGATCGTAAATTTAACGTCATAGCGGTTGTCACCGGTGCTCGCCTCTTTACGAGCAACGAGCTCGTATTCTCCTGCCCGCGGTGTTTATATACATAACATACATATATACTTGTATGTATATACGAGCAATCGAAGATGAGATGCCTTGTGTTCGATCGAGCAAACTCAAACTCGCGCTCACTTAAGCTCCATAAAGACAGATAGGTTGAGGGTGAAGAGGGAGGATGGTTGAAGAAGAAAAATAAATATACATACAAAACAATTTTTATTTATTTATTTATTTTTTTTTTTTTGTCCTTTATCTTCTCTATAGGTGTCCTCATTGCAATCCATGTGACATCGTTCCATCATCATTTTAACGCTTGCATCACGACAAATGAGATTGTTCAACTGTTGTAACCATAATTCTTTTATCATATTTCAATATAATTTTTTTAGCAATTGGAATTGTTTTGTAATAATTACAAATTCGATATAATTATTTATTTATTTTTATGCATTTGTATTGTTGCTCGATTGACGAAAATAAGGGAGGAAATAAATAGAGGAATAAGACGGAATAGAGAAAGGAGAATTGGAATGAAAGAAACAACTAAATAATATTTAATGTCTATTTAATTTATTTTTTTTTCTTTTTCATTGTTTATTTTATTTGTTTTTTTTTTTAATGTATGTATAATCAGATCCGGAAAGAGATCAGGTGTGTGAGTTTGAGCCTGTAGCACACCCGCGTAATTGTTCAGACACTTGTAATAATCCCCTTGGCCGCTTTTGTATATAAAGGAACAGGCTCAAACACGCAGGTGCGATCAGATCATGAATTCGTCGTTTTATATACTTACAATCGTACACTTTGTATATGTATATATATATATATATATATATGTATTGGTTATATTCCATAAAGAGTTGAAGAAAGTGTACACATTATTTTTGTTATTATTATTATTCTTTTATTTACAATTTAATACAAATGAAACAGAAAGTTGTGAAAATAAATTTTTGGCTTTCACAACTTTGATTGAATTTATCTCCGAACCCAATTGTTCAATTTTCATCGGTAACCGGTTAAATTTCACGTACAAACGCTGATTGATCACATAAAAATACTTAGAATTACCAAAAAAAATTATATCATACTGAAAAAAATGGATCAAACATGAAAACAACATTTTTTTACGATTAGACTAAATCAGTTATAAACATTTTTGTCAATCAACTGCTTTAAATAAAAACCAAAAATTGTTTAGGATTATTACCTAGATGGGGGTGGTTGGCGCCATTGATACTCCCTTTTTTTTTGTCACCAATAAAAAAAATAAATAAATAAATATGAGGGAATAAAAAAATACACTATAAAGTACACACACCTGCATCGTACCTTGTCCAACCACCATCTAACTTATAACGTGGGTGTATATGTTTGCGATAACACACGCAGGTTATTTCTCCAGTCAAGTTATATTAGTATACATCCATATATATATATATGTGTATAGCTTGGAAGATTTCGCTTCCTCTCTTTCTATCTTTCCTACATAATGTCCTCTCAGCAACCTGCAATGATTATCCGCCAACGCTTTTGCCAACTGTCCTATGTATACATATTTTACATTCACATATTTATTTACATGATAATAATGATGGTGGGATGTGATGGTGGGGGTCAAAGGATATTTTTCAAGTGGTACAAAAAAATAAATCACCATAAAACTAAATAAGAAATTGTTTTTTTCTTATTTTTTTCATCAATTTTATTCTGTAACATATTTGCTAAAAAATAATAAAAATATTTTTTCTGTTCATGAATTAATTTTTTTCCCCTAATTCTTTTGTATTCTCAATAACAATGGTATCTAAGAAAAATATTTCCACATTTGAACACTGTAAAATAGTGGCATGAAAATGAAAATAAATAAAAGCATGAAAAAATAGAAAATGAATATTTCCTCTTCAACAAAGTATCCAATTTAAATACCAACTAATCTTTATAGTCACTCTTATTATCACCATTGGAACATAAAATCCTTAACACGTGTGTAAACTAAATTTTGAGGTTATATTTCATCGTGTGAAATTACAACAATTTCCTCTGCTATTTCTTGTTATTTTTTTTTTTTTTTTCTTTTATTATCATTTTACCAATTCACTTATTTCCTTAATCATGTTTTTTTTTTTTCCTTTTCTTTCTTGTATGCAGACATTTTATTCATGGCTCGTTGATCTTTATCCACAACTTTAATGACTCACTTGTATAAGATTTAAGTATATAAACACATAAACGACCAAACATATGTATAAATATAAATGTATGTGGCTGTGTGTTTGTGTATAATAAGAATATTTTAAAGCCATAAATGCATGTTTAAGCTTGTTTTAGAAAGAGAAACAGTGTGTATAGGTGTTTTCATAGGTGTATATTCACTTGAGGTTAACATATAAATATAAATTAAGTATACTTACAAATCTCTGTGTAATTGCATGAGTATCACATAGTATAATAGCACATGTAGTGAAACGCAATTAAATGACAACATAATAATCCGATTTTTTATTATTGTTGGAATAAAAAAAGGGTGAAAGAGAAAAAGAAAAAAAAAAAATATCTTTATCATTGTCATGTGACTATAGCATACTTTGTGATGTAGTTATGGATTACATTCTCATACTATAGCAAATCGTAACTTCTCCCGCATAAATAAGGTGAGGTTATGTAGTGTTTTTATTTGTGTCGATAAAGTAGTTCCCTTTTGCATACTATAGTATGTTTAATAGTCAATCATGGCGTAACAGATTACAATGAAATGTTTTAACATAATCAAGGATATATTTATGGGTGAATAAAAAATAAACTTATATATTTTTCATTTTTATTTATCAACAAGAATAGTAAAGATGTACATATAGACGATAAGTAGAATCATGTACAGGAAGGTGCTTTTACCAGCAGGAAATGCCACAATAACAACAACGACAACGAGGTAGATGACAACGATCACCAAAGAGTCAGTTCAAATGCACTGTTCAAGTCTCTCCAGGTAGTCCCATCCGTATGTATGTGTTTCAGACTCGTTGTATTTTGTCGACAGGGTCGTAGCCAGAAGTTGATCCACGGTTATGGCTATGGTACGCTCTTGTTCGGTCCGATTCACCACTGATAACGCACGCTCCACCAACCGCTCCTGCTTATATTCATATACTGGATATGTACACAGTCAGCAAAAGCTACATGCCAATGAAACAGATAGTGGAATGTCAATAGGTAGGGAGAAAGGAGAGAGGTGGAGAAAAAAAGAAACAAAATGTAAAGGATAATAATGAAGAATTGGGATAATAAGAGAATAGAATTTGTATTTATTAATCATTTAATTTATTTATCACATATAATTTATTACAGATAGAAAAAAATGATGGTAAATGGCCAGCACCTCACCACACGAAACTTCACCTAGCAATGCTGCACAATATAATATTATCTCTCGAAATATCTAAACATTTATATTCCCCATGTAAATGTCATTTATATTCAATTTTTATTTTCAAATTATTTTTCTCCATACATTAAACATGAAGTCGTTTTTAACTGGAAAAAAAATTTTTTTACATGATAAAACGATGAAACCATGAAAATTCAACGATTTTCTTCACATTCCATAAAATCACAAATTAAATGAGACAACCGAGAGGAGTAGAATAGAGAATTGCATGTTGTGGTATTGGAAACAGAAATGAATTTGATGTTATTTATTTATGTTCATTTAATTCAGTTTGTTATTTTATTTCATTCAAATTATTGATATTTTTATTTACAGATATTCAACAACTTGTTTGTTGCATTAATAATTACTTTAAAATAAATAATATGACTGTGTATAAAAATAATTTATCAATATTTTATAATTTAGTTTCATGTATTCGATATTATTATTATTATTATTATTATTATATATTTTTTTGTGAATGAAGGAAAGAGTATAGTATAAGCATAAGTATATAAACACTTGGACTAAGTAGCAGTCGAGAGACGAGATAACTATATATACTAAGCGAAGTTGTCTCTTGGTCGAGAGGCGCACGAAACATCCGATAAGACGCACGCGCAGCCAGTTTAACCCTTAACGATTTCATAAAAGAGATAGTATATATACACAGTATATAAGCTGGACTAATTAAGAGATAATCCAACAAGTTCTTATACAGTACATTAAAAACGTAACATCAACGGGTGATTTTATTTCACCACTCTCACGTAATATAACGACACTTAAAATGTAATCATATATATCAATCTATTGACACCAGTCAAGCAAAAATAATCTAAGTACTTGATATGAATATATATTAAAATAATTTTTATTTCACGACTTTAATTACCTATTTAATAGTGTCATGATTGTAAATTTATATTCGGATTATACTGTCAGTAATTTTTATGCATAGCAATTTTATGCAGAGCAGCTACGATTTTTGACTCACTCTATTGATTTTTAATTCACAGAAAACTTTACTGGAATCGCGATCAATTTTTTTGATTCAAGTGTAACTTGATTGGAATGAAGAATCGTTGAATAAAGATCGAATCATTTTTTTTTTTTTTTAAGAATGTTGGGATATATTTGAATTCATGTAGAAGATAATATTACATTTTGAATCATAATCGTTTCTAACCTTGATTTAGACTTGAATCAAGCTCATAAGTTACAACTTGAATCAATTACATATTGTTCTCCCTGTATGAAGATATAATGAAAGTAGAATAAAAATATTCAAGTGTTCTCTTTGAATCAAAATATATTTTGAACTTGATTCAGGTTCAACTTCAACTTGAATTGAATCCACACTTTATCACTTGATTCAACCTTACATGAATGAGAATACTTACGAATTTCCATCAACTTTTATTCATCAATTCAGATTTTTTTGTTTTTCAAGTGTATTTATCTGGATTCCATCAATGTTATGATCAAAATGAGAGCATCAGTGATCGTTCAATAAATATGAAAAAATTTATTTCACATTTATATATTACATTACATAAATATAATAGTACTTATATACCTTTGAGCATAGTTATGGTCGGTTTAATTCGATCGCTGATCTCTCGCCAATATTCCTACACCCAATCGATCTATACACATAAATATATACATATAAGTACATATATATATATATATATATATCGCTTCACTCGCTCAATCATTTGTTATCTCAATCGATCTTCTCTAATCTTGTACTCCTGCTGGATCGCAAATGTTACGATTCGCCTTGGTTTATATATGTATAAACTTCATGAATGCGCAGGCCAATGTCCAGGAAAATTCATCCGTCTCAACTTTAATATTATATTTATAAATGTTTTGTTTAAATCATTGGCGCTACTCAGGGGCGGACATTTGACTTAAACATATCCATTACAATAATTACAATCAAATATAAACTGTTAATTTTTTCCCCTCCACTCATTTTGTTTTCTCTTATTCTCATAAATCGATTAGTAAAAAAAAAAAAAAAAAGAACGCAATCGTAGATAAACATTAAAGAATTTTTTTTTCCTGGTGCATGGGGTCACATAACTGTATGACAATATCTATAATTACCATCATCTCAGCATTACGATATATTTATTACACTTGTATTTATCTGGTTGAAATTAATTTAAATCAATGGGGGAAAAAAAAAAAAAACAAAAAATTAAAAATGAATTTCATTGAAATAAATTTATTTTTCATGTGTAATGTATTTTTTCATTTATTGTTTAATGGATGTGTGTGGAATTGTGGGCGCATCGATGTATCGAGGCATCATGACGGCCTCTCGACCCGCATACGTGTGGTCCAGTCGCGCCGGAATTCAAAAACTTATATCCCTCGCGGGCAAAACCAAGTGGAAATACCGAGCGTGGCACGATACTTATTGCTTGACAATGGCCATATGTATTTATATAACGAACCAATAAGACGATTGATATAGGTACTATATGTGTATGAATATGTATACATATATATATATATGCATCTGTGTACAATAGCGATACGGGTAAAATGAAATTTTATTGTTGTACAAATAAATTTAAATATTCACCAGCAACAAATGTCATTTTTGAATGTGATGGATATTCTTTCACTTTTTTCCCCCCCATGCAGGTTTAAAATATCCTCCAACTACTGAAAATTCATGGTGGTCCAATTTACCAAACTCTATCACATTGTCCTATAAAAATATGATTATTCCATTCTCACGATTGATCTGAACATAGCCCACGGTTAAACATTTACTTAATGATATATTGATAATCAGCAATTTCTCACGGCTCAATTAATTCCTGCACACTCATCATCATCATCATCATCATTATTATTATTATTATTATTATTATAGATTAATACACCAGACAAAATTCGTTTATATTTGAACGTGTTTAAACCGGACGCACGCCAGTACTGTGTGCAATACATGGGCAATTAATCGTACATGTGGGCCCACGTCTTCCGGCCAACGTCGATCACTTTATATACACCGTTGCCAATATATATATCGATCCCTTCTCACGATCCCCATCGTATTGTATACAATAAATATATATATATATATAAAGAAGTGAATCTCAAGGAGGGCTCGGCACCGGAGATATACGTGAAATCGGCCAATCCATCGTCACTCTTTGTGTATTTATATTTTATATGTATGCAATAGCTACATATACTGAAACAATACTAACATCGTGTTGTTACACTCGATGATTTAAAGTCCATCGAGGGCGCGAGACTCCCGCTGTCATGCGAAACAACAAGCGTTTTCACTTTACACAATCGCCTCATGTACATTTTTATTTTTTTGTAGATGAGAAAAAACAAGGTGGAGGACAAAGAAAAAAATGAGAATGCAATAATAGAATGGTATGAAGAGACGAGGTATTGTTATTTTTTTTTTTTTTATAATTTTTTGTGAAGCATTAGAAATTGTTTTTTTTTTCAAATAATTTCATAACCATCGATCGTAGTGCCACCAACTTTTCGTCCAGGACTCATCAATACACACTTATCGAATGTATCATCATTAAATTTAATAAATTTCACCGCTAGTAAGAAAAACTTCACATGGTCCAATTTACCAAACTCCTCAAGTTACCCCACACTAATTTACACAACTACGAATTTTTTTTTTTCTTCACAATTGGGAAAAATAATTCGAATAGACTATACTACTACTTGTGTGTCGTTTCCGGGTAGGATGAAAAACAAAGACATTGCTGCGACTATCATAAGAAGTGAGAGAAAGCGAATGCGAACATAACATCCACCACCACCACCACCACCATAGACTATTGAGAGTCAGCACGATGCACACGATGCCCCAAAGCGAATTGACCTCGTGAGTCCGGTCCAGAGCGCCCAGGAACAGAGTGTAGCGCCATCGTCCCTCTAATCTTCTTTTACAATATGGTGTTTGTGTGTATGCGTTGAAATCACCACCATATAAATGTAATGTATGTGTGGTACCAAGTATAGAGTTAAGTTTAAAAAATAAACCACAACGCGACCAACCAAGTACACCACCTCAAGTATCCACCCGCGTTCTGCACATCTAGATCAGGATTGCAAGAAAGCCAAAGCGTACATGTATATATTGTTGAGCTCCCGGTCTCTCTCCCTGTTTGCAACGACTAAAAATGGCGATGGGTCGGTTTCCGGGTCACGCGTTTACTGCTGTGGGCAGTGCGCGACGTCGAGGACGACGAGGGAATCTCGAACGAGAGTATCAGGTGTCATTACCATTCGCCTCTGTGTATTTGCAGGAACAAACTTGCATGGAGTGGAGTATTATAGTCGCGTTTGTCGTTTAGTTTGTCGTTTGTATGTCCTGGTCAGCGATGTTTTGTTGTCTTTCGTGCACTCAACCATTATATCTGCTATGTACATCAGCCATTTTGGATGCCAACTCTCAGCAGCAAGGATAGTTTCTTAATTGGATGGACCTGATGGAATGTTTTGGTTTTAGTTCCTTGTTTTTTTTTTATCCCTTTGGAGGATTTTTCTTTTATCGGTGATGAACAGTGGTTGGATTTGGGATTATTTTTGAAAGAGTTTCAAATCTGTCAAACTTTTCCGGTAATCGGTACTCATGAAAACGATCTTCAATTGAAGAATTCAACACCCACTAGTTCACTCCAGCACAATAATACCAATCACCAGCTCTTTAATTCCACTCATGGAACTTCCGTAATAATAAATAGTCATTCATTCTCATCTACATATTATTCTCCTTTTTTTTTATCTATTTATTAAATTTTTTTCTCGATTTTAATGACTGTGCAAAAGGTTCATCGATCGGATCGTCATCAATTCGGTGAGGGCACAATGTAGCGTGAGAAACAACGAAAGAATAAAATATATATATAGATAATTTTTTTATTATACATTATATATTAAAGAGAGATCGGTGGCGGCGGCGTCGAACCAACAAGACGCAGGTGGAGGTCCATCGATCGCGATCATCATGATCGAGAAACAGAGTCGTCGCAAGGCACTGAGAGAGATTGAGAGAGACATCCATAGCAAAATAACGGTCCAATGACATCTCTCTACGACGATCTATAGCGCTTTTACTATTCTGTTCTGTATGTATGCATGTATATAGTGGCTTGATGACCCTCAAGAACTGACCGCGAACGATCGGATTTAACCTCTCTCGCGAGAATTCCAATCGATCGATCGATCGATCCACCATGCTCGGTTTATGATTAGTGCCTTAGGGGGGCTTTGACCATTGTCTCCGTTATAACTATCGTTTGGATCATTGTCGTGGTCTTATATAAATATTCGTGACGATCTGGAGAAGGAGAGATGATACGAAAAAAATAAATGCATTGAGAAATACATAATAAATAAATGAAAGAAAAATTTTTTAAATAAAAATAATAATGTGGATAAAAGAATTAAATTCGTTTGAATATATTTTTTGAGAATTTTTATCTCGAGAATGGTTCGGGGTAGAACAATGGACGAGGCTGTTATAATTTAAATATTTTGTGGACAATAATGATACAGAATTTCATTGGAGAATATTGAAAATTAGGGTCGCTGTAGGGGATGAAATGTAGGTCCGCTTTAAATTTACATCTAGCTGGTGACAATTCACTTTTTACTACACTTTATACAATTTTTTTGTTCATTTGAAATTGACAAAAAAGAACATTATCACATACTGATTCACAAAATTCTCCATACCCTCTGATAAATCGTGAGAACATAATCAGTTAATGGAATAAAATAAAATAGAATAATAAAGAAAAAAATAATCCCATAAATATTATTTGATTTACTTATTTACACTCTTGTGTATTTAATTCTCTACATTTCTATTTCATTATAAACC
This sequence comes from Zele albiditarsus, assembly GCA_958496275.1. Lineage (NCBI taxonomy): Eukaryota > Metazoa > Arthropoda > Insecta > Hymenoptera > Braconidae > Zele > Zele albiditarsus. The sequence continues at coordinate 6,248,955 of OY292416.1, forward strand.
GATCGTAAAAAGTGTCGACGTGTGTGTCCAACATTATTCTACACTTTGATTCCATTCTCAACATCTAAATTGTCATCGAAACATATAAATTATATTATATTATACTAATAATACATTATAATACAATACAATAAAGTAGCAAGTTTAAAATGCAGTGAGGCAAAATAATATACACACAAATGAATAAAAAAATGGGAAGAGAAGGGAAAAAAAAAAGTAAATGCAAGAAGAATTAATAAAAGTCCGAACACAAAGAATTTTTTAAATGCCATGGGCGTTAACAAAAAAATTTATTTTCCCATTTAAACCCCACCCCATGTAAATAAATTTCTTTCACAACAATAAAATGATCTTGTTTCCCCTCTCACGTTTGATAAACTCTCAAAGGAGATCACATATCCTTTTGAGCGGTATCATCAAGGCGTCGAGAATTGATTCATTCATAGCGAGAAGAAAAAAAATATATTTGTGTATTTAAAGAAGCGAAAAAAAGAGAGGGAAGTAGGAAAAAAAAAATTGGAAAAGTCTTGGACAGAATTGAGAGAAGTTGGTTTTGCAGGAGACAAAGCGAAAAATTGTTGAAACGGGTCAAGACACATTTATATGTAGTGGCCCAGTCTCTCTTTCACGACACACACGATCGTAAAAGGTCACTTTATAAGTTTTCCACCCACCTTTTATGAAATGCTTTGTTGTCCGGGAGATTTAGTCGCGCACGCTCGGGTGCGCCAACACGAAAACAGGATAGGACGCGCCCGGATGATTTATCGGTGAGGGATGTGAGACGAGACAGTGACGTGGTTGTGTGTATATAATATGATCTTTCTGGGTGATTGTTGGTGGTTTTGTTGATGATGTTGGATAGCACTTGATCTACTTGTACAATAATAATAATATTAATAACAACAACAATTAACAGCTAGGTTCTGCGTGACAATGGTAATGCTTTAATAAAGAAAAGAAGTGTCTCATTTTACCATTGACAGATTTTAAACGATTGAATATAATTGGTTTTTTCGTTATTTAAATTTATTTATTGAAGAAGACTTCTAGACTTTGGAAGAAAGTATTTTTGTTTTCGATTATTGATTTAACGAAATAAAAAAAAAAAAAAATATGCACAAGGACATTGAACATCAACCAGTATATTATATAAATAAAAAAATCCATACAACCTGACGTATAGACGTTATAGAGATGTACAATGACGACGAAGAATAAAAAAAGGAAAAAAAAAAAAAAGAAGAAAGACGTTTATACACATAAATATATTTATATAAGACGTTGATGTGCGTTGAGAAGATGTTGGCCGCAGGCATCAGAATGAAGCAAATATAATGGGCTCATTCATTGGATAGAGTAACGAAACCTGTGCCAACGCCATGGGACACAAACGCCATCAACCCAACTCTCCACCAACGACAATATAAAGGCATTGTCCCACGCATTTCAATGCTCTACTCGCGACATACACATACACACGTATATATATATATATATACTCTTATATAAAGTACATGTATGCATTCCGAACAAACTTGTGCGCGACGAAGCAAAAAGGAAAGAATTAAAAAGGAAAAAAAAATATATACATATATAAGAAAGAAACAAAATGTATATGAGAGGAAAAAAAAATTATGTGAGTTCACAATCGAGTGCACAAGGTAAGTAAAATAATTATTTATTAAACATCATAATATTCTGTTAATATTCAACAATATTTTCACTCAGTGTTCTCTTTTTTCTTTTATTAATAATACAGTCATTGATAATTTTTTTACAGCTACTCGTGTCAATATACTTCAAGTAGCAACAGTTCAATAATAAGAATAAATAAATGAATAGAGGAATATAAATAAAAAATGATGTAGATGAAGAAAAAAAAAATAAGAAACAATAAAAATTCTTCAGTGACATTCCTGAGCTATAGACGCATTGTATTGCGAAGCTATGGTTACACTTGTTCCACTCTCAATGTGCCATTCTTTCATGTCCCCTTCGCCATTCATGTATAACTATACATAGATTATATATATATATATATATATATATAATACAAAGTGTATATATGTGTATAATAATACTATAGTAGCGTCAATGCCACCTTACGTTTTCCATGAAGTGTCCCCTGGGGTTTACATTCAGAACCTCGTCCGAATTCTCTTTCTCACTTTTTCAATCCCCATTGATCAAGTTCTATACATTTTAGTGTCTGTGTGTGTTTATGTGTATAGATATATATAGACGGGTAGGTATATATAGTTATTATGAAGATATAATAGAGAGGAAAGAAGACATGTTGGAGATTTTTAATGGTGTAATGTCGATGATTTTTGTATTATTATTTTGTTATGTCTACACGTGATTTTTTTTACAGCGAACACATTTTTTGTAGATTTTTATTTGTTTCAATTGACCGTTATGGAGGATTGAGCGACAGGTTACAACTTGTTTTTATCTCGCTCAATTCGTTTTATAGATAAATTAACTGTTGAATAATAATTAATGTTATTTGTATGTTGTTGAATATGTAATAAATATTTCTATATGCAGTATTGTTATTTTCAAGAGGGTAGACAAAATTATTGTCCTCTCCTTTTTCAACCCCTACGTATTATATAATATTATTATATTTTTATTCCTCGTTTTTTTTTTTTCAATATACATTCATCAACTTGTTTTCACTTGGTTTAAATACATTTTTATTTTTTTTTTTCTACTCTTCTACAATTTTTTATACATAATTCGTTGCATATAAGTTCATATGTGTATCCTCAAGTCTGTACACACACCATTGTCCCATGAATGTCCTGAAGGATAATACTGGAGCACCGCAGGACATCATTTTACTCCATCTCAATATTTTTTTTTCCTCTTTCTCGGTCTCGTTTCCCACAGACTTTTTCCTGAAATCCAGAGAAAAAATCTTTTTCTTCTTGCTTTCGTTTTTTTTTTTTTTTTCATTCTCCTTGTTATATTCAGAGAGTGTTTTTTTTTTCTTTTTCTTTTTCTCGTGATCGGTATATGGAGTATAAGGTAAACCTTTTCCTTCTCCTTTTTTCTTTTTTTTTTTTCCTCTTTTGGGTGGCTTTGGTAAACGCCGTGTGATCTCTTTGCATGGGAATTTTTAATGCTTCGCTTCGTTTTACTATTATATTATTATTATATGTATTTATATAGAGTACCTGCATGTATAGTTTTGTGCGATAGACTTCTCGACCAAATGCACCATAGAAGAATGTGTCAGTCTATGGGGAATGACAATGTTGGGATTTTTTTTTTTTTTTTCATTCATATTTATTTATTTTATTTTATTTTTATTTTTTTTTTTCTTCATATTTTTTGTGTATAGATGTGAAATCTCATCGTTGGTTAATATTCCTGGGATATTTGTACAGTATTCACTGTTCAATTTATTTATCTGCAGAAAGGGTAAAAAAGAAGCTTGAAAAAATTTTTTTTTTATATAAATCAGGATTAACATTGAAAAAATAGGAAAAAAATTTTAAAAAAATATGTAAAAATAATAAAAGACTGCCGCAGGTGATCATCTGTCGCCGACCACTTAAGATTAGAAACCACCCCCGCTATATCTATTTTCTCTGACTTAAAACGAAAAAAAAAAAAAGCAATAGGAAATGGCCAAAGAAAGTGGAAAAAAACAAAAATAAAATAAAGAAGAAACAATTTTTGTGTATATATACTAGAATATTTTTTTTTAGCCATATGGTGTGTTAGACTGAGATAGAGACGCGTGGCACAAAGAGACCGGCGTATATTTTTAATTGTACCATGTGGTGACCAAAGAGAAAGAGGAGAAGAAAAAAAAAAAAAAAAAATGAAAATTGAGAGAAATGCACCTATACTATATACATTTGTGTGGACTTTGTTGATGCCGCAAACTAATTTCTGGCTGCAACTGTCGTGGGGGGATGAAACGCCATAGGTGGTGGATTATTCGTGTAGTGGTTGTATTCAAGCATTTATTTTCGATTTTATTTTTTTTTTTTATTCTTTTAATCATGACTATTCAATTTTATAAGAATATTTATTAACAAAACTGTTTACAAGTACTTCCATCTTGTAATCTGCAAATGTGTATTGGATAAAAAATTGTTTCATATTGTTTTTTTTTTTCTTTTTACATTAGCACTGTGATGATATTTTATATAAGACGAAAATTATTTCACTGTAAAAATAGTGTTAAGTACATTGTAATTTACCACTGTGATACAATAAATAAAACATTATTAAACGTTTATGGATAATATTTTTTATCCACTTCATTTTTTTTTTTTCTCAACACAGAAGACGAAGGACTATTAATTAAAATTTGCTCCAGTTTATTTTTATCATCCCTCTTCGATAGCAGGTATAAATATTTTTTTCCTTCATTCGTTTTTTTTTTCTGTTTTTTTTTTGTTTTTTTCATTCTCTCCTCATTTCTACATCAATTTTTATTTCTCTCTTGAGACGATGGCGCGTGGCCCGCCCGATTTATCATTTTGAGGGGGTGTCGAGTAGCACATGGCGTGTGCCAGGCGCCCCCTATATACCTTTATATATATGTCTACGACCCCTGGAATATTTTGTATATATATATATATATATATTTATTTCTTTTTTTTTTTTTTTTCGTCTGAGTGTTTCATAATTTTTTGAATCAACGTGGGGCACCAAGACTAATGATCGAGAGTCAATATTCGTGTTCATCATCTAGCAGGGTGGTCACGAGGGTTAATATTCACCCCCATGGAACATTTGAGTTATAATAAATACGAAAGAGAGAAATAATTGTTTCGATATATATTTATTTATATATTACTCATGTAATACAGTCACCACACTAATTCTTTTCCTCTCCTATCTTTTCAACCCTCATCTGTAGGGATATATATATATATATATATATATATATATATATATGGGGGATGAATGTGTGGTCTTGGGTCAAGTATTTTATTATTATTTTAAACTATAGGACACCTGTTATACGTTTATGGTGCATTTTTTTTCCTATTATATTTTTTTTTTTTTCTTTCTGGGGATCATCAATAATTTAGTGAAATTATTGGTTTTCGAAAGAATCATTTGATGCTAATAATTATTGAGAAAATTCCTGGGTGTAGGAGGAAAGAAAAAAATGATGCAATCAATTCAAATGTGTATTGAGACATTTGAAAATTTTTTTCAGTTTTCTTTTTCTTTTTATCTTTTTATTGTGGATTGGAATTTAAAAATAAGTAACGGATATGTCAATCATATATTTTTTGAGTAGTTCAACCAACAAAAAATCTTTATTTCACATTATTATGCGAATTCTGAGAATAATGTTGGAAAAAAAAAAAAAATCAGGAAGTGACATGTATAAGGATGATGCTCGACATGTTCAAACCTGTCTAAAGTCATTGTCATACATTACATTAATACATATATTCGTGCATTATACATACATATGCATGTATATATTCAAAGAGGGACTTGTAGTTTGAGTTGAATGCAAAGTAAATGACCTGCATTCTTATAAGTATCGCGCCCACAAGCTCCATTGAAGTATATTTAAACCACAGTGAGAGATGTGTCCGGGTGGGCCTGACATCTCTTGGCTTATATTTTTTTATTTTTCAATTTATTTTCATTCACTTTAATCCGAATATGAAATTTTAAAAATATAGAAATATACATGAAAGCAAAAATATGAAATTGCCGTTGTGATAGGAAGCTAACCTGAAACTTGTTTGAACATGTTTGTCTTAAAATCATGTTTCACCTGGCACACATAAAATTTCAAAAACTTATCAACCAATTTAATTCTAATAAATTCCATTGAATTTGTATTGAAATTCTCTATAGTTCTAACTAGAATCATAACAATTGATTGAGAATATCAATTTTTTTGTGACATAAAAAAGCAAAATAGTTGAAAAACCAAATCTTTTTTTGTGCCAACTCGCCATTTTATTTGAAATAATTCTATGCTAATAATTCTACCATATACTATATTTAAATACATATGTGTGTAAGTAAATATGTATTTGGGTGCGGGTGTGCTGATATGTATGTATACACTTGGTGTACACTGCTTCAGTTCAACCAAGCGAACGAGTTTACGTTTCGTTAATTAATGTTGAACTGACTCGTTCATTCTCTCTCTTCAGCTTGGCGATATAGTTAATTGCTAAGTTTGTGTATGGTGGAGAGAGAAGAAAGGGGGGACATGAGAGAAAGAGAACAAGAGAGGGGAATGAGAAGCGAGGGGAAAAGCAAAGGGGTGAAGCATCAGGTTGTCGGTGGGCGGGTCAACCTACACGTGCTGTGTTAATGCCGCGCTTTTAAAAGTCACCGCTCCCTCTCACACTCAATTTCTCCTTTTTTTTTTTTTTTTGCCATTTTTTTATGTTTTATTTGCGATACAAACATATATCTTCAGCAAACTTCGTTCACTATATTTCTTCCAAGTCAATTTAATGTTTATTTAATTTAATTTTTTTTCTTTCCTGCACTGATTTACATATTTTTTACTAATTTACATAGTGTTTACATATTGTTTTGATCTTTAACTTTTGGTAGTATTAAGGTTGTGTTGATCACACCATTGGTTCTGGGTATTTGATTTATGAATGTAAAATAGTAGTGCTGATTCTGACGCACAAATAACCTACATACATGAAAATATTTTAATTATTCAATACGGATTTATAAAGAATTAAAAACGACAATTGAATTGAAACTTTTACTAAGTTGTATAGAATTGATTGTATCACGTCGCACCAACAGTTTATTAAATATAACTCCTATACTATTGATCCATACCATTAACATATTTAATAAAAATTATAATTCAGATTTCGGCGCACAAATAACCTACCTACATGAATACCTTTCAACCATTTCACAATGAACAACAGTCAATCAAATAAATCACTTTGAATTAAATAGCAATAATAGTTGAAATTAAATGACAAAAATAAACGAAATACAAACGACAATAACAACGAGTTTAACTGCGCTTACTACACTCCAACGCGTCCTGGTTGATCACTTATCGTCGACTAATTAACACGACCCACTAATGAAGCCCACAAATATACATATACAAACAATACTCAAGTACATATAAAGAACGTTGAAGTGATCAAAGTCTCAGCACTCCTTTTAAAATAAAAAATAAAAATAAGAAAAATAGTATAAACACACAAACAAAACAAATAATAAAATTCTTTGAGCTATAAAAAATAAATTAATTCTATTCATTACACACAGTGACAGAGAAATCGAGAAATAATTTGATAAAATTTACGTATTTTAAATTCAATTAAATAACTATTTAATTTATATATTATTGTGGAACATACTACTTGTGTTTAATGGGTGATGATTTAAGAAAAAATATTATTCACACTATGTTTTAGAACTGGTTATACGTATATATATATATATTTGCGGTATAATAATTAGCTGGTTTACAACGAATCCCACAATTTATAATCATCGTTGTATATAAGGCGTCATGGGATTTACGGTAGATAAACTGGTTCTAATTTTCTACAACGCGACTAACTGCCCGCACTACGTATTATACATATCTGTCCTCTCATAATATATATTTATATATATGTAGAATATTTATTTGGCATTCGCCGACGCGTGTCGACAAAGTGTTCGATACATTGAATAATTCAAATCACAATTTAAAAATAATATAAATGAACGAGAATAGAGAGAAATAAAACAAATATATATATATGATAAAATGAAAATTAATTATGAGATTTGTTCGCGCTATAATATTTATCAAAAAATATAATTAAGTGTATTGGCGCCATGGTAATAATTTATTTCAATAACAGAAATGAATATTGTAATTTAAAAGAATATTATTTACATTTGTGGTTATTTGTATCAATATTCCTTTTTTTTTTTTTTTTTATATATTTATTTATTCGGTTTGTATTGTAATAATGTTAAAAAGGATATTTCAAATTGTTCTTTGACATTTAGCTATCGTATTAATAATCCAATCCAATAATTTATTATGCATTAATTATTGATATAAATATTATTCCTGTATAAAATATATTTTAGCGTACATATATATATATATATATGCGTTTTGCGCATCGGCAATTCGTTAAATCGATCGCTGCGAACGATTACAATCGAGATTGAGGCAGGATGGGTGCGATAAAACTGTGGCGGGAAAGATCGCGATAATAATATACAGATCGGTATGTATATTTATTTATTATACCAGTGTGTTTATTTATATCTGTATATGCATTTTATAGACAGGAAGGTGATTTGATTGGGTGACGTAGCGACCATACCGATCGTGTAATTAGACACGGCTCATATCACTGTGATATAGCTGTGTTGAGAATCGCCACGACAATCGGCCAGGCGAGTCGAAACGAATTCCATTCTTCAATTAAATATATATACATAAATTTTTTTTTTTTTAACAATAATCCAAAGACGAAAACACGTACATATGTATATTTGTATAAATCTCAAATTGTCTGCTTTTGATTGGTGTTTTTTAAATAGTGATACACCCTGTATAGACCCCACGCACCCTGTATACACCCTGTACGCATACAGGGTGTTACTAAAAAATAAAAATTCATCGATAATTCCATCAGCGCTCAGAAATGTTATCAAATCTCATAATTATATTCTTCAGATAAACTACAATTATACAATTGAGGATTTTTTTCCTATTTTTTTTTTTCTTTTTTTCCTTTTATCGATTATTTCATTTTTAGCGAACACTGTATGAAAAGTATTCACGCGCTATAAATTTATGCATATTGCGATAAGACATAGCATTAAAAATACGCATGAACGCCCGGTGACCACTCGATTTATCGAGACTCGAAGATAATTGTGTGCATCATCTTGTGTATATGTATATTAAATACTTACACATATATTAGTATTATTGCGAATGTATGTATGGTGGCGGCTACTTACGACGAACTCTTACGCCTCCATAATAAAAGGGATCGCCCCGCAAACGGAAAGATAGAATATATACACATATATATCCACGGGTTATAACTCATGTGACATTAACGGAATTAGCATAGCAATCTCCTCTGGGCCCACCTTGGGCCTGCTCAGGCGCGACTTGGTGCCCCGCACCGACACCATCAAGTTCCCTTTACTCTCTTTACTGTATACCACCAACACCTACACCGCGCCCCATCTTCCGCCTCACCCTGTATATCTACAAGTAACACAAACGCTTACTAACTTACTCACACATATATATCTCAACGGACCATGAGGGACATGCACGATTGCGACCCTGTCATGCACGATCCGACACTTAAATATTATTGTGCTACTCATTTTTTTACATCTCACAATACAGATACGAATTTATTTTTTAAATGGTTCAATATGAATAGAGAAATTTTCTTTTGTTTTTGGCAATGTGGGAGAATTATTTAAGTTATTGTAGTTGTAGTTGTGCAGGTGAAAAATAGCCGGTTGAGACGTGATAGAACGTGTTTAAACTTGTGCGGTCTTCATGAAAGTGTGTCGTCCATTTCACGTACCACTTTATACATCAACCCCAACTACGTTTTACGAGAGAAAAAAAAAAAATAGATGATGATTTTTTTAAACAAAATAACCATTGCTTACATCGTCCTTAAATGGTGTGTGTACACATCCTGCGCGACATATAGACACAGAAAGGACACGATTAAGCCGCACATTATAGAGAACGATCGAGTAATATAGTGAGTGCGCGCACCCTCACAATGCCCATGTCCATCAATATACAAAAGCGTTCCTCTTTTCCGATTTCCTCTCTCTTAATTAACTCTCAGAACGACTCTTCACTAGCGAACGGAGAGTTCTTCGTCTTATTCCGCTTTCACGTGTCTCTTTTGTATATCATTAAATCTTTTATAAATTCTCTCGTCAGAAATATTTTCTCACATTGCCGATAAAAATGTCTCCAAATCAATGGGACAATTTTCATCAACCTTCTATCATTTTAAAAAAATTTACATTGTTTATTTTCGTCTTTTAAAATTAATAAAATAATATATATTGCTTGAGTGGATCACGCGCGAGGTCATTAGGCCTTCGGGTTCGTAAGGCCCCGCCGCGCGTCCACGTTATAACCGTGACGATAAATTCGAGAGACTTGGAACGTTCAAGAGCCATCGCGACGTCTCGTTGGATAACGAGGAGGTCCGTAAACATCATACATACACATATATATTTATATATATATTTTATATTTATATATATAGAGAGCAAGAGAGCCGTAAAGTATATGAAGGGATTCGTGGGGGCCATATAACCCCTCCGGGAGCTCTTACAAATATATATCAGTGAGTATCTAACTCTTATATAGTACACTGACGCGTCCGCCAGTTGTCGCGCGCGCGCAGTACAGTGCGCGGCGCCCCCGAGCGATGGCGGTCGTAAAGTTTACTATATACAAAAGCATTCACGTGACTCTTTCGTGTCTCGTAAAATCAACTAACAATGTTGCAGAGTATTTCAAGAATAATATAAAATGTAAAATACTTTTGTCAATGACGAGAAGATGAATTTTTCCTGAGAGAAAAAAAATAGTAAGTTGTTGATATAATTGATCATTTCTCTAAATTTAATTTTTTCAATTGTTTTTCGCACTTATCCAATATTTGTATTGATTTTTTAATATCCGTTTGTATATTTGATGCACGTAAGCATAGATACAAAATGTACGTCTTCTTTTTCCCCGTTGGTGTACATAATATAATACTTTAGATATACGAGCTAATGCAACCTGCCTTGGTAATGAATGCACGCCATAAAACAGGCCACGATATATATCCCCACTGTGTGCACCATTGATTTACTTTAAGCTTTAAGTTTAATACCGCTCTCGTGCAATATTAATAAATTATCAGTTATCAAGTTATATACGTACATATGTATAGTAAGCTTATATAAAATTCTACAAAGATATCTTCACCATCTCATCTCATTCAATATATTTTTTTCATCCTTACCTTCTTCATCCGCCTACACATATACTACACGACAGTATAAAAAATATATTATACATATATATTCACAAATAATATTCACCTTTGAAATATAAATAAATGCCAAGTTTTAATTCTTTTATTTTTCACCCAAAGAATTTTATTTCAATTTTTTTTTTTTTTTTTTTCCAGTTATTTTAATAGTTTTAAACGACATGTTGCTAATGCCATTTCTCTTGCTTTCCTGTCTACGAAAGAATTCAATTCCTCTTTCTTTTTTTTTTTTTCCCCCTCCTGTCATTTTAATAGCGATCCATAAACGACAGTCGCTACCAGATACCGATGTCTAATCTTCCACAAGACAAAGTGTGACTCCATCACTAAGAGAATAAGAGATAAATTTGAAAAAGAAAAAGAAAAACCAGTAGTTATTATTTCATCGTGACTGGTTTTCATATATATTAGTATATACATTTATAAACACTTTCAAATATATACTTTGGGTTCCATGAGTTTCTGAAGGTGAAATCGTCCGGAGTCGGATTATCTTCAGAGGATTAGACAGGTTGAAGTAGGTAAAACCGCCACTGGTATAAATGGCTGATGATATTCATTGGACAGACGACGCCGTCGTTGTGGTGAAGTTACAGACGATGAAGTGATGGTGGTAGATGGTGAAACGTAGGAGGGGTAAAGGACCCCGCGATGAGGTTGGGCCACCACTGGACCACACAAGGTGGAACGTTGGGTCCCCAAGTCCGTGTGTAATACGACAGACCCGTAACTCATATCGGCGTCGCCCACGCCCTCAGGTAGCGCGCGGCGACAACGCTGGACAACATTGGACACCCAGGGCGAGGACACTCAATTAGGGTTCTCCACTGGCGTTACGAATATATATGCGTTTGTATGTTTGTATGTGTGTATGTGAGATGAAACGGAGAGATGAAATTCATATGACCATTTGGGTTTGGCATACAGGTGCAAAAAGGATGGGACTTTCTGACAAGGCACAACGACACCTTGCGCGCGTTTGTCATGATCCTTCTTCTTTTTTTTTTTTTTTTTTGATTACTTTTATTCATTTATTCCACTCCCTTCTTCTCCAATGCTGATTGCAATTGGGCCAGGACTCAATCTTAAGAATTAGCATCATGCTGATTTTGTAATGATCATTATAATAAAAATAAATATAATGAACAAACAAATAATTGATTCCCCTCTATCAATTAAATTAACAGAACATTTTACACTGTTGAAATATGAATTTTTATTTTGTATTATAAATATGTAAATTCGAAATGTCATCATCAAATCGGAGTTGTAAAAAAAAAAAGAAACGTAAAAAAATCGAATGAATAATAAAAACAACTTACTTATGGTATTCGAAGCAATTTTAGTGTCATGGGTTATATCGTCGTGTCACAACGATGTGTTTGAATAAAAAATATTTTTTTTTTCTCCTCTTCTTCGAGAGCGCTGGATGATTTATGATTATTATCTATTTCGAATAGACATCCGGTTTCACATAATATAGTCTTGTGATGGTTGATGGTTTTATTTCAATTCCAGTGGAATTTATGTATATGTATTGTATAATGGGTCGAGAGATTGGAACATAAAAAAAGTGTCCGTGCTCGCGCCCGTGCCAAGACCATGTATACATATATATATATATTTATATACATATAAATATGTATTGGCAACGTGCGCGTAATCGATAAGGAGATCGGTCTACTTGACCTACATATTGTTGAAACGTTCAGAACAAAACCATTCTGTTCATCTACATTGATGATATTGATCGACGCCTATTATGACCATTTTTCAATCGTAATTTTAACGGATTCTTAACAAGTCTGAACGTGTTATATGATTCAAATATATGATTCAAAGTGGGTTTGTTTAAAACTACACTCTGTATATCAACAATGATTGTTTAAATGAAAGTTTTGCAAATCATTAACAGGATATATACGAGGTATTTAAATTGTATTGTGAATTTAATTAGAAGATCTCTCTTAGCGGTACAGGTAAGTGCGTGGTGCGGGCGTGTGCTTTGCGTGGATAGACGACAAGCGATCGTAAAATCGCGTTGAACGTTGGCGAACATTTCGTTTCATTTATATGGCGGCTCGTTTAATTCTCACCCACGCCAGGATCATTAGCCGTGGTTGAGGCCACGATATTGCGAGGCCCCTCCTGTACCTGCCTCAACACCTTGCATTATGTGTTCTCGATCATGCTGCGCGCGCGCTCCATTCAAACTGCCTCAGGGACTTTTTCATATAAGTACTGTGTATACACATACATATATATTAATGAAATATTTTCTTTACTGCAATAAATTTACAATGATTTCCGGTAATTGTATTAGATTAATGTCTGATGTGAATTGATACAAGAGGCATATACATTTATTCTTTTCAATCATTTATTTATTTTAGGCACGAGAAATTGCGCAGGATACAATAAATTACATTCATGTATATTGAGAAAAAATGAAATTATAATTTTTTAATTGATTGTAAATGTTGAACACACACACAAGTCAATCTTATATTTAATATACGGTATGTTTTACGAGGAAAAATAAATAAATAAAAAATGATTGGACATATTTGCGTCGAGTTAATGAGAAGGCACGAGAAAATAAATGGATATATGTATATAAGTTGTGTGTATGCATACGCGTGCGCTTTACTTCAAGTCTCGTTTCACGACTTCTTCATTTTCGTCGTCTCGTTAATTTTGTGGTTTTGTTTTCAATTTGTTTATTTTTATTTCAACCTTTTTGAATTCCTTTTTTTTTTCTGGTGATGCACTTGGTCAATGAGTGCGTCTTGTAATGTTATTTGAGGAAATGGTGCTGGCGTTGATGTGCGTGCGTGTGTTTTTACCGTGTGCGTGCTGTTGTATATGTGCTCGTCTTTAAGTCAAATTAATTAAGTTGGCGGCTCCATGCCGTGAATATTAAGAGACAGTACATGGAAAAAGGGGAGGGAGTCACTTCCCGCCACCTTCATCGTATACTTGGAATGCCAACGTTGTTAATTCATTTATTCTTCGACATTTTTGGAATAAACCAACAGTTATTCATCCAAAACATTATATAAATAAATGAACGGTTAAAAATTATATTATACTTTATTTATTTATCTTTTTTTTTTTTTCTTTATCACCTGTACAAGTTGATACAGGTTTGGTATATTACGAATCGAGTGTACATATGTATACATAAATATAATAAATATATAGCTTAAGTGTGATTCTGTGTAACCAATCGCGAGTGAACTTTGTCGGCAAGGAACTTATTGCACGCCATCAATTGATGGTGAACCGAATGGCTGCCACTACGCGTTAACCGTGAATGGCAAACACCAACCTGTGTCTTCGTCTTATTTTTGGACAATTCAAGGTAACGCACGGGGAATTACACTCAACTGTGGAATGCAAAGCTCGTGTATGCTCTCGCATCCTCCATACACACTTCACATATAATACCTTTCAATGTAGAATGCAAACAAACAATATGGAATCTTATAAAAATTCGTTTCATGAGGTTCACCACCTCGTGACTTTAATTATGAATATTCTGGAAATGACATGAGTTGGGAAAAGAATTCATGACACAGTTTTGTTCATCTCGAGTGAACAAGAGTAAAAAAAATCGCACAATTTGTTAATGAACAATTTTTATTATTATTATTATAATTTATTTTTTTTTTCATATATTTTATTCCTGATAATATTTTTTTTTTCAGTTCGCTTATTTCTACAGGATTTTATTTCAGTTCAGATTATATACCATGGGGATTTAATTAATTTCACATTAGCGTTCAGTTCGCGAGTGTACATATAAAGAGTAAAGAGGGAAATTAACGGGAAAAAAAAAAAAAATTCGTTTGTTTATCGTCAATGGCTGGGCGTACAAGCCTTCAAAGAGAATTGCCGACGCGGCAGCGTTGAAGTTGCTTGAAGGTGGCAATCGCCATGCGAGTAAATTAAGAGACAGCCGCTCTCGCGCGCGCGAGCGCAGGCGTTCATTCTCGTTAGTTATCGTTATCCACCTTCCCCTGTCGGTAAACGTATATAGTGTATTCGATATACAGCGTAACCGATCTCACTATAAAAGGATGGTATCGGAATAAAATAAATAAAAAACCAAAACAAAAAATAGTCAACGATTCAGTAGCATAAATAATTATCTTAAAAATGAACACAACACATCAACAAAAATATTGATATGCATGCAGGCTGTTTCACAATATCCATAGCAAGTCCGAAAAAAAAAAAATGATGCAATAAAAAAATTTCACTATTTATTGTGCAATAAAAAGAAAAGTCTTGGTGGTAAACATTTTTTATTTAGCTTAATAAAATATTCTTCTGAGATTTAGAATATATTATGGATCATTATCGTGCAAGAATAATAGTGATGGTGAGGCAGACGGAATGGAGAGAAAAAAAAAACGAAAGAGAATGAGAGTGAGCGAGGTGGAGGAAGTGGAAAAGGTATAAGAATTTCTTTCATATACACCTGTTTATACAGGTTCATCGGTACCACCCACGATCACAATTACATATACACATCGGGTGAGTGCCTTTTTTTTTTAATGCACGCGACTGTGTGTGACTCAACGTGTGGCGTCGTGTGAGGTAACGGCATATATAAAATCTCAAGATTTTACACACTCATATACACGTAAATAATATGCCTTGGGTATACGTATGTGATACACACATCAATATTATAATAGTACAATATATAATCGGTAGAATTAAATTGCGTTATGTGAAAAACAAAAAATACAAAACCAAAGTTATTATTATCAATCATTTTCTCATCTAATAATATTTTCAAGACACTTCATTTTCTCGCTACATAATATCGCACGAAAATTGTTCTCAATGCATTGGAAAATATTATTTTTGAAGCATATCACACACTCACACATACATACAAACACATTTGTACATAAAAGAGAAAGGGAAAAAAAATTGTCGTAATTTAGCTCCAGCGGTATTGCAACGTTCCACTTTATCATCATGTCAAATCAGCAATGAAACTCGATGATTTATATTTGACATACATATGGACGAATTATAAGTTCGAAAAAAAAAAAATCAAAAATCAAAAAACAAAAATAAAAACAATGTGCCATTGAATGTAAAAAAAATTTCTCGGGTATTCATATCCCCTGTTACAATAATATCACCATTATTATTATTATTATTATTATTATTATTATTATTATTATTATTATTACTATTATATCATTGTGTTATTTATTTGGTATTTTTTTTCCTCTTCACACTACAGCAATTTACCAATGGTAATCGACTTCATTGAACGATTTTATTAGCCAATATATTTTACACACATTATAATTAATCAATTCTTTTTTTAATCACGCTACCGTTTGACATTTCAAATTATAATTATTGGATAGATGAAGAAAACAAATATGTACAATGAAACAAAAAATTCCGACAATGATTGGTCAGGTGGCGCCCTCAGTCTACTCACAACAACATGATGGCACGTTTGGCGCGCAATACACCTTTGTCTCTATATGAATAATCGTGTTTGTTTAATCGAATAGAATCATAGAGAATACATTAGCCCACGCTGTGTAAGGTAAACCCTGTAATACCAGATACGTCCAACAGCGTTTGCAATGCAAAGCAAAACCAGAGAGAGAAATTTATATACACAACAAATAAATGTACACCGGTGGCTGTTATTTGCTGGTTGGCTCGTACGCTCGGGTTATTTGAGAACGGGAATATTCCTTTTTTGTACAAATGGAAATTTTACTGAGAGATTCAATTTATATTCAAAAACAAAATAAAAGGAATATACAACGACCAAGTAATGAACGGGAGGATAAATAGTTTGTTATTAAATATCTACGACTAATATTACTGTGATTATAATTTAGCATAATAAAATTGAGTTAATAAATAATTAAAGAGTGAAATATAATAAAATAGAATCTATTCATCCAGTAACGTGTTGATAGCGGATCTGAGTGCTCGAACACGTTCGAGAACTCCTTTGGTAAAGTGCGATAAGCCACCTCGTCGTTGTCGTCGCGGAGGTGAGTTCAACGGACCGGATTGTCGTATCGTTATTGGTTCGGCTAGGTGCGCACGTGCTTCTTCTCTCACCCGCACACACACACACACACACACGCACACTTAAAATGTATAAACGATCAGTGTCGGCATCAGCGCAAAAGTTCAGAACATATAGCGGCGAGTTTGCATTAAGGGTGACAATGTTGAGTGAGTGGTTTGGGCGCCATCTAGCGGTAGCGTGGGTGCAACTCAGGTGCAGTGAAAGGCGACAGCCGTGCATGTACATAAAACTTCACCTTTTCTATGACTATAAATAATTGTACAATGTAAATATAACGTGTTGATAATGAATCCATTGATAAGTGAGTATGGGGAATGGTGAAAGACATGGACGTGTTGTCATTGGCGTCATGTGGTAGTTATGTTGTAGTATATGGCC
Organism: Zele albiditarsus; assembly: GCA_958496275.1. NCBI lineage: Eukaryota > Metazoa > Arthropoda > Insecta > Hymenoptera > Braconidae > Zele > Zele albiditarsus. The sequence continues at coordinate 6,266,475 of OY292416.1, forward strand.
ATGAAAAAATGTCATGGGGACTAATAAGAGCGCGTGCGTCAACTATAACACATGAATGTGTATAGTATTTTATACGCATGTATGTGTATAAAGCTCCGGGCGGTATTTGGATCGTTGTCTGGTGGGTCGCGCGACGCACTGGCATCATTATAGTGATTAATGCCGATGTATGAATGTGATAACTGGCTGATTTATATGTGTCAACGGAATTGGCAACGAAATACGCCGGTTGGAATTAATTGTTTTAACGTGATAATATTTATTTCGTTTCTCTCAATTGTACGAAATTGATTTCTTATATTGCAATAGAGTTTGCATTTCATAATTTGTGTTTCAAAAATTGTATTCAATTACTCATGTAAAAAAAAAATATGCCATAATCGTGAGGCTTTCGGAGCTCTGAATTAACAACTGAGATTACATACCACAAGAAATCATTTGTCACATCGGAAAAATTAAATTTCCTTCACTTCCAATAATTTATTTAATTTCATAAAATTTCTATACACTGTCTCATCATGCTCCAGTCTCTCGCCTATAATATATATAATATTACTATCTATACTTTAACTATATATATACGAGAGTAGGCCCCTCGAGAGAGTGAAACGAGCGCGCACAGTGCGCGCGCGGCAATCTGTCTTATGGCGTGTGATAAATCAATCCTCCTTGCGGACGTGCGAGACACGATCAACGAGTGGCGCTCTCGCTCTCTTTCTCCCAAGAACTTGAGATAGTTACGTGTGTGTGCGCGCTCGCGCGCGTGCAAGCGTGTATTATGTATAAACCGAAGTTGTATATGCGCCGGCGCGTAAGCACACACACGCGCACGCGCGCGCGCCATCTAACGGTCGACATCAGGCATATATGGCGGCGGTTATACAGGGCGCGAGAGTGCACTTTTGTTTGTATGTGTCGCCTTAACTACTAGGCGCTGTGGCGCTTGAATTATTGACTCTGGATGCATATATAAGGTGAGACAATTTAATTGACAATTATTTATATTAAATTGAATAACTTTATTTAAATTAATAACATTTATATACATGGTGTAATTAATATTCTTAATTTATATTTCATTATTTTTGTTTGTTTGTACATTATCCTCTGTAATACTGTTGTTAAATTAATTCATTTACTAATTGACATAAAGAGATTTATTGAGATTGCTTATTGATTCAATTCCTTACTTACCTTTTTTTATTTTTACTGGTTGATTATTTTTCTTCAGTCATTTTTGTTTTGGTTGTTCATGTACATGTGATATCTGGTGGTTTATTTATTTTCTTTTATAATGATGGCAATGTGACAACAATCAACAAAACAAAATTCACTTATGATCAACATGGTTATACGTCACGGGAGCGATCCAAGACAGGTCTCTCTACATGGGGGTTTTTCGAACTGCGACAACCTTGTACGTTGAATATTCATGAGATCCGTTGAGGGGGGTTGGGTCAGTTTGACTCGCGTTTCTCCTCTATGGGGGCCCCCAAATACGTGCGAGTGAGATTGTGAACGGTGTATAGTTGGGTGAACTGAAGAATGAGAAGAAAATAAATAAAATGAAATAAAGTAAAAGTGGAAAGAGAGAAATTCGCGCTGTAGCGGGAAAAGATAAATCGGGAAAGAATCGATAAAGTACACTCGGCCAAATGTATCGAGCAATAATATATATGTGTGTGTGTGTGTGTGTATTTGTGTGTGTATATGTTGGTCGTGTTCCAGGAAGTCTCTCAATGTATAAACATTTACGCACCCGCAAAATTTCCTTAATAAAGTTGCCAATTTTATGGCGCTATTTTTTATTTCTGTTTCATTTATTTATGGTGTTTATTTATTCATTTATTTTTTTATTTACGTAAAATGTTTGGGATGTAAGAATCCGCGCAGACGAGCACATATTCGTGTGGTGTGTATGTGTTTATTCATGTTTGGATACATTTTTTATTTTATTTTTATTTTTATTTCAATTCATTCTGGCAAACAAATATATTGCAACTACAGGCGAGGATTGGCCCACTTTAGTTGTAGTCAATTTATACAATTTATAGCGAGCGCATAACATTTTTTTTTTTTTTTTTTTTTTTTTTTGGTGAGGTGGAAAAAAATTCCTGCAACATATAAAAAATCGTCGTTTCAGTTTCGCCTTCTTTTTCTTTTCCTCACACGTATTTTATTATATTAAATTTATTTTTTAGTTATCCTATTTCGTTATCTTTTTTCCTCTTTTTTTTTTTTTTTTTATCTTTATTATTCTTCGTTTCATTTTGTCGATATGGCGCCAGGTTTAATGTTCTTTCGAGTCAACCACACGCAGTGCGCAAGTTTCATTGCGATATACTGGACGACACGATATACATTTGCGCTGGCTTATCACCGTATACCTATACACATTTACTTGGTGCGATTGTTGAAATGTTCATGTGTTTGAGTTTAGGAATGTGAGCGCATAAATCAGCGATTGCTGTGACGTCAAGACAGCGCGTTAAAAAAAAAAAAAAAAGGTATTCCATATATATATATATATATTCTGTAGGCAATACTTGTATGAACTAAACGAGTTTTGTACCTACATAGACTGAGTTTCTTCTTCTGTTTAGCATTATCGCTATATAACGCAATGAACTGATAAGAAAAACAGGATCATCATTGATATCGTGCCCACATGTGATCTAAATGATGAATGCATTTGTAAATAATTTGATTGTAAATATATAAAATAAATGAATAATAATATTGTTTTTAATTCTTTTCCTCTTTTTTTTTTCTCTTTTCTTTTTACATCCTCGTAAAAGTGATAATGGAATCACATTTTTTTTAAATTACACTAGTTGAATTTTGTAGATATCACTTTGCGTGCAGTGAATGAAAGCTGTGATTGTAACACAAGCCGGCACAAGTCACTTCATAAGTACCGCAAGAATGAAAGTTTGCTGCGCATTAAATGCGAGCACAATATAATGAAAGGCTCCATATATATATATATATATATATACATAAATTGTTGCTTTATATAATCCAATCTCTAAACTACTGGTGAGAATAAACAATTACCACCCATAATTCATGTTATAATTTTTTCGACGTAAATATGCTCCTATAAAATACATTACACAATGGAATAAATTCAGTAGGAAAGAGTTAATTCGTGAGTCGGTATATAGAAATTTTTTTTGTCCACAAACTCTATCATGAACAAGCCTCTGTAATGAATGGTACTATTGAAGAGACTGTGTAATGCCCTGCAGAATGAGTACCAACATCCATATATATCCTCTACAAAAAAGTCATGAAATGATTGCTGAAAAAAAAAGATCAATTCCCATCAACAAATACAACTATCAAAAATGAAAATAAAATTAATACATACGAAGGATGCATTAAATAGTGAATAAAAATAATTCTAATTCCAGATACTTCATAGTATCCTACAATTTTATACATATAGCACGAATTGTCGTTTGGCGCCATGCTCGTGCGCCAGCGGGGTTCACGACGCTCCCGTTGAGGTCGTCCGTATTGCGCGCGCGCTCTCGTCTCCCGCGCCCACTTATATACATATATTCGTGCGCCAAATAAACATCATATACATACACAGTGGATACACATACAATTGGTGTGGCACACGCAGACATGGGCCGTGACTAATCTTAACGTTAGGGCGCCCCCGTCGTCGTATCGTTCACTGAATTATTGCCCTGTTATCTCTCTCTCTCGGTGCGCTCGGGCACCTGTGTGTGGGTGGGGTTGGGCCCCACTGTGCTGTTGAGATCCAGTTTCATGAAAGGGACCGGCGTGCTGAGAGTCGGACCCAACTTCTCCATACAATTCGCCTTTACTTCAGGGGCCTTATATACACATACATGTATCCACTGACATATATAAGTATCATTTTCACATATAAACGTTTTATTTATATATATATAAGCATGTATATATTGTTTCTAGTTCTAATCTGTCAGCCATTTGTTACGCGGTTATGACGGTTGGGTATGATGCGAAGCACACGCTGACTGTGTCGCTGTTTGTTCGCAGCGTGCGCGCACCGCGGACGGGACCACCCTGAAAAACAGCATCAGGCCTCGTGTGTCGCCGCGTAGTTGGCGCGCGCGCGCACAATATCGGGCCGCAACCTGCAAGCGCGCCCCCACTGTATAGCGCGCGCGTGCGCGCACACATAGGAAACATGTTCGAACGTGTTCATACGTATACGTATAAATATAAACGAGGCGCAATGGCTCATAGGACAATAATTTTTTTAACTCCTTCACATTGTCTGAGGGATTCTTATTGTTATTTATTGTTATTTATCGTTGTGCGTCAGTGTGTGTTAATGTCCTTTGTTCCTATTTGAAGAATGTTTAAATTATTATAATTATTATTGTTATTTATATTATTATTAATTTTTTGTTGGTAGGAGGGTAGTTGAGATCTTCATTTTTGTGGAGTTATTTTTTTCTCTTCTTTTCATTTTTTTTTTTTTTTTTACTTGGAGTCTATTGCGAGGATGTATATACGTAAGATGATGAAGGACCCGGTTACGCCGACAAAGATCCGCCGCGACATGAGCGCTATATAAATGTGGCCGCCGTGTGTATGCCGCGCACAAGAGTGTTGCTTTTTCCTGATATGTAGTGCGCTTATTTAAGTTTACGACATTGTATTTCATATACATATAGGCGTGTCAAAGTACGATAAAAATAACGTTAAGTAAAATTTTTTTGTTATCGAGTTCTGTTTGTTTTTATTTATTATGAAATAATTATTGTATCAATTAGTTTATACAGGAAATGAACATGATGATATATTGGATAAATAGTAATGGTTTGTTTTTTCTTGTTTCAGATTGATTGTCGATGGTCTGTTGAGAGGTTGGGTGTGTACTTGATGTTCATGTTGGCGTGACAGACATTCGATTGTCTCCTGTAAGATATACCTTACCCATTTCCTTCCTCTTACGTCTTCAAATACCATATATACACCATGCACTGCATTAATAAAAGCAGGACAGGTCATGATACATATATTATTTACACATATATATGATATCCTTGAGTGATCTCGCTTCCTGACTTGCCCATATTTTCTGAATAAGTAATTAAAAAAATTTTAATTCGAATTATTATAAATTATATAAAAATCTATTTATATTTCAAATAAATGACGATGAAGATACACAGCTGATTTTCTCTTTCTCCCTCTCTACATAAGACACACACACACATATATATATATTTATTGAAGCGCGACCCACACGTGCCCACGAATGCGTCATAAATCGAGGGCGACTTCCTGCACACGCTATCTCAATCGATCCCGGGCCACGGCGTAAAGGAGAGGGCAAAACTTCTTCGGCAACGAGAGAAGCTCTTCTCTCCTTTGTGAGTGAGATACTACTGCTAGTATATATATATATATATATATATAAAGTGAAGAAGAGGACGAGGACGAATAAGAAGAAGAAGTGCCAACGAGCGAAAGATAAAGGTGAAAGAAAAAGACAGAGTGTCTTCAAGGAGCAACACAACTTTGAATATATATAACTTGGCGTCTCTTCTCTCCTTCTGTTTTGCATTTACCGATGATATCTCCACCGGTAAGAGGGCGGAGTGGGCTTAACGGCGCAGCCTGTCGAGGACGTATGGGCGCGGTCATCACTTTTATAAATAAAAACTATAACGAAAAATAATTATTCTAATAATAATAGTGATAATGATAGTAGTTATAACAAATAAATAAATGAAATGATGTTGGGAATTATAGGGGTGAAATTATTTCTTTTGTTTACTTCATCGTAATTTTAAATTAATCCAACTACCATTTTCCTCAAGAATGATAATACATCAATAACTCCATTCACCAAACAAAATTCAAATTAAATTACAACATACCACATTCCCATCATCCATCTATCCTTCCATACATAAATACATAGTTTATTGCGCTCAATGCAATTGACAATACACTGAACACAGGTGGACGTAAGATTGAAGATAAAACCCTCGAGGAACGAGACTTAAATGCATACGTATACACATCCATATATATATTATACGTGTGTGTGTTTATATAAAGAAGGTGGCACGACCTTTACTGCTGGTTCGTGGTCCCCGATCCGACTCGAAATGAGAAACAAACGAGAGCGCACCTTAACTGGAACCCTCTCCCGCACAACTGACCCTGTCTTTTTATTTCCTACTTTTTATTTTTTCTTATTTCTCTATTTTTATTCACTTATTTTCCTTCTCCTCTTCTCACTCTATTTATCTGTATATATATATATATATATTTATTCCATGGAGGTGGAACACGTGCTCCAAGTTTTGTTGTCTCGTTCTCGTTCTGAATCGTGTGGCATACGGGACGAGACCCATCGAGAGACTCTCGTGAAGATATACACACAGCTTTTCTTGGAATGGTTGTGGGAGAGACGTGAAGGTAAAAGGAGAATATATATAAAATAAATCGATGAAGAGAGATGTGTGTGTGTGTGTGTGTATGTGTTCTTTAAAAATAGAAAAAAAAAAAAGCGCGAGAGAGAATTGAGTGAGTGAACAGTGAGAGTGAGAGAAGTGGGCGCTACAGCTTTCTCGTTCTACATGCCCAGTAACACGTAGAATAATTTGTGAATCGTAGAGACACGAGCAAAAGAGGTTTGTTGTCTGCATATATATATATATATATATATATATATATATATATATATAGATTAGAACGTTTACGAGAAGACATCTTGGTGTCGTATGGAATAATGGAATAATGTTTGGACAGTGGATTTGAGAGTAATAGTTTTTCGAAAAAAATTGTTGTGGCAGAAGTTGAAATAAATTAGTGAAAAAAAAAAAAAAAAAAAAGAAAATTCAAAGGCAATCTCAATTTATCAACTGTCATTAATTTTATTCAGTTCACCTCATTTCACAAATTAAATTGCACAAACTGTTCAGACTATTCAGATATTTAAGTGCGCGTGTGATGCGCACTGTATGGATGAAGAGATAAAAAAAAATATATAATAATAATAATAATAATAATAATAAATAGGAATAAAAAAGAAAAATATCAACGAAAAAATGTTGGAGCAAAGGGTGCCGCCATTTGCGGAAGACACTGAGCCGCTTGCATATGCGGGCCATGAGTGAGGATAATTCACGACCATCGTAAATCTATCAATTTATACTTATATACTATATACAAGTTACATATATATATATATATATATATATAAACCTATAATTCATATAATTCACCAACCCAACTTTCAGAATAATTTTCGTGCGATTTTATTTGTACTTATTCTTCTATTGAAATAAACATATTTTATTTACATGACATTGTTTGGTTTTTTTTTCTTTTTTTGTGTTAATATTTTGGATTGAGAAAATGAGATGAGATGTGGTGTGACACGGAGAGTGGTATTAATGTATATATAGTGAATAAATGGGTTGAATATATGAAGAAATGTAGAATGAAAATATATAATCTACATATATATGTAATAAATTTTTGTATACACATGCATATAAATGACTCGTGTGTCATTTACAGTTATATATACGTAATATTTTGTCACATGTGCTTGGTTAAAATAAAAATTGTTTGTCGCACGTGCTACTGCTTGCTTCTGATCCTGCTGCAAAAGAGATGGACGTAATATACAACAAAAACACACACGCGCATCACATTTAATATATATATATATATATATATAAAAATAGGGGGCGAAGTAATAGAGCTATATTTGTGCGCCTGCTGGTGCAGTAAGAGGGTAGATAACTATCTAGAGTCATCTGGGCTTAATAAGGGAGAAATGGCCGAGAGACGAGTGAAAACAACAAAACGACAGTAGGAAAAGGGGAGAACAGGGGGGGTAGAGACATCATTAAAATGTCACGTTTTGTGCTTCATGGTTTATTATAGGTAACAGTAAAAGAACTGGTGATTCATTAATTGCATTAATTGATGTACACAATATATACACGCACCATAAAAAAAATAAATATTTAAATCCACCCTGTATAATTATTTTATCCTGGGTGTGAAGAAATTCATGGAAATAGCTCTTTCTCTCTCTCTCTCTTTAATTATGTTTATATTGTTTGTTGGAAAATTAAATAAATTTGATGAAAAACATTGTGGAATAATGTTTAATTCTTTTTTTTTTTTTTTTTTTTTTCATTATTTTTTTGTTATTTATTATTTTGGAATAATTTAATGTGAATGTGAAAATTTACAGAGGGGCAAGTGAGAGCAAAATGAAATTACATTTTTTATTACAATTGTTATGGAAAAAATATAAAAAATAGCAGGAAAAAATTTTATCTATATTTATCTTTATTGTAAAAATTGTATTTTTTTCTTTTTTTTTTCTTTTTTGACAAGTTTTGGACAACAGTGCATTTATTTCTACAAGATATAGATCTATTTTAAAATTCTTATTGTGTTTATCTGAGTGAGAGTGCGAGAATCACATTTACACAATGAATATATATATATATACGAATACTATTTGTGTCTATTGGTCGATGGTTCAACGCCTACAATAATATCGTTATGATAGAAATCATGTAGAGGCTTTGACATTTTTACAATGCAAGGTACACACTTTGTTCCATTTTTATATTTCCTTTGTCGCATATATTTTATTTATTTTTTTTTTTTTTTCGTTTATTATTTTTATTTTTTTCTCTTCCGCTTTTGCGTCCTCGACAACTCATCATTGTAAATCCAGTGTCTTGTGTGTGTGTGTGTGTGTGTGTGCAAACGTGTAGGACTCTTCCTTTTTAAAAAATTCCTTCGCATTTTTGTTCTATTATTGCGTCAATAAATGTAACTATTTTAACATTATTTTATTACTGTTTTGTAATTATATTCATGACAGTTAATTATTTTTCACATTTTAAAATACACTTTTGAATATTATTAATTCATTGTCTGTAATATTAATTACACAATTTATTTGAAATTAATATACAACAACAACCCCATCAAGTATATGAAAAGATGGGTAATAATATTTTTCTTTTTTTAACATTCATAATCACAAAAATTCTATTTAATTAACAATATGAATTTAACAATATATTTCTCAGATAATTAATCGCACTGCTATATCTTTCAATCAAAATTTTCATTCCCCTATTAATTGTTGGTTAAAAAAAAGCACATGGGTTCAACATCTGGCACGCTAAATAATTTTATTATATTTCTCCTTTTTTTTTTTTTTTTTATTACCTTTCACTCAGTTCTTTTGGTTTTTTGTTCATGTTTTTTTTTTTTTTCCAAACTTGGAATAATACGTTATCTTTTTTTTTTTTTTTTTGTTTTTTCTACAGAATGAAACGTGAAAAATCGAGACAACGTATGCAACAAATTAGTGTATAAATGGCAGGCAACATTATAGAGAGAGAGAGGATGATAAAGAGAGTGGTGAGACCACGATGGAATTCCCGTTGTCTCCCACGTGAAGCTATCAAATGTCTGACGAATGGACATCATGAATGTTGCGCAATCAAAATAACATTGAAAAAAAAAATAATAAATGTGTAAATAAATAAATAAATCAATCAATAAATAATTGAATTCACATTGAAATCCATCGTTGAATTTTCTGGACAATATTTATCGTACTGAAAATAACTACACTGACAAAAAACTAAAAAAAAAAAACGAATGAAAAAAAAAAGAAAGTGAAAAAACTTTTTAGAATAAATAAAAAAAAAATTTTTTAATTTTTAAAAATTGAAAAAAAATTTTAAACAAATTTTTTAAATAAATTTCCTAGGAAAAGAAAATTTATTTTTTGACATTCATCAGCGTGGTATCTTCACCTTCAATTTATTTGAAATATTGTACAGTTGTGTGCAATTGTGCGGGCACTTACGCGCATTGAATTTGTGTAAATGTACACCTTTTCTCGCTACTTATTCGCGATGTGGGGCCACCCACGGCGCCATCTTATCACGTGAATCTCAACGGGCAATGCGCGCGGACTGATGCGAATATGTTACGAGAAGGATTGAGAGTCTCTCTGTACTCATCTTCTCATACATATATACATATATATAAATATATTATATGTAGTTGAACGTGTGCAAAAACAGTCTCTACTCATTCGCTTCCAACAAGTCGCACCCAAGCGCAGTCGCCACTTCTCAAGTTCCATATCCTGCTCGTCCTTTAACGGCGCCTTTTAAACCCTATATATATTTATATATAAACATATACATATATGTAAATGTATTTCATACAGCAGATATTGTTTTCACACGCCGCCACATTTGTAGAAAAATTTATATATTGTTGAAGAGATTAAACGAGAGAAATGTATTTTTTTTTTTTTTTTTCGTTTAGTGTATAGAGTTATTTATAATAATTGATGAATAAGAATAAAAAAAAAGGTTGAGATGTTGGTGGTCGCTTGGATTTTATTTCTTCGTATAAGTATATAATACAAGGAGAGATCTCTATCACACCTGTAAATGCCCGCGCCTTTATAAAAATCAATAATTATATGTGTGAGTGGAAAATTTGTGTGTGTGTGTGTGTGTGGGGGGAGGTAATGGCGTGACAGGTTAATTATTATTTATTCAACAGATTTTTTCTGTTGTTGGTATACGATCTTTTATTAGAGCACTGGCGATGAATATTGATATCTTCATATAACTATCACGAAACGCGCACGAAACGTGTTCTAACACGTTTCCAAATACGTTGAAATTAGATATCAGCAAATATTTATAGTGATTATTTTATAAATAACCAAATCAAATATTTCTCAGTCATTTGACACTATTTCAGGATTGATTGTGCGTGATATTTTATTTTCGGTCCCAGAAAAAAAAAGAATCACGCCCACCCAGTTTGTGTAAAAAAAAAAAAAATAAATAAATAAATAAATGGTAGAAATGAATATAAATAATATTTAACAATACACTCCACCTGTAACTAAAGAAAGACCGGATGTTCTTCTTCTCTATATACACATATATGTTTGCGCGTGTGTTTGGTGCATTGTTCGCAATCAGGTATAGCCGGAAGGTGGAAAAAAAGGAGCCGTTAATGGGATTTTCTATGAATTTTTTTTTTTTTTTTTTCGGGTATACATAACTTTTTGCTATTTGTAAATTCTCGTTCTTTTTTGTCAGTTGACCGTCATGGGACACCATGTATACCGTGGGATATTTGGCACTATTTAACACCGAAACATATAAATCGACATTCCAACGTCTTTCAACCTGTTCAAACACGAAAGTTAACACATAACGTAAAATATATTAAAGTACATTCCCAATTTAATCCAATAATTACCGGACTTTGCCATAATAATAATGTTTTTTTTTTTCTTCTCCATAGAGAAATAAATAATCTAATGATTAGATGAAAGTAAACCGAACATGGTGTTAATGTTGGTCATGGTGTGACTATAATCCATTGGTTCTAGTTGGATGTCGAGATGGCGCGTGGACCGTCTGTCGAATTTATTTTTTATCCTTTTTCTCATTCCTTCCTTGCCCGTCTGTGTGTGTTTTTTTTTTTCCTTTCCCCTCTATCTGTGCTCTGAGGGTGGAAGAATAGACGAGAGAGAGAGAGTGAGAGAGAAAGATGAGTGGAGAAAAAAAAGGGCGCGTGGTTGGCATTTCACGGTTTACCGTGAGGTAACATTAGCCATTAATTTACACTGGTCTACATATTTACAACAGACGCGCGTGTACGCAAAGGGATACATAGTCGTGGGTGTGCCATAGGGACTTAATTAATAGCCACCATGGCGCGATGTATAACCACATGGTGTGTGTTGATAAAAAAAAATTATTTGTACCTTTTTTTCTTTTCGTCCGTTTATTATACAACATTCTAAATATTATTTTCAACCATAAGAATATTTTATTTATCAATTTAAATATGAAAAATTGCATGGGAAATATTAAAAGTGAAATTTATTTATAAATTATCAGATTGAAACATTCGCGTCAACGATTCTCCTTCGACTTCCACTTTCCTCTTAAATTCAATTAAATATCTCATAATCAATTAAACATTTTTTATTCTTCAATCATTCACATAATCGTATCCACCATTATTATTTTATTTTTTCAAATGAAAAATAAGTCTGCACGCATATGCAAAGCATTAAATATATACATAACCCTATCTATGTGTTCTCATTCGAGATTTATAGAACCATTTGCGTTTGTGTGTTGAGTGAGTGCGCGAGAAGTGAGCTTGGTTTTATCGTGAGTCGCGTTTTAATCGTGTGCTCTACTCGTATATATATATATATATATATATCTATATATATGTGTGCAAAACTATTTTCTACATCGGTCGGGTCTTCATCTTGCGGGTGCGCATGCGCACGCGCGAACGAACGTTAACACGCGCGTACGCTCGAAGGCAAACGAGAGAGTGTTAAAGCTAGGCTGCAAAATGAAGGGAAAAAATTTTTTCAACACCTTGTGATAGGCAGAGATCGCTTCGGGATAGTATAACGCGACTTGTGCGTGGGCGTTTGTGCACATACATTCACATATATGTATATTGTACACATATATATGTTCATTTGTATATACCGGTCTCAACAACGCCACTAAAGTTGCATTCTCACGTAATCTGGTATACTCTTTTCTTTATTGCATCAAATATTTCACCCCGTCCATGGATTGTAAGCATGAATATAATAATTCTTCTTGACGTGGAATAAAAGTTGATAGTATTGGAGAGGTGAGGGGTATTTTATGGCGTTGAGGGGAATGCATATTGAGTGCAAAATTGGATTTGTTGTGTGTGGATATGAGTGGGTGATAATCGTGTTTGAACCTGTCGATCGAGTGATTGAGTGAAAATTGTTTGGAGATATTCTATGTACTATTGTTCAGGTTGTATTTGTCACAGAGAGTTCATTGATGATTCATTTTCATCGTCTTTTTATCAGCTTCAAATTATTATTCCTTAATTTTTTGCGAAATATTCGTTGAAATTGCGTTATGTTAGAAAGTGTAATGAGAATATTCAAACGACATCAATAAATAAAGCGTACTCAAAAAAATGATTTCAATTTATTTCATTAACATTTCCTAGTATAAAATAATAATAATACATCCTGGATCGTTTGTACAATAAGGAAGTGTAACTAAAAGACAAAGAAAAAAAATTCTCAAATGAAATTTAACCATAAAAAATACACGATGAAATAATTAATTGCTATTACGTCTTAATCAACAAAACACACACATACACAAATGTTAGATTATTGTATACAGACATACATGAAGCATGTTGAGAGTGGAGTAAGAGTGCAGAGTTGCGAGAGCTCCTCTCGCCGTTCGTGTTTTGCCCCGCGTGAATCGACCTCACGGCCACTTGGGATTATACACTCAATATATAGATATACAAATGTACACACTCTAAAAGTTAAAGTGCTTATAGAGAAGTGGCTTTCGTTCGTCGCGCTGCACGAAACCGCATCCCACAGTTAGCCTTCTTCAAGGTGAACAGACACGATATCTCTTTATATACTTAAACTTGAACATACACACATGCAAACATATTTTATTTTTTAAATATGAATTTAATATAAATAATCATATTTCAACATCAAATTTGTTTGAGAAATATTTTTAATCATTTTCATTCTCGTGAACGTTTGATATTATTTATTAATTATTGTGTTGTCTTGCTGTTTATAAATAATCCATGGAATCTAATAATTCGATTTAATAAATAAATAACTAAATGTTTAACAATTTTATCATTCAGATATAGAAATATGATTAAATAGAAGAAAAAAAAAACTATATAAAATAAAAGCAGTTTAATAGTACAGAGGAAATAAAGAGACAAGTTGTATTTGAAATATGACAACTGCTTTAGAATACTTTAGATAAGACCACCATAGTGGTGTAATATTTGCCATGACAATAAGCAGCAGCAGCACAAGCTCACATGATTGCCCACCACCCGAGAACATAAAACGACAATAATCCATGGCAGTTTATCGTGTACATAAGTATACATTTATATATATATATATCTAACCTGAGCCACTATAACGCTTCCTAGCTAGAGAGCCCTTCACCTCACACTTCTAATATTACCAGTTCACCACACATACATTTTACATTTATACATAAACATATAAATGTATAAATAAATAAAGAGATGCTTGTGGCGCCATCAAGTGAGAATTATCCAACAGCACTTGATGGCGCTCTGCATGCTAGATTATTTATTTATTTATTTTTATTTTCATTTGCTGTTTTTTATTTCCCGATTTTAATTTTTCATTTTTATTCTCTTTTATTATAAACATTTCAAATTGATCCTGAAGAGTTTGTGTGTGCATCTCAGTTTCTCTCATTTATTCTCTTCTAATACACCACACGCTTCTCTCCTTTTATTATCTATCGTCTCTATCAATTTATTTATTTATTCTATTATTATTTATATATATATATATATATATATATAAATTTTTTTTTTTTTTTTTTCATTCACTTATTTATATATTTATTTATTTATTTATTTTTCTTTTGTTATTTATAAGGGAACGATGAGGGCGAGGATACAACAGAGAGATTGTATAGAAGATTGTGATCATGAATCGACGATCGATACTGTAATTCAATTTTATCGCAACATCATAATCTAATTGACGAATTATAATTACAAATTTATTTACTTTCTTCTTCATCATTCATTTTATTTTTTTTTTCTTTCTGTTATGTGAAGATGAAATTAAATTGAACGTTAGTGATGAAAGAATTTTATGTCGTGTATTTTATAGAGTCAAAGGTAATTGTTTGAATCGCAAATTTATGAATTTAAATGGAGAAAATTAATTCCTATTATAATTCTAGTTCCTCAAGTTCTTATTCTAAATTTAATTCTGCTTCTGATTAATTAATACACACAATTTAATTCGAACTTGTTCTAGGATTAAAATCAAAACCAAAAAAACCATTTTTCATTAAACCACCACAACATTGACTCTACTTCAATATAAAATTAAAAAAAAATATAATTGCACGTCCAGACAATAATTCACTACTCTCCACTCTCTAACACATACTGCAATCGCCCCCAAATCACAAAAACAAAATCACAAAAAATAAACCAAACAAAAATAGAAAAAAAACCAAAAAATATCAACACATTACAACAAACTAATTGTGAAAGACGGAAGTCAATCAAAATCATTCACGTTCATACACACGTACATCCAACAAACCCCAACACACATTCTCAATGCACATTCATATACCACATCTGACATGGATCGATTGTTGTCTGCGATATATCGGACGCTTCTTGAAGATCATTAGGCTGGCGCAGGAGTTGATTCTCACACCAACATTAAATACAATATACATCCAACCTGCTTTCACGTTGCTATACACATATAACTCTGCTTTCTCCAGTTGCTTCAGAAAGGAAAAAGCGTAATAATAACAACAATGATAAATAAATAAAATAAAATAAAAAAAAAAATAAATAAATGAAAAATCCAGAGAGAAGTTTCAGGAGAAAAAAAAAGTTGAGAGGAACGAACAAACGCGGCTTCTCTTCCTCTTTTTTTTTCTCTTTCTCTTCGATCCACCTTCGCTTTGGGGCCCCGTTGTTGCTGCGCACGCGCACCCACATACACCTACACATATATATGTATATATTGGTTATATGTATATATATATATATATAAAGCCTTGAGTAGATTTTCGTATCAGCCACGGATCTTCGTAATCTCGCCGGCATCGACACATGGCTGTCCTGAGTCCTTCTCTCCTTTATGTATGTGTGGCCGTGTGGGGCGTGCATGATTCATCCACGGCCGTAAATCACCGGGGGCCCGTGGTCCCACTTTATAGCTTTCGAGGACGCAGAGAAGCCAATGCCGAAAAACCGTTTTCTCTCGTGCACGTGAAGGAAGAAGGGAGGTGGTAGAAATGAAGAGAGAAAATTTTTTTGTATTTGCCGAAGATGTGGAAGTTTTTTGGTGAATTATTTTTTTAGTTTTTGGTGGGATTGTATGTTTGGGGTTGATTTTTAGGGGTAGATGAATCAGTGAAGAGTTGTAGAGCGGCGTTTGGCGCACAAAAGAAGAGTATATTTATTAGATTTTGGTGCAGTTGATTGGGAGTTGTTGTATAAATCATGAAAGCCAAAAAATTGTATTTATGGAAATAAATATTCATATATTCCTGAACGTATTTTTACGTATTTTTTTTTTTTTTTTTTCACAAGTAGATATTGAATTTGTCCTTGCTGTGTGTAACCAATAAAATTCAACTGATTAGATATTTTATTTGCGCCATGTTTTTCGAAACGGAAATGCAAATAAAAAGACAGTGAAGTAATAAAAAAAAAATCGATAGGAGTTGTGCGGAAGATGATAAGTTTATTATCGTTCGCAATTTATCAATAGAGCATGCGCAATGGCGAAGACAATAATGGTGGAGGTAAGATTATATATATGAGGCGTTGAAGCACAATTTTCTCAAAACCGTTCACCAGTCTTATTTCAAATATTGTAACGTATTGGAAAATTGCTAAAAAAAAATGACCTTAGTGATGAAAAACTTTGTAGCCATATTGATAATTTTCGGTTTCCACTCCCGCGCGGCAGAAGGTACTTATTTGTATTATTCTATCAACACCTAACGCGCATCGCTATTTTATTCATATTTATCCATTTATTTGTTTACTTCACTGCAAATTTCACAATTAGTTTATCCTGCTTGCTTAATGTGCACGTTGATTTTGCCCCAAGTATAATTCGCCAGATGTTATATCGTCCTTTGACTAATCCCAATAGCAATCTAAAAATTTGAACGCCATTTCAAATGGAAATACGTCACTAGTTGTGGTGAAATAAATTAAATATCGCACTGGCCTTTATGTTGTTCTTAAATCAATATTAAAAATTTTCTCATCAGTTTCAAATAATCATTCACAAACATGTATGCAAGGGTTTCTATTCCATGAATTGATTAACCGATGTGTTGCAATCATTTTCAAGATCCAATTGGATTGAAGAGATTTATATGGGCGAATCTGATACATAGGAGTGACTGTTCCGGCGTTGAATGGAAAATTGAGTCGATATTTATGCTGAAAAATAGCACGAGGAGAGGAGAAACTCTTTCATGCCAGGTAGTTACATTTCCATAATGTTAATTAACACTGCTTATACAATGATATGATTGTGATTTGAACAGAAAGGGCAGCTGGTTTTAAATTTGAATGAGGATAATTTGCGCCAATCAGACAGTGATAATACGTGTCCTATATCTAAAAACTGCAGCTATTGTTTCTGCATACCGAAGACTTTGGATCGTTCTAAACTCGGAGGCTCATCAGATCATGCATCATTATTAAGTCTACGACCACTAGTATCGGACACCGCAAACAACATGTCAAACATATTTTATTTATATTATCACTGAGAGAAGAGTTTACTAGTGTGAAATATTCACGCATGGCTGACATTTTTTGAAAGATATGAATTAACACATAAATGAACCTTATGATTGAATAACAACAAATTATTCTGTTGAATAACGAACAGTCATTGTATCGTATTTGTGGTTAAAACGGTGGAGTCTCTGCACCACGTCATATTTGTTAATGATTTATAAATCCGTGTGGTGGCGCCACCGATCTATGTCACAGTGTCTTATCAATTCTTGATAATGATAATAGGTTGTGTAACTGTGTAAATTCAATTATCTTGAATATTCGCTTGTTTCCGATCATGGAATTCATTTGTCACAAACATATCTCATTAAATGCGGATAAACTCTTTGCTCAGCTAATAATTGGAACGTTGTGATTGAGCTTATGACATTAATGATTTAATATATTTAGGGTTATAACAGGATTGAAGTTTAAGCTTGATAAAGACAGAATTATTCAGTTAAAAATGCAACAAGGTAAACTATTGTCTAGTGGTGCAGTAGACAAAAGCAAGAATTGGAAAGACCTTGAAGACTTTCAGAAGTTGACAACACCCGCTGGTCCTCCTTTAGATTACACAAAATTGAAGTTTGATGAGGATGTTGTGCTGTTTTCGTTCTATACACGAACTGTATATCTTGATAAAATATTCGTGCCAGACGACTACGTTGTTACCGGTGAGTGTCTTTTCGAATATGAATATCAATTGGGGAATATTTATTCTGATATAATGACATGATGGGAAATTATTTTGGGTTTTAGGTGTGAAATTTTCACGTTTCGATACACCAGGTGATCAGAAAGGGGTGCAAATGCTAGTTAGAGGTACATATTATGATTCTTCATATACTCTGATGTCTGGTACAGATCGATGGTATGACTATACTAATAGTACTGTAAAGGACGCGTCGTATGAGGCCGGAAGGTACTACTTGGATATAAAATTAACGATTTCAATATTGCTTCTGTTCAATTTATTAACTCATTAATTCTTTTCGATACTTATCTGTCTATTCCGGAATCGGCTAGTTAAATTGTGGTAGTCTGTGCGACAATGAGTATTCATAGAAATATATGACAAAAATTCTTGACATCGAATAAAATAAATAATAGAAATTAATCAGGTATCCAATTCACATTATAGCTCCAGAACGGAAATATCGTTGAAGGATTGTGACATTCCTTCACCTGGACCTGAGAATCGAGAAACTGAGGGCACGAATAAACTGATTAAATTTAGACCTACAAGTCCGGGCGAACGTATGGAAAGTAAAGTCATCCCATATATCGAAAGTCAATCTGTTGAAACTGTGAATTCAAGTTTTTTACGCGGTGTTGAATTGTCTCATAAGGGAAAATTGAGGTCTGGTGGTTACATTATACTTAAGCTTCATTATCACCAGTCTTCTGAAACAACTGCAAAGCTGGCTGCAACTAAAAAAATGGCTGCAACTGCAAAGCTGGCTGCAACTAAAAAAATGGCTGCAATTGGAGAGCTGGCTGCAACTGAAAAGATGGCTGCAATTGAAAAGATGGCTGCAACTGAAAAGCTTACTGGAAGTAAACAGTCGACTAATAGTAATGATATTGATGAATCGAACAATGATAACGATTCGGTAACACCAAGACCAAAACGTCAGAATTCCGCAGCAACAACATGTTTTCAATTAATTTTCATTATAATTTTACCACTAATAATAATTTTGCAATAAAAAATTTATTGTTAAAGTTTTAACTTCATTGTGAATTAATAAATATTCTTATTGGATTTATATGATTTTCGTCTTTCGAGTTACATAAATTTTTGTAGATGTTAAATTGTAAATCACATTAATAGATTGAAGTGTTAGAAACATCTTTCAACAATAGTAACGTGATAAAAATTATTGAAAGTATTAATTGACATTGTGAGAGGCGAAGATTCGCGAACAAAATATGCAATAATATTCTTAATAATGTTTATCACGTTATTGTTCTTGCAGGATGTTTCTAGCACATCAATCTATCAAAGTATTTTGTAATTAATCGTTTTAGTGAATGATTAATTGATTAATTAATTAGCGAGTATTTTATTTCAACACAGGCCAATTGACGTATATGTTTATAGTTCCATTTAATTCTGCACAAATAATTAATTATACATACGATTAAATCCCATGTCTATTTAAATTAATCCTAATGTCTATATACCTCACACATGCATAGTCGAACCCACACACACACACACACACACACACATGTATTCATTATAGTTATAAGATCTAATTACAATGGCACTTGTTATTTTAATATTCATTAAAAAATGCACCATCCAGTGACGATTGTAGATGTGTCCAAACATGGGACGTAAATAAAATTCACGACATGTCGTTTCACTTTGCAGTATATAAATAAAAAATAAATGAATTGTATTTATTATTGTATAGAGAATTCTGATGGATAAAAGAAAAAAAAAATCGTAGTACAACGAGAAATAAATCAATAATCCAAAAATTTCGTAAAATAAAATCATTCATTTGTTTTTTTTTCCATCTCGTAAATTTTCTATAAATCTTTGCTTTAAATAACGGAAGTTGTGAAATTATTATGTAAGGTAAATTGTTTGTATATTTTATTGACAACAAGATTGAAGGCATAGAAGAAAAACGACAGATCGATTTATCGTCCATCGATATTTGAAATACAATGTTATACTGATGTATTTGTAAATAAAATAAGTACAGTGATGTATTGTGGGTACATAAAATCGTGTCCGTCGAGAATTACTCACACGTGATCTGTTCAAATGTGGCACACACACACATATACAAATAATTTGTGTGCGTGGTGTTAAGGCGTCAGTTAAAAGAATAGACAAATAAATTGTAATGGTTTCGCACGAGATGCTTACATAAAATTGATGGCGAAGGCGCTTCTGATGGTGACGCGTGAGAAACTCCCGCAAATATTTGTACCATACACACAAACATACATTTACAAATATAATTATATTATTGATATACATTAAAGTGAAGAAATTTTTTTCACACAAAGGATAAAAAAAAGTTCCATCTCCCAATTTCACTTTAAAAATTGGACTACAAATGACAAATTATTATATTGATTTTGTAATTGTTATAAAACAACTTTCGAGTGCTAAAAAATTACGATAATAATAATAATAATGATTATTATTAAAAATAAAAAATGTTGAATTATAGTAGAACTGTCCTGGTAGATATTTGCAAGAAATCGAAATGGAAAGTGGCATACGATTCAAAACCCATCCTGAATGTTATTTGCATTTACCGTCAGGATGTTTCACCTTATACTTTGTTCGAAAGACAAGTCCAAATAAAATTGCATGCAAAGAAAAATAAGGAATTGATATAAATTTCCAAACACATTGATAAATTCGAATTGGTAAACTTTTCTTACCTCATCACAGTTGCTAGAACATGTATCGATAGTACACTTGATTTTCATACGGTTTGCACCATGCACTGCAATTGTTCGCATATTTGCTGTAAGGAGTCTGTTCGCTTCATCGTAATGTATATTAGTGATAATGGGTGGCCACATTGAGGTAGAGCAATCGTGTATTTGTATCCAATTGACCTTGTACGCATCCGTTATTTGGCATGACGTGATTATAGCTCTCTTAAAAGATGTTCCCATTTTTATTCTTATGGTATTGTCTATATCAAATTCCATTTTGAACGAGTCCAATGACATAGCTAGTTGGTACGTCCCAGATAGGGTCTGTGATGAGATTCCGGGAAAGTCAACTGATGAGTACTTAATTGAAGGTGGATTTGTAGCGCAATTTAGCTCAGCTTCTATAGGATTCAATGTGAGATGATCGCCTTCCTCGCTAATGAACTTAAGAGTTACTTTTCTAGTAGAACCCAGCATAGTGTATGCGAATTTAAGTTCTTTCTCGGACGGCACGTTCTCCATTATAGGTTCGGATCCGGGGATAGTATAAAGATAATATTTGAACTCGATATCGTCGTCTTCTAGAAATACCGCAAGTTCGGTAGGATCACACGTAATACTCACGGCTGCGAAGAGAGAAAAAGTCGTATATTTTGAAAAATGAAATCACATAAAATCAAAATTTATCAGAAAAGCTTACTTGGATCCTCCATAGACTCAACAAATAAAGGAAATGTAGCAAAAGAAGACATGATGATGATAAATCTCGTTACTAACAACATTGTCTGCTGATTGGTCATCACGTAGCAAAGGTAAGGTCACCACAGAGGAGTTAATTCGTTCTTTGACACAACAAAACTGCTGATTTTTATTCGTTGTATCCTCCTGTTTAAATACCACGAGCAACACAATGAAATTCTAGTAAGCACGTACAGACAGTACTGATACGAAGACAAGACGTGTCCAATCACACAAAATTATGTTGACAACATAGACATATCTGTAAATATTCTCACGTCTTAATATTAACTTCTTACACACACATTTACTCGTTTTGTGAATAAAAGAATGTCTCTTTATTTTTCATGAACAATGTGAACAAACAATTAATGAAATATTAGTTTGATACATTTGCTAATATTTCGTCGCCACATCTTCTCAATTTATGATAGATATAGCAATACTGTGTACATTCTACTTGATAGAAATAACATTGCGCTAAAATTGAAATATGTTTACGAATAAAATACCAGAAAAATGATTATCTATGGAATATTAATCAATAAAAAAAAAAGATAATACGTTTGAGGCCCTTTCAATAAACTAATAATCTATTGATCGTTGAACCCTCATTTTGAATCCAATTTTTACATCAGGGCGCGGTATCGGCTGTCCGCCCAATTTGTATTATAGTCGTTTTATGCATACAAATGCTACTGCAATACGCACAAGAATATGTTTGACAGTCGTTTTCACGATTACACTTCATGAAAGACGTGTTTAAACACGCCTATGTGATACATTTACAACGGACGTGTCTTTATCAGTTTAATACATATTTACTGCTGCATTCCTCGCTCGATAAACCTATATCAATTATTATTATTTTTTCTCATCTAATACACATACTCTCATTAATTTACCGTACAATCATTCAATACAGTAAATTTTGTCTTTCCTATCACTGATAAAAACGAAAATCATTCCAATGGAAAATATGAAAAATGAAATGGAAATATTTGAAACAATGAAAATGTTCTTTTGGTTTAAATTGATCATGTGGTATTTTGGAGTTGTGCACCCGCACCTTGTTCAACAGTGCGGCATGCCAAACAGGTTTGACGAGTTGTGAAGGTGGAATACACAAAACGCGCGTATATATACTGTGGTGATGGTGTACGTAGCCACGTGCTACAGCGCATTACTTATAATCCCATCAGCCATTTCTGTACGTCTCTCGCTCTTATTTTCGTTGCATTCTTTCACGTTCGCTTTCTCATACGGAGTCTCCTCTTCGCCTTCACCTCCTCTCTCTAAATCTGAATATATATAGTGAGAAGTTTAGAGAATAGCCGCGTGAATTAATTTTTTAAATTGAAAATTGATGAAAAAGTGTTTGATGTGAAAACATGTAAATTGATACCGAGAATTTTTGTTCATATATAGTGGAGTGTATCTTCGTGTGTAACGATGCAAACTATAGTAACCTGATACTCATTTTGTGCGTTAATTTCTGCTCTACAATTTCATTTATATATATAGGTATCTGCGATGTAATGCATAGCTGTGAGACTACCCGAAACATGAAAGTTTCTTCCAAAAATAATATATAAATCTGTTAGTATCAAGGGAAAGGATCTATCGAATTATATACACATCTATTTATATATTTTTTTTCTCTCTCTCTCTCTCCTCTCACTCTTCCTCTCCTTTTCTTTCTTCATTCGTTTTTATATTAAAAAAGAATCTCGACGGTGAGTACGAGAAGAACGAACATGGTCCTCAGCAGCCACCATGATGTTGGCTCACGATGGAAATAAATTTTGCGGAGGAGGACGCTTGCGCGTGCAGAGTTCAATGCAGCAGAAGGAAGACAAAAAGAAGATATGGTGGAGGAGTTGAAGAAGGTGGAAACATCGCAATGATTTTCCCTTTAACATCCATATACACATACACGTACACATATAAATTTATATTTAACGAAAAGAAAGGAATGGAGAAAGAAGAAAAAATCGAGTGGTTGAAAAAAGTCCTGGACAAAGTTACAATACTTAATGTTGAGAAAATGAAATAAAAAACATTAATTAAATTGGAAAAAAATTAGGACAACTAACCGTTATGTGTGCATTATACCACATATTCTTATTTAATATTTTCCATTATTTTTTTAGGCGTTCTTTTGTTTTTTTTGCTTTCATGTATCAAATTCATGGTTTATATGGATAATATTTAAATGAAATGTACATGAGGTTTGCAATAATTCAACAGAGACAAGGAAAGAGGCGTAACAATGTTGAAATAATCATAAATATAATTGATTTTTAATCGATATTATATGGAAAATAAAAAAAAATGAATTATTTCTATTTTTCCAGTTATTTGTGCTCTTATTTATTACTTTAATATCTTCATTCACTTATTAATTAAGTTTTGTGAGTGTTGAAATATATTGTATAGAATTAATTAATCAAAGATTTATGTCTCTACAAATATATAAGAATTTTTATCACTACTTTTTACTTTATTTGATAATAATACACGTTGCCAAGTGTATTAAAAAATAATTAACTTAATATTAATCTCCAAAATATTCCACCAGAGAAAAAAAAAAACTACCACCTTCAATTAAGTTTGTTTCACAAAGCACACACACACACACACACCCTCAACTAAATTTTTATTATTCGATCTAACGCACCAGAACGCGGTCAAATTTTTGCCCTCACTTAGCAATAATTCACGATGAAAAAATGTGAAGGAAAAAGAAATAACAATATTGATAGCTAAGTTTCATGAATGTATTTATTCATGTGAATATGTGTATATGAATGTATTAGTAACTACTGGCATGCACAAACTTGCAGAAGTGAACTCGCTGCCAATATCGATAAGTCAAAGACAGCGCACTCCATTGATCGGCAAAAAAATTCATTGCTCACATGTTTATATACATAACGTAGTGATCTGTATATATCCAACTATGTTCCTTCCACCCGTGTGTTATAAAGCAACGTTAAATAATAGCCTTATAGTTATATTATATGTATATATATATATATATATTTGTAGACGCAAAAACGTGCGCAAGTACGCGGGGGATGACTCTCAAACTCTCTCGTAACGCGCCTCCAACGATTACAATCTTGTGGTCGTATTTTATTTTTATTTTCTTGTATATTTATTTTTTCTTTTCTTTTCCCACGATTTTTTTGTTTTTTTTTTCCTCTTCTTCTCTCATCTTTTTCCACACTGTTTAACGCGTAAATTAAATTTTTTTCGCAACGTGTATGGACTTGTACAAATAGAATACGCGAGTCACGAAACCGGATATTGTATATTAACAATTATTTTAGAATACAATTTGATTGGCTAATTAATTTTGGTTTTATACAATTTTTTAGAGGAAATAAATTAAGGGCAATTATTTATTAATTCTTTTTATATTGTATTAACAATTATAGTTTTAGGTGCGATAAAGTATGATCGATTGAAAAAAAAAATAAAAAAAAAACAGAAAAGAAAAATAATCTATTCACTTTTATGAATATTTATAATTTATATTTTTTAATTTATGATTCATAACATGCATAAATTTAATGTTGAAATGAGCGCCGACACACCGACGTATTTTACTTTTTATTTTTATATATATACAAACGAGAGATGGTACAAACACGGATTCGATCAACGGATATCAAGTTTTTGGCCATGGCATCGCCCTCACAAACCATTTATAATCATTAGCACTATGGATGTGTCCACCACAGTGACTATCATTATGTCACTCAAAAATCCATACATTATTTACAATTCTGTAAATAAAATAATAATTGAACATAAAAAAGGAAATAAATTGATAAATTAATAGTACAAATATCAAATAATATAAATTGATAGTTGAAACCAAAAAAACCAAATATAATAGTGGAATTTATTTTGTGCAAATGATATTTAGTAAGAGTATCTTTATCCGTTAGGGATTTTTGTACATTTATTTATTTATTTTTTTTTTTTTCCCACTCTCTCTTGAAATTTGGAATTCATCAACGGACATTTTTCCTATCTGAAAAATGATGCGGGTGATTTAACACACAGTACTATGTTCGCAGGTGAAAATAATTGTCGTTTATATATAATATTGTGAGCAAGGTGCACAAGGATACACACTTCCTCAGATAGACATCGGAGTGAATGAATAAAAACAATGAGAAAAAAAAAATTAGAATTGTTTTTTTTTGTTTTAGTAACAAGTCAAATAATCATCAGAGAATTGTTATAATTTTTATCTTTGAAATTATTATTGATATTCAATTTTTTATACGGAACAAACTGTATACTGTGAAAATGTTGGAATTTCAGAAATATAACTGCTGAAAAAGTTGGTTTCTTTGAAAATTTTTTTTTCCTATTTTCGGATTGCTTTATGAGTATGATTCTAGTTAAGACTATAGCCACAATATTTCTGATTATGAAAATCATTTTTGTTTCTATTGTGGATCAATACAAAGGATGATATCATGATCGCTATCACAGTGTAAATTTTAGAAATTTTTATGTACCTTCCTACTACAACAATGAAATTATAAACTATTATTTAAACAATGTTCTACCCTAGCTGTAGATATTCTTGTATATTTCTGTTGATTCTAATTGAAATTACCTCCGTAATGTCGTGCGAAACGTGTTTAAACTTGCACGGCTCATTTATACACCGATATAAATACTTATTTCAAGTTGAAAATCGAACAACGAATGGGTGTGGATATATATCCCATCTCCTCGATGTCTCCATTGCCCATGAAATGGATACGAGATACATAACATACACATACAACCACACGTAAATATATACATGTGACGTCGTGCGTTTTCCTTTTACGATTGGTTTATTATATTGCATTCGTACAAGTCAGAACTCGCAAACAAAACTGTGTGCTCTCAATCGCCCACCCAACACACATTTCTTGCAGTTATTTAATATTTTTGTTTCAAACCCAAAAATATATTCGCTTCTTCAATCGAACAATTAATTCCTTTGTTGTGAATCCTTTTCTATTTACATGACAGTTCATCATAAAATAATGTTATTAATAATAATTCACTGTTGTATATATATTTATTATAAATTTGATGCTGAAAAAAAAAAAAATTGTGGAAGAATATTGAACGGAAATATAATTCTTTTTCTTTCTTTTATTTATTTATTTATTTCTTTTCCTATATCAATCAGTAACAAAAAATGAAACATTAATAGAAGAAAGGTGGATGCACATATGTTATAACTATGGTACTATAGACCGCAATATAATTGCACCACGTCACGTTTTTATCTTTAAAATCGTGCGGGTATGTAGATGTTAAAAGTAGTGAGTAATAATGCGCGTGCACAACGTTAAATAATATTTTACGTGCACCTGCTTGTGCGCGTGCCAATGCACATATGCTACATACAAATGTTTTTAGACGCATCGGAATAGATGAAGATTAAAAATTGTTAAACATTGATGTACGGTAAATTTATTTGACACGAATGAAAAGCAAAAATATAACAATTTATCGTCGAAATTATATTTAACAATTTTTTGTTTGTCTTCACGTTTTAGTTTATAACTATAATATTATTTAGAACATATCCGTTTGTTGGCATTGATCAGGAAGTACACACAAACCATTTTCAGCACGTAAGAAACCAACATCACATCGACAAACATTAGATACACATTTCTTGAACAAAGAAAAAAAAAAAAAAATACATGTATATTATACCTGCATAAAAACGTGTCTCAACCTGTTCCAATGAATTAAGGGGAACAGTCTTTTCGAGTAATGTTATACGATAATATTTCATTTGCCAATTAATTTTTCTAATTTCACTATAAAATTCACAGCACATAATTTTCAAAATTCATTTAGTCCCAAATACTGAACCCCTCAATAAATTGTTAATTTAAATATAAATATTTTTGTATTTCAATTACAGAAGGACAACTGCGACCGTTAGGATTAGCACATGTTTTTGGACAGAGATTACCACACATTTTACATCTATCATGGCGACCACCATAACATGGAGTGTCACATACATTGTCTTTAAAATCTTTCGAATTACCAACATCAACTGTTGGCACTTTGGCAACCGCAATCCGAAAAAAAAACAACCAAACAAATAAAATATTAATCAAAGACATAACAATTTTCTACAAGGTTAACTATCAATTTAAGATTTATTTATTGAGTGCTTACCTGTTGCGACCACGGATATAAATAAAAAAAATTGTATCACCATCGCCATGATCGTTGACTCGAGTTACTGTAGCCTTTTTTTATTATTCCCAGTCATTTTTATATACACTCGATAACTATAAATATGTCACGAAGAAATTTAATAGTCCAATAAAAAAATTACTACTAAACTTTTGTTCCTGTCTTTTTTTTTTTTTTTTTCTTTCTTATTTTACTCTTTCAAATTCGCATTGTGATATGTATACAGTTTTTCTTTTCTTTTATTTAATGTCTATTGTTTATTGATGTATCGATTGACTTACTTTTATCTTAATTGAAAGGTGGGATATAGAAGTATAGAAAACAAAAATCATTATTTATTATCATTTCATCAAATTTAGACAAATGGTTCATTTCAATAAATAAATTAAACTATCGACTCTTCATAATTTATTTATTTAATAATTCCAACAATAATACAATCATTTTTAAAACATTTCTATTTACATATTTTCATTAGCAAATATAATGTTTTCATTGTAAATTAAATCAATTCAATCAATATTTATCATTTAATTTGTACAATAATTTTTTTGAAAAAAAGAAGAGAAAATATATAATATCAATATATAATTGATTAATTAAAAATGGGTAATTGCATATCGTGGACATTGTCCTGTTAATACACATTGGCCAGTTCTTTCATCCCTTACAGTGGTATTATCACATTCACATGTATCTACTTTGCACGCCTGTGTGAAAAATATATTTATAAACACTTTGTAAATATTTTATACATATTACATAATAAATACAGAATTTTACTCACAGCAACGCATGCATATTCTTTGTCGTAATTGTCACACGTTCTTGGACAAAATGATGCACATTTTTTGCAAACATCCATTGGTCCACCATAACATACTGTATCACATTCATTACCTACAGCAAATGCTGGTGCAATAACTGTAAATATAATTATTACATAATTATTAAAGTATAATATTTAATTACTAATATTTTATTACACTAATTCGCATGAAAAAAATTTTTCAATAGTATTATTCATAATTATTTTAAAATTATTGTATAATTATTATTCACCTGCACACAGTATTGTCACAGCCAAAAACAAATTGAAAATTTGAAAATTCATTTTGTTGTAACAAATTGTTTTGTGTTATTAGTCGTGAAGAAAAAATTTTTATGAGAATATTAAGTTAAATTACCTTTTTATATGTTTCATTCTGTTTATTCTGAATTTACATAAATGTTTCTTTATTAAATAAATTTGCATCTGTATTATTACACTGGTATATTGTTTATATCATTTTACCTGTTATGACATTAACGAATAAATAGAAAAAAAAAAAAAAAAAAATAAATGAATAGAGATTGCAGTAATACGTTATTTAAATAAATAAATTACGTATCATTTTTTTTTTTTTTCCTCTTACGTAATTCAATTGGCCAAAAATAATGATGAGTAATGCATCAACACAACTCAATATTTTTTTGCCACATCTGTAAAATTAAATATAGAAATAATATCTCAATATATATTTTTTCGGGTATTCTACAACTATTCACACTGAAATAATTGACATCATATACGTTAATAAAATAATTAAAATTAAAAGAGAACAAGGTACACTACAATAAAGAAAATTAAACTATTACTCTTCATAATTTATTTATTTAATAATTCCAACAATGATACAATCATTTTTAAAACATTTCTATTGACATATTTTCATTAGTAAATATAATGTTTTCATTGTAAATTAAATCAATTCAATCAATATTTATCATTTAATTTGTACAATAATTTTTTTTGAAAAAAAAAGAAGAGAAAATATATAATATCAATATATAATTGATTAATTAAAAATGGGTAATTGAATTTTGTGGACATTGTCCTGTAAGTACACACTGGCCAGTTGATTCATCTCTGACAGTAATTCCAGAACATTGACATATATTCTCTATACAAACCTGTAAAAAAAAAAATATATATATATATATTCATTAAACACCCTGTATATAATGTGATATTTTTATTTCAATAAAACAATTATACTTACAGCAGCGCAAAAAATTTCTTTGTCATAATTGTCACAAGTTGGTGCACAACCTGATCCACAGTTTGTACAAGAATCCAATGGTCCACCATGACAAACTGCAGTACATTCTTCATCTTCAGCAAGTGCTGGTGCAACAACTGTAAAAAATAATTATTAAACAATTATCACAGATGAATTATTAATTATTAATATTTGATTTAAATTATATTTTTATATAAAAATTCTTTAGCAGTAATAATTGTATTATTAATAATTCACAATAGTATAGTTGAAGATTTTTGTATATTTTTGATTTGTTGTATTATTATTATTTACCTGCATACATAATTGTAACAATGATGACAAAATTGAGTATGTAAAAATTCATTTTGTTACAGATGATCGTTTTTGTGTATAATTCGTTGTTAAAAAAAAAAAATGAAAAAGAAAATGTGACATAATTTTTATGTAAAATTTTCCTTTTTATATATTTCCT
This sequence comes from Zele albiditarsus, assembly GCA_958496275.1. Classification (NCBI taxonomy): domain Eukaryota; kingdom Metazoa; phylum Arthropoda; class Insecta; order Hymenoptera; family Braconidae; genus Zele; species Zele albiditarsus. The sequence goes on from OY292416.1 coordinate 6,296,844, forward strand.
TTTCTTTGTTATTGATTGTGATGAATGTTTTCTTATTAAATGAAAATTTAATCTGTATTATTACACTGGTATATTATCTCTATAATTTTTTATGTGTCATGAATAAACCAATAAGTAAAAAAAAAAAAAACATAAATAAAAAATTGTATTTATATATATTATTTGTTTAATAATTAAATTACGTTTTATTGTTATCATCAAATTTTTTATTCTCGCCTTTTACAGTAATACACAATATAATTGAAATAATAGAATAATTTTATTAACTCAATTTGAATTTGTTTATTCTATTTAGGACTCTACAATAAATAAATTAAACTGTTACTCATCATCATAATTTTTATTTAATAATTTTAACAATGACACAATGAATTTTAAAACAATTTCCTATTTACTTTATTTTCATTTGTAAATAATTATTTTTTTCCATTGTACATTAAATCAATTGAACAATATTTATTTATGATTTAATTTGTAGAATAATTTTTTTAAGGAAGAGATGATTGAAGAATTATATTAATACATGTTTGATAATAAATGCATTAATATATATATATTTATATTTGTTAAATTATTTATCAATAGGCTTCCACTTTTGGACATTGCATTGATAATATACACTGGCCAGTTTCGACATTTCTCACAGTACCCAAGGAACATTCACATGTATCTATTACGCACACCTGTTAAAAAAAAATATATTCATGAACATTTTTTATATATTGTTATATTATTAATTTAATAAATTATTTTTACTTACAGCAGGGCATGCAATGGTTTCATTATAATTGTCACACGTTAATGGACAATATGATGCACATTTTCTGCAAATATCGAATGGTCCACCATAACATACTGTATCACATTCATAGCCACCACCATACGCTGGTACAACTGTACAAAAATATTTATTAAATTATAATTTAATTAGAATTTTTAATAATTAATATTTTAATCAAGAAATTTTTATCTATTGAAGCATTTTTTTTTCTTCACGAGTAAGTATAAAATTTTCGGACTTATTAAATTCACGTTTTTTATGCGAATAATACTATAATTTATCAATTTTCTTATTTTTATTCAATTGTTGACCGTTTTTCCGTTAAAATTCACTGCTTAACAGTGAAAATCAGTGGATTAGGTTAAAAGATATAGTCGATTTAGTTTGCATGAACGAATACAGATCCTAAATGAAAATTTTAATAAGTTCTAACTGCGATGTAACATTTTATGATTAAATTAAATAATAGTTATTGTATAATCATTTATTTACCTGCACACAGAATTGTCACAGCCAAGAAGATATTGAAAATGTAAGAATTCATTTTGTTATATCAAATTATTTCGTATATAATTCGTCCGAAAAACCCCAAAAAAACTTTGTAGCAACTTCAAGCCAAAATTTCCTTTTTATATATTTCTTTGTTTATTCTTAATTCTTATAAATGTTTATTTATTAGATAAATTTTTATCTGTATTATTACACTGGTATATTATCTCTATCATATCATCTGATATGAATAAATGAATGAATAAATAAATAATAAAAAAAATGCATAAATAAAGATTGCATAAATATATTATTCAAATAAATAAATTACGTATTATTTTGATGACACAATTAAATTTTTATACTCTGTTCAACAGATACTGCAAATTATTGACAATAATTATACAATTATTATACAAACATGTTTAATAATAAATTTATCAGTAAATATTTTCATAAATTATTTATCAATAGTCTGTCACTTCTGGACATTCCATTGTTAATACACACTGGCCAGTTTTTACATTTTTCACAGTAGGTTCAGAACATTCACATGTATCAGACTTGCATGCCTGTAATAAAGAAAAAAATATATATCCATCAACACGATTTATATATATTTTTAAATTTAATAAACAATTATATTTACATCAAGGCAAACATATCCTTCGTTATAATTGTCACAAGTTTTTGGACAAATAGATGCACATTTTTTGCAAACATCAAATGGTCCACCATGACAAACTGTATCACATTCATTACCCACATCAAATGCTGGTACAACTATTAAATAATAATTCATAATATAAATGATAATAAATAATAATTTTAATTAATAATTAATTTTAATTGTAGTAAATATATAATCAAAAATATATCATTAAAATACATTAAAATAATTTCTTACCTATACAAATTATTGCAACATCAAAAAACAATACGAATGTATGAATATTCATTGTGTTATTGTAAAAATTTTGTACAATTATTTCTTTATATATCCTTTCAAGTGTTTCAAAATTGAAAATTAATATATATATTTACATTAGATTAATTCTCACATCTGTATTATTGTCTCCGATATATTTATATTATCTCTTTAATATAATTTAACAGGAAGAAAAATAAGATAAACATATAAAATAAATTAATAACAAATTTTTTTGTGTAAATTAGTATTAATATCAATAATTTAACAAATGTTGAATTTTTTCATTATTTCATTTTACTTTATTGTATACCATATTTATTTCATGTTTTTTTTTTTGTTCCCTGTAAATAAATGAACAAAAATATCAGAGAAAAATTATTTTACATTATTATTATTTTTTTTTTTTTTAACAATGTGGCTTTTTGGGACACTTTGATGGATGAATGCAGTTGCCATGTGGTCCACGTATAGTGTTGTTTGTGCATACACAAGTATTAACAAGACAGAGCTGAAGAAAGTAGAAATAAAAGAGACAATATAATATTATTGTATTCACTTCTATCTTTTTTTTAATTATTATTATTATTATTTACCGTTACACATGCGCCCTCTGGAGTTGGATTGTCACATGTCGGTGGACAAGCACTTGCACATTTTCTACAAACGTCATTGGGACCAGAACATTTTGTATTGCATTCAGGTTTTAAATGTCCCATAACAACTAAAAAAATTTGAAGAGGAACGAATATGAGAAAAAAGATTTTAAAAATTAAATATATGCCAATTATCATTGGTATTTTTTTGTTTTTTGTTATTTGATTATTGAGAGATGATAATTGTTTTTTTGCATATACTTATTTAAAAATAAGTGAATTGTTTTTAAAAATATGACTGCAAATTTTGTTCATGATTAATTAATGTTTATGAATCAATAAATGATAAGAAATTTTGGATTATTATTGAATAAATGATTGTTAACTGAACTTTAATTTCAAAACTGAGTGAAGAATTATTTTTTCTTCCAGTTCGTCGTATTATTTTATTGTTTTTTCTTTAAATTTACAATGAAAACAGGAAATTTGTAAATAACAAATTTGAATGTGATGAATTTTATCATCAATTAAAAATTTATCACAAAAATAAAATATTAATTATTGTTATTTATTTATTTTGTTAATAAATATGACAAAATTTTATCTTACGTGAGACAATTGTTGCAGTCAATAATAATTTAAAAATCCACAGAGCCATTGTTGCTGATGTTATTATTGTTCAATATAAAACAAAATATGAAGTAATTCTTTTAACAATTGTCAAAAGTTTTGTGATAAATCACGTAGACTTCTGGCGTTCTTTATATACGTGACAAAATTTTGAAAAATAAATAGTGTATAAATTGATTATTGCATCACTATATTTTTTACGTCTTATTTATTTCAATTTGATTACTATATCAATTGTCACGATAAATAATTATCGCGTTTTTTCTTCTATATAATTGATCAATAATTAATCCAACTGTACAATTAAATATTGAATTAATAATTGACGTCAACTTCACCACAATACAACAATTAAAAGAATAAATATGATTTATTAATCATTTTTTATATTATTAATACAATAAATGATTATTAATAATTATTTTGTGGACACTGTCCATAAGGAATACATTTGCCATCTCGTGCACGAGCAAAACCCGGATCACATTGACACACATTACTGACACAATCCTGAAACAATGATAAATAAATAATTATAATTGATTTAAAAAATATATTTATGGTATTAAATAATTATTCATTAAATTGTATCAGATTTTTTATTTCTCTTACGTAAGTACAAAATGTTTGTTGTGGACTATCACATGTTAATGGACAACGCGTACCACATTTTCGACATTTATCATGTTGTCCACCATAACATGGTTGATTACATAATCCATTGTCCTGTTGTGGTCTAGCTCCAACTTCAACAACTACAAATTCATTTGAATATTAATTAAATCAATTATATACTTAACAGTAAGATTAATAATAATAAGAATGATAAAAACATAAGTAAATAAATAAATAAATATAATTTCATCTTACATATTGCAATAATTGACAATGCAATAAATAATTTTACTGTCAAAAAATTCATTTTTATTTTCAGAATTTTGATATTGACTCTGTAATTTTATGTATTGATAACTTATTCGTTACGACTGATAATGAATTCTATTATCACATTTGCTCTTATATACCGTCAACGAGATGCCCAAGAGATCATAAAAATATTATATTTTTATTTGTATTATGAATATAAAAAAAAAATAAAAAAATAATAAAATAATGCAAGAAAAATAAAAATTGTCTTATCATTTGTGTTCTTTCCTTGACTTATTTCATTTCATTCCACATATTTATTTTTTATTTCAATTATTGATTGCGCAGTTCATAAATCGCATGACATTTGAATATTATCGTGGAATATAATAACGGCAAATATTCAGGTCAAGGGTATTAATTTAAATCAACGGAATCAATAATAAACAGTGGTAAATTTATGATAAATTATTAAATGTCTTTTTCGTGAGTTATTATTATTGAAATAAATAAATTTGGAACATTTTTTTATTATTGTACTATCATTGTACTACTATTATTATTATTCAATTAATTATATTTTTCTTTCTATTATTAACTTAACAGCTGTTACAATGTGCAATTATCATTATCTCATTCAATAAAATTATTCGATAGTAAATTCAACTGCGCAATTCCATGTCTAATTATAAAATAATATCAATTAAATAATGATGAAATAGTTGTGAGAGATTAAATAATTCATTCATTATCTTTACCTCAAACAATTATATAAATAATTATTATTGATTTTGGGAATATTACTCAGGATAAACCCAATGAATATGATGATCAATAAATAATTTATTTCTATTTGTACAAAATATTAATTGTATAAGTGTCACATGCATTGACATGACATAATTTAAATATTATTGTGCATATAATAAAGCTTGATATTCATGCCAAGAATATTAATTTAAATCGACAGAATGAGTAGTGAATGATGGTAAATATAATTCATAATTTGTTTGCAATATTATAATCATTTGATTTTTGTCATACATTATGTTATCATATTTCTTTTAAATAATGAATAAATATATATATCAATTTACATCATTTATTTATTATTTTTATCATTTTCTTCAAAAAAAATTATCTGAGGAGCATTAGATCAAGTTAAAAATAGATTAAATAACAGATATAATAATAAATAATTCACTCATCGTCAAATATTATTGCTTCATTTATTCAATATTAATTATCGTAAAACAGAAAATGGATTAATTTTATTACATGTATGTAAATATAAATGTTGTTTTTTAGTTATCATCAACCTAATGAAAGTATCTGTGTTTTTTGTCTCTACATTCTCGAGGACATTTTGAACGCCGTATACATTTTCCAGTTGGTCCACGCACATATCCTTTGTCACATTCGCAAACATATGGTTTACAATACTGTGAAAAGAATTGAGAATTGATATTATAAGTTGTATAAACAGATATTCAGTTGTTTTGTAATATTTTTGATAATAATTACCGCAGGGCAAGCGTCTGGAGGTTTGCTACACGTGAGTGGACAACTTGAACCACATTCAGTACAATGATCATGTTTACCACCAGTACAAACAGGACATTTAGGACACTCACAATCCGGAATACATGTGCCATTTTGTGCACGAGAATATCCGTCATCACATTGACAAACGTTGGGTTTACATACCTGAAATATATGAATGGAATTGAGAATTTAATTTATACAAAATTGATGATCATTTTTAAAAATTTAATTTGTTATATATTTTTGATATTCATTACCGCAGCGCAAGCACGATCTGGAGATAGACCACAAGTAGGCGGACAACTTGAACCACATTCAACACAATGATCATGATCTCCACCGGTACAAACTGGACAACATGATTCCTCTTCTGACTCTGGAACCGGACGATTTGGATCGGTGTGAGGACACATATATTCGGGAATACATTTGCCATTTGGCGCACGTGCATATCCCTCATCGCATTCACAAACATTGATTTTACATTGCTGGAAAAGATGCGAGAAGATTTGATGTTGACAAAAAGATTGTTAATTTTACGGATTTAATTTATTCTACAAATGTATTAGATGTTACCAGAGTGCAAGGACGATCTTTGGATACACCACAAGTAGCAGGACAAGCTGAACCGCATTCAACACAATGATCATGTTTACCACCAGTACAAACTGGACATTTTGGTTTCAATGGTATCTCTCCAGAGTTTGGTATGGGTTCAATTTGTGGACAGTGTGATCCATGAGGACATTTTGGTGGTGATGGTTTTGGCAATATAACTGGTCCAGGATTGAATGGATCAATTTGAGGACATCTGTGTGCTGGAACACATTTGCCATTCGGTGCTCGCTTATACCCTTTATCACATTGACAAACATTTATTTTGCATTCCTGAAAAACAATGAGGGAATGATGAAATTTAATTTGATGAAATATGATTGCGAATTTATAGATTTTATTTGCTGTTAAATTTTAGTGTATCTTACCCTAGTGCATGGTCGATCATCCGATAAACCACAGGTGGGCGGACATGCTGTACCGCATTTAACACAATGATCATGTTTACCACCAGTACAAACTGGACATTTTGGTTCCAATGGTATCTCTTCACAGTCTGGTATGGGATCAATTTGAGGACACTGGTATTCCGGAACACATTTGCCATTCGGTGCTCGCTTATATCCTTTATCACATTGACAAACATTTATTTTGCATTCCTGAAAAAACAATGAGTGAATGATGAAATTTAATTTGACGAAATATGATTGCGAATTCATAGATTTTATTTGCTGTTAAATTTTAGTGTATCTTACCCTGGTGCATGGTCGATCATCCGATAAACCACAGGTGGGCGGACATGCTGTACCGCATTTAACACAATGATCATGTTTACCACCAGTGCAAACTGGACATTTTGGTTCCAATGGTATCTCTTCACAGTCTGGTATGGGATCAATTTGAGGACACTGGTATTCCGGAACACATTTGCCATTCGGTGCTCGCTTATATCCTTTATCACATTGGCAAACATTTATTCTGCATTCCTAAAAAACAATGAAGGAACAATATAATTTTAATCTATCAAAATTAATTGTGAATTGATAAATTTATTTGTTGTAGAATTTCAGTGTGAATTACCTCAGTGCATGGTCGATGATCCGATAGACCACAAGTGGGTGGACAAGCTGAACCACAAGAAACACAATGATCGTGAGCACCTCCAGTACAAATTGGACAAAGAGGCTTCAGTGGCTCTAAGTGCAATGGAGGAAGAACCAGTTCCACTTGTGGGCAATCGCATTCCAAAATGCATGCGCCATTTGATGCTCGAGCATATCCACTATCGCATTGACAGACATTGATTTTACATTCCTGAAAAATATAATGAGAAAATTTATTTGGATGAATCTAATACCAATTTTGTAAATTTGAATTGTGTGCACTGTTGATTTTCTTATTACTTGAGTGCAAACTCGATCTTTGTGTTGACCACAAGTCGCCGGACAACTGGAACCGCATTCAACACAATGATCGTGCAGACCACCAGTACAAATAGGACATTTTGGATGCGATAGTTCGGGTATTGGTAATAGTTTAGGTAATGGTTTAGGTAAGGATATAGGTAATGGTTTAAGTGGATATATAGGTAGTGGTTTAGGTGAAGATATAAGTAATGGTTCAGGTAAGGATATAGGTAATGGTTTAGGTAAGGCTATAGGTAATGGTTTGGGTAATGGTTTCGGTAATAGTGGAGGTGCCGGATTGAGAATTGGTTGAACTTGTGGACACTGATTTGGGAGAACACATCGATTATTCTGAGCTCGTACATAACCTTCTGCACATTGGCATGCATTCACTTGACATACCTGGAACAAATTAAATTTTAACATTCACCAAAAACAAGGAAACCTCAACCTTTTTTCTCGCCCTGTAATTTTGTTTTGAACCAAATGTTATTTTCACACTTACGTGAGTACAATCTCCATTTTCAATACCACCAGTTGGATTTTCGCAAGTTTTTACACAACTACTTGCACAGTCTAAACATATATCGTTCTCACCACCTTTGCAAGGTTCGGCACAAACTCCTGGCTTTTTATGATCGAAAAAATGAGCTGATGCAACTTCAAACAATCAACAAGAAAGGAATAAATTAAAATCAGTAATACAATGTCTTCATTGACATAACTAATCATTTTACTTCTTGAAACTCTTACGTGATAAAATGAGTGATGCAGCAAGCAAGTATTTCATTGCATGCCAATCCATTATTATAGATGAAAATAATGATAGAGATGATGATGATGATGATGATGATGATGAATGTATTCCTTTCAATCAGGAGACACGAACAACAGTGACATTATTTATTATTAATTCCCGCTATTTATATAAACTCATACAATTCGAAAAATTCATTATCATTTTATTATTTACTTCAACGTATGAATAAAAACGATGATTAAATTACACAAGTGTAATGAACATCAGAATATATATTGTCATATTTATTCATCTGTTAACAGATAACAGCTGCAAAATGAGACAGAAAAAAATATTCGAATTGATAAGACGCTCCACATTTCATTTTATTTAACCAAACAAAATAATGAACATTTACACATATGTGATCATTAATTATATTAAATTTTCATTTTGCCGTTGCTTTGTCTCTTCTGGTATTAGGACAATCCTGTGGCAATATACAGATGTCTCCTGGTCCACGAACGTATCCCAATTTACATTGGCATCCTTTTGGTCCACAGCTCTGCAATGGACGATAGGGCAAACAAATTTTAGAATCGCAACAAACGACAGTTATGATTGAGATTCATTTACAATTTTTCTTTGTCTACCTCAAGACAAGGAACAGACTTGTGTTCACACGTTGCCGGACAATGTGTGGTGCAAACTTGGCAAATATCAAATGGTCCACCAGAACAAGGTGGATCACAAACTACTGGCTCGCCTGATGAAATATCATAGCAACTATCGTCACTGCAACTAGATTCATCAGAACTATTATTTTCATCCTCATATGTCTCACCTGAATCAGCTGCAACTTTAAATTCAATAATAATTCATCATTGTGTTTATTGATTTTCGATCGAATGACGTAGTAATATTCACAATTGTTATGAATAATTAGCATAATTTATTGTGTTTTCTTTACTCACGGGCCATAATTGTTGATGCAATTATTATATGTTTCAATATATATCGTATCATATTGTAAATATTTAACGTAGCTGTCGATTGCAATGTATCAACTCTACTAACTGCAATATTAAATCCTTCGCTCAAGTTTTCATCGTTCAACTATTATGAAGTTGAAATAAAAACTTTAAATTCATTTATTGATTTTTATTTGACAGATTGATTTATCGTTTCAATCATACTTCTATATATATATTATTTTTATTTCTTCATTCAATTTTCTTGTTAATTCTTTTTTTTTTTTAAATAAATTTATACATGTGTGTGAATAATATGTCGTTCATATTTCCAATTCTGTACCTGTGTCAATCACATTTGATTACTTATTTATTTTCCATTCGATCGATGAGACACAAACAATAATAAATGGAATATTGTGGTGATATACGTGAATAAAAGGATAATGGATAAATACCACAATTGTTTAATTCTAATCACAAAATTTTATTTTTAACAAATCAATTGCCACATCTATTATCCAAAGTATATTCTTGATTATTTCACAGCAGTATAATTTATTTTTATATCACAATTTTAATAGCATTCGATATCATGATATATTTCGTTTTTATCATTTTTGATTCTTTTGTTATTATTATTATTATCATTATTATTTTTAATAACATATAACTGGTTTGGGTGGACAATTTTCAGGAAGAACACATTCACCATCAGAATTACGAACGTATCCGTCATCACATCGACAAACATGCGGTGCACAATCCTGCAAGAAGAAAATAAATAAAATTACGTTAAATTAATAACAGATGTAAAGAATACAAAAAGACATAAATGAATTGGATTTAAAAATTTATTTCCTACCGCAGTGCAAACTGGTGGTGAATCAAGATTGTCACAAGTCAATGGACATTTAGATCCACATAATACACATTTATCATGAAATCCACCATCACATAATTTATTACAAATGGGTATTGGTGGTGGTAATACTGGTGGTTCAATTAATTCACTGTGCCATAAACAATCCGTTTCCATAACACATTCGCCATCATCAGCAAGATAATAATCATCTGCGCACACACAATAATTTCCACCACACGACTTTCAAGGGGGAGGGGAAAAAAAAGAATAAATAAATAAATTATGATTAATTATATGATGAATAAAAATTTTCATTTTATAATATTCAATTAATTTGTTTGATGATGATTAAACAATTATGATAAATTGAAAAAATTTGTTTCTATACTTACTATTAAACATGGGCCAACAGGGTCGAGAGGGTATAAAATATTTTTACAAGTTTTTCGACAGCTATTGTAACAATGTGAACACTCCATATTCGGCCCATTACAATTGGAACATGATAATGTGCTATTTGTTGGACATTGACTGGGTAAAATACATTGTCCATTATCTCTCACGTATCCTGATTCACACTCACAACCGTTGTCCAAACAATCCTGTAAAATTTTTTCAATCAGTTTCAATTTTAATTAGTAATAATTATTAATTTTTAATAAAGAATGATGTTTCATTGATGAATATAGAATAAATAATACTTCTTTGAAATTAAAGATAATTATCGCTGTAATATTTTTTTTTTCCACAATAATAACAAATTAATTATTTATTTCACTTACAAGTGCACAAACTTGTGATTCTGTGGATTTTGTACAAGATTCTGGACATGGCGATGGACACTTCACACACCAATCATGAATACCACCTAAACATGGTTCTTCACATATTCCGGGTAGCTTCAACGATGCCACTGCGATTCGTTAGGTGAAATTAATATATATTTACGTTTTGTTTATTTTTTTCGAATTAATTGAAGTATTATTTATTTTTTTTCTGTTACCTATGACAATCATTAACGGATAAATGATGTCCAATGTTGATGGAAACATATTATTCTTCAATTTTATTATTTTTTTAATTTATTCGATTTAGTTTTTGTTTTTGTTTTTTGTTTTATTTTAATGTAACTTCACTCAGTGAAATCTCATCGATGATTAAATGTGGAAAAATTAATTCACCACATTTATATATCAGTGTTTTCATTTTTCGTCCTCGAATTATATTATTTGTTATTATTGTAAATCGTTTTTTCATTTATTTATTGCATATACATTATTTTTTATCATTATTGTGTACACAAGTTTAATCATACATATTAATAAATATTATAACATTATGTATGTAAAGAGTGTTATTGATATACGTAATCGATTGTCGAATGGTAACGATTAATTACAATGGCATTTTGAATTTTTTTTTTATGACACAATTTTGAGTCCTAAAATGTCAAGATATTAATTATTAACGGTGTTATTGATTTTGTTGTTGTAGAAGAAACAATGTTGTATTTTAATTTGAGAAAAGTTTCATTTGATTCGCGATGATCATTAATTAATTATTAATATATTTTATTATTGTAATTGTTAATGACAAATGATTATATGTTTATTTATAATTATATTATCCTCATCTTTTGTACCGAATGAAAATAAAAAATATTTAAATGTTTATTATCACATTAGTTTTGTTATTTGTTAGTTTTTTTTTTTTTTTATTTTTGTAAATAGGGAAAATTGTTTCTTCAACACATTTTATTTTGTGGATGTGAAATTCCGTTGATGGACAAATTGTACGATATGATCAGGGACACGCGTACGCGTGTGGTAAGAGTCAGAAATAAATATCACCTGCATATTTTTGTTGCGTCACCTGCGACCACCAAGACGTTGTCCATTATACAGGGCCCCAAGCAACACTTCCTGGTAAACCTGTGGGGTTTTATATACTAAATATACATAAACATATATACATACATATACATATGTATACTAATCATCCCCAGTGAAGATCATCAGTGCGTATCTCCTTGACACATGTTGCTTCCAATTGAAAAATATTTTTTTTTATCATAAAATTAAATTTTATTTTTCCATTTTTTGGTATGGAAAACATTTTTTTTTATCCATAAACAAACATTAATTTACAAATTAAAATTGGTAATATTGTCAAATTATTTTTTATTTCTTCTACACACGAGGAACAAATATGTGAAAGAAGAAAAAGAATTTAAATATTGAGTAAGTGTATTTGGGGGGAGGGGGGATTTGCCGCGTGCCACCATCGTGAACTTGAAGAGACAGGTTTGAGGAGGGGAAGTAGTTAACGATTATAAAAACACCAACGACCCCACGTATATAATAAACCAACCTGCATACTCTCTGTCCAATCACACAACCATGAATCCGCCCAAGGAGTTGGAATACTATGTCTTCTGCACCTGCAACCCCCAAGACAGGGGTGGGTTCATAAAACTTGGTGTAATATAACGTGTGTTCATCCATGCATGTATCCTCAACACATGCTAACAGGTTCTTTCTTGATAAAACGCAATTTTAACTTGAAATATTACGAAAAAATTCACAACACGATTTAACTGATGAAGTTAATTATAGAAAAAAAAATTAATTCAACTGGCTTAAATAGTAAATATATCCATCCCTTCTATATAATCAATAATACAGTTCATTTTATAAACGTATTATAGTCACAAAATTGTGTAAAAAAAAAATAACGAACACCCTGTATATTTTGCATTCTCAATGAAAAATTAATTTCCACCATAAATAATTAACTCCCCCACTCTCACTACTCCACTCCTCCATCTTATCATTGAATTATAAATTCAGCATTGGTTCCAATAAAAAAAAAATATTGAGAAAAAATAAAAAAAAATGAATATTAAAAAAAAATTGTTTATAATTTTTTTCTGGGGGGTTAACGTCAACCATATATACAAACTTGCATTTTTTTTTTTTTTTTTGAGAGACAGTAAGAGCACGTGCACTCCGGCAGCAGGTCTTGAGGGTCACTCGGCCATATCTCCGTGGAGGGTTTACCCCCACGTGACATATTATCCTATATATGTATATATAAATATATATATATGTGGGTCACGTGAGCGTAACAGACATGTGACACGCGCCGGCACGCGCGCATGTCGTTGCTCGTTGCGTGTATCGGTTCATTTATAGTATAATACAGTCAGTTATATACGACAATGGAAAATAAAAGAAGAGAAAAGGGAAAAAATATGAGAGAAAAGAAAAGTGAATAGATAATTGAATAAAGGGATAAATATTGGGCTAGGTTTTTTATTTGCTTTTGCGTAACTACCACATTTATATAACACACATTCATCTATAATTGTTTACTTAGGGTTATTTGATTGATAATATTTGTAAATAATTAATTCAAATTGTGTTTGATATTTAAAATTGACATTTTATTGGATTTTCAAAATTTTTATTCAGTAAATAGTTCAATAAATGTTAATTAAAAAATAGTAAGTAAAAGAACCGCCCTAAACGGTTCCTCATTAGTTATTACTATTATTTTTTGTTTTTTTTTTTTTCGTTTTCAAATTGATAGCAAATATCATTATTGACCACCCAGTTCAATTTCATATTGATTGAAGAAACGAGATATAAACTCGGGCGCAATCGATCCACAGTAATCAAACGAATTATCGATAGTAACTCGTTCCAATTAATTAATAATAATAACGAGAAGTACATTTTATAACGAGGTTAAAAAGAGAAGGGTTAGAAACAAGAAATTGTATCATCCAGAAAGAGAACGAATTAATATGATCCAAGTGTTTCTTTCTTATTTCTTTTTTCTCTCATTCTATTCCTCTATCAGTTGTAGAGTCGGTTGCGGAAATATTGTGCGAGTTTGAACACGCAGATAAGACCCTGTATATAACCGTCGGGACGAGACTCGGCTGCTTGGGCGCACGCGCAATAGATCGAGTCTTATAAAACGTAACTGTTAGGGATGCCTCTCTCGCGCCTTGCGAGTTAACGCTCGCTCTTGGACACGTCGTGGCTGGTTTATCCGGATCGTCCCATCGTCTACGATGTTGTGCATCATGCCGATATATACCTCTACCTAATCGCATGCTCGCCAACTCTATAATAGGTGCCACAACCAACTCTACGAGACAGGTGACTTATCGCAGCAATTCAAAATGGCGACGCGCTCGACATTATAAGATACTTTGGCATAAATTACTGCCAATCCACTATTGAATTCAATACCAATCATTTGAGATATGCAAAATTGTTATTTGTGTATGGTCAAATGGTTAATAGAAAAAAAAAAGAAGGAAAAATGAATTGATAAAAATAAATGAATAGATTTTTGGCACTATTCCATGCTGTGGATAGAAATGAATAATAAAAAAAAATACTCTGTCGGTGGGAAATATTTTTTTTTACATTGAAAAAAATATTGTATATAGAAGAATTATTTTTTAATTATTATTTGTTGGTTGATTTATCATTGATAATTATCTTTCGTTGGTTATCTCCTAGAAAGCGAACGAGACTAATATTCCGACGTTAAAATCAGGCCAAATACAATAGCCACAATATAAAATCATCAATGAAACAATTTTTGAAATATTTGAAAAAAAAAAAAGGATATTAAAGTGGAACAGAATTGCAAAATCGTGAGATGATTCACGACATTGCGCAGACAAACTCGATCACCCATAGTGTGTGGTCGTAATATATAACACAATGTACACTCAGTCGGTATTGCAGTAATGTCAAGGAGCGTGTGCAAGCGCGCATGCTATTGTAGGAGACAAAGGCGCAACAAAAGCGCCGGTCGAACTTGCCCGTATTTATATATGTGTTGTGTTGTATTTGCACGCGTAACCTCAACTGCATATTGCCCGGATAAACTCAGAGAGAGAGAGTCTGAAAGGGAGAGAGAGAGAGAAAGAGACGCCTGTTCGTCGGTTATCCATAAATCTATTTGATAGTAGAAAGTCCTTACCATTATTCTCCAAGTCTATATAGAAACTTTATCCGCCTTCCGACAGTGGCAACGTCGATTTTATGAACCCAAACCGGCTCAAACGCGTTTATGCGACATTTCAATAATAAAAGGAATAGAAAAATGATTCAACAACATTGGATAATTTACATTGGATTTAATGAAGATGTCGATGGCGTGAAGTACATACAATTAAATTTTTATTGATAATTAAATATACATACATTATTTATTCGCTGATAATTGATTAATTGTAATAAATATGATAATTTTCAATTGCACTCATTTCCTAATTATTTATTATAATATAAATTCATCCATATTTTTATCAATAAATTGAATTCGTCGAAAGGAAAAAAACCGTTAAAACAAGTTGACAATTGTCCACGCCCCAACGAATTTAATTCCAATCTTCCCATATACATATATATATACAGTAAAATAATGAACATGTATATCTAAATATTTGTTGAGCAATGTCAAGGGTCGAGAGAGCAAGGTGAGAATATCGCGTGACACTTTATCTTATTGGTTAGGTGGTCTTGACAATTGTTTGTGCGCGCGCAAATAATGTTGACGCTTCATTGGCGATGCGCGCGCAATATTTAACGTCTTGTGTGGCGCTGTTGGTAGTTTGGTAATGCTGCAGTTGGTATACATTGTCGCAAATCCACGGTACCAACATAAAACCTGATGTCATTTATGGGGGAAGGGGGGTTGGTACTGCGATAATTCACAACATTGTATGTCTAGAATTATTTACTACCCACTTCGTTATTGGCCATACACCATACAGTTTGGTGTTTCTTATATACATCACACGTCTGGGTGGTATATAACCTCACTAAATAATCACTTAAATGGTTCAAAAACTTCAAAGTAATAACTTTTTTTTTTTTATAGTAGCAATGAATTTTTTTTTATTCCATCCATATCATTTTCATTTCCGCTTTCATATTTCTCTTTTACTTCGACATTTTTTATACGCAGAATTATAATAGTGCTATGGTTATAATATTGGTTATGTGAATATGGACATGAGTTATAAATTACAAGAATTACAGAAATAAATAGAGCTGTCGAACTGGTCTTCGAGCAAAATCCATGCGTGCATGAAGCAGAAGAGGAAGAATAAACAAGAAGATGTAGAAGGGAAAAAGAAAAAGGAACTGAACACGAAAAAAAAAAAAAAAAAAAAAATCGGGAGAGGATGAAAGAAAACAGATATATTCTCGCGTGGGCTGACGATCGAATTTCATACAAATTGCTAAGGTAACCTAAACCAAAAGCGGCGCACGCCCAGATGAGAGAGAGAGAGAGAGAGAGAGAGAGAGAGAATGGGTTAGAGAGGGAGGGATATTGTTGAACGTTACAACAGCATCAATAACACGCCTGCATCTTGGCGTCCCACTTCATTGATGATTCTCGATTTATTGTGAAAAAAATAAAGAGAGTTGAAGAAAGTTTACGGATCAATTCGATGCAATCGTGGTTAGTTATGTGTTCGTATATTTTATTAGCTAGGGGCTCCAACATATTCAATTTAAAAAAACATGCTGACCAAAAAATCAGCGGTAATAATTATTTAAATAATGAAACAATGATTTAAACATCTATTCTACATTGTTTCTCAATACGTTTTTGAATAAATAATATTTTAAATTTGAAGAAATCATCCTACAATGATTGAATAAAAATTTTAAAATAGTAAAATTTAATGATAACGTTACGGAATTGATTATACGAATATTCGTATTGATACTCAAGACACGCCTCACATTCAATTAATTGATAATATGTTAAATTAATGTTGTACAATATCGTTATGTGTCCAATATCGGTTTATATATTGGTACCATATAAGGTGAGACAGAGGAACAGGTCGAAAGGATCTTTACTCTTCCGCCGAGTGACCGAATGCACTTTCCCATCGTTCGTGGGCTGTGCTGCCGGCACGGTTTTGCATCACGATGCCCACTTATCGTCGTTACTATATACGCTACGGTAACTAATACGTGTGCCGGCCGTTATATACCCTCTCCCGTCTTGCTCTCCCAACCCGCCCTTCTTCCTTTACTATATCTACCGCATGTGGATTGGGTTTAGTGTCGGTATAACAACGGCAGCAGTTGCAGATAACACACGAGACGCCGTGAAGAAAATAAATCATCACCAATCAGGGCAAGATCATATGTAAAAACAAAAAAAGAACAAAAACAAAAGAAACAATCCCCACCAATTCTAAATCATTACCTCAATTATCATGTAATAAAATTCTAAATAGTAAACTTTGGGACAAATATTAATTTATGTTTATACTTACACATTAATTCTTCAATATCAATTAATATCTGTCATAAAATTTGAATATCCAACTACGGTGATGACAATTGAATGACACAAATTGATATTTTTTAACGGTTACTTTAACAATTTTCATTTCACATAACTGATGGACTGACACTTGCGGAAGTTGAATGATCTCATGGGTGAGGGATATACATAATCGCGTGTAGTTTATACATAAATTTATACCTATATATATGTGAATGGATAAGCCGGAGGGCGCCACACGTAGATGAGTGCAAAAGCAGTAGGGCTGAGAGAGGTCGCGTCTTCGAGATCGAGTGAGGCCGGGGAATCCCAAGAGTTTACACGACGCGCAAGAGGGTCGCTAGTGTTAAGAGTAAGCCTGGCGGCATGGGTTGCAAGCTTGCAATGTTGATGTTGAACGGACACTGTACGAGTTGAATAAAGTGGGAATGGCGGTGGAAGGGTTAAAGGGGGAACTTTACCAATGTGTATAGTCGTGGGGTACATCGGTGGTTCCCAGGCAATTCTATGAATACGAAATACGAGGTCGACCACTGGTGTGCCGCGCTTCGCTCAATCATCTTGGACACGCCCGCCATGTTGGCTTTTGCATAAGACCATAAGACCTCTAACCGTTGAATGTTTATATAGTGATAGATTGTATATAGATTCTCTCCACGCTATTTTACTATTATGATATATTTTTGATTTTAGTTTCTGCTAGAATTGAAAATTATTCGATTTTAATTTTTCTATGTTAGGTGTTTTATTTATTTTTTTTTTATCAACATTCAACATGAATAACGATTAATAACTGTTTACTATCCACAGTTGAACGCTAACAGACTCCATAATTTGTTGTTTCACGTTGTTTATTAATCTTTGAAAATCATTGTACGTTGAATAAAAATATTGAACATTAGAAATAGTTTGAAAAATTTATTATCAGTTATTAATTATTATTAAAATCGGAAAAAACGGAAAAAAAATTATAAACGACATGAATAGAAAAAAAATTGTTAAGGGGTTAATTTCATGACTTTCATGCTGATTGTGTGTAAGGTATGGGAATTCATTGAAATTGATGTCAGGTAATTGAAAAGGGTACAATTAATAGTAAAAAAAAATGAAATAAAAATAGCAACAATTATAAAAAATTAAAATACAAAATAAAAATTATACACTCACTCTTGTTACATTGGTCTTCTGTGCGACGCAAATATTACGAAATTGTCGGTGCAATCTGCAACAATTGACGATAGGGTTATATGTAAGAGGATATATTTTCACCAGGATAGATCGTTAGGCGCAGCCATGGCACGCTGTCGGCAAAGTATATACACATGGATATGGTTATACACTGCCGTATGCGCGCGGCTACTCAGGTGTGACGGAATGCATACTAACTGCGGGGGCATAGGCTAACGACTACTGCCTCTTGTAATTGTTCGGGGGGAGATCGTACCAATCACAAGATTAGTCCACTATTCAATGTGAAAATACAAGAATTAAATAAATGAAATGAATAGAAAAAAAAAAACAAAAAGAACTATTGGAACAATTATGAACAAACAATGCAAACAAATAGAAAAGAAAAAAACCAATAACGAAGAAATAATTTATTCATGATTATCATGTTCTCATTTCGAATATTTATATCTCATAAACTATTAATCCCACAAAAACCATGAGAATCTCATTTTACTGGAAATTTTGTTGGCTTTAAAATTGTTTATTATAAATTTTAATGTAGAATACACGGATAATGAGATATTGCAAATAAAAAATACAATGGTATTAGTTTTCATAAAAGAAATTGATGTATGTACATGCGGATTAAAGTTTTGTGTTTTTCCGTTAGTTTATATACGCTTCAGTACATATATATATATATATATATATATATATATATATATATTCATTTGTTTATATAGGTATATATAGAAGCACTTCATGTTGTAGAATTATGCCTCCGCGACGACTCTCGTCGGTGGCCCCTGTTAGGCTAAGATTACAGACTCGGGAACCGGCAGCTCATCTGCCTGAGGTCATGGAGTCCCGTACCTGTCCGGAAACAAATTTTCCACGGGCGCTACTGACGTTTTTGCTATAACTATATATGTATCATCGGTATGCATGTCTCTTTAAATTATCCATATCACTTTTGTTTATTTACTATATCAATGAATGAAAATAATAAACAATTGACAAAGAAAAAAAAAAGTAATTTTGCAATTATTTATGTTGACATATTTTAACGGAAATGATAAAAGTTAAATTAATTATTATTATTTGATAAATTTGAAATTACAATTGGGAATAATTTTTAATTATTATTAATGGCCATTAAAAAAATTTATGATTTCTTCTCACGATCAAAACTAAAAACAATAAAAAAAAAAAAAAGCCCTCGGTATTCATTTGTTGAACTTTACTTTTTGTATCTTTGTGTTACGACATTTTATAACATGAATGAAAATAAGAAGGAAGTGAAATGAACAGATTTAGAAGCAGAAGACGATGCTGAAGAAGAAGAAGAAGAAGAAGAAGAAGAAGAAGAAGGAGAAGAAGTGGAGATATAATTCTGACAAAAGCCTCAACGATGCTATTCATAATGTCACGCGTTTTTCATATGTTAAATGTACGTTGTCGTATTTATATATACAGTGAAAGACCAAGACCATGGAGATTCGCTGAAGCAAAACCTGGGGCGTGATACTGAATCAAATGTCTCCTTAATAAAGGATGTTGGTGATTTCTAAAGAAGCGTGGGATGAATTTTGTCCTTTTTTCTTCCTTTTATTTATTCTTCTACTTTTATTCATTTTAAAAAATGCATAAAGATACCTAAATTGAAATGGAATAAAAATTATTCAATGTATTTCTCGTTGGTTATAATAATACTCCAATTATATATTCAATTTTATACAGAAATTATTTCCGTGTTTATGATCAGAAAAATTAACTGAATTTATATCTTTATAAATATAATAATAATGTAGTTAAATTTATAAGTAATAAAAATAATCAAAAAAAAAAAAAAATAATAAATAAATAGCATCAAAAATTTTGTTTGTCTTATTCAATTTCATATAATATTTATTTAGATTGAATTATTGACAAATCATACACCCACTTATACATAAATAATATACATATACATACATTTATATTATCGATTGCGAGATATATATTGAATTTAGCTTCTGAATGCCATTCGCGTGCTCCTAGAGACAATTTAAATATTAAAAATAAACAATAACATACAAGAAGCGAAAGTGGATAAATAATTGAAAAATTAACGATTGCAATCGACAAATAATAATGAAATAATATAATTTAATACATACAAAATAATGTATGAATAAAAAAATTTTTTTAAATATACAGATGGTAAAATTATGATTGTGTTTAACTGAAGATTAATGAAACAATTTTTTTTCCATCATTTATTTTCAAATCAACAAAAAAAAAAAAAGGGGGGGCAAAAGATTTAAAAAAAAAAATTATGTTCTGCTTTGAATCAGACGTTTATCAGCGTCGCGTTCACACCGGAAGCGATTAAGCTTCGTCACGCTTGTTATAATTACACGCGTCTCACTGATGTGTCTGTGTGTATGCGCTCTGTGGATTTACAAGGCGAGAAAAAGACTGAAGAGAGGGGAAGGAAGAAGAAAAAAAAAAAAGCAGACAAAAAAGAAAAGAATGAAACGGAGAGGATGAAAAAAAAAATAAAATAAAAGGAGGAGAAATGATATTACGAGGGGGAAAAAAAATTGAAGGAGCAACAGAGTGAAGTAGAACTTGTATATATACACACAAAAGAATAGCAGGTTATACAAATTCATTTATACATATATTCATTTACGTCTACGTTCTGTTGATCGACACCTGGCACACCCAGATGGGAATTAATTTTTCGGATTAGCTTATCGTCTTCACTGTTACTACTTATATACTTGTTGTGTTTATTATTTGATTCTAGATCAACGCTAATGCTGGATATAACTTTGAATAATTTTATATGTATGGAGATTGATGAATTATTTTTTGTTTGTTATTATTTTATTTAACTGAAGTCTATTTGTTAATTATGCAATGTTTATTTTTTATAGAAGAAAAAAATGCAATCGGGAACGTTGAGGTAATTAGAAAATAAAATTTTAGAAGTGGATTGGAAAAAAAATACAGTTGAAAAACCGTTATTACTTGAAAAACAGGTTCAGACACGTTTTTCACATGATCGAAAACTACTATTACTCCCACATTTCTCACTATTCCAAAAAAATACCCCTTCCATTTTGTTTATCCATCAAACCACCCCCTTAATCAAACAAAACCAAATTTCTACCGATTTCCACTTCCATGGGAAGTGACAACAGTTCACACTTGCATAAAATACATACATTACATTTATTTACAACAAATATAGCAAAACAGGAAATAGAATACCGAAAAAAAAAAAAAAAAAAAAAAGGATAGATAAACAAACAAGAATGAACAAGCCGAAGAGAATCGGTTACGGAGTTAGTGCAACAGGTTAGGTCGCGTTCGACCCACGTTTCATTTCAGCGCGCCCTCGCGGCAGTTCATCCCAACGCCCTCTATATACATGCGACGATTTCACCTTTCGATCTATCCTCTAAAGCTACCTATATATGTATATTTGCTGCGCACATGTTTTATATTATATGCATCCATATTAGAAACATGGACGTGGGAATTTAATATGTATTTGTATCGGTAAAACGTGCACACACCGATTACGGTTTGAGAGCAAAAGGAGGTTTTGCCTTAAAGGCATATTATGGCGCGCACATAGACAATGTCACACAATATATATGTGTTTATGTTGTGATTGTATTTGTCTTTACTATTATCCTATCCTCCCTACCAATACCAAACACACTAAACATATATGGATTTAAACTATATTATGTACTCTGACAACGACAACGACAATCCGTGCGAAAGCAACTTCCACCGGCCGATCACGTCGTCACACGGTCGAGGCACACTTCTCACTCAATCCTTTTTCACTATCAAGATGCTAAACAATTATTACATAATATGTGTATACAGGTATGTGTATATCATTTATGTTTATGGGTCGATTATTGCTCTATTTATGTTATGAAGATTGGGGTGCAGAAACGAGGAACAAATACTGATTAATAACGAGGAAAAAATTGGTTTATGGTTTCTAAAATCAAATTTTTGAATTTCTGTAATGGGAAACTATTGAGTTCATGATGTTTAATGATACCCATACAACATTCATGGAGTCACAGTTCTCATAGTGTGAGTGAGAGAGTGAACGAGAGGGTGAGACCGCAAGCTGGATGGTCCATTCGGTTTTATTTTTCTCACCCCTCATCATCTCAGTCAGTTTCTCAGCGCCCTGTATATATATATTATAATAGTACACATTTCGTGCTCCCATGGGGTCTCTCACCTGAACCAGTGCTCAGCACCTGCTTCCACCCTGTGAACAAACTCCTTCAGTTGTCAAAGTTGCCTCTGAGAGAACGAAAAAATGAAAAAAAAAAAAAAAATGAATGAAACAAAAATTAATCTTTCATTCTTTCAATTTCATTCCCATAATTTCTATTTATACTTTAATTAAACATTTCAAATTTAATTCAATCATTCACGTTTGTTAGTTAATAGAATAATTGATGTAAATCAATGAATTTAAATCAAAATGTCAGCATCCACGTCATTTAAATTAAAACACATACACACAAAATGGCGGTAAAAGAGAAAAGAGACGAAAAAAATGCCAAGAAACAAACAAACGTGCTGTGTATAAGTCAATCAGATACAATCACGTAATTTACTTCAACTCTCATGTAACGAATAAATTGCTTTTGTTTAATTTCTCATACTACATCAAGACCACCATAGACGATAATTATTTGTCGTGCAACATGGATGACATTTGGCATCCCACCTCCATTCTCTCATTTCAAAATCAATCTTGATAGCATTTTCAAATTAAATAAAATAAATTCAAGCTTATACAAAAAGGAGAATAAAAAAGAAAATTAAACTGCTGAGGGCAGACAGGAATATTCCCATCTGCATACATACATTCCCATAAATACATGAATAAATAAAAAAAAATAAGAAAAAAATAAATAAATAAAAAAAAATAAATAAAAAAAAATAAAAATAAAAAAATAAAAATAAAAAAGTGATAGGAAAAATATTTTTAATCACATGAATATAATTAAATGAATAAAATAAAATAGATTAAATATTTATTTTCTTAATGTTACATTAAAATCAAGTGTAAAACCATAACATTCCAGTCCACCAAGATAACAATCACATATATATATTCTTGTATATATGCACATATAATTACTAGTTTCGTATATAATCGTTAATAATCAGCTTCAAGGATTTCCTTCAAGCCGATTAGAATCACACGAGACGACTTTCCTCTGTAGCTCATGTGGCGCCTCAATATATATATATATATATGTGTATGGATGTTTATATATTCATGTATCTATATATTTATCTGTGTATATGTTTATGTATGTATATGTTACATCTATACCTTGACGACAAGACAGCAGCATCTCTCTATGTGCTTACAATGTCCCTAGTTCTCACGGGGTTACGAGAAAGCGATTCTCACTCTCTTTCGCATTCTATTCTTTATGTATACATATACTTGGAACGAGATCAACGATATTATACGGTTACAGGTAAAAATTCAATATTATTTAAAGTTTAGAGTGCAGTGTTGTGAATATTTTTATTTTTTATTAAAACAATTGCTGTTTTTTTATTAGTCAATTATTACTGTTCATTCATCAATATATGTAATATAATATCAATAACAACAATGTGAAGTTGATATTTTTTGTGTGTGTATGTGTGTGTTTGTGAGGGTACAGGTGAAACATGAGAATTGTCAGTAAACGGACGCAGCCCACTTGTTCCGGTGGGAAAAATACTCCACGATCTTTTGAAGAAAGAAGAGATAGAGAAAAAAACAATTTTTGCATACATTAATCTATTTTTGAAGGAAAAAAAAAAAAAAAACGAGTTTATATATATATATACATGTTTTTGTTCCTGGTTTTTCTTTTTTCAGGTAGTAGTCATACATGTGTATTCAAACGATACATATATACTTGGCTATTGACGAGACTACCTGTTGCTCAATGGAAACTGGATATCTACCTGTTACTATAATACATGCTCTATGGGAAAATTATTTTCTAAAATCTTCTATGGGAAGATATTTATTTGTTACTGTTATTATTATTGGTGGTTTTTTTCTTTTTTTGGTTCCGACAAGTTTATACCTGACCAACAGAAAGGGTTGAAAATCGATTTTCATTCGAGCCATTAGTTATTAAAAATGAAAGTGCATATTCACGAATGAAAAAAAAATTTTTTTTCATAAACTCCAATTTATCCACACATTTATAAAATTGTTTATTTATTCATTTATGCATTGACGATGAGAAAATTAGTTCCAACTGTAGGTGCAATAATTCTCAATAAACCCGTTTAGAGTTCATCTCGATTGAACTATTAATTCTCGAGATATCGTGGCTGCTGTTCTGAAAGTAGTAATTACAAAAAAAAAACCATTGCGCAAGTTCAAACACGTTTAGCACTGGAATAGTAATTTTGCCACCAAAAGGGCCATAACTTCTCCAATTCTTTTGCAATACACCATAAAATTTTACACACATACTCTCGATAGTACTTGGATCAAATAAATGCATAGCTAAAATCAAATTGTTCAGTATTGAACACTTTCATTCCCCTTTAAGGAAATGAATTCTCATATGTGATGACATTACGTACAAATCTATACATATATTTGCATTTAAATGTACATAAAGGTATATATAAGAACGGATTGAAATTCTCGGAGATCGAGGACATAGTTTCTGTGTGGCTGGTGGTGGACTGGTGCACGTAGTGTGCGAGGTCAACGATGAAAAATGCCAGCCCTCGCGCCTTTAACGTGATAATTTCGCATACCAACACCTGCCGGCCCTGGCTCTATACTCGTATAAATGTCCGCGTGCGCTCGCGCGAGACACCACGCGAGAGTCTCCGCATGCTTTGCCGATCGTATCAGACACTTCAAACACACGCACATACACACACACATGTGAATGTAAAGATACATATACACAAATAAACGCGTATATATATTCTGGCACGCGGTCAACTTATCCTATAACTGCTCGCCAGACAAGAGGAAGATTATAAAACCCTTGGATTTATGTTAATTCCGGGAATTGAGAGTGTGTAGGTACGTGTCTAGACAAGTTGTGATTTTATTTTCATAAATATAACTATACATTGTCTTTTATTTTGGTCAGTTTTGTTTTTTAATATTCAATTGGAATATTTTTATTTGACAGAATATATTCTCATGACTGTCCAGTTGTTTATTGTGAATGATAAAAAAATAAAAAATAACAATTCCATACTGATGTTTCTCTATATTTATAAAAAATTAAACTTACAAAACAAAGATTTCACACAATCCCGCGAGAAAAAAATTGCATCCCCATACCATATTCACTGTCCTCTGATTCTAAAAAAAAAAAAAAAAAAAAAAAAAAAGGAATAACTTCAATAAAATATTTGAATAAATTCTAAACTTATGCAAATGCAATTCGTAAAGTATCGTGAAACAAGTCGACACTACTCGGAGCCTCTTAACATAAAAACATATACAGTAAATAGCATTGCATATTAGGTATATCGTTAAGCTCATACCAAAAAAGGTAAATTGAACAAGATTTGCTCACAAGGTGTGTCCTCTTCGGTGTGTTGCATTTATTCTCTCATACTCTTCCTCAATATTTGTTTATTTTCTTATTTTACTCAACAATTTCTCTCCCTTTTCATTCTCTTGCATTTCCTTACATTTATATATATATATATATTTTGTCTTCCAAACCTCACCATCAAACTGTGTTCGCTACTTTATTTAATAGCACTTCCAAAAGACAATGTTCGTATCCAATGTATTTTTCGTTCGTAAAAATTCTTCATATGGGTCTCTCACAATATAAAGTTAAAAGGAAGAGACGAAGGAAGGAAATGAGAGAGTTGAGAGAGCTACTGGCATTGTTCAAAACATATATGTATATACACACAGTCTCAAGTTACTCGTTCACTATACACAAACACTTATTTCATCCTGACATTAAAACACTACGCCATCTTACAGCTATATTAATTACTACCACAAAGATATATACACGCACGTACGTACATTTATGTACAGTAAAGTGTGCATTGAAGTTGACCCTTCTGTGTCCTCTTCTCATTTTTTCGCTGTCCAATATTTCTCTCCAACCCTCTTCTCCATCTTCTTTTTATATTATTTTTTTTTTTTCCTTCACTTTTTTATTTTTTTGGTAAGCGACATTGGCCTCACGATTTTTATGGTCCACTGCGTGTATTGGCAGAGACCGCACTCGTGCCTATATACAATCATATTTATGTATAAGGACCATTTCAGTTGTTATTGCTTTTGCACCTTATGAGTTTTTAAATGGGTTGTTTTTTTGTTTTGTTTTTTTTTTTTTCTCACCAAGCCCTGTATATACGTGGAATTTTTATTTTTATACTTTTTCTTTTTTTATGATTGCATTTCACTTTTGAAATAGTTTTCAGCTGTATATATTATTTATTTATGTCAGTTGATAATTAAATGTTTTTTTTTTTTTCTTATTTTAGAGTGGTGGTTATTGTATAATTTAATTGTGGAATAATTATTGGTTATTGTAATAATTGTGATGATTCAGATGGTGTTCAGAGTCACTTGGTGTATTCAGGTATGTATGTGTACAATGAGACGGTTTAATAAATTGCGTGAGTGTGTGTTGAGGGGATGTTGGTGCGGCTTATGCACGTCATTGACGGCGCGTTAAAATAACGCGCCAAGTTTGCGCGCACACGCGGCCCCGCAATATAAAAATCTAGCGCTACTTTATGAGCTGCGGGCGATTCTTTATGGTGCTCTCGGGTAAATTCACAACGTATACAAACCAAACGAACATTCTTCGTTTTTCATTTCTCCCTATTTTGTCTCTATTCATATATATATATATATATGTTTGTTTTATTACTTTTATATAAAACGTAATGGCAATTTCAATTTGAATCGTTCAATTTGCCCAACACGAATAATTTTTATTCAATCCATTTCCTTTCATGCATTCTATCGCCATAATTTATTTATTCTTATTTTCTCTTTATTGTGAATCGCACACGCGCAGGCGTGTTGACAGCGCGAACATCCGCATGACGTAGCGGTATATATATTCGTTTGTTGGCGAATTATATTCTTTGGGTGGCATAAGAGAAATCGATACTCCATGAAAGAGCAAGAATAAGAAGAGGAAGAAGCGATTTCTTCGCGGGCAAACAATTTTTTTTTTTCTTTACATTATTCTCATATACACGATGCGCATGCGCGTATGCTAACAAAAATATATATTAAGCAAGAGTGCAGAAACAGCGCGAGCAAGAGACAAGAGAAAAAGCTAGAGTGTCACGACAACTGACGTATAATACGTATGAGGGAAAAATATATATTCAACTCTCTTCTCTACTCGCTTGTTGTTTGTTGTCAAGCTGCGGGTGTGCGCACAAGCGAGTATGGACGCGTGGGACGCAGACACACTGGCAATATAGTGGGTGTGGAGGAGGCATTTTTTGCGCAAGTGCACGCGCGCTGTCGATTCTTATCGATATGCGCGCGAGAAAAGCTTTATCGATACTTCCTCGATACATCCACATAATAATATTGAATATAAAAGCGAATTATTTTAACGTGTTTTGTCATTGGCTATTCAATGAAAGACACATTTAATAAAAGAACACAATTTATTTATACGTTTATTTATTTATTTGATACAGGGTGCATCAGTATTACAGAATTCCAATGAACATACCCACTGAAATATTAATGACGACATTCAAATTCAAGCTGTTCACAATTGTCTCTACGATAAACCAACTTTATAATGATTTTCCAATCTCATTCAGTAAAAATATCCAGTGCTCTTTCCACCCACCGCATACAATTATCTCACATTCTATTATTCTCCTTTTGGTTTCGCGATTTTCTTCTTCCGCCAATTTCTCTTTCTTGTCTCCTACTTCTTACAATTGTTACGTGAAAGTAACAAAGCCTCATAAAAAAGTCGTCTGGTAGAACGATAAGATTTCGCTCGAAAAAGTTTACTGGCGACGTGCGATCTTAACCGGTACCGGGGTTACAGTCGTTAAAGTCGTGTCTCGGTCGACGACACGCCGCCATCGTGGCGGGAATAGGAACCAACAACCGACAAGTATAAGACCAAACGACGATACGAAAGAACGAAAGGAGGAAGCGATATATATACAGGTAGGTTCTCGCGCGCCAATCCAGGTCGCTTCTCCGCCACACAGTCCACCGTTAATTATTCCACGGCCATCTCGTCGCTTCGTCTTTTTCTCTCGAACCGATCGCACACTCTCTCGCTATTTTTTTTTTTTCTCCCCTTCATTTCCCGATGCTTGTCCTTCTTCTTTGCTTCTTTTGCACATCGCCATCATCAAAATAAGTGCAAGATCGCAACCGACCGCCCTCACCGTGCCATCATACGGTCTTCTTATATACACCATCGTTATATATACATTGGGCGACCAACTCCACGACGATTGAGAGGTTATCGGAATCACTTAACAACTGGCTCACGACTTTGGCGCCTCGCCTCTCACGATAATTGCCCGTTTCTGGATCGCTAACGCTCTAGTATAATCCTATACAATATATATATATATAGATGTATGTATCGGTAGTGAGCAATCGCCGAGTGGCACTTTATAACGAACGTAAAATTGTCACGAGGTTATGCATGGTAATTCCATCAGCCGAGATCATCTTGTTGAATTTCGGAAAAACCCTCCTTTCCGAGGGAATTTCACATTCCGAACACATCGTTACATTCAGCTGACGGTTGCAGTGGTTTACTGTTGTAAATGTGATTATTCATTGCCATTCGAATAGTCAACCTTTTCCTGTCTAAATTCCGTGGTGGATTAGGTTTGGAGATTCAGTGATCAACGAATTTTGATAGTTGATGGAAAAAATTGCGGTAGAACAATCGAAAAAGATCGAGGTTTCTGGGAACACGAATTTCTGCTTCATTTTTAGACTTAGACTTTCTCGCAAGCAGCACCCGTAACTTCCTGAAAAATAAAAACTTATCAATTCATATTGGTATATATAGACGGATAATTAGAATATTCCCATTTAAATGATCATATTACCTTTTTTGTACTTACCAAAGAAATTCCAGCACTTTCGTAATCTATAAAATAAGTATATAATATATACACCATCTACAGCATTTAATTTTCTCTCTGCTCTGTCTTTGATGCAGTTGGGTTGCGCTATCTCACGACACAAGAGTGTGGCACAGGTGCGCGAAACAGAAATCGATTCGCCAACGGCTTGTGCCTCTATACTACTTCTTGCAAATGCGCGGGAGCTAATACCAAATGTGGCGCGTATATATATGAGCGAGCACAACGGTCGGACTGTTATGCCACGCTGTCGACTATTGGACAAATGACCTTATATAGAGCTATGACAAAGCGCTTGTGCGCGCGAGCGATATTATTTTTCTATTTCAATCCTTTTTTTTCTTTTCATTTCTTCTTTTTTTTGTTTTTTTTCTCGTTTACAGTATAACGAGTGTAAGAAATATATTGTTAGTGGGTCGTTGCTTCACTCAATCGCATGCGCGTGTATGCGGTAGCAGCAGCAGTGGTAATATAGCGAAAGGAATTGATGGAATTCACATAACTGTGGCATCCGCTTCTGTTCAGACGCATTTGGCCTCCCACATTGCGGTAATATAATGTTGATTTCTCAATTTCATGCCACAACTCAACTCTAACGTTTAATTTTATTGCAATCATACATTTATTCATAAAGTAAATACGTTTATGTTTCGTGATAACGTCACTTGTTGAATGACACCACCTCGCAACTTTGTCCAAAAATATTTCAAGAACCAACAGTCGAATAAAAAAGTTAGTATCAAGTATTCTATCCCTCGTAAATGAACAAAGAGATAGTACACAATAGTTTCGAAATATCATGAATTATCGATATTGCATATATCTATATATAACTATATAGACACCCCCTGGCTATCAATCCTCATCAATACGTTTACACATGTATCCATACACAATAACCTATCGCGTTCAGTTATTTCTCTCTCCCCAAGAATTCATGCCAATTTGTTCTCGGCCAGTTAACTGTCTGAAGGACGCGCGCAAGTATTATTCGCCAGGAGGCAAAATCTATCTCACTCCCTCCATAAACATATATAAATTCACTCTTACATTTACAAATATGCTTATCGATACGTGTATACGTATATATACTTACCTAGAGTTGAGGAAGAGAATCCTCGGCACACGTTCTTTTGATTTGTGCCCTCGTTATAAGCGTCCTCGAGCTCCAAGTTCTTTCAGTGCGGGTGAAGGTGACTTTATGTATGGATATATATATAGATATACATACACTCTGACTGTTATATATATATATATATATGTGCTTGCCTAATTTCATATTCTGTGTCCTGTGGCAGCAATTCACAACTGCCTATAACAAATTTTTGCCTGTTAGCGACAGATAAATATGAATATGCAACATTGTAGTGAAATATCAATAATTTTGTACTTTTAATAATTAATTAGTGATAAAGTAATGTGCAATTGTGAATTATTGTTTGTTTGTGGTGTTTTTTTTTGTGATTGTGATGTGATCAACAAGTTCAGGGTCCCGTTAAAGATTTTATTAGGAAGCTAATGGTTTGAGCTTCTGCTAAATAAATATAATTCGTGTTTGTGACTAATTTAAATTAGCATATCGGAACAATTTATTAGTTGGTCTGAATGTATGTGGTTAAATCGCAAATATATCCACCTGCTGCTGCTGGTTGCTGCTACTTTTGCTGCTGGTGGTTGGTTTGGTTTGGTTTGGTTGGTTGGTTGGTTGGTTGGATGCTCTGATGATGGTTGCACTCCACAATCTCTTGCATGCTGTGTGTATATTTATATGTGCGCGTCAGCCAGAGGCATCAGCAGGTGCCTCACCTGTTGCTGTATACGTGTCTTCTACCGCCATCAAGGCGTTTGAATCTTTTATGTAAAATTGAATCGAGAGAAATAAATTAAATCATCGCCTTGGAAAAATAATAGAATATAAGTATTTGATATGAATTTTATTGGTATTGGGGGATTGGATCAGCAAAAGGTTGAGCTGATATAAGGAATCTTCTCCTAATTTTAGATTGATAAACAGACGTCACGATTAATGAGGGATTGAAGGTTGTCATTATCCATGTGCACGTTTTTTAACTATCATTAAATTTTAATTATACTTACCTCAATTATTGTCCATTCATTTTTACTCCTATTTTCATTTATTCGTCATCATTATCATGAATATATTCTTTATTTTTTCATGGTGTATATAGCCAAATCATGAAGAATGCATATGGTGAAATGTCCGAGCGGAGGCAGAATATCTGTGGTCCGATGCTGAACTCCATTGACCCCAGTGTGTTCACCCACACCAGAGATATACATATAGTTAGTTATATCCCTGAGGGGCCACCGTGTTTTCAGTCCTCTCGAGTATATTATCTCTCTTTCTTGCTCTCACTAGCACACTCTCCGAAACTCCTTGACTCATTTGTTGAGCAAGAGAGAGAGGGAGGGAAAGATATATATATACTGAGACAGAGAGAAAGTGGAATCGTCTCCGTCTTTTCCACCTCCGCATGGTGGAAGCAACTCTCCGGTGGAAGAGCCAAAGAACGCGACCAAAAAAGAGAGAGAAAAAATACTTGTTTCATTTATTTTTTATATTTTTTTTTTCTCGATGCTACCCACCCGCTCTACAGGTGTCTTGGCCACACCTAGATGTAAATAAAAGAATGAAGAGAGTTAGAATTTAAATAACCCACACGTCAGTGGCACTGCGTGTTCTAACACGTTTGAACTCGATTATGAAAAGAGAGTGAGAGAGACGAAAGGGGGAAAAAAAAATGCTAAACGGTTTTGAGGGATTTATATTTTCGTTTACTGGATGGTGGTGGTGATTGTTTTGAGAAAGGAGTTAATTTATTCATTGAAATTAGTTTTGGAAATAATGGTTTAATTATTGTTGCGGATGCTTTAATGCTAATGTGTTTCTTCTGATGACTAAAGGAAAGTGTCATCTGTTAGCAATTTAATATTTGTAATTTGTCCTATATATTGTATTTGTTTTCCTCTCGTCTATCTAGAAATAATTCAATATTGATTAATTGATCACTATGAAATTCACAATTTTTAATTGAAAAATTTTCCTCTCTTAATTTTATTTTCTCGTGTAAATTTTCTCCATCATCGACTGAATTTTATTTTTATCTATTATTTGGTTTACGAGTGTATTCATTATGTGCTCGCATATCACTGTCCAGAAAATAAATAAAAAAAAAATATAACGAATAAATTTCCATAATATTACAACAGGTTGCGACACGTCTTTGCGAAAAAAAAAAATTGAAAATTAAAATACTCTGGCCTCAATGGTTATATAGAGATAATTTTTTGATGTGTGGATGATTTTCGTTTCAAATGATTGCTGACGATGATGATGATGATGTAGGTGAACATTAAATCATTTATATGTGTATTGATGTGTGCGGTCATGGTAGTGGAATTGATAATGAGATTTAAATTTACACTCAAGTTGTATTTTTCATTCCCATATCGCTGCTGTCGATCGGACTCTTCTACACTAGAATATGTATGTATGTATATGGATATATATGGTATGAAAGAAATCGAGATTGATTTTTCATCGTCACGATTATATTCAATAGTGTGGTATTTGTGTGTGTGAGAGAGTATGTTCATATATATGAAAAGAAATGAAAATAATTCGAATATGGTAATGTGAAATTCGTCAAGATAATATTGAGTGTCAGCCAGGCCGTTAAAGTACTTTATCTTCATCCTTTATTTTTCATCCTCGTATTTTTATTTTTTTTATCTAAATAATAAACTTATCTATTTCATCAATTTTATCTATGATTGAAATTTGAAAAGTAGAAATTTATTTGGATGATTTATGAATCAAATAACAACCAAGAAATTAAATTACATTAGATGATAATTTTTTTTACTATTGTGCTACATGTCGATAGCGATATATTCAATGAAATGCTGATTATAAATTTTTCGAACTTTATAAAAGGCCCAAAAAAATAAAAAAAAAACAAATTCCTCTCTGTCTTGTATTTATTTATTCATTTTATTTTGTTTTACACACTTATTTATATATTTATTTATTTTCACGCCAAAGATAATCGATAACTGCAGTAACAGACGCATATAAGAAAGCCCAACGTGCGGG
The DNA here is from genome assembly GCA_958496275.1 of Zele albiditarsus. Taxonomy (NCBI): domain Eukaryota; kingdom Metazoa; phylum Arthropoda; class Insecta; order Hymenoptera; family Braconidae; genus Zele; species Zele albiditarsus. The sequence goes on from OY292416.1 coordinate 6,331,007, forward strand.
GCCCGACGCGTTTTTGGGACCGTAGCTCATGATGATACACTCGGCGACATTCGCACCTTCGAGTTGTGGAAAAAGGGAAGATACACCGTTCTGTGTACAAGCAAGAGTGAGAGCTATGTACAAGAGATTGGGTAGGGGTATGAGACCCAACGGGCCCAAATGCGTGAAAGAAATGGAAGAAAGCAACGGACGATGGGGAAAAAAAATGAAAAAAAATACACACACACACGTAAGAGTTGCAAGAATAATATAAAGGGGGTTGGACATGTCCAATCGTGCGTTTCGTGTTTCTTCACGTTGCAATATCAAGATAAAGTGACACACTAATGCGCACGCGCGTGAGTCCCAAAAAAATAATTCGACCTTGGATTCCTCACGAGAAATACATACCAATATTTATACATTACACAAATTTATCAAAACAAATGTGTGTAAAAATATCAGAACTAGACAGTTCGAGCTAAAAAATGGCTACTTTACCAATCCGCCACCATTATTATCAACCGAGATATGTCTTTCAAAGTGATTCGCAAATAATTTGCAAAATAAAAAACATCCACTACATCAACGTACAAATTTCCTTTATACGATAATAATTTATTTACTTATTCATTTATTTCCATATCGATGTGGTTTCTTTTTTTATTTAACTTTATTTCAATTTATAATTCTTTTTATTGGAATTTTGCGTGACATCGGGACGTCGACCGTGCGTCGCGCGGATTCTGTATCTCACCCGCAGTGAGGGAGCTTGTGAATTAAACACGCGGGTAGAGATGCCGACGGATGCGGACGAGTGAGCGCGCGCGCGTGCATCACGGTTACTCCCATGAGTTTATTATACATACAACTGTCCTTCCTTTTTCTCTCTTTCTCCTTTACCCTTTCTCTTATAATGCTCCTTATAGCTTCCTTCTATATGCCCGCTATCCCCGTGGCTTTCGCGTAACGACAAACGAGCACGCGGAGTCGCTGTACATTTCTCACGGGTCTAATTACCTGCCAGCGTGGGGTGGACTCGATTGCTCGGCGTTTAACGTGTGCCGATCGCACGACCACACGATAAACCATATATACAAATGTACGTATGTATATATGAGTACATATGAATATACAGTATTGATTTAAATTTATTTTTATATGTATGTCTCTTCGATTGCAAATTATCGTGACCATCATTCAGAAAAAAATATACAAATAAAAGGATTAACACACATGCACATTTATATGTATTTTTTTATGCATTCATTTTATATACATTAGAAGAAAAAAAAAACAAACAAAAAAATAAATGATGAATAAAAATTTTATATGCAATGCTGTACCTGAATTACTGGATTCTCTGCAAACGGTATGTTAGAAATAATTAATATTGTGTTTTGGATAGTGTTATATTGTAATTGAAAAATTTTTGACATGTCTATTATTTTAGTCACCGTTTTTCCGTTGAAATTCACTGGCTATGGTTGAAAATTGGTCGACTAAGTTCGGAGATATCTGCAATTAAAGTCATGAGGATTAATTTCACCACGATATGACATTGAAGGGTTTACCTTCCATTCGCCACTGAAATATACGATCACATTTTAATCCGGTATCACCCTTACAATCCGACATTAACAGTAAATCCAGTAATTCCTGTTCACTCTGTATATTTCAAATATTTTTAATTCATATTGCAATTAAATATTGCGATTAGAACGCGGCCCACGCAACAATTAATTTATCTCGTTGGTATACACAATATATCCAAGAAGACATCTCTATTGCCACCTGGTGGTCATTATTGTTCAACTCAACTGGATACAATAACAGTCATATTGTATACAGATACACAATGATTTGTGAATGGTGCAATATATATATATAATAACCATAAAAAAATAGATAAATAAGACGAGACATAGATGATTGAGAATTATGACGAAAGGTTCACAACAGAAAGGTGAAATAAGGGACAAAAAGGTTAGAAAGGAATTATTATTATCATCATCATTATTATCATTATTGTTATTATGGTCTATTGAAGTTGGACATAAGGCCCTGAGACAGCTAATCCAACCTCACACAATATGATGGGGCCTCATCCATTAACATTATTAACATCTCTCGAACACGAGCGTGTGCGCGAATATATGGAGATAAAGCGAATGAAAGAGAGAATAGAAAGAAGGAAGCAACCAAAAGAGAAACCATGATGTAAGTTACGAATGCTGCCCACGCGGCGCACGCGCGCGTGCTCGTCACTGCCGCCATCCTCGCTATTATATGAACTCATAATATAAGTTGACGACATGACCAGCGTGCGATAGAAGGCGGATAATTAGTATTATATACTGTACACTGTACCATTATTATACCATAAGATTAATTAGACTCCACTTGGAGCCATTAATTTTTCATTTACCACCACCTCACAATTTTAATTATGAATAATTCTAAAACTATAAACCAAGGAGTAAAAATTCATGAGAGAAATTTATTGGTCTCGAGTGAACCAATCGACATCATCATTTAGAAATATTAATAAAAAAAAAAAAAAAAAAAATTGTTGAGGCCCAATTTTTATATAAATTCTGGGTTTCTCACTTACAACTTGTGGAATTTTCTTCGACATTAAATTACGATTTAATCGCGTATGTAAGGTACGCTCCTGGATATATTGAACATGAGGATGTGTATACGGTGAGTGCAGCGGGGGAGTCAGCGCTGAGAGGTGAGGCCCCAACGAACGAGTTAGGTATGTTGTTTAAATAAGACCAACAGGAATATATGCGTCAAGGGCGAAAGTTGTTGCTCCTACATAGGTATGTATTCACATACACACACACTATAATATATAATATAAAATAAGTCTTCACCTTGTACAGCTATCACAGCAAAAAAATAGTGTGATGACAACGATGAAGCACAGAATTTTTAATTGTTCACTCTTGCTTATATTCTTGTTTTACATTTAGTTAGTTATGGCAGTTATGATCGCGAACGAGAACCGCTAACCGCCACCATTGTCATTGTTAGAATAAAGCTGAGAGCAGTGTCTCGTTATATGCCCATGAGCGTTTTGCGCACGCGGGGCCTTATGTGTGTTCCCTCTACACCATTCGCACTTTGTTTTGCACGGACGGGAAATGGTTCCACCATGTAGTCTCGCGGGTGAGATAAACAGTGGTTTCACATACATAAACGTATATATTTATAAATGTATAGGTATATCGGAAGACAATATCCATATGGCTGAGGGCCTGCTTACGGAAAAGGTGCATCTAATGGGGCGACAATCGCATATCGTTAGCGATACCTAAGTCCACTCTGTTCAGAATTCAACAGTCACCTCTTCACCTCTACTAACACATATATACACACATACATACAAATATTTATATGAGGAATTTTAAACTAACTCAACCAGACCCGATTTCAATCTTCTCCAATCCCATTTCTTAATTTTAATTATGGCGGAAATAGTATTGCGTAAATATTTAGTACCTAGTATTATATTATGGAAGAAGAAAAATTGCAGATTATTATTTCATGAAAATAAATCAAGTCAATTTCATTACTTTTACCATAAAACAACAACACTCACTGTATATATATATTATCTTTTATTTTGTGCGAATTTGCACAATGATAGATGGCTGTCACTTTGAGCTCTTGCGCACAAATATTTCTACCTTACTCACTCTTCTCTTTACCTCTCTACCTTGTCCCCTCTCGTTTCACGTTCAACAGGCAACCCCCCGCTGTCTCCGCAGTAAACTCATTACAATTCATTGCTCGAGAGATGATAGATGTCACTCGTTTGAGAAAAAAATTTAAAAAAAAAAAAAAAATGAAAGAAAAATGATAAAATAAAAAGAAAAAAAATTAACCACGACTGATTGACTTTAACCAGCGCATCGAATTCATCTACAAAAGATGGATATTGACTACTCAATAATATACACTCGCAGATAAAGATATAAATAATAATGCTCAGCAGAGAAAAAAAAAGTTGAAGAAAAAATTTCTTTTCATATTGGTAACGGATTTTTTTTTTTATCTTTTTTTACATACTTCTCGTTTATTTGTTTGTTCAGTAACATAAAAAATTTCGTTGCTCAATCAACTTTTCAGCGATATATGTGCCTGTATATATTCAGAAGCAATAATAATCTATTGGCGCCATCTTTTGGGTCCGACAATTATGGCGGCGTGTAAGCCGTTTAATTTTTCCATTGCTTTATATAAATAAATAAATAAAAATATATATACATATATGTTTAGACGTACACATAATCTACACACACACACACACCCACATTTTATTCTTATCTTCGTCTTCGTCCGTCGCAACATTGCACCATGCGCGCTGTCACGAGACCGCAGCGCAAAAGATACTTTGTTTCGATATTAGAATAGAGTAGACATTTATTATCACTTGCTTTCTTTTTTGCTCTCTATCACTTTTCTCTCTTCCACCTTTCAATGTGTATATCCATATAATGCGAACAATCATTTTCTCGCGATCTTCATGAGTAAATTAATATCCATGAAAAAAAAAACAAAAAAACAAAAGGTTTCGCTGTTAAAAGTTCACCGCCAAGTACATACTGCTGGCAATCCATTTTGATTCAAGCTTGTAGAAAAAAAAACTATATTTGATAACAATGAACGTTACTGCGTATATGATTTCCCAATTATATTGCCAGAAATTTATTGAAATTCAATTTTTCACCATCACTTATATAGTTGTTTATATCTAGGTATAATTATATTTAGAACTACCATACACAATTCATCGTCAATGAAATATCAGTGCAAAACAATTGTACGAATCTACTTCAACAATACTACAATCTATTAGCTCCAAAAGCTTCAACTAGATCGATGAAGCAATTGATGGGGATCACAATCAAATTGTTAGTGAACTATGAGTATATTTAGTTCGATCTTTAAATATGTAATTCAAATTGTTCACCAATCTTAATATCCTCATACGTACTTAACATGTATCGATTAAAGTATGAATGATGTAGTTAATCAATTAAGTAGTCTTGTCCTCCATTGTTCGGAGTAGAAAGAAATATGAAACAGCTGTGTTGAGGATCTACAATAAACGAACCAAAAAAAAAGGGAAGAGAAGTGGTATACAATTATGTATTTGAAATTTGCAATTTAATCCTACCATAGCAAACATGTCAATTGATACTGCGGCATAGCTACAGGCAGTTATGACGAGAGGTCTCTGAGTGAGCATAATCAGAATTGATGACATAAATTTCATTCGACCGGTACCAGGCCAGTTACTAGCATAAATAGCCTCCGTAAACTTCTCACTCTGTAAACATTTATAATAATATTTATAACAAAGCTGAAATTGTTAATATAATACTGATATTACCTCTGAAGTGAGCATGGATCCAGCCCAGGTGCACATAAAGGTTTGCATCGCTTCTGCACCCATGTAGGCAAAAATTACACAAAGAAATCCAATGGAAAAATTATCTGTCTTTGAATATGAGAAGACAATTGTTTAATTGAGGGAATGATGAGTGAATAAAGTAATTGGTTATGTGTTACCTTTGAAATTCGAAATATATCTGAGCAAAGTACGAGTGCACTTGTCAGTGCCATCCAAAGGACAATGGGTCCATAAATTGTTTCAATAATACCACAACATTTTAATAATGTTGTATAATTTCTTATACACTCTCGTATAATTGCTTCGTAATCATCATTATTTTTCAAATGAGTTAATCGATAGGACATTGCGCTTAATTTTCCTGACATTTGGAATATATAAACCAGGAAACGTACATTAACGCTTGTTGCTACGAAAAAGATAATGTAGGCACTGAGAGATTCAAAAATGAAATGACAATAATATGAAAAGCTACCGCCTGGTATTGGCCACGGATACACTGCAGGAAGAACGAATACGTAATCGATTGGTTCAATTTGATGAACATATTGTATAATGACGTGAAACATCGGTGCCAAAATGTGTGCTGTAACGCTTGAGAATACAAAACATGTAAAGGCAACTGATAATTTACGATAACTGATAAATTTCTTCAAAACATGATTTTGGATTTGTGTGTCATTTAGAACTTCATCGATGATACGATCGAGAGTTTCATGAAGTACTTTTACATGTTCACGATTATAATCAACACAGAATATCTTGAAACATAGAAGAAGGGGAGGGGGAAAGAAGGATAAATATTCTTGAATTATATTCTTTGAACACTATGAATAAATTAAAGTTTTACCTTTAGTGCGGTAGTCGTGTAACTTCCAGCTAATCCAAGACCTGCTGTCATAGCCGGTATGTCTGAATGATATACCACAATGAAATTAAGAACAACTAAACTTGCCATGATGGTATTGACAAATGCTACTGCTGGTAATAGTCGATAGAGTACATTGGATCCTACGACTGGCCAAAGCCCAACACAAAGTGACATTCTCCTCAGAACTTGAATAAAGGATCGATATTCACGTAATTTATCTATGGTGGTCATTTACCCAAAATTGGTTTTCAACTAAATGACAGAATTACAGAAAAAAAACTGAATCGTTTCGACAAATTGTAATCGTTTATGTACGACCATAGCACAGTGAGTTTATAATAGAGCTTATCATAATCATCGTAATTCAACGCAGCTGCAAAGTTTAGACTGAGTTACATAAACTTTGACGAATTATTTATTATGAACAGCTTTAGTTCATGCTCCAATCATTCCAATTATGTTTGCATCAAGATTAAATTGTATAACTGGTTTAAATTGCACTGAAAAGTGGATTAAATTGTTCAGATTTCTACGAAACATAGGTATGGATCGATGAATATGTGTACGACAATTATCTGGAAGAAACGGAGTTTAAAAAGCGAGCCTAGTTGAAAATAGAATCTCGGCGGTTTCACTATTGTCTATCACATGGATGGAAGAGATATTTTATATCAAGTTGGACTCTTTGACCCAAATTATTAACTACCGATCACAGATAGCAATTGTGTATGCTAAATTGAACCTGCTCCACTCTCCAATACTTAAATCATAGATCATAATTAATTACTCATCATTCGGAGGGTGAGCGCTGATAAATCGTAGAATGAAAATCAGCAAATGAATTCTCAGCGAATTGCGATCTACTATTCTGTGAGTATGATTTACAACAGTGACTTGAACTGTCCTTAAATTGAAATAATATTTTATCCAGCTCCAGTTTTATCATGCTGATATATAGACGCAACAGATATTCATTGAAACGCATTGCACTGAGTTCGGTGAGCGACTGACATAGTGCGCTTCCCCCACTCCCAATCTGTTCTACTGAACATGCGCACTAAGGTGATTTATCGCATGCGTAAGAGTGATGTGACGTGGTGGAGATGGAAAGGCGGCACAATTTGTTACAATGTTGTAAAATTTTGTATCATCTTTAAATTTGCAGCTATCTAATTTTTATTTGTATTACGAACATGTGTCCATTCGACTATGAATCATTCTGTTAATCAATTAATTTCCTTTACTTTCCATTGTTCTCAGTATGAAAAAATAGGAAATTGTTGTATTGAGAGTCTGGAAAATAAGAAAAGAATTTTACGCGTAATGATATAATTGTAACTCGTTTCAATATCACCTTGGCAAACAGGTCAATTGATATTGGGGCGTAGCTACAAGCTTTTATCAAAAGTGGTTTCTGTATAAGCATGATTAAAATTGAAGACGTCAATCTTTTTTCACCAGAAGCCGGCCAGCCACTGGAATAAATGGCCACTGTAAACTTCTCACTCTGCCAGAAGTAATTCTTTTATCAGAATCATCATTGAATTAAATCTTGAATCTTAAAATTAAATTTATCTTACTTCGGAAGTTAACATTGAACCACACCAGGTATAAATAAATACATGCAACAATCTCGATGACATGAATAAAATAAAGGAAAAAACACGTGAGGGTGGAAGAGACTCTATCTGTTGATAATAAAATTATGATTAACAATCAAAATTAATATACGATACGGTATACATCACCTTTGTAAGCTGGAACACAATGGAACAAAGAACAAGGGCACTTGACAGAATCAGCCATAGAATAAGTGGACCGTATATTTTCTCAATATTATCACGACATCTCAATAATGCTTGGTAGTTTATCATACATTTGTGAACAGTCTTTTCATATTCAACATCATGCATCAGATTCATAAACTGATGGGACATTACTCTGAGTTTCCAGGACATTTGGAGTATGCACATCATGAAGTAAGTATCAACTCCAGATGTAACGACAACGGCACTGTAACCATTGATTAGTTCAAAAATATAATGGCAATAAAATAAAAAGCTTCCGCCAGTTATAGGCCACGGATATGTTGAAGTCATCGGTAATCGGTAGTTGATAGGATGAACTTGATGAATTACTTGTAAAATGATATATATTATCGGATATATCATCAAAGATGTAACAGATGCACAAACGAAACATGAAAAAGTAGTTGATAATCTACGAATAATAGTAAATTCACTTGATATAAGATCTCCATTAACAGTATCGTTCAAAATTTCGTTGGTCATACGATCAAGAGTTTCATGAAGTTCCCTTACAGACTTTCGATTGGGATTACAGATAAATAACTTGAAAAATTCAAAACAGAAATTAATATTTACAGATGACATTTTGTTGGATACTGTAAATTGAATTAAATCTTACCTTGACCGTTATCGTAACACAAGTCGCTGTTGCTCCCCAAGCTTGGGTCATAAGTGATATGTTTGAAACGTGTGCGAATACAAAATTAATAGTCACACAACTTGATAGGAAACCGACAATGCACAAGAATGTTGAAAACCACTTATAGAATAAATTTGGTTCTGTGACTGGCCAAAGTCCGGCACAGAGCATGATTTTCCTCACAATACGAATGTGGGCTCGGTATTCTGAAATCGTATTGGTAGTGGCCATTTGTTGAGATTGAATATTTCAATGAATATGCGAATTACATAAGAAATCAGAACGTTTTAACAAATTGCTTTCCTCCTATGTACGACTATAGATTTTAGTAGGTCCAGTAAGCTTATCATAATTACCGTTATTCAATACAGCTGGACAGGTATAGACATGTTCACATGAATTTCCTTGCATTATTTAACATAAACTGTTCGATTAGGAAAATTTTCGAAATCATCATTATATTTAATACTATCTGAAGTGGGATTGACTGTTATATTTCGTAATTCACCATATGGAAACTGGAAAATGATCACTGGCTGCTGACGTGGGTGATTTTACAAGATTTGCTTTGTATGTTTGGTTTTTTGTTGCTATGGGTAACGGTCATTAAAGTTTGATGACTATTCTTCGGGGGTCTATCATCTGACTATTTCAAATAAATTTACAGACAAGGAAAAATTGTGAAAGTGCTTCAAAATTGCACTGAAAAGTTTGATAAAAAATATATTTTCACAGAAAATTATTGTATGATTGCCCTGGTGTTTTACATTTCAACTATTGCTTTTAGAATAAAATTGTTGGGAACTGTTTTGTAAAAAATCTTATATTCTACAAGAAAAGTTACATACAATTTTATCCTATCTAGTATAATTTTCTATATACACGCGAAATTTTCTAAATTATTCGAACAATTTTCGCGATTTTCTCTCCAATGGAAATATCTATTTCATGTTACTGGACAGGCAATCATATATTTTCACGACTATCAAATAAATTTTGTATATTCCCCAATTTTACTAAATAAAACCACAGATGTATTGTATGAAAGAAAAATTTGAAAACAGTAGAGATAATGTAGGAAATTACTTCAAAATGACTCTAAATCGTGTTGTACGCGCATCAAATCGTTTGAATATTTATAAAAATTGGTTATCGGTCGATGACTGAACGCACGGCAATTTCCTAAAATCGAAGTCTTGAGCGGGAGCTCAGTCGTATGCGAACTGTCGTCGGGTTCACGTAAGCTATTATTTTACTGTCACTTTATTCGTCATGAAAGTCAAGAAAAAATAAATCAACACAAATATATATATATAATAGATTAAAAAAAAAATATATACTGGTCAGTTGGACATTCAAGTGGTGCAGTTATATTCCATATTATCATACCATACAAACAGTTTGTATTGAAGTCAGTGCAATTGAGTATGTATCACGTTAAATATATATGCGAGTTCACTTGTTTATCATATGGCACATGCAGAAAAGATGAAAGTTCATATATATATATACGTATACATATTTATTGATATATACAGATATATACCAAGTAATATAAAGAAACAAAAATATTCTTTCGGTAAATCACATCGTGGCATAATCTTTCTCTTTCTCATATACCACAGAATACACTTTTCCACGATACATATTCCAAAGAGATAGTACCTAATACCCACACACAAATAAAGATATATATATATATATGTGCGGAGGAAAAAAAAAATTGTTGCACGATTTTGCGCGCAAGAACAGGCTCAAACTCGCACGCCACACACTACTCAGCTCTCGCAATATATTCGTTCTACATATTTCACTATTATATATTTAAACTGGTGCATACTCTTTCGTTGATGCTAGAGAGGATTCATTTGTGTGCATATATTTATGTTTGTTGGTTTATATATATTTATAATGTGTATTGTATTTATTTATTTGTATTTAAATAATAGGGTGGAGTCGCGAGCGATTTTAAAAGCGATTGAAAAATATTTGATATAAGGAAATTGGATATTTTGCATTTAGACAGTGGTTTTATAATTTGTGTTTAATTGAGAGAATCGGATATGAACGATATTTGTATATTTTTGTTTAAAAATAATCAAACATTTAAACTGATAGTATACAATCACAACATTTTTTTTTCTTCCTTTTATAAATAATATATTATAAATCTGATAGATAATACCACTGATAAATATCGTCGAGTATTCCATTAAATATTCACGTGTGCACATGAGTGTATGTGAATATGAATGGCATGGGAAAGGTAATAAGTGAAATAATAATAATGCAAAAAAGCACCTGCATCCAATATCATCACTCATACAGTTACAGTTGTCATCTTGAAACACCTTCGCAACAATTTGTGACTGATGTTTGTCGCTTATCAAGTTGACATATACAAACTTTTATTTATTTATATATTTATTTTTTTTTTCATACAATGAAAAATGTCCTGGTATTTGTGATGTGTGTGTGTGTAGTGTTAATTTTGAAATGGAATAGGACATTGAACTTAATATATATCTTTTCCTTTATTTATTATTCTAATTTGTTTTTCTTTTTTTTTTCTCGCTTTCTTCCTCTCTCCCTCTCTCATTCTATATTCTTTATGTTCAGAGAGTCACTACAAATTCCAAAGTTTCGCTGTGGTCACAACAGGGGGGAAAGATGAAGAAAACGATGGATTTATGTATGTATATGCTTTTGAATAAGAAGCACTTTTGACTGCCTATCGACACGATCAAATATCGATTGAAATATTTTAGATTTGTTGTCTTTATTCTATGTATTATTAATGGTTAATATTTATTCATGTGATGTTACACAGTTGACACTCAATTATTCTTATTGTTTAAAATTATCTGTACCAAATTCCATTCTTTGTTTTTATCATTTAAAAATAGTTTTATTACATATACATCTATTAATAATTAATATTCGTAAAAATAAACAAAAATAAAATATACTAAGTAGAGTTAAATATAGAGTTGGGTATATCAAGTGTGTGTTCATATACAATATCTATAAAGAGATACGTAAATGCATTACGACGTATAGGACATGTCTCTGGTGAGTTTGCACAAAAGAAAAGAAAATAGAAATAAAAATTAAATCCTTTTGTTTTATTTATGTATTTATTTTTTCTTATTGCCATATACATATATATATATTTTTCATCTTATGCGTTCATATATTTACCGCATTAACCAACAGGAATATTGTCCAGCATGTCAACAAGCAAGAGGCCTTTGACTACAATCTAACGTGAAGCTACACGTCGCCACACGTGACTGCGGCCCATCCCAGCGTGTTCGTTTTTTTGCGTGCTGAAACACGTATGAATACATATATATATATATATTTAAATATAGATCCAATGTCCACTCTCTCAACACTAGCCACCTGAATGATTTGCGTTCCAATCGGTCGACGAACTTATTTTAATATAACAATTCTATAATTAAAAAATTTATTTCAACGGAAACTGAATAATACAAAAAATGTTAAACTCACTCATTTTTTTGTACATTCATATATATATATATATATATATTTTTTGTTAACATTTTTTATTGTCAATGAAATGTGGAAATAAAAATCACTGCAGCTCATAACACCTGCTTCCGCGAGTGTATTTATATATATATGTAGAGTAGAGTGACGAGACATTATTATTTTTTTAACATTCTTTTTTTTTTTTTTCAAGAGGAGAAGCGAATATAAGAGGGTGCGTGTGGGCTTATAACCAAGTGTATTAACCCCTGGATGGAAGACTTGCTCTCTCTCTACTCACTCATTTTTGGTAACATGACACCTAAGAGCGGAAGCCCACTGGTGCACAGCCGTTTCCGCAGTGACAGATGCGATCCGCTTGCACCTCCACATCCTCCATATTCTCCATAATAAATATACATATATATATATATATATATGTTTGTATATTAGGAAAAAAAAAAGGAATAGTAGCAGTGTAAATAGCATAAACATGCTATTTGATCAGATAGGAAAGGAATTAGTTGAGTGAAGACGGGGAAAAGGGAAAAAAATATGAAAAAAAAAAATGTGACAGAAGAAAAAGTACTATTGGAATTGATTTAATAATTTTCTCATGGTGAAAATCAGTCTTGGGAAAATTTTGAATGGATTTGTCAATGGGAAAATTGAATGAGAAATTTTTTTTATCCATCACAAGAGAAATATAATAATATTTGTGTGGATTAACGGTGTATTGTTTATGTAGGAATGTTTTTTTTAAATTTTTTTCAATTTTTTTTAATTTTTTTTAATTTTTTTTAATTTTTTTTAATTTTAAAAAATTTTTTTTAATTTTTTTTTAATTTTTTCCAATTTTTTTTTATTCTTATTTATTTATTTATTTATTTATTTTTTGAGTCCTGGGAAAATGTTGAATGAATTCAATGAATGGAAATTCTTTTCGTCTTTATCTTTAAGAATAATAAATTAATATCTGTAATTATTGACTGAGAGATATTAATTTTTATATAAAAATAATTTAAAAAATCACCCCCCTATCCCAAAAGATAAACGCAAAATGCAAATAGTCTGCACAAAAAAATCAATGTCAACTAACAAAAAATATATTTTTCCACATAACTTTTTCATAAATTCACTTACACGTAAAAAAAAAAAAAAAAAAAAACTACCCCTATCCACGCACCCTAATATCCCACTTTTCCACAACAATTCTCAAAAGTATAAAATTGTCATCAACAATTACCACGGAGTAAAATAAAACACTATACGTAACATTTTTCTTCTCATCAAATGAAAATAAACTTAAATTCCATATTCAATGTTTTATTTTTATCATATCGCTTCTTTTCATCTCTTCTTTGCAGTGATGCATCAACTCCATACACACACACACACACACACACACACGTCCTTATATATATATAAAATCGTCCTTCGACGTCGCGCAGCGTGGACGATCGCGTGGTCGTTGGGACGCATGGTGGCATGGTCATGCAAATCCTTCGAGGTGTGCCGACCAGGACGCGAATAAACCTGTCTTGCTGTCGGGGCTTTCGTAAAAGTTAAAACCAGCGACGAACAAAGTCAAAGTAAGTGTGTATATATATATATATATATATTTGTGACAGAGAGACGAAATAAAAGGAGGGGGTGGAATGAAAAAAAATAAAAGGTAAAATAAATAAATAAGTAGAAATAAAATAAAAGGAGAAATGTGATAGAGAGTGAGAGAAGTTGGAGAAAGACTTTAAAGTCTGTGGCGTTTTGCAGTTGTGTCCGGTTGTATTGGCTCTCGATCTCCACTATCTCTCTCTCTCTCTCTCTCTCTCTCTCTCTATCTCTCTCGCTCACTTTAACTTGTTTTTTCACGTTACAAACGGTGCGTCGGCAGTGTGCGGTACAATGGGGCAAAAACGACGTGCGAGCAATCGGTCGTGGCTGCAAAATGCGCAAAGCCGTCCATAAAACTGCAGATAAAAGCCACCGTGCGCGCGTGCGCGACAAGTTCACTGGAAATATATATATATATATGTATGTATATAAGTATGTTAGGTGTATTGGCAAGGCCTGAATTACGATTGCTCGACACGAGTATTAAAATTTTTATACAGTTGAACAGGACAACACAAATTAAAAGTCGTGGAAGAGTTTGTAATGGAGAGAGAAAAAAAAATTGTTTTCTTATTTTTCTGCTTGGAGTTCTTCTTCTTTTTCTGTTTTTTTTTTTTTTTATTCATTGATTAATCGTGTATTTGTGATGATTATCAGGGTGAGGGTGATTGCGGAATGTTTAAAATTAATTGGGAGAGTTGAGAAATTGTTAATGTTAACAGTGGAATTTTTTTTGGACTAATTTTGAGAGAAAAAATAATTTTATTCGCATTTTTTTTATGTATATTTGCATATTGTCTAATGAAATTAGTTATACGATCGCGTTTAGATAACTTACAATTGTATATATAATTATTTCTATTTTACAATAAATAAATGTTTTTACATTAATTAAAAATTATTTACATTGAGAGCATTATATATTAAACTGAAATATTATTTGAAAACAGGATCTTCATCGTCATGTAAATCTCGTTTGTGTACTACCATCAAAATTCTACCGATAAATAATAAACAATAAAAAAATTAATCATTAATTAAATTTAAATATAGATATTTGAGGTATTAATTGTTTGATAATTTAATATTTCAATTGAATAACTTACGTTAACATTATAATCAACGCTGAAAAAAATTTCACCAACGTAATGATGTCCATATTGATCACAATAATGAAGAATAATTCTTTTTGAATAAAAAAATAATATCCTAGCACTTTTATACCCGAATTTAACTTCACATTGATATTCACAATGTCACTGAATTCAATTATCAAAACATATTAAACGAAAAATATTATTTTACTCACTGTAATAAATCAGAATTTTTCGACAGTTGAACAGGAAAATACAAGTTTGAACTGGTCATGAAATCGACATTACCAGTAATAAATAAATGAACAAATAAATCAAATTTATTCAATTGATGATAAATCAATTTATTCTTAATTACAAACAAATATTCACACTTCTCTCAACAATCATTCGATTGTTTATACATTGACAATATTATTATTAAAAATGTCACGAAATAATGAGAATAAATTCGAAATGTTTGGGAATTAGTCATGTGAACAGAATAAAATATGTTTCGCCATATTGAGAAAATAATAATAATAATAATGATAATAATAATGATATGGTGTGTATATTTATGTATTGGCAATGTGCAACGAGTCTCGTTGCCACTGCACATGTCTTATCATCTTCAGGGCCGCAATAAATGTGCTACTGCACGATGCTGAAAGAATTTATACACTTTTGTTTACACTCACTGAAATTATTAATGTGTCATCATGATTATCAATAAATATCAATTGTATTTTTAATTTGTTTCATTAAATTAATTTGAGTATGAGAGGAGATGTGAATATGAATTGATATGTTTATGATTGTATTGAGTGCAGTGAATCATATAATTAGTTGATATGTGGGTGGAATTTCATTTTGAATGTTTGATATTTTTATTGGCCGTTGGATTTTAAAATTGTTTTGTGAAGAATAATGTATTTTAGTGGAGTATTTATGTCGATACATCCCTGCAATACACCTGGGGATTCGCTGTACTTGAGTCCAGTTCTCGTGTACTCGTGTATATCATTTGATCTCGTTAATAGGACCGCATTGTCTGGTGTATGTACAACAAAAATAAACGTATTATATCTATAAATATACATATATATATTTGTATATTGGTATGGATACAGAAATTATGTGGTTTAACGGACAAAAAATCGGCAAGTTCAAACACGTTAGAATAATTTCACAATCGCAATATTGAATGAGCGTTTTGGAGAAAAAAAATGATACAACTGGTTAGAGTGGATAGAAAAATTTAATTATACAATCTATGGTTTTCCTAATTATTCAATTATGAAGACTTCCCCCTACCCTTCCCCCTCCCTCTCTCTATATGGTCCAAATGGTCCTGCTGATGAAGCCGCAGAAGCTGCCGCAGCGTTACTTTCGTCATTATTGTCATCCGAATCATCACCATGTGTCATCAGCAACGTTCTGCAATAAAATCATGAAAGAAATTAAGTGAATAATATAAAAATGAATTGGATTAACAATCGAAATCGTTAGAAAATATAATATCATAATTAAACAACTGACGATGACATTACAATCAACATAAAAAACAATTTAATTAACGAATAAATATCCATATTAACAACAGCAGAGATGAATACCTCTTATTAATATCAGAAATAATTCTCGATCGTTTATATACCAAAAAAAATGTCTGCCACAATTAATATTCAATGTCATGAATCAGATATCAAACAAAAACCAGATGTCCAACATTGAAAAAAATTCATAAATCTTTCAGTTTACTTTTCTTATCTCATTTTCAAATAAAATTTTCTCCTGATCATAATTTACTGCTGATAAAATACATCAATCAATTGTTTAACGATGTAATTATTCAGTTGCATTATAATTCCCATTAAAATAACAATTCAAACTTCAATTGAATCCCACGATCAATAAAATTGTTCCAATAGTATTATCACCAGTGTCCTTTTTGTCTTCAGCTATTTCAAATATCCCAATTTCACCCCATTATCATCACATATTAATTGAAAATTAAATCAATTCTTTTGACCACATGCAATCCTGCCTTTTTTTTTTCATTTATTTATTATCATATCCCGTGAGAACTGAAAAATGTATTAGGAGAAAAAAAAAAAGGTCATGCAGGTCAAGATCGGTAATAATGTGACCTGCGTTTATATACCCACCGTTTAAATCCATTATTTACGCGGTCGTGTGATGTATAAACGTGCGAGACGGTGCGAGACAATATATATATACACATATATACATACATAGACATAAATATATAGATAGTTTATATATACTTTATGGAAATTCACTGGTTTAAAGTGTGTCTTCGCGATACAATGATCCGATGGGGTCGATCGCGATACCATCGCAGGATTTTGTTGCTGTAAAATGTGAATATATTTTTTGTATATAAATGTAATACAAAAACACCTGTATTGTAAAGCAAAGAGTGTAAAAGAGACGAAAAAAAGGGAAAAAAAAGAAAAAGAAAGGATACAGACAACGTACGAATATATTTATACATTATACATACATGTTTGTGTGAATGTGTGCTAAGGGTCGGTGGCCCCGAAAAAAAAGGTCTTTTTAAATATGGAAGAATTGTCCTCCATCATGATAAGCAAATCGAGAGACGAGAGAGAATGAGAGTGTGTCGAAAAATAAGAAGAATAATATACCCAGGTTTCTTACCAATGAATTTATTCATCACTTCATTCTCTTTGTTGTCATGTAAATTGTTTTTATTTTCATTTGTTGATAGATATTTTATTGTAATAGTGATTGGTAATGTGGAGAGTATAGTGTAATAGTCAATCTTCAAATGTTATTATAAAATAATAGTGCGTTATGGTTTTGTTTTATCTTATTTTATTGGGTACGTCAATAGATTAGGGACAAGTCTGAACCTGCAGAAATAACCGTTGGATAATTGTGTGATTTTTATTCCATGAATGGTCCAATGAAAAATATTTTACTTATTCCAGGATTACATCTTGTTTTATCCTTAATAAATACAATCGAACACGAAATATCCTCAGTAAATATCCTCTTAATCATAACCCCAACACAATAAAAATCCTTTTTCAATGATATTCTATCTCAGAATGAGTAGTGCGCTCATCAATTCCTAAATTACAATTCAACTAATTTATTATTCCACCAACAATAACAAATCATTTCCACAATTATTTTACCAACCGCAAAAAAAAATAAAAAAATGAATTAATCAACAAAACGAATGAAATAATAAAAATAATATAAATTAATTGATTAAATTTAGCCGACAGGGTTTTTGATTGAATTTCCGGCATCGCAGTGAATTAATTAAAACTGCCGGGCGCGTAATTTGATTTACGTTGCGCGCGCAATACATACATATATATATATATATTATTTGGGGAATGTGTTCCCAAAAACGCCCGGAGCGCAGGCGCAGAGGTGCGCGCGCGCAGTTATTTTGACAGGCGAGGTTCACGTTGAGGTCAATGCGCGCTGCCAGACCTTTCTTGCTCTTGTGCGCTTTCTCTTCACGTCCCTTCCGGCGCCACGACACTGCGATGTATATTTCTAGGTGTGTGTATGTGTGTGTGGAAAAGGCGGGTAGAGTGATGGAGAGTGGGAGAGAGATGTGTATGAGAAATAAAAGAGAAAGAAATAAGTATGTATAGATAAAGGAGAAGAGAGATGAGAATGAGTGAGGCGTGCACGCTTGGAGCTCACGAGGTCCGGTAATGACCCATCTTGAACAAATTACCTGGACCCAGGCGGCATTGCGCGAGGTCGTGTGGCGCCTCTTCCTCCTTATTCGTCCTGGATCGAGTGTCACGCGCGTGCAGAATTATCTCTTGTTCACGTATATAACACAATGAGAGAGAAAATCCGCATTTTTATGCATTTGTTGGGTGGATATTTTTGTTTTTGAATTGTGAGAGTGAAGAGAAATCAATTTTTATGGGAAATAAGGTGACATTGATGTGGAGAAATAATATTTTTTAATTTTTTTATGATAAATAATAAAATGTAACTGAATAAAAAAATAAAATTGATAATAAAAATAATTCATGTGCAATTTAAAAAGTCAAAACCATATTATCATGTGTATATATCATGATGAAAAACGTATTCACTCTCTCTTGCCAATTTCAGTGTGGACGCCTTCTTTATATTCCACCCTCATCTTCACCCTCATTCAATACCCACCACTTTACGCTCATTAGAGAAGCTGACATCATTATTTCAAGTAATTTATGGACCATTTCTTAAAGCCTCAACCACTCGCGCCAATATTCCTCTTTCACTTCAACATATATATATATATACATATATAAAAACATGTATGGACATGTTTAAACATGTTCAAACATGCTCGCACTCTTAACGAATTTTTTTATTCTACCTCTCCTTGAATGTTATATACAAGGAAACATTTTACGCGTTCCGTGAATATATCGACACGCGAGAATACCACTTATTGGTGAAAAATATTGCAACCTGTGAGTATCTATATATAAATATATATATATACATACGATGCGAGAGAGTTTTTTGTGAGGGGCCTGTACAACAAACCGATTATCGAGTTATAAATTTCACCTTATGCCCCAAACACATTTTTCTTCGGTGAAATGGAAAAAAATCAGACAAAATGTTGAATAAAAAAGATTAATAAGTGAAAATATGAAATGAAAGATTAAATGAAGTGGGAATAAATATTGTTTTACAACATTATTTTTTATATTTATAATTTATGAAAATGAAAAAAAAATTTTTTTAATTCGAAAAAAAATTTTTTCAATTAAAAAAATACACTGTTACAAACATTACCAAATGTCTTGTTGATTTGAACACCTCAACTCGATAATTCAACTCTCACACTCCCCCATAAATATATACATACTATAATACAATAAAAAATAAGAAAGAATCAAAAGTTCAACCTGTTAATAAATCAGAATTCAATTCTAACGGTTTGTGTAATCTATACGTCATAAATAATATTAATTTCCCTTTCTTTTTTATTTATTATTTTTTTATTTTATTTTTTTTTTTTTTTCGACACAGTATGAATGTTTATATAACAACAATAGTGAAAACAGTAATATAATCATATGTATGTAGAGATGAAATTAGATGCTTTTGTGATGCTGATTTATTAGTAGTCAACGATGAAGAGAAAAAAAAAAGGATAAATATATATATAAAAAAAACAGAATGTATACATGAAAAATAAATTAAATTCTTTTATCACATCTTTCTTCACCTGCCTCTCTCACTCTTTCACTCTCTTTTACATTCACTCATACACATATACCTTTATATAGACAAATATTTCATCGCAATATAACGATCGATAGACTTCTTCTTGTCATCATTGACGTATGACGTACGTTAATCTCCTTCTTATATATATATACATATATTCCAAGCAGCGGCAAGAACAAACCTGTCATTTGTAACGGACATTTCAACATTCACTAGCTGAAAAAAAAAATAAATAAATAAACGTGAAAAATTTCACATTCATTAATCTAAGCTGATTTCTTTTGTTTCATGGTTTATTTTCCTATGAAAGTTTCACAGTGAGTACGTGAAATAATTTTCCGGAAAAGTTGAAAAACACGGGAATTATGAGAATTTAAAGTAAAGTCTGATTTTCGATATTGCTGACACGATATCTCGAAAACTCATCCACTGATTGAGTTAAAACAAATTTTATCTGATTCATATGGGAATTTTCTATCAATTGAACTAAGATTACATCGCTAATACAATAATTTATATTAATTTTAGCAAACTTAAGTTGTTGAATTAATTAACATATGAAACAAACTCAATCTTTTTCCAGTTCAATTTTGTGATCAATTAAAAGCAAAATAAAAATATTCTAACAAGAATTAAATTTACATAATCCCTTCAACAATGAGACAATTTAAAATAGTCATCCATTATCTCGAACATCGAAATAATCGTTCAAAAATATTTCAATAATTACCAATAATATAAATTAATATCACACATGATCACTCAAATATAATTCGATGAAGCTGACACAAAAATTCCTTCATACTAACAGGTTAATACAGATGTATATAATGAACGATAGAGACAAAAAGGCAAGTGAGCGAGTGAGATTGAAGGAGAAAATGAAGAAAGAGAGAGTGAGAAAGGGCATAATACACGATGAGGGTTATTTATGAGGCAACAGATGAGAACGAGCAGTATCTAGCGGTAGCTTCAGGCCATCTCTATGATACATCTCTTATGTAGTATGTAGGTATATTGACCAGTCAGCCGTAGTTGGATTACGATTGGAAGATATTGGAAACACATATATATATATTTGTATGTATATATATATAATGATTGGCGAGAGAATTGGCTTCAGGTGATATCAGCTGACAGGTTAGTAATACAACTATTGATTGTGGTTGAAAACCATTATAAATATGATATTCAATAATAATTCGATTATATTATATATAAAATGGCTGTCTGAGACTGAAATGGATCCTTATACATATATATATATATATACATATTTGAAATGAGTTGATTATTTAGAGAGTTATGAGCGTGTCTTATGAATACTCGACGTGCTCTAACCTGTCTGTCAACGTTTAATTGTATAAAAATTATTGGGAATTATGGGGATTTCAATGCACAATATAACGTGATACATTTGACTCAAGAAGTTCATCAGATACTCATTTTCTTCGTCTTTTTGTCTGCTACAAGATATTTTCTGTAAAATTTTATCGTGAGATTGGTGGGAATGGAGTTATAGGTGGAAAACTGAAAAGAAGTTTCGTTTCGGATTTTTAGAAAAATGTCGATTTTTATTTCAACTTCGATGCTGTATATTTTTCTTATTCATTCTGAATTCAGGAGTATAAAGATTACATCACATATTACCATGACAATATTTCACGTTAAACATTTATGTATTAATTTTCTAGAATTAATTTTATAAACGTATAATTACGTCAAAATTGGCTTTCAAGAGAATAGTAAAACAAGAAAGGGCAGTACAATATATTATTTTTTATTTATTCATTTTATTCTATCATCATTTTTTTTTTTTTTCCCTTACCAACGATACGTCGGGAAGAATTCATGTTGAATTTACATATTGCATGGTGCTTCGACACTGCCTCCATATATATATACAATCATATATGCATTTCTCCACCTCTTCTTCATTTTTATTTTTTACTTGTTTTTTTTTTTTTTTTCATCTCTTAAATATTTTATCATGCTCTCACTCTTTCCCTCTCACCTTTTTCCTCACCGTTGTCCTATCGTGTTTTATATGCTTATATTCGCATCTTCTTTCGCGACGCCGTTTTTTTACCATCGTCATACGCGTCGATTTTCGCCTGAGGCCAAAATATATAATGCGTAGGCGGTCTCCATGTCAATATTATAAATTAACCATCTTTGCATTTATCGCTTCGATCATTGATAAAGAAGAAGAAGAAAAAAAAAAAAAACCGAAAAGAAAACGTGGATAAATAAATAAAGAAGTAAATGAAACTAAAGATATACAATATGGGTACATGCATAATTGATTAAATAATAGTAACAATAAAATCAATGCGAATATTGTCAAATATATGATAATTTTTTTCTCTAATTTTATTGAATTTAAATTTATTGAAAAAAAAAAAAAAAAATACAAGTCATCCATGAATTGGATCAATTCTAGTTCATACTGTAGAAAAAGTTCTGACAAATTGAATAAGCCATATCGATGACCAATCGTGTAATTACTCTGTAAGATATCACACCCGCCATTTTAAATAACAATTCAGCATCAAAAAAAATCGTTCACATTGTACACGCGTATACATTGACCTTAAATATAAATATATATATTTATATTTATATACAGGGCCGGATGTACGAGGTCAAAGTATACTTCCCATACGTTAATGCCTAACACATGTATATTTATATCCGTTATTTATATTTATAATACCACAAGAATATTCTACTCCCTTTCTTCTTCTTCTTCTTCTTCTTCTTCTTCTTCTTCCTCTTCTTCCTCTTCTTCCCTTTCTTCTTCAACTATACCACCATTTCTTTCTCACTAAATTTTTCTTATTTCAAAAATGTTTTTTTTTTTTTCTATCAATTCTCAATGAAGCGAAGACTGATGATAATGTCCAACAGCTAATCGATTCGTATCGATTCCACTCTCACACATACGAACAAATACTTATCCACATAAATAATACTTTACTGTAAGATGTTACGTGATGAGTTGCAACAACAGCAACAACAATGGAACCTGTCTCTCATGTAATTCGTGATGGCTATTGAGTTCACCAACATTCGACACGGTTTTGCGACTCGGTATGGATTAATTTGTATCTTGTTGTCTCGTTTAGTATAGCAATAATCTATTTATATAAATAAATATATATATATATATATATATATATACATACAAAATAATATACAATTTAAAAAATTAACGTAACGTATAAAATACCTGTTGAGACACGTTTACATTTATTTCTATACTACCCCCTTTTTCCTCATTTATATTTTTTGGGTTTATACGTATTATTTTTTTCCTTTTCTCTTGCTTCTTTCTTTACAAATATTGTATGGGATTTATATGTATACGGGATCCGATAGCAAACGTAATAGCTCACTTGGTACACTGTTACTGTTATGCAAGATATAATAGGGTAATAATGGGCATGGGCCAGAGCACGGTAACGCAGGGTGGAGTTGGTCACGATATCGAACTGACGTAAGCATCTCGTTGCTCTTCTCGTGATTGCTTTTGCTTCAAGAAAACACTTTTATTTTATGCATATATATATATATATATATATATAAATTCATATATGTACATGTACTATAGTGTAATGTGAATAATGTTGATGTGAATTGGTATAGATAATAATTCAGAAATAACGAACAGACAGAAAAAAAAATTGATGAAGAAAGAAAAATGTTGGTTTTTTTTCTTTTTTTCTTTGTATTTTTTATTTTATTTATTTATTTATTTCAGTTGATGTTTCTTATTTTATTGACATATTATTATTTCAATGAAAACCGTTTAGTAATGATGATAATATCTCTCGATCGTTCGATCGATCGATCTAGAAATAAAAGTAGAAAAAAATATAAATGCAAATGTGGTAATAACTATGATTCACAATAATTCAACCACAATTGTGCAATAAATATACAAATAAATAAATAAATAAATATGAAAGCCACAGCGTGGATGCATTATTGAAGATTCTTGAGAGATACGTTGCAATATCACAAATCAACAATCATTGTTTAACAAAATGAGAGAGAGAGAGAGAGAGAGAGAGAGAGAGAGAGAGAAAGGAAAAAAAATTATTATTCCAATGAAATCTATGAAGAAAAAAAAAATAAAAAAAAAACTAAAAAAATAAATTAAATGTAAATAAAAAAATTAATTAAAAAAAAATATATATATACATAGATGATTATCTTACGAAAATTAATGGAGGGTGGGGGTTTAAATGAAAAATCAACGAATTAACTTATAATCAATGTGCACCTCTTTATTCTTTTTTGTTTTTTTTTCTTGTTTTTCCTATCGCTGTATTTTTATCCATTATTTCAAGTATAATTGTGGCTTCTCCGCAATTTTGATGGGCGTTACTTCTATTGCTCTCAACTAAAATATACCATACCGAACGCGATGCGGTCGATTCGGCAATTCCGGGGTGGGATAGGTCACGACATGGCGTTTTATATTGGAATTATGTTGAGCAACATAGTTTTTAAATTAACAATAATCCAGAAAAAAATGAGGTGGAAATAAAAAGTGGGAATAATAAAAATGAAATAATTTAATTTATGTTAATTATTTATATGATATATTAATTAATTAGTTAGTGAGAAATTTATTTTTATTCATTATCACTCATTGTATTGCAATTGTTGACAATATTTTGTGAAATTATTAATTTTTTATAATTTTTATTGTAATTTTTTTAATTTAAATGTTTTAAGGGTAGTTTGGTTGTTTCAATTATTTTTATTGTTACTGTAGACTGCCATTTTCTTCATGTATTTTACCTGACGTGTAAAAATTCTATAAATACTTTGGCATTTATTAAACATTTATATATGTATGGAGGGTTATATGTGTGTATTTATATTAATAGGGGTGTAATAATGCATGAGTAAAGTGATGAGGCGTGGTCGATCACTTGGTAGCAACATTGCGGGTTCAATCCAATCGTTTGTCAAGAGGTTATGAACCCATAAGTGCCTTTGAGAAACTGCCGAAGTCATAAAAGACTCTTGGTACGTTGTGAGGATATTAATGCAACTCTTTGCGTGATAGAACACGTTCAGTAGAGTGGCAACGAAAAGTTAAATAGTCAGACGTCAGTCGTATTTTAATTTCACATTATTAATCGAACGAAGAAAAAAATAATTTTGGAAAATAGACAGGAAGATAAATATTATTTATATTTCTGACAATATTCTCATATCATTTTTTCTCAAGAATATTAAAATTCATCCTTGCCACAATACCCTAACATCACTTTAACGTGTTTGTGCACGTTCAGTCTTGATTATCCGCCGAATAATATTATCAAAAAAATTAATTTGTCATTGGAAAAAAATCTAAATTCCATTTCTTTTTTATTTACACGATTTAATGTGTTTACTAACATATATTTTATAGCAAGTCTGCACCTGCTGCGCCTCCCGCGTTGCTGAAGTCCGACCAGCTCACTTCCTTCCTACTTACTGATATATATATTTCTAACTTCCGTATGTATATATATATATATATATTATTGTTAACGTCACCTGCTCAATGGCCTCGTCGTTATACATCTACTTCCTCGCAGCCCTTTTTATTTTTATTCCATTTCCCCAAGCACACACTTATACACACATGATGGTCACTACGTTAGAAAAAACAAGTCTGAACACGCACGAAACTTGCATGGGGGATTATTTGGTTTCTTATCCAAATGACCTCATCCGTGACCACTGTATTATCTACATATATTTATACATATGCACTTGGAACAGGAAATTCCATAGCAGGTGAACCACCCCTTCACAATATAATAGTAATAATAATATTGATAATAATAAATAAATAATATAGAGAGAGAATGAAAAAATAAAAATTAGCTTTCTCTTACAACTGTTGCCATGCAACTTTTTGTGTTCTGTTTTATTTTTTCATTTCGTTACCAAGTGATCGTGTATGTGTTTATAATACATTTATAAATTTGTCAGTGGGTGCGAAAAGTAATGCCCCATGATGTGATAATAATCACGACAACAATATACTGTAAGATAATAAATGTATTTATTGTTACATTCGAAAAAGTAAAAGTTCTTTAAAAAAGTTTCGATTACGTTCGGGCTCGCGCGCGCCACCACTCTTCTCTTGTGTGGACGACAATCAATAAATGATATTGATCAGTGTATGCAAGAGTTATATTCTTTACAGATACATACCGTTCAAGTGACAACAAGAAAAAAATAAATGAATAAATTAAATAACGTGGCGGTAAAAGTGACGAAATGGATATAGTATGAAAGAACTTGCATGATTTTACTTGCAATATCTTTTTGGAATATCATTTAAATATGGCGATATAAGTACTCATTTTGTGCGTCAAAATATGTCTAACCATTTGACTCACATGAATCCACATAAACTTCGTATTCGCCAGCCCTGACAGCGAATAAAAAACCAGGAAACATTAAAGCTCTAAAACCAATAAAATTCATATAATTCTGATTAGAATCCCACCTTATATTTCAAATTAAAAATCATGTTTTTCATCCCGTCCAACTACCTTGGATCAAAATTAATTATCACCCAATCCCACATGACTCCCCATCACCGAAACAAAACACCATAACATAACAAAACAAAAACAAAAACAAAAACAAACAAACCATAAAACCCAATGCAAATATTATTTTACCTTCAATCAACTTTTACATTTTCATTCTTTCCTGTTTCATTTGCCCTATCAATAAATAAAAATAAATCCATGCTACTCACCCTCCCTCATACCCACCTACCATATATACATATAAAGTGTATGCAGAGGCCATGATAATTCCAGTAGACCGGCAGGAGGTAATATTATCGCCGTGCAAGGATTTATATCGATGAGTCCAGGACCCCCTGTAGCGTTACACACAAGACGCAGTAGTGGTGTGGAAGAGGAAAGACGCGAGGAAAGGTTGAAAAAAAAAGAAACAAAACAAATAAATAAAATAAAATAAAATAAAACAAAAGAATAACAAAAGATCCGGTAAAAAAATTAAAAAACAAAACATATTCATGCCACGGCGCTTACGTTGATTCGATCTCAGTTACCGATTTCATAGCATAAAGAGAATTGAACAATCGCAAAACAAAAGCGATATGGAAAGTAAAAGAAATAGAAAGAAAAAAAGAGAAAAAATTGAATAAAAAGAGTATTGGGACAGTTATAGGGGTCCGGTATAGACTATATACAGGGTGCAATGCCAAACCGATACCGAACTGAGTGGGGTGGTGTATGGAAGAGTGGTAAGTATATGTGTATTTTAAATTGTGTATATGTACGTGAATAAGAGGGAAGACACAAACTGCCTTTGGTGCTTACGATCACTAATCCTATACCGATCTTGAGTTCACGACCCGAATAATAACACAATATATTAGTGTAATATAGTGAAGTGGTAGTGGAGAGAATGAAAGAGACATAGGGGAAAGTGAGTGAGAGTGAAAGAGAGAAGAAGAGGGGAAAGGAAAAGATTAATATCGGTGAGTTCTACGTCTTCTCTTTCGAGCACTACCGATATTCCTACTGGTGAAGCATATATGCGCGTGCTCGATCCAGAGTTCGTTTAGGTCATATTAAAATGCACCCATATGTATATTGGTTGCATAAGAATGTGATACTGTGGTGAAAAATGTTTGAATGTAATTTAGAAGCATGAATTTTATCTTTTTTTTTTTTCTTTACTGTTTCTGATTTGGGATTTTTTTTCGGTCAGGTTTGATTGCGCGTAACTCGTGGGGGAATGCTTCGAATGTATTCAAATATATGGTTATTTTATGCGCCTGAATCTGCCTGACAAGTTTGTATATGTAAAATTGAGGATATGACGCAGTCAATGGTAACAAAACTGCGATAAAGTACTGGAAATCATTCCACGAACATTTTCAAAAGTATTGAAATAAAGTTCGAAAACTTTGTCTCATACTATTGTGCATAACTTGCGGAAAATAAATTGAACTGTACTCAACTATACAGTAGATCAAAACCAATAAAATTTCAAAACAAACCAACAACGTAAAAAAAAAAAATTCTCCACACTTTCTTCAACAATACTTATAGTTATATTATTACTATATATAAATTCAATGCGTGTTTCAACACGTAACAGTTTCACGATTAACGTTATGCGGGCATACAACTAATGTTGAATATTGCACAGCACCCCATATATTTTGGAACTGAACGGGGCCCGTGCGCGAAAAAAGAAAAAAGATGACGCCCCCCCGTGGTGATTTTGCGCGCGATCGTGTGCGAGTTACGTCGTGCGCACGCGCTCGCGCGATCTCTCTGCGATCGGTGACGCGCGCGTGAGTGGCGCCGGACCTTGCGCGCATGCCCACACGATTTATTACACCTATACTTCGTGTACAGGGTCGCCCCTCATACCACAGACTGAAATAAAAATGAAAATAAAAAAAATTTGCACGTTGACACGAGACAGTCAGAGAGAAATAAAGAATGAGAGAAAGAAAGAGAGATCGATGGACGTCCTCGATTTCTTTGACCTGTGTGTTATGGGCGAATTTAACCCAACGATGCGCCCGCTCGATTATTACGCAAGAAAAAGACATTTTTTACTTACCACCTCGAGTAAATTTTTTTTTATTGCTTCCTTACCACTGCATCATGACCAACTGCTTCGTCTTAAATTCCATATACTTATTTGTGTGTATGTATGTATGCATATTTACTAACAGTGCATTTATTGCTTCGCTTATTTCGCTTAAATATATATATATATATACTTATTTAAAAACAACACGAGAAACAATTGAATTATTGTGACAAGAGTGCGAGCGGGTGAGCTAACGTCGTAATTCAAATAATAAATACCAAAATAACAAATTCCAAATATAAAATTGCAAAAGTGATTTTTTTAATTCCAATAACCAAATTATTCCCACAAACAAACAATTTTTCCTTTGAGTTTATCGTAATCTAGAGAACAGTGGACATTAGAATTACACAAACTCATATCAGATATGGAATATAATCACGAATGATTTAAGAATAAATTTCGTATGACACTAACAAAAGTAATACACATTGGAATATTACAATGCTTTATGCTAATATTGATTTATTCAGGGTAGTTGATTCTTCAACAATAGTACATTTGGAAAAACCCCTATTCAAGTGAAATACGGATTAAGACAAATACCTTTGAACAAATCTTCAATTTTCGAACTCACTATAATTAATATAAATAAACGAATAGCATTTAGTGATTTATCATGAACTATTATCGATGAATATACAGAGAAGAAATAAATAATAATAATAATATAAATAATATTTTTTTTATTTTTTTTTATTTTTTTTTTATTTTTTTATTTTTTATTATTTTTTAATTTTTTTAATTTTATTATTATTCAATTATTTAATTCACAATAGTAGCAATAATAATATCGGACTGAGGTTGGAATAATCGTTCATATAGAATATTCCCATCGAAAGAAATAAAAAATTACTCACCTGTTTGAACTAGTAGGATGAATAATACTCTTGATGGTCTGACCCAGCTTGTCACCATATGCTTCTGGTTCGCCATTGTTATAATCCCGTATTTTTGGGAAAACTTGGGACCCCTAATATACCACAGAAAAGGTTCACACCAAGATTGAGCAAAGGTTGGGACAACCCCACACTTTATTTTTCCTCTCATTCTTTCTTTCTTATTTCTTGTTTCATTGTATTTGTATTTATATTACTGCAATGAACCTTTTCTATTCCTCGTTCTGTCTTCTTTCAAAACATGTGTACAGTTATATTGCTGATATTTTTGAAATGTTGATTGCACTGCAATTTCAACTGATTCATCAACAAGTGTTCAACATGTGGACTTAGGTTGCCATTGACAAAAGTTTCTCTTTGGTGAAATTTTCGGTGATGTTATTTGCTACGATGGGAAATATTTTATGGGAAATATTTTCACCTCACCTGTTACACACGTGTTAACGTGATTGAGGTGATAATTTATGCGCAGACATGTCTGTGCTGGTATAAACGTGATTGTACTTGTTCTGTTTAATTAGAAAAAAAAAACATATTATGCACAATTAATTCTCATATATATTATTCAATAATAGTACAATGTCACCATTTTCTATTGTTCATTTCTGTAATTAGTATATAACAGATAAATAAAATAGATTATTTAATTTAATAAATAATTGCACCCTCCTACAGTACAATCAGACAAATGAATTCCTTTTGTTCAACCACAAACCAATCAAGATTGCGAAAAATCATCAACAATACAATTCTAATAACCCCCGTCAATTTTTTATCATTATTCAAAATAATATTCTCCACATTTTCCCTCTTTTGTTCTTCACTTTTTCCTATTCCCCAATGACTTGTGATTTATTTTTTTACATTCACTCGCGAGAGATAATTATAAATTATTTTATCATACTTTGGTATATTATTGTAAGTCATGTTTCACTATAAATCTCAATATGGTCAACGTCTTTCAACAATTAACGTTGAAAGCACCAGCATCACAATCACCATCACCATCAGTATATAATACAGATAGATATATATGTATGTACTAGGTATACATACTCATCGCACCACCATGTCTATATCTGTATAATCCTGCATAGTCAATTCGTCTTTGTCGTTGATGCGTGCATACATCGTGTACATATCCCAACACACACACACACACACACATGAACACGATTGCTCGCTTGCTCGCATCATGCATCATCAATTTATGCAGAACAATTCAACGACAACGGAGCATTAAGACACTGCCAGCCACGATGGTGGTTCAAAGACCTGTGCGACTGACGTGTTTCATCCTGCATCCATCTATCTATTCATTTATATTTTTATTTGTATGGATAGTGTTTCAATGTTAACTATTTTTATTTGTATTTGAATTATCAGGGAAGTAAAGTGTTTTTTTTATGAATTAATGTATGTTATTGTTGATCTTTGAGGTTGATCGTTTAATTAGAAATATTTATAACACTCCCTTTTGAATGCAAAATAAAATAACGGTTTTTTCTTGCAGAATTAAAATTGAGATAAATATTTAAAATCTATTTGGAAGAAGACAATAATTATTGTGACACTAATAAAACTTTTCTGAAGTCCCCTTGGGTTTTTCCCTATTTCTCTCACATAATTATAACTTGAAATGACATAGTAAACTAAAAGCTACTGGTATACAGGTAACCACCAGTGCAGACAAATACCTGTAATCGTTGCTAATCCAGGAATATTCCAGGTATATAGATAAATTAAGTACGACGAGTATATATATATATATATATATATATACCAGGTGAAAATTCAAGGGTATTTGAGAGAATGAGGAAAATACTGTTAATTTAAATATACAAACGTCCCACCAGTTTCTCAATAGAGACAATATAATGCATCCCAAAGTAGCAACAGTTGTCCTATAGTATATAACCATACAGAAAATGCTTAAGCACCATTTGTAAAATACCCATCACTAAATGATGATGATTCTTCACTCATAATTCTGGTGTTTCCCCAAAATACTCTTCTCAGGTATACCAACTAATATAAATCCCTTTTATATTAGCTATCGACCAGGATGCGGGTAGTTCAACTTATTGACGTCGATTTCTATCCACCAGGATATATACATATTTACTTTATTCTCCTTTTTTGAACAGTTTTGATGTCTAAATTCAATATCATACCCTTATATTCATCATCATGAAATGAGAAAAAAATTCTACCTACGTGATACTAATAAAAATTGATTTTTTAACCCTCAATATTCATAATTGTACACAAAAGTATACATAGAATTTCTACTAGACTTCACTGTCCCGCATGTATCGTAATAAAAAATTTTTTTTTGAGTTTAAATATTTTTTGATATATATATATAAATACATTTCATCTATAACGAAAAATGGTCACACGATACCTATAATTGTTGCGTCAGTTATTGCCGTCTGGGTGGCGTGAGAACTCACCATGACTGCGTGTATTTTTTTTTTTTTTCAATCCACCATGGTATGATGGAACCGTGTGGCAATGTTGGTGGGGGCCCGCAGAAGACCAACTTGGGCCTTGTGACGCACGGTAGGGGGGCTTCATGCGAAAAGCGTTGAGGACTTGTTTGAAGTTGGGAATGTAGATTTTCAATACACACTACTATTATATGGTAGAGCCAGTTGTGTGGCACAACCTCCCCTTTCTTTTTTTTTTGTTTCACACAAGAGGGAAAATGCTTCAGGACAAGTGGCTAATTCTATACCACCAATTTTCAATGAGTAAATGGTAAATAGTTTCAGAGTAGAAATGCGAATGTTAATGCCACTTGGACGGGGGGTTTTTTATTTTTTTTCCGGTTCCTTTTTCTATCGCTTCGTGTTCTTTATTCACGTCAAGTGCATGGGTATTTTATCCATAGAATTTATAAGCTGAAATTAATTCAACTTCACATGAAGATATTGAAATATATATATATATGAAAAAAAAAAAAAAGGAACTAACTAGTTATTATTATTTCTATGTTTGATTATTAAATTTATATGATGATGAATTTAGAATTTCGTTGCATTGCATTTTCTGTTTAGAATTGTGCCTTGAAAATTTCTTGAATATTTTATTTATATATTACTGAGTGTAAAAGTTTATGTAGCACACGTGTTGTAGTATTAACTAAATCCGCAATAAGTTCCTCTGAACCTCATGGCAAAATGTCTGGCGACCTTATGGAGGTGTCCCTCGACCTGTCTCTCGTCCCCTCTTCACCTCTCTACTACTACCTTACCTCATTAATGCAGGTGCAGGTACATTTCCAATAACGATCGTCGACAACCCAAGCCCAAGTGTGTTCCACATGTGACACAGGTATGTATGTATACACTTGAGAATGAGATTCTGAAAAACACGTGACGTCCAGATTCGTTTATATACACACGAACAAAAATATATTTATACTTTATACACCCATGTCTTTGTAATCAGGTTCAAACATGTTTGGATATATTGTTTAAGTTGTTCGCTATATTTTATGGCCTTTTTTTTCTTTCCTTCAATTCTGAAAAAGACGTTAAATTTCAACTGCCGTTTTTTTCGCCTCTTCACTCAATTTATTTCATTTTTTAGAATTTATCATCGTCCCAATTTACCCAACACGACAACATTACATATAATATGATTTTTATGACGATTTAAACTAACTAATCGAGATCAATCAGACAGTCCCAACTCATCTTACTTCAAAAAACAGATGTATACATATTAAATGTCTATATACGTCATAAAATGTGCAGGTTCGAACGTGTCTGCCACATGGTATAACGTTCGCGACCTCTATTCTGAATGTTTACACCATTGGACACGTACAACTATATATAATACTTCCATTTTAAGTAGACACAGAGATCAGCATGTGCTCAGATACTTTCATAGAATTGCCGACGACAACGACAACCGTATCTGTATTCTTAAAAAAAAAAAAATAATACAGTATAAAATAATATAATATAATATTATAACTGTTGATATTTTTATATCTATCAATTTAATCTTACCTCGTGTGTTAGATGTATATTTAAATTATTATTCGGTGGATATATGTATATATATATATATATATATTAATCTTTTTTCGTATTTATATAGGTAAATAAATGGTAAATGAGAGACAGAGAGATATGAAAAGCGCTGCAACGTAAAATGACGGTTAGTTTGTGAAATAAAGACAGAGTTCTTGGGCCCGTGTTCCATTCGCATTTTATCGACATCGATGGCGATATAAAATCGCTAAACGAGGGACAACGGAAAAAAAGGGAAGGGAGGAGAGTGAAGAGGGGTGGACTCTACTCCTTTGAATGTACACTGTATGTATACAGAAGTATACAGATATGTTGAATTGGTATATGTAGAGTGTGTATTATATTGTATATAGATGTTGGTTATATCGACGTCGTGGGTCTCTTATTTGCAAGCTTGGACTCGCAAAGTGTATATATCCCCGAGGCCTACCACTTCACTCTGATATTATTCAAATATCTTAATAGCGTGAGCACCTTGTGCGATGCTTTGCCCATAACGATACGACCCATAAACACCTCTTTAATATTTTTTTCATTTATTTGATTTTCATTCTTTCTCCTTTGACATAATTTATTTTATTTTATATTATTTTCCCCCTATAGAATCGAATCGACATCTAAACTAATTCATACAAACGACAAATAATGCTAAACAAAAAAAAAACAAAAGCAAAGAAGAGACTAAAAATATATTATTTTTTTTCGTCAATATAAACTTTGTTCTAATTAAATCACAACAAATCAATGTCCAGTTGAATCATGCACTGAATTGACAGGCAGATCGTGCGAGTATATGGGGACACAAAGCCGCGAGCGAGCGCGTTCTCGGATTACCTCGTTCTTGTTTCCCCGTCAGCTATCTCGCTCACACTTTTCCATTTTATTATAAACACTGTCTCTCTCAGTTTCACGTTGATTCTTGCGGCAGATAAGATCAGTGTCGAGACCGGGTGGTTGTCCAGAGCGCCGCCGTTGACGCCGTAATCTTTATTCACCTTCTTGCATCGTGAACGACAAATAAATAAAGTTTAAAAAAAAAAAAAAATAAAAAATAAAATAATAAATAAATAAATAAAAAAAAATAATAAAAATAAAAATAAATAAATAAATAAATGAAAACAAAATGACGAACGCACACTGCACAATCTCCTTGTGTATTTGCTTCTTTTTTCTCCCGTTTCACGTGTTCACTTTTTTTTTTTTCACATTTGATTTTTTATTTCCTTTTTATTTATTTATTTTGTTTGATTTTTTATTCCATTTGTATACTTTTACTTCAAACTAATTAAGACCTCTCGAGCCCACTTTGAATAAATTGCAACTCTCTCACTCAACATCCCCAATTTTATTTATTATTTTATTCGAATTTATAAATGTTGATATTCGTGAAAATAAATTGGAAAAAATGAACAAAGGGGGAAAAAAAAAATTGCGGGTGGGGGAAAGCAGTAAAAGTGGAAGAGAGTGTATAAGAAATAATTAAATGTTTTTGAAATTCGATGTGTATATTATTTTTATTTTATTTAAATTTATTTATTGTGCTTACACTTTTTTAAATGTAAATTTAATTTTTATTTTTTTTTTTTTTCTTGCGGAGTTTTAATGGAACGGGAGTGAAGACGGAGAGCATGAATTGAGCGTGGCCACGCTCAATTTGGGTATTGGGAATATATTCGTGGCAATTGGTTGATCGTAAGACGTTCCCTCGAGACATTTAGAGACACGTTTCAAGCCCATCCACAAGGTGGCCAACATATTTATTATATACACACACACAGACACTTGTATTTGTATTTTTATATATATATAAGATACAAGACTTTCGTGAATTGAGAACCAGGTGCGTGGGTGTTTACGTGTCAATTTTATTATTCAACCAATGTACCATCTTTTATAGCGAAATTTTCATTTTTATTTCAATTTTACATATCAACTTTATTCACATGTATGTCTGCCAATAATGATCAAAACCTATTGTAGTATATACTCATTTTGTGTGCCAAAATCTTTTCAACAACTTCATTTATATATATCAATATCCATAATCAACCCCGTAGCAATTATATCACTTGCAATGCAGAAGAAGCCGAAAACATATTGGGAATTTGAAGATCAAAAATCTCTACATTACAATTTAATTTATATATACATACACTTACAACACACTCCACAGATATGATAATTTCAAAACCATTAAAGTATCCAAAAATACGTGAAAATAAAAAGAAATTGAATTATCCTCATCAAGCCTCGATATATATTTATATACATACATATACATATATTTCGCGTTGGTTGTATTTCCAATAGATATCTGGTTTTCGTTGCTCTGGGACTCGTTCCAATACAGTGCCTGCCAGAACCTGTCAGCGCCCGTTACGCGCGCGCGCGCTTGGTGCTTGTGCCGACGACGTGCGATAACATCTTGGCTTTTAGCATAAATTTGTGTTTGACGTGGCCACCAATTAACATAGTAAATAATGCGCCAGTAGAATACGTTATATATTTGTATATATTTACCTTATATATACACTTATATTTAAATATATATGCATATATAAACGTTTTTGATATATTTGCTCGATTTAAATTTAGAGCAATAATAAAATGAAACGGCAAAAAAAAAATTTTTTAAATATCCAACGAGAAAAAATTTTTTAAATTAGATAGAATGAAAAATATATTAAAAAATAATTTCAAGATATAACCCACGCACTTGGCATATTATTTATAATAATATTCTATCGATTCACCACGCACCTTCCGTGACTTTCATATTATATATATCCGCGACACAATTGCTGGCTTCCTATCCACAATAAATCTGCGATTAGACCGTTAAATACATATATATATATATATATAAATATATATATATGTGTGTGTGTGTGGATGTATTGGGTGGATATGGAGACGGGCATGGACCAATTAGCTAGCGTGAAATGCGAGCCGTGGCTGAGCTGCATCATCAGCAAACCCGAGACTGTGGTGTCGCACATATACACAGGGCTTTAAATATTTTCTCTGCCACATTATTATAAATCATTAAATTTATTTATTTATAAATGTATATGCTGGTGATTGGGACGGATTGCAAAGTGGTGCAATTTATTTTTCAATATTGTTAAATAATTGTTTAATAGTTGAATGTATATAGTGTGAAATTTTTTTTTTAATTTCTAACGGTTTTTTGCTTGTAGGCAAGTTCAAACATGTTCCAAAAATTTCTAAAAATATCATACAATATACCACAGCATTCTCCATTAGTAACTTTCAATTTTTACGAATATATATGTATTTATATATTTTCATATACACACAGGAATACAAATACAAATCCATCTGTCGTAAAGTCTAATCCTATTGGACATTGACTGATTTACACCAGCGACATATTTTTTGTGTCCGCATTGAGCAGACTAGGGCATACACATCTTCAATACTTTGCGTATATTACATGAACATATATGACGTTAGGAGAAAAAAAATTTCCTCCTATGTTAAACAGACCAAAAAAAGCAAAAGAAAAAGTCTTGAATACCATACATCCACTCATATACATATACATATACATATAAGGCCCAAATAAAAAGTCAAAATGGTGATTTCAGCGGTAAATCACTGTTGGGCTTTTGCGATGTGTGCGCTGGTGCGGCCTCGGATGCATATATTGCGTTATATGGTCCGCGTGCGGCTAAAGGCAGGAATAAGGCCCAGTCGTTTGGTTGTGAGGAAGTGGGGGAGACAAGTACACGGGACAAGCGACAGACGACGGGCCCAACAGGGCGCTGGTAAGGCCCCAAGTGTATAGACGCACGCGGATGGACGGGCCACCTTGTCGTTAAACGTCGTGCACTCACAAACACGTATGGACTTGCATTTATACGATTATATGCAGGTTCATACTTGTTTTGTATGTATGTATATATAGTTTTGAAAGTATATGGTGTGGGAGAGAGATGGTGGAAGGACTTTCGCGAGTCCAAAGGGGTCTGGTTAATTTTTATTGGGCATAAATTTGCCAAAATATTCGCGGCAGACGTGGATGGCCAGTAACTCTCTTGTTCGACTACTTTTCCGTCTTTCTTTCTCTTGTATGTTTGTATGTATGCCATGTATACATATATATATATATGTATGGAGATATGATGGAGATTTTTGTTGGACTATTGGCCAATCATATGTTATAGCAGTACAGTCTGAAATGATTGGCGGGAAAATTTTTGAATGGGATTATAATGAATAATGACAGTGAAATAAATTTGCAGAAAAAAATTTCTCTTTATGACTTATCTTTTGACTTTATGTTTGTACGTTGTTATTATTGTTTTGCGTTATTTTTTCCTTTTGTAGCTTTTGCGACGATGGTATGTTAGGAGTTATTGGAAATGGCGAATGGCCATGGGAGGTATTTTTTTTTTAGAATCTATTTTATATTCTTTTATTTTGGTCTGTATGCGGTTTTGTTGAAGTGTTAAAATCAATAAATATAAACGGTGCTAACACGCCTGCCAACACTTGTAATTGTTACTTAGTGTTGTGGGTTCGTGTGTAGGGGGTGCGAAAATATTTTAATGGTTGTATATTTTTTTTTATGGCTAAATGAGTATTTGAAATATTAAACTGAAGTTTACGTTGGTCTTGCGAAACAATAAATATTTGTTATGTGGAATTGATTGGCCGTCGAAGTCTTATAATTTGTTTATAATTTCGTGGATTTTATATCCGAGAAGATATTCTGAAAGAAGTAACAATAAAAAATTGAAAATCTTTATATATACATAAAACCATAGTTCAGGTGATAAAAAATCCATTTATAAACACAATTAATCCTCTCTGAAGCCAACAGCTTCACTACTTTCCAATATATCATGTCAGCCAGGTCAAAAAACAGTATCGACCAAAAACGTGTTTGGACACGTTTCGCGCTCCACTTCAATTCTCCCTATAACTCTCACATTTTTCAACATTTCTCAAAGATTCTTCCACCTACTCCATCCAAATCATCCATAGAAGAACCAACCCCTAAGAAACCCTCAACCCCCTAAGCACAGAAACTCAAAATACTCTTCATAATTTTCACACACACACACACACACACACACACACACACACACTTTGCCACAAACTCTCCAAAAACACTAAAAATAATTATACCACATTCATCCCCCATCAATTTTAAATTCAATCACCATACCGAAACGGTGATAAAATAAATAATAATATAATACAAAAATCAATAAATATAAAAATTAACACACCTCTATATATTTAAATGAACACATACATATACCCCATTCCCCATATAAATATACACATAAATACAAACAACCAACTATATATATAGCACCATTTAGTGTATACAGTAAATGCTTATACACGTTTGAACGTGAAACATTTCAGTGGACTATTGTGGCGTTCGTTAATATCAACATTATTACCATGGTACAACCTTCTTACGGCTTGTGGCCGCATTATGGGTGGCCACACTGTAATTTGGCAGCAATATAAATGCGCTCGCGTTTTGTTCATGCGTGTTTATACACGCACCGCGCCCGGGTGCAACAACATTTATATATAAACATATATACAATTCATGTATACAAAAATTTTAACACACACCCATACACATTAATATTGACGGATATTTACGCTTGTGATTTTACCGGTAAAGCATATACTGCCACACCATAACGGCAATATAATGTGGTGGTAACATTTTGCAAAACCCCAGCCAATATGGCGGGCAAAAGAAATAAAAAGAAAAGAAACACGAACGTTTTGTGGGGGTTGGTTATGGTTATACGCATTTTAAATTATACATATACACACAACTTAACTGTCTGATTTATGTCATAATAATAATAAGAAGAAGAATAACAATAACGATATGTATTATGTTTGAAACAAATATATATATATATATATCGTTTTTCGAGTACACTTAACACGTAAAATGGCGACGGGATAAATTGTAGGGGCTCGTATGTATTAAAATTCTTCTCCTCATGATTATTTTTTTTAAAAGCAGGGCTGATTCTCTAATAAACGAAAAAAAAAAAAAAAAAAACAATAAAACTTAGCCAATAAAAAAAAATAAATAAAGAAAAAAATTGAAACAAACATTTTTCTTCTCTCTAATTTTAAAATATACATTTTATTATTATTATTCCTTTTATGTATCTCTCTATATATATATATTATTATTCAATGTATATAAACAGCGTGACCACAAGTGAAGAATATTCGTTGTATACCTTTTGTACACGCGGGGAATCATCAAAGTATATACCTTTACGGTAATGAGCGGCTCGCGCACACTCGTCGCGGTCATGGGTCATGTTGTAATGAATTGTTTTGCACCTCGCGGGCAAAAACAAGCGGCGTACTCGCGTTTATATCCAACAATCTCTTTATAATATACAGTGTACATCCACATCGATATATCGATATATATATATACATATCCATATACTAGAATAATAATGAATATATATGTGATAAATAATTGTGATAATTATTTATTGTGTTGGAAAAACTTATGTTTGATTTTAATATTTTATTTATTTATTTATTTATTTATTTATTCATTTATTTATTTATTTATATTTTGAGTGTTGGATAGGGTTGAAATGGGGATGATAATTATTTAAAGATATGATAGGAATTATTGAGTAAAATAAAATATAGAATAGATATTATTTTTCACGCTGTATATTTATTCCTGTGTGTATATGTGTGTGTGTGTGTGTTGTGTGTGATATGTGTATGTTGTAAAAGTGGGGTGTGATGATGCTATATGAGTTTGAAAGAGCCGTGAGAAACTGGGTCTCCATCGTGGTTGAATTCCCGGGGCGTCGTGTAGGCGCAGCAGCACGACGCCAACGAATCGTGTTGATTTTGTATGCGCACTCGTTAGCAGAATGGCCGTGAGCGCGCATCTATCGCGTTGTAGTGCGCGATTTGCTTTTTCGAAACAAACGCCTGCTGATTTGCTTCGTATAGATATAAAAGTCGCGTATAGATGTTGCTACTGTAGCTGTTATAATACATTAGATTTTTTTATTTCCATTCTTTTCCTGTCGCGCTCATTCCTGTTCTTTCCTGTTAAAACGTGTTCAGACATTGAAATAATATAGGTATACATTTTTTTTTTTTTTCCTTTTTATATTAAGAAAGAACATATATGTATTCATTTATTTATATTAATTCTGATTTATATTAATGGATAATTTAACAATAATTAGTTATTAGAGTGGATTAATTATTATTTTATTTAGTGGAAATTATTTTTATTATTAATCTCCAGTGGGGTTATTTTTTTTTTTTTCTGTAGGAATATGAACATTAACATTCTCTAGAATTTTTTTTACATTTCCACGTGAATATACGCGCCCGGGGCGGAGTAGCGCCCGATCTACATCGGTAGTGATCTACTGATTTCTCGTTGAAAACTTGCATATATAGACGAGTCGTGATCTGCCTTTGGGTATATATCTGGTTTATGTATGGCATTGTATATATATATATATATATATAAGAGCTATATACATATATGTATGTATTCATATAGGAAAAATGAAAATAAGTTTGCATCAAAAATAAAAATGTCTCTATTTCCGTTTGTGTTGATACTGTTGAATTAAAGTCCCTGCTATTATTTCAATTTTCGTATAAATATTTATTCATTAGTTTGCACTAGAACCGCATTTATATTGATTAAAAAACTTCTATGTTTATAATTCTCTGAAATTATTTCATAAAGTTATTGTATCAGCAATGAATACAAAATTTTTCACTCATTCACAATTATTACAATACAATTTTTCTACAATGCAGTATTCAATTTATTTCAACCGAATTCTCCATAAAAAAATTCCTGTTACAACGTGTTTATATCTCTCAATCGATCAATAAAAAAAAAAAAAATAATAAATAAATAATCAACCACAGAATAAAAATAAGAAAAAAACGTGCCGAAACTTTTCAATTCTTCGAAAGACACCGAC
The DNA here is from genome assembly GCA_958496275.1 of Zele albiditarsus. Taxonomy (NCBI): domain Eukaryota; kingdom Metazoa; phylum Arthropoda; class Insecta; order Hymenoptera; family Braconidae; genus Zele; species Zele albiditarsus. The sequence continues at coordinate 6,372,798 of OY292416.1, forward strand.
GCACATACGACCCTTCATCTCACCATCGTCATAATTTTATTTTCTTCATCATCATCATCATCATCATCATCATCATCGTCCTCTTCCTCTTCTTTTATTCTTATGGGCGCGCGCGCGGACATAAAAGAAAGGCGGAGATGATATTCGGCCACAAGACGCGTGAAAGAGACGAGAAAAAAAAAGAAAAAAAAAAAAAAGGAGAAGACAGCGAAAGAGCGCCCCCATGATAACGGTATATATACCTGCCTCTTAAACGCTACGTTATTCCGTCAAATGAAATCCCCATGACCCTTTTGCGCAGTCTCCTACCCAATATAAATATATATATATATATATATATATACATATATCCTCACTTTATCCCTTTCTCAAAACTTTTTTTTTCTCTTTTATTTCACTCTTTTATATCTCTGGTATATTGTCTGTATATAACAATTCCATTTAATCTCTCTTATACATTTCTATATGTGTATTTATAACTGTGTATTTTTTTTTTTTTTTTTTTTCATATTCTATTTATTTATTTATTTTTCATTTAATTTTTTTCCCCCACTTCAACTCTTTCATTATTTTTCCACTTCGTGGCGTTTATAACATTACAATTGCTAATTCGTCGGTTGCGGTTTATTTCGAGAGATGGTAGAGAATAAAAGAAAAATATATATATATATATATATATATATATATATATATATATCACATTGCATATAGATAGGTTAGAAGATTGAAACATGAAAGCAAAAAGAGGATGGATAAAAAATTATTATATATATCAAAATAGTATTTGAATTGAATGAATAATTATTATGACACTGCATCGCATACTAACATGAAAAATGAAAAAAAAAAATAAAAAAAATACGAATACAAAATAAATAATAAAGAAATAAAAAAAACAAAAATGTTTTTTTTTTTTTTTTTTGGGTCAACTTAATATGCTCCATTGTGATTTTTTTAAATATTAATATCCCATGCCGCCTTCTCCTCATCCTTCAACTTCACATATTCATATCCCTCTATACATATATATATATTCATTTTCCTACGTGCCAGTCGCGACTTGTCTTCCCTCAGGTCCTCCTACACCCCCGCGAAATAAAAAATAAAAGGAGAGAGAAAAAGTGGAATTTGAAGAAAAAAAATTAAAAAAAACAAGAGAATTCAAGTACCGGTGGAACGACCTGCACAAACACGTTCACATTAAATATATATATATATATATGAGCTACTCGAATGCAGTGTGCGATATCTTTAACGTTTATGCGCATGCGCGTAACGAGAAAAAAAGTTCACCATTGTACATATATATATATATATTGTGGAGGCATTTAATTCGAGAGAAAGAAAAGAGATTTTAAATCGCGATCCATCGAATTCTCTCGCGTCGATTTTTATCGCGATATATACCTTCCAGGAAATTATTTCACCGTGAATTCCAAAATTATACACTGCTTTGAGATAAAAAAAAAAACAAAACAAAACAAAAGGAGAATAAAAATCACAAAGAAACGAAGAAGAATGAAAAAGATAGAGTGTGAGAGAAATGTGCGATAAATAAAAAAAATTCGAATTATATGGTATTTGTATAAATAAAATGATTATTGCAACATTGAAGAAAAATAAACCGCCAGTTTTTAAATCACTATGAATAATAGAATGATAAATATATATATATATATATTGAGAGACATTTTGCGTGTCCGAACGTGCAAGATCGTATACATGGGCGGTCGCAAGTGACGGCGTAATTGCGTCGGTATTAACCCACTTGGGCGTTACCCGATGGCGCACGCGTACCCGCCGCCAGCAGGCATACACGAAGAACAGAGTTCACGCACGCGCGTATCTCTGCAAGTCGTCACCACATAACAGTGACGCACACGCGCGCGCGCGCCAATCGTTGACTTTTGTCGTTGCGCCACCCCGTGTATGGAAAAACTCACAAGAGTGGGGAATCTTATTTCAAGAGCTCGGCCCTCACTTTCTCTCTACTCTATGTCTTTTTCTCCCAATCACCACTCGCTCTCAACAGTCACTCGCTCGACATATATATAGATATAGATATGTAGATATAAAAATAACGCAGACACACGACTAATAATTGTTAATTAATTAATTTAAACGTTGAATGTCACTATTTTTTGTATACTACGCATTTGTATACTGATATATATATATATTTATATATTCTTATACGTGTTTAAACTTGTTTGAACGACGCGCGCGAACACGTTAGGGGTATGATCGTCTCTTAATTGCTATATAATATAAAATGATGGTATGGGCGCGTCGTTGACACGTTCGTTGAACGTTCAAACGTGACTCGACTTGTTTTAACCATCGATATATACACGCACACATACTTATATATAGAATTATATGTACATAATGTTCCTTCCAGTCATATGTGTGACAATTAAAAATAATATTTATTCTGTACTTGAATCGAATTCTTTTTGTATAACAAATTTTTTTTTTCTTTTTTTCATGGCAATAAAAATAAATAAAAATAAATTCATGATGTTTGTATATTTCCGGTTTCTCTTCACGCAATTTCAATTTGATAAATAAAAATGTGTTGTTCACACACGTGCCGACATATTCACATATATAGATATATAGATATATTTATGTATTTATTTATTTATGTAGACGCCAGATCACTCCAATGTTGGACCACCTACGCGCATTTGAGTTCGCGCCACACCTCGGATAATGATCCGAAGCGAATTGAAGCGGTGCTTTTGCCAATTCCCACCTGATGACCGGTTGTCGTTGATATTAGACAACCTAGCATATGTATAAACATCATATATATATATATATATATATATATATATGTGTGTGTGTGTTTGTGTAAATTTTTGTTATTTTTATTTATTATTGTGCAGAACTCACGAAATTAAATAATATTTACTATTAATTCTTCTAACTCAAGCAATTAATTATTTTTATATTCTTTTTCACGTCTTTCTATTTAACAATTTCACAGTTCTGGTGTTATAATAGAAAAAAAAAAAAAAAAAAAAAGGAACCGCCCCATCTGTCGAAAAAGAAAACTTTTCAGTACAGAAGAAATAGAAAAAGAAAAAAAAAATAAAAGTTATATGAAGAAGCCAAAAATATGTAAGTGATATATATATATATATATATATATATATATATATATATGTTTTTTTTTTTTTCTTTCCTTTGGGAAAAGGGGTATTTTACGTTCAACCCCTGTGCTGTCAAAAATCCTGACACCATCTCGTTTCACAGCAGGAGAAAATGAGAGGGGTGGGGGGAGGTAGAGGTAAAGAAGAAATAATGTTTCTTTTATTTATTTCTTTTTTCTTTCACCTCTCACCCTATTTCTCTTTACCTGTGTATTTATGTAACCCACAATCTCGAAGGATCAATCATCAACGTCGAAATTAATTAGTTCCCGTGGGATATAAATATATATATATATATATATATATATATATATATATATATATATATATATATATATATGTATAAATATTAACTAGAAGTCATTTTACCTTATGATAAATGCAAATACATTAATTCTCAATATTTTTCATTTTTTTTTAATCACTTGTATTTCTTTTCATGATTTTAATTTCAATAATTTTCACACGAAAGGAAAAAAAAAAAAAAAAGGAATGGTATATTTAATTGAAACGGTGTTTTATATTTGTGGATAAAATAATAGGCCCCCAAAAAAAAAGCTCATTCACTTCTATTTTATTCCGTTATTTTATTCCAGTGCATTTTTTTTTTTTTTTTTTTTTTTTCATATTGTAATAAAAATTACGTTCAACATTTTACGTTGCACATATAAGGTTATACAGTGTGCCATATAAATAAAATACGGTTCCCTAATGGAATAAAGTACTGCGTATACATTACATCCACTATACATATATATATATATATATACGAAAAGTGTGCGCTCAGCTTTAATGGCAATTTTTACGCGCTAATAAATACATAGTTGGAACAATTTAGATACTGAGTACAGGACTCACATCTTCGTCGTGATTTAAAGTGCGATGTGATCATTGACACGATTTTTTTATTTTTCAATCTATATATATTACACTACTATATATATATATATATATATATATACATTGTGCTTGTATAAAAGTAAAAAAAAATACTTCAACTAAATTGAATTTGACAATAAATAAAAGAAAAAAAAAAAAAAAAAAAAAAAAAAAAATTGACAATAAATCAGAGCACAAATGCGGATGGAGAAATAATATTTTTTAGCAGGTGTGGACCTGTTGTATGTCCGGTCCACCATCTGGTGTGCATTTCTAAAAAGGTCCCAAAAGCATGACGACGATATTTTATATATATATATTTGACGTTGTTTTTTTTTTTTTTTCTTCTCTTCCTTCTTTCTTCTTGCTATATAGGGGTAACAGGTTGCTGCGGCGCAGTTAAGTTTCACTTTATTCTTTCTCTTTCTCTTTCACCGCTCGCTCATTCTCTAATTCTTCATTCTCCCTCTGTGTTATATACTCAAACGAGATTGTTTCTATATACACCCTAACACGCCGCAAGTTTTACATGGCTAATGAGCCACCCGCATCTCACCAGTTCTTTCCACCTCCTGTTGAAAAAAATTTTTTTTTTTTTTTTTTTTTTTTCACTTCATTTTTTTATTCTCTTTCGCTTCCGGATACAGGAAATTGTCGTGGAAAACTTCAGGATGTTGAAAATATAGAGAGATTTTTTTCCTTTTTTAATGAAGTAATACATGATGTAAATTTTCATTAAATTCTTGGCAATAAATTACGAAATAATTGTACAACTTTAGGCGATAATTCTCACAAAACGACTCGGAAAAATTTATTTTTACATCAATACTTAATTCTCGCCTATATATCTCTGAATAAATTGGCACAAGAATTTTGAATAAATCTCAAAAATTTTACGAGTTATGAATTTTTACGTGCACCGTGGACATTCATTATTTATATATTTTTAATCGATAGCAATCGATTGAAAAGGAATTTCTTGTGAGCACCGAAGCCAGACTATCAAACACACATTATATATATATATATATATATAAACATTGTGCATATAGTGTACACAACTCCCTTTCAGTTTGCTTTAGGTGTCGAGTGTGTCACATCGTTGGTGTCGCTGCTAAATTGCAGTGGCGCGCAAGCGTGCCAAGATCGAGATCGACGATCGGTAGTATATGCCGAGAAGCATGAAGAGGACCACCAACACACAAACAATATATATATATATGTGTGTGTATAGATATACATATAGTTTGTTGGTTGGGGCCGTTAACCGAGACCGCACTCGAAGCATCGTTCCGTATAGTGACACCTACACTTTATTGCAACCGTCGATATATTTCTACGAACTCAGGTGTAAGAGATTCATTATCATAAATATACACAACTTGAGATTCCTTTCACTGTCTGTCTCGTTAAATACGATATTATATAGGTATGAGTATCATTATGCGTTTATTAGTTTATTAAGATAGTTGTTGAGAAGCACTTGACAAAAGATTGTATATAGAAAACATTTCTTTTTGTATTTTTTTTTTTTTTCAATTTGAATTTTCTATGTTTATGTTTGAGTGCGTGTATCTTTGGAACGGATGATCCAATTTTCATCGATAGCCAGTTTATTTTGAAGAAAAAACGATTACCGATCGAATGGTAATACTGAAAATTTTAAATTAAAATGTCACATCTCAAATATCATCGATCAAAGATATCAATAAATTTTTTCATTTATTCAAACATATTTACATTAATGCTCATACATTCATTAAAATATTTCTAGGATATATATTCAATTTTTAAAATCAATATTCACAATTCTCAATACTCAATTGTATTCAAATCCATTGCTGGGAAAAAAAAAATCCCTAGATATTCTTTTTCGTTTCATTTTAAAGTGTAACGAAGAAGCAGATGACAAGGCGTGTCCGGTAAATAGTTTCAGTATATATTTATTTATATTATAGATATATATGTATTATATCGATATACATATGTATACGCTAGCTGTATACGTATATCTATCTATTTATATATATATATATATATAAGCGTTGACGTGACCACAGTGCAATCGTGCGGTATCTCTCGGTGATCGGTCACGGCTCATCTCAAACAAGTTGCCGTTTGTAAGAGAGGCGGATGTTAACTCTCCTCCCTATATTTTTCCTTCCTCCATTCCATCGTCATGCCTACACACATATATATATATACTATGCAACCTATATATAAACTGTATAACTCCATGTGTGACAATAAATCAAAATTGCTACTGATTACTTGTGAATTTATTTATTTATATTCCTCAAGCTCTTCTTTCAACGATATTTATGTTCCATGGTGTTCTTTTGCTTATAACTCTTTTATCCAACAATTAATTCAACAGATTTTTGCGTAATATTGTTAATTGGAATTTGGCATTTTCAAAAAGCTACTTATATGATCTCTGCAAAAATTTCTTTCACGCTTGATGTACAGTTGAATTTAATATATCTCAAGAAGCAAATAATAGTGGATTCAATAATGTATTTTCAAACTTCCGGTTTTATATTTCCCATACACTTTCACATTGTCAATTGTTCTTGGATATATATCTATATATAAGTACATAGGTATATATATAGAGAGAAAATGGTCTTTGTCACCTTTTGCATTGTAAAATATAGTATACGGATGTATAGAATAGCCTTTAGCCCCCCCACAGGAGCGAGTTGAAACTTGTCCGCACCTGTTCGATCACGCCTTCATCGTCTTTCTCTATAGTTTTCTTTATCGCCGCGTTCTCTATATATGTGTGTAATGTTCTGCAATAAAAGCTTCAAAACGTTTGGTATAAGTAGAAGAAGATGAAGAGGCGAAAAGTGGTGAAGAAGGAGCAGGATAAAGGACGTTTACTTATTATTTATATCCTCACACTCTCTCTCTATTTCATCTGGTATATATATTAATATATATATATAAGGTATGTATACGTTTGTATATATATTTATTCGGGATGTATGCAGGTAAATTTTACGTATAAATGGTTGTACATTGTGAAACGAATAAATGAACCTGCAGAGACGTGCACAGACGTGCACACACCTGTCGTATTTATATTGTTTGGTGAATGAATGGCAAACATGCACTTTTGAAAATTTATTTATGTACTTACCTGTTTGGTATTGTTAATTAGTTGTGTGGTTGAATAGTAGTTGGAGAATATTTTTTTATTTTTTATGCAACATTCTGACGAATAAATAAAATTATTTATTTGAGCTGACTAATTTTGTTTTTATTATACACCCATGAAACATATAATTATTTATTCATTTCACGATGTATTTATTAGGTTTATGCTGTGGAAAATAATGTTTTGTAATAATTAAAAATAAATAAGTAAAAATTTGAATTTGATTTGATGAAAATCATTTATTTGTCGTATAAAATATTTAATATATATATTTTTTATGGCGATATCTGTATAATTTTTTTTTTCTTTTTAATTCTCGTAATATTATTAAAAATTTCTTTACAAAAATCTTATAGAAAATATTGTGGTACTCGCAATTTATTTATTTATTCATTTGTTTCATTATTTCTTTTTCTCTCTCTCTTGTCTCGCTGAGTTAGAGAGAAATAAACACAGGCACACACGCATTTATATATATATACACACACACACACATCAACTCTTTCCCATTTTTTCCGTTTTCTTCTTTTAGAATCTTCATATTGTACAATGACTAGTTTGTGTTCAAGTAACTTATTCGATAGAAACGAGTATGAAAACGAGAAAAAAAAAAATGAGTAAAAATTGATAATTGTCATATCAAAGTACAAAAAAAAAAAAAAAAAAAAAAACATGAATTAAACAAAAAGAAAGTTTGAACATAAAATAATTGCTGTAAATGTTCGTTAATACAATAATTATATCAATGTTATTGTTATTCATTGTTATTGTTTTCCATTTTATTCATCTCTAAAACGATTTTTTTAATAAAAATCGGAGAGAAATATTGTCAATATTAAAAAAATATATTCATCTGTGTATTCTTTCACAATAAATTGATTTGAACTTTCTTTTCATTATCTATTGGCTAATAATTTTGTTTCTCGTTTTTTTATTTTTTTTTTTCCTCCTTCACTCTCATTTTTGTTTGTAATACTAAAATCGTTTATGGCATATAAACATGACGATTATTTACAACTATACACATAACACTTTGGTGCTATGCGTGTAGGCAAAGTGACTAAAAAGAAAAAAGAAAAAAAAAAGAAGAAATCAAAATAATGAAGATAAAAATATAATAATGGTAAAAAAAAAAAAATAAAAATCAGAAATATAAATTATTAAGCGAATATAAACACGAGGAAATATACGAATCAAATTGTGACATTTTAAGATAGAAATAGAGAGAATATAATAGATATAATTCGACAAGAAGTGATATGAAAATAAAATGAGAAAAAAAAAATAAATAAAAATAACAAATTGACAAAATATTGAAAATTATTGTCAAAATGATATGAAAAAAAAGTTTTATAAAATGGCACAAGAGTTTCACGGTACCGCATCGAGCGGTGGGCACATCAAGAAAGTGAAAAAAAAAAAAAACAAAAAAAAAGAATACAAAAAGAAAAATGAAAAAAATAATACAAATTATTTTACGCAATTGGCAAGATTGAGGCGAAAATATGAAATTAAATTTTTTCCTCCTCTCCTCTATCAATTCTCACGGAATACGATAAAAAAAAAAAAAAAAAAACGAGGCACACGACAACTAAATCCTAAGTACAAAATGAAATAGAAAAACAAAATTCATAAATAATTCACATTTCCGTATTTTTTCTTTGTTTTCTTTTTGTAATTAAAAACAAAAATGAAATGTATCAAAGAGAGAGAGAGAGAGAGAGAGAGATATTCGCAGTCTATTGTCTCGTGATTTACACATTCCTCATTTGTTCGTAAGGCACAAATATATATATGTGTATATAAATATAAATATTATACGCGCAACACACAATTTAATAATTAAAAAAAAATAAAAAAAAAAAAAAAAAAACCCTAACTGTAATTGTGAGAAGTGTCTTCCACTTGCATTAGTTCCACTCGTCAATCTCAACAACCATAACCCATTGGCACACTCATACCAGGACACCCGCCTTCCTGATGTTTCGTGAGTAATGACATCCTGCTAAAAGTCTTGCTGCACGAGCTACACGAATACTTTTTAACATCGCTATGTGTCTGCAAATGTGCTCTCAAATTGCTACGATCAGCAAACGCACGATTACAATGTTGACAACTGAATGGCTTTTCACCAGTATGAGTACGAATATGTCCTTGAAGTAGCCACGGCCGTGAAAAAGCTTTACCACATAGATGACACTTGCACGGCAAAGTATGTGTTCTAATATGCATCTTTAATGCACCAAGACTAACGTAAACTTTTTCGCAATATTTGCAAGAGAATGATTTCTTTGTTTGTCCTTCAGCTGCAGCACAATGGAATTGTTGATGTTTCGATAAACCGCTGTATGTAGAGTAAGATTTGCCACAATCCGGACACTGATAACGTGGCGAAGCAGCTGACGATGATGATGATGAGGAAGCAGTGGACGATGCAGAATTACCAATAGTTGTAGTAGCTGTGTCCATTTTCATTAAAATCGTTGGACCCGCTGATGTACTACCGGCTGAAGATCTTCCACTGTCACTTCCGGGTGATGATAAATCTTCTGGTGTAACTGGTGGTGGTGATCTCAATGATCCATAACCAAATGAACTGGTTGGTGATAGTGTACAATGATCTGGACTTGTTGACGCTGTCCAATAAGTTCTAGCGATTGGTCTTTGAATTGTTGGACATGTTAAAGCGGTATGTGGTGGCGGTGGTGATACTGATCCGTGATGTTCAGGCGAAGAGTGTGGATACGCTGGTAATTGATACGATGGATAGAGTTCAGCGCCCGGATGATGATGATGATGTGGAAAACGATAAGCCGCTGGATATGGTAAATAGTGTGGTGGATACAGTGGCGCTGATCTTGTCCATCCTGGTGTCGCATAATGTGCAACAGGTTCAACTGGTGTATTTAAATTTAGTGGCTCCAATGGTGATTTAGTTGGTATGTAATGTATTGGCTGTGGTACTGCTGTTGCCATTGAACCACCGTCATGTTGGATTACTTCTACACGTTCTTTCTTCACAATTTGATGAATTGGTGCTATTCCAATTGGTGGTGTTTGTGGCTTTGTTGGATAGATATGGTGGGTTTGTTGTGGCACTGGTTCAATCGCAATTGGATGTATTATTGACGGTGATAATGATTCGTGACGGATTGCAAATGGTGATGATTTTTGCGGTGATGGTGATCTTGATATTGAATTTATTGAGACACGTTGTTTCTCAGCGGTTTTACTCAAGTCTTCTGGTTTTGTGCTGAGATTCTCCGGCTCTGGAATGTCGTCTGTCACAACGTCGATTATCTCGTCTGCAAAAATAAAAATAAATACAAAATTATATTAGATTTATTTCATATAAAGTAGATCATTATATTGAAGAATTTGAAAATTCGATTTGTAACTGTGTGAAAAATGTTGGATTGTTGAAAATTTTTGGGCAATTAAATTACCTTTGACTGTTTCAGGAACTTCATCGTAAAGCATTACATGCACTGGTCGCTTCTTCAGCGGACAGTGACTGTAGCTATTGTTCTTCTTGACAAAACTGCGTGGCATCTCGTCAACGAGCATTTTTAACTTTGTTATTTTTTATTGTAACAAAACCAAAAAAAAAATATATTTATTCTCTCAAAAGAATTGTTTTCTTCAATGAAATAAAATCAGTTGCCTCCCGGTAATCCAGGTATTGGGAGGACAACTGTTGAATTAAATGTATTTTATTTTATTAAATTTCAATAATGAAATAAAAATAAAAAATACATTAGCAATGTCACACACACAATTTTCTTTTTTTTTACACAATGTTTATCAATATTTAAAATTAATATCAAATAATTAATTCAGCGTTCACGATCACACTGAATGAACATTGAACTGAACTGTGCGACGATTCAAGCACGAATGAGCGCGTAAGAAACGAAGGGAAAATCGAGGGGCGAACGAAAAAAAAAAAAAATAATGTACAAGTCAAGGACCCTACGATGTGTACGATTCGGCTGCTAGCCGGTCTCTGGCTGGCAGGGGGACGTGCGCTAGCTTATATAACCACTAACCCCACTACTAGTTTGCAGGTGGCCCGCACGTGCTGCCGAGCCAATGCAGGCCCACGGGCCCCACGTTGCGCGCCAATAGGGCGAGTACAGGCGCGGGTCCTCCACCAATAGCGCGTCACGCATCTGTTTCATATCCCTCTCTCGCACTTACTACTGCGCCGCCTGACGCTCTATGTGTTGGTATATATACCAAGAGAATATCGCTCTCTATAATACCCTTACTCTCTACACTCGCTCTCTCCTTTATCTTGCTGTCCTTATTCGTCCCCTTCCTATTCGCATCCACTCAACTCTCCGTCATTCTTTCTACTCTGTGTGTTGTTGCCGCTTGTTCTATCTCGTCTGTACCTGAACGGTTTTCTCGGTGAGAGTGTAACGATTGTTTCGCTCGTGTATATGTCGCGTCAAACCCGTGTGGCAGATGCTGGACTCTATACTACTCTTATTATGCATATATATTTATATATATATATGAATCCACAACGTGTTTCATCATGATTTAAACTTGTTTAGACTTGTTAAGTATTAACTCGTATTGAATACGAAAAAAAAAGGGCTAATTTGGAAGTTATGTTTCTCGGTTAGAAATTAATTTATTTATAACTTCTTGCACATGATTTTCAAGCTAAAATCTCACTTTTCAAGGAATTATAAAGCTACTTTTACTCATTTTCTAGATAATTGTTTATTATAATTTTGAATGGTGGAATATTTTATTGGATGACTCTTGTGCATGATGAAAATTTGTGTACGGTTGGCTCCATTCTCCCTTTCTCCGAACATTTGATGCCACTCCCACTCTTTATATATATACGCAAACACATACACACATGTGAGTTTTCTCTCTCTCCTTTTCTCGCTATATATAGGTATATTTATTCACCGCTTTACCACTTCTACCACGTCTCGATGCTCCTGACATGTTTTCTCCCCCTTGACGCGACCCTCTGGTGTTCAATTCCAAACGTAACGGTCGTGTCGCGTGCCATGACATCGCCCACGCGTGCTGCCATCAACCTCCACATGTACATGTGGATATATATATATATATATACACACACATGCACGTTAGAGACAAGAGAAAACATGTATCATCTTCACTTGATTCATAAATTGAAAGTGGAATTAATTTTTTTTTCCTTCCTATTTTATTTTTACAATTTTTCATTCTTTAATGTATGGAATTATTTATATTTGTTCACTGTTGTATGTTTGTATGTGTAATTTAAAATTCCCAATCATAAAACACATTTACCGAGACATATTATTGTCCTAAATATGACCATTATATCGTGAAATTATTGGAGAATTACCTGAGGGTTAATTTGTCAATTGTATACTACGGAAATTCCCACACTACACAATTTCCTTCAACAAATTATTATCCCTGTAATAAAAGAATATAATATAATATAACAAATATAAGATTGACAATTTACTCAGATTTAAATTCCCAAAATAAATTTAATCAGGCTTTTATCTCTATAAGTATAAGTTGGCCAACGAATTATTTTCAATTGGATATCTCTACCTGCATAATACCACAAGGCATGTGTTGAAAAATAGAATTTATAATAAGAAAGCCAAGGGAAGTTACAGATATAATATCGTAATTTTGATGCGCCCGTTGACTGTCACATTCTTTTGTAATAATAATATAAACTCTTACCAGTATAAACTGTCAAAAACCTGCCTTTCCATTTTGCAGTCCCAGTATTTCCAGTATATTTTTCATATACATGATGATATACAATCGTGGAAGAGGTTATACGGTCGACTCTCATCCTCATTTCACCCTTTACATACTCCCCTTTTTGCACCTTGTCATAAAAAAAAAAAGAAAAAAGAAAAGGTAAGAAAAGATCGAATATTTTTGCCGCAGTGTAATGTCATGATATAAAAAATGACGAGACTGTCTAGTCCCTGAGCAAATTTTTAATACCTAACCATAATGTATTGTTTGAATGAATGTGTGTATCAGGTATAAAGACAAGTTTTATCCTGTCCGTTCAGTTATATACAAGAATGGACAGGTATAACCCTTTAATTATTCATTCTACAAGTTGCATAATGTTAAGCAGGTTCGCGATGGAATTATAATTATTGTATGTGTCCGTTGGAATATATGTATATATATATATATATATATATTCAATTTTTAATATTTAAATTTTCCCTTCAAACAACAATTATGATTCCAATAAAAAATTAAACAGAATAATAGTTCAATTCTTTTCTTTCCTTTGAAATTAATAATGAACAATGATTATCTATTCGTAAATAATAAAATTTGCAATCTAACATAAATAAAACCAATGAAAAAAGCAATCAATTCAATAATAATTATTGTTCACAACAATCGTGAATTAAATATTATTCATAAAAATTCACTCAAATAATATAAATCGTGTATTTCATCTTGTCTGCCACCGGTCGGAAGGAAGCTGCATTTATTTTTTGTGTCCCGTGCGCATGTTGGGGTGCTCTCGACAAAAAAAAAGAAAGGGGGGGACAGGAGAGGATAGAGAGGGTAATAGAAACGCATATATACATATAAAAGAAACGAGTGTGTGGATATATATGTGTAACGGAGTAAAAGTATAGGTAGTATGGCCATCACCTTTTCGAAACACCTGGCTATATTACCGCTTGGATGCTTTATGCCACACACACCATATGCGCGAGCGCGTTGGGCCCCACCGGGACTAGTCGTGGACCCATTTTTAGGGGTCCCGGTGGTTGAACGCGCGCGCGCGCGCACGTTTGCTCATACGGCTCCTGCAGGCATGTGCACGCACGACTCCCGTTCGACGCGCCATGACTCAATGAAGGCCCAAGCGGTCGTTCCCCCACTCTTTTTCGCTCGCTTGGGACTCATGTGTTTGTGTGTGTGTGGAGAGAGGGAAAGGACGCGCTCGTGCACGAGCTATCGGTTGCTCCACTGTATCTGTATACTCTATTGATGATCGTGAATGTAAATCGAGATATTTTAAGGCGGTGGTTTGAATTTGCGCACTCGTATTTCAATCCTGATTCTTTTTTAGCTGCGCTCTTTTTTCTTTCTCTTGGATATGTTGGTTGGGATTTTTTTTGTGTCTTCTATTTTTAATAGTATATGAGAGTTAAAAAAAAAAGAGAGATCTAAAATCAAAAAATTGACTGCTTCCATAAATTTTATTTACTTTACAGCACTTTAAAAATATAAATTACCACACTGCGATCTCAAACTGTCATCAAAACTAAACGTGTTCGTGCACGCTATTGTCCGGATATATTTTCGATTGCACTAATCGTAACAGAGTGGTATTAATAAGTGCGATGAGTCAGTGAACACTCTGTCAACTGCACATAACAATTAAAACCATCGCAATAATTATATTATTATTATTTTCTTTTTTTGATGACAAAATAAGATACCACATCTATGACGTGTTTCTCTTCTAAATGATAACGAGGAGACAATAGATGAATAGTGTAAATAAATATTGCTCATTCTGCATTTGGTGTTAGTTGTGCTGATAATAATGATGACTTACATCATCACATAGTTCATTCAGTGTCAAAGTTCTCACAAGATTTATTACTGTTTACTTTTTCAACGTTACCAATTTACCTATCACCTTTTTTACTCCAGATGTTGACACTTTCTCTTGGCACTATGACCATCATTCTTTTTTCCACCCCTAAATAACATCACCACTAAATTTTCAACCTGGCAATACCACAGATGAGTCATCCAAGTGAATCACTGTGAGTAAAAGTACGAGATAAAAAAATTAAATTCATTTAGAAAATTATCTTTTTGAAAATAAATTTATTTTCTCTTTTCTGTTACTTACTCAGAAGAGTATGCATCACGTTGCTCTCGATATAATCTCTACCATTCCTTTCTTATCTCACGTACACACACGCGCATATATATACATAAGAAATATTTAATCACACAAGGCGATTACGTGTCCTCGTCCTTCGACCATAAGATTTTAGACTTACTCAACAATATTTGTCATATATATTTAATCTGTTATTCTTTCTAGTCGTTTTCTTTTTCTCTCTTTATTTTTTCTTTTAAGATACACGCACGTATATCCAATAGGCAAATAACTATGTGTCTTACATCTTATCATCTTTATATATTTCCTCAGTTTATCAGAGAAGAAAAAATGTCTATAGTCTTTAAGACTTAAGGTATATTGTGTATTTATTAATAATATATATTGATATGTGTGTGTGTGTGTGTGTGTATGTGTGCGAGAGTGTGTGACGGATATAGTGACGGATTGTTTATCAATAACAACCGATAATCAGGTTGGAAATGTATTTTTATACCTGCACAGACTTGTTCACATTTTTGCTTCGCTTCTTTCTCGAGGGCTTTTATTCTTTTCCTTGATATACTTGCCGCACCTTTTTTTTCCCCCTTTAGCCTTTGCGCATTGTTCCATATGTTACAGTTATATTGTATACCTGATTATGGTCGGGTGAATTCAGATGTGAATGGTGCGATTGACAAAAAATTATTTATTTTTCGTTGAAATTCGTTGGACGTTGGTTTTTCGGGGTGTGCAATTTTTTTTTCAAAGTTATATAACTCGATGGAAAATCAATGAATTGCCGAGTTGTGGAATTCATTAGAAAGGGGAGAGTTCAAGCTTCAAAATGACTTGTAAGAATAATATTTTATAATTTTTTTTCGCGGAGTTACAGCATGTTTAATTGCGATCCTTTTTTTTTTGGCTGAAATACGAATTGTTGATGAACAAGTTTCAACAGGTTTATATCGGACGCCAATATATCATTACATTTTTATTTATATTTCTATTTATTATAAACTAAAAGGGGGGGGGGGGATAAAAAAGAATTATTATTTTATTAAAAATTGTGTGTAATATTTCCAACAGATATTTTTATTTAATGTAAACAGGTGAAAATAATTTTGATCTTGAATGGACGCAACGTTCTTTTTTTTTTCTTCCTTTATTTTTTTCTCCTTTTCTCTGGTTCACTCGCTGCACTCTCTCGTCATTGAATGAATAGACGACGGAGAGCTAAAGGCCAAGAGAGCCTTTCCTTTGTCGTGTTGAAAACGTTCAAAGAATCACTGCAGCTTCTTATAGGTCGTAACCTTATTTTATTTTTTTTTTCTTCATCTCTGTTTCTCCCGCTCTCAATCGACCTCTTTTGCTTTCGGTTTCTTTCTTCTTCTTTCTCTCTTTTTTTTTTTTTCTGTTCGGGTCTTTTGGATCTTTTGTTAAATACACATATATACGCGCGCCAGGACCTGCTGTAATTTTTTCGAAACTGTGGCCCCGTATCCTGCGGCGCGAATGAAATTCCATCGTGGAAAAAAGGATCATCCGGGCATATCCGTTTTGCCGTCAAGTTTACATGTACAACCTGTGCCAATACAAAATTAAATGCACCATACATGAATTATTCTTCTTTTTTTTTCTTTTTTTTCACGTATCCTTGACGTGTCCCCAAACACTTCTCCATCAGTAATAAAATTATATTATCAATCCAATTCACATATAAAATTATTGAAATAACAAACAAATAATATTTAAGAAATTAAAGATTGCAAACTGCCTTAAAAGTTCTTTTTATTTCTGATTATAAATAGTCATAAATATTTATTTAGTATCATAGTTATTTTTTTGTTTCATATTACCAAGGACTTCTTGATCATTGAAAAAGATATTATGAAACCACTCGTCCCTCAACAACAATCAAAAAAGTACAGGAGAAAACGAAAAAATACATATTGAAAATCCCCAACTTTTTTTCCAACGGTATTTTGTTTTTTTTTCCTTTTTTTTCCTTCAAAGTAAAACCGACCTGTGTCATCACACATACATCTTCAATATAAATAAAAGTCTACACACCACACACATATCCTTTATTCCACAATCCCTCTCTCATATCCTCACCATTTTACTATAAAGTCTCGCGATGCGTGACGAAGGATCGCGTCTTCACTGCGGCGAGGCAAACGAGTCGATGCCTGCATGAGAGTTCGGGGCCCGGAGGGGTTGGTTATATGTGTACCACCAATGCCTCATCACCCCAATGGTGCATTTGGCGCCTCCCTTGAAGAAAGGAAAAAAATAATCGTGCGAGCAAGTTCATACCTGCTTGCACATATCCATATATATATATATATATATATAAGTTTTAAGACCCTCGAGGCGAAAAACTTGAGGGCATTCACCTGCAGATTGGCGGGAAAATCTCTACGTCGTAGAATTTAATATATATAATATAATATATATATATATAAAAGGGAAAAAGAAGAGACTGAAAAAAAGAGAAAGGAGGGTGCAATGAACGTATATAAATGCGCAAGTGAGGGCTGTTTTACCCTCCTCGAGAGATGGTTATAGTTATGTGTGTGTTTTTGTGTACATATGAAGAGACACATCTGCTCTTTGTCACGACAGCTGATCTCTCTTCCTCCCTTTACTTCTTCTTCTTCTGCATCTTCTTTGGTCTGTTTTATTTTTTTTTTTTGTTCTTCCGGGAAAAACCGACATTAGGGGGTTAGGGAGACGATATGTGACGTTGGACCACGATCAAAACCGCCATCGTGTATGGGAGAAAATTCGTTGAAGAGAAACACTAGCAAAATTGTGGATTTGAGAATTGGATTCTTTTTCAAAAATTTATATCTCTGGAGTGGCTGTGAATAGAGAGGTCGTTAAGGGTGCAAAAGTTTTGGAATTTTGTGAAGATTATTACGCAATAAATTTCATTAAGTAATAATGAAAATTGTGGAAGTTATGATGAATGTCAGTATGGTAAAATTTTTGCCGATCTTAAAGAAAAACACAGCTTGCAAGTTCAGACAGGTTTAAAAATAAATCCCAGCATCTATTACGTCAGTCGTTTAGCCTTTATAAAATCACACATGAAATCATCAAAATTCCATGTAACCTATACAAAATAAAAAAAAATATCTCAACTGATTTTTTATTTTTAAATCATTTTATTTTTGACAAAGTGAAACACGACCAATTTCACAAGAACGGCGTATACATTTTAACAGTAACACACTCATTCTTTCTATCTGCGGTTAAATCTCAAAATTAGTTTCAAAACATTTATATATACACGTATACACAAGACAAATTATATTTATGTGTCTTCAAGGGTGTTAGAGAAAATTGAGAAATTCATTCTAAAAACAGTAGGGGTATACCTGCACTAATATAATGGTGTGTTCTAAAATTATAGTTAAACCGCAAAATAGATTATCAGTAAAGAAAAAAAAAAAAGGAACGAAATCTAAGCTTGAGATAATAGTAAATCGTTTTTCTACGAAACATTTTCAAAAATATACATATATATATATATATATATATATATCTATTTATATTATATATATATATATTAAATATAAAAGCATCTGGTAAACTACTGCGATAGAATATCGAGTGATTTTTCCCTGGTGGCGGAAAATGTTTGTGCCCATCAGGGGGGCCACGATGTGTTCGAGAGGGATAGGCAGGTGACCCTTAAAAATAGCACACACACACATACATATATATGTGTGTGTATGTGCTATATATATGGTATAATGTACATCAACAGATGACCAGTGCTTTTGCCATGGGCACGTGCCCCTGGAAATATTTTTCATAGTGTGAAATCGGATGCTTCAATATTTTTTTTTCTCCTTGGGGAAAAAAATTCCCATTATTTTTTTCTTCTCATATTTAATGGGGTTGAGAAGGGTAGTTTGGATTAGTTGGTTGATTAGTATAGATTATTAATATCACAGTGTGGTGAACGTTATCAAATTCATCAGCAGTTTTAATATATATATTGAGCTGATGATACAGCAATTATTTCAACTCTTTGAGAAAGTAAATTGAGCAAATAATTGTAATGTAATATACCATTTTTTTTTTTTCTTTGCTGTTCTATATTGGCTGACTCAATTCTATATAATACGTACGTAAATATTAATCGAATCAATTGAATAACAATAATTGGATAGAAATGCAAAGTTTCCCCCTTCACACACGACGTCATCATAACAGGTTTGAACACGCGTATATGGATATTAATTTTTTATTCATTTATTTTTTCCTTTTATTTTTTATTCTTTTTCTCAATGTGTTAATAAATTTTACGAGTCGCATAAACGAAATTTCAACTGATTTATCGGTGAATCAGGAGACCATATATATATGTTCATATATGATTGACGCGTGTAATAATGATCTTGCTTCTGATTGTCCTGATACAAAAGCGAAAGTTAATCCTTCTCATTGGTATAGATATAAATATTTTTTTTATTAACTTTTTCATTTTATTCTATTATTTCTTTTTCGATTCTTCAATTATCATAATCAATTATTATAATAACTATGATGAACAACAAAAATAAATGATAATAATAATCGAATTGTATATCCTCTAATGAAAAATATTTAAAATGATTGAAGAAAAACATTTTTATTTCATTTTCATTTGATTAAAAAATATACTTTCAGAATGAATTGAGATTATAAATTGTATTTTCAGGTTGAATAAATTCAATTCATCTGTTGATATAATATACACACATGTATATATATATTATGCATATTTATTTGTGTATATAGATCACCCTTCAAATGCAACTGGAGCAATATAAAAATTTTTATCACGCTCAAATAAATTTCCATATACCTTCATGATTTTTTTCTGACCCTCGCTTTCAATTCTTTCAAATTAAAAATAAGAAATGTATTTTATTATTCTCATTATTATTATTATTATTATTATTATTATTATTATTATTATTGCTGCTACTATTATTACTATTATTTTCAAGGCGTTGAAAATTCCAAACGGATGTCGTCGTTCGTGCACTGATGCGGTCACACGAACAATTTTTAAGACGCTGTTCAACTTTTCAAGCACGTTCAAACACGTCTCCAACGACTTTTAAATAGAAGAAATAATATAATTTACAATAAAAATGAATTGTATATATATAATACACATAAATGAATAAATAGCCAAACAACATTCACCTCCACCGTGCAACAATTAAATAATAAATAATAAAAAAAAAAGGAAAAAAAAAACATTAATATTATTAATGCATATAAGAAATTTAAATTGATATTGTGTAAGATGATATTTTTACATATATAAACGCACACTACTCAACTCAACTTGAATTTTATTTCATTTTTATTTTATTTATTTTTTCTTCTTCACTTTTTTCTTTTTTTTTTTTTTTTTTTTGATCGGAGAAAATGATGATTGTGAAGCGCGCGCGCGCGACGATGGACATGTGTAGCACAGTAGTTGTTACGGTGTATATATATTTATTATCCCTTTTTTTTTTTAATCTCGTTCTCTCATTCTTTCTCTCCACGTCTTCTCAATTTATTATTTTCTTTTCTTTTTTTTACCCATCTTCTTCATCACAAGCGAATGATACTTATCGGCTATATAAGTCCAACGAGAAACAAGAAAGACTAATGTCAGTAGATAGAGGCGGTAAATCAACGGCAAGATTTTAGTCCAGTCTATATATATATATAAATATATATAAATGTATTAAAATATCCGAAACATCAATATACATTGTACAGGGTGACTCGAAATTATTTTATTATAGGATATATTAGCGATTAATTGGTAAATTTTATTTAGTCAGTTGTTAAAATAATGTGCTCTAGAAATGTGATTGTAAGATAGTATTTAATTTTTTTAATTATTATTAAAACTACATTATGCAATGAGTAAATTATTTTGGTTCCATGAATAATATACCTTTTTATTACTAAATTGGTAAACTAAACTATATAATGAAGAAAAAAAATTAAAAATAATTTTTTTTTAATTAGAAAAAATTAAAAAAAAAAATTAAAAAAAATTAAAAAAATTAAAAAAAAATTTTTTTAATTAAAATAAATATAAAAAAAATAAATAACAAAAAAATAAAAAATACTGAAAGAAGAATAAATATATATATATGTATATATAATTAGCGAAAGATAAATTGATTGAAGTATAATTACTTTTATTACCATACGCATATCGTATATCAATTAATTATGATGAAATTATATTTCAAGATTTTAATAAGATAATTTGGCATTTTTTGCCTCGGTTTTTTTTTTTCTATTGTAATTAATGGTTAAACGTTGATTAGAAAATATAAAAGAATTTAACGCCATTAAAATACTTTTTTTTCTTTGTTCATTTACATTCTAACACACGTATGTATATTAGAATTTTTATCATTCAGATCAGAATTCAGAGGTGGAGAAAGAGAAACAGGTGATCTGAGTCTATTAAAGAAAAAAATTAAAGATATAGAAGAGGAAAAAAAGAAAAAAAACAAGGAGAAAAAATTAGTGACTAGACAAAATGTTTTAAGTGGAAAAGAGAAAGTATCAAATCGATCGATAACTCTAACATTTATTTATTGCGTTATAAATATTGAAAAAATATTCTTTTTGAAATAGTGTACAAGACTTACACATGTATATATTTGATGATAAAAAAAAAAAAAAAAAAATTCCAGAAGGCCGAAAAATAATACAGACAAAGAATAAACTTTGTTGAACATCAGTATAGATATATAAATACAAACTGGGCGATCGCGGGTGGTTAATTTTTTTTTTTTTCTTATGCCTCTTTAATTTTTAATTCCTTATTTCTATGTGTCCTGCTGTTTGGTGAATTGGTTGCGACGGCGGTTGCTATTTTATTCGCCGCGGGGCGACTCACGTTAAATAAATAACTACCACACAAATATATATATATATATATATATTTATATATGTTAAATCGTACGATTACAAGTTTGAGCCTGTCTGGAATCTTGTCTGGGTCACAATGAGAAGCAGCTACCGTGGATAAAAAAAAAAAGGAGATCAAGAAATAAAACAAACAAATAATTTTTATTATGTCAAAATATTAATTGTTTATACAATTTGAATTCTTATAAAAAATAAAAAATGCAAAATAATTATTTTTCAAGTGAAATAAAATTTTACAAATAAATGACATTTTCATTTTTTATCGTTACAATAAAAGGAGAATAAATAAAAAAAAATGTATGTATATCGTGTGTGGGTGTATATGACGCGTGCTCTGCTGATTGGTGCTCGCAATATAATTCTCTAATCATTCTCCCATGGTGGACTATTAGGGTCACACTTTCTCCAACCAGTCAAGACAATGGACCCCATATACATACATATAGATATATATTTCTCACTTATGTGTGATTTTAAAGCCGCAAACCGCACAATCCAGATAGTGATATCTATCTATGGTGAAATATACATGTGTATACACATGACAATGCAAAATAATTATCAATTTGATTATATAAATTTAACGTAATAAATTATCGGTAACATTTACATACATATTAATTGTGTCAATTAAATACGAAAAAAAAAAATAGTATCAACAATTAAATTGCAACAATTTACTGGAACCAGAAAAAAAATCAATCGAATAAAAATAAGACAAATTCGCTGATGAAAAACATTCATAAAATAAATTTTCTCCAAGCAAAAAATAAATAGATTAAGAATAACTGACATAATTGAGATTTTTTCGTGCAAAGTCCAATCGATACCCAATCGTTATACACACATATATATGTATGTCCATGTGAATAGAAAAAAAATATATACACACATGTATAGCGGTAAATATAAAATCTAGATGAAATCAAAGTGGCAATCATAAAACCAAGATGAATGATTGCTTGTCCATATATACATAATATCATACATGCGAAAATAACATATATACGTGTAGAATAATATTTTTTTTTTGTTTATAAAAATATGGTGAACATATATATATATATATATATATATATATATATATATAACCAGGACAGGAAATGGAGTTTCGTGAAATCCACTTGGTTATATGGGTATGGCCCCGTGGGGCGTTTGGTCACGCGCGATCGATTGCTGATCAATCGTATATTGACGATCTATCTACGTATGTATGTATATATATATATATATATATATATATATTGGTGTATTAGATATGAATGTATATATGGGTATCTAGATCGATCGTTGAATCCAAGTGTGAGCGTACAATTATCGAGGTGTATTAATGCACAGGCTTCGATCGAAACTATATACCGATCACAATGAACGATTGCACGGCGCCCTGTATATATTTATATGCCCTGTGTGTATGTATATATGTATATGTGTATGGATATATAGCGAGATGTATATATACTGTGGCTGATAATGATTTCACAATTTAATTTGAATAATGTTTGAAATTTGTTGGTAGATAGTGAAAATACTTCCCCCGCGGCGGGGATGATTTTAATTTTTAGAATTATCTGATGCGGAAAAATGAAGAGGATTTTCAATTAGTATAAATGTGTATATCGTCTGAACTAGATATTTATTTTGATATTGAAAATTGTGGGTGGGCAAAATTCTCAAATTTGTTGTATCAAAATTCATCAGTTCGAAAAATTTGAGACAAAACTTCTGAATACATAAATTATTAATTCAATTTATTTTCCCGCATAGTTTTATCCGATTAAAAATCAACCAACAGGTTACAACACGTTTTGCGTTCATGAGATGCAACATATACGACTGTGAGAAATGTCTCAGCATAATTTAAATACAAGACCAGAGGGGTGTGTACACTTTTGAAGTATCTAACAGCAAAATTTTTTTTCTCTTCTTATGATTTATTTGATCTTTGATCGTTTCGCTGATGTTGCACCTGGTCTAACGACGAAATCGACCCCCGCAGTACGTATTTATTTACACACATATATATTAAATATATATATATATATATATATATGTGTTGAGATTGTACACATGCACTTGAGCAGATGCACGACGACTTGCCTGTGCGCGGTCTTTTCTCTCTCACGTGTACGATCGTTTTCTTTTTCGTGATTGTATTCGATACCGATCATTTTTCCATTGAACCATAGAGTGATGACGTGCCGTGTGTTCAACGAACTCAAGTCACACATATTCACATATATTATTTCTAGGTGTGTATATATGTTTGATGAATTCTCCCCTATGCCGACTAAAATTCTTTGAGAAAATTTAACGAACTTTTTAAATCATATGAGCAGATAAAACACGAAAAAAAAATTTTTTTTTCTGTCATAATTTTTTACGCTTTGTCCATTTTTTTTATTTATTTTACTTCTTATTTTATAATATTAACGTTTTTGTTCATCTATTATTTATTCAATTGTCATTTTCTTTGTTATAAATTAGTATCGCGTAGGTGAGAACTTATGCAAATTAATTTATTTTGTCTACAATATTCAGGAAAAAATTGTGTCTGGTTACTATTTGATTATTTTATTGTTAACTGTATAATATCAACGTTTGTTATACTTTATTGTTAACTGAGGGGCCGTGAAAAACATCAAGAATAAGATAGGGTGATTGAGAAGAGAATAAGGGAGAGTGTATTTTCACACGTTTAACGGACAAGGGAGACTATATGAGGATGGAAAAAAGAATACAAAAATAAATGTGACGAGCACTCCTCTTTATATGATTTTACAACCTGCACAGACACGTTAATACCGGACCAACGGTCATTCCCACAGTATATATTTGTCAGTAATACACTCACCTGTATCGCAAGTGAAATCAGACATGCTGGCGCTTCATAATCATTTATATTCCTCGCACAAAATCGGATTGCACAATTTTAAACTTTAAGAAGAAAAAAATAATAACTTAATAAATACTAGAAGAATATAATTAAATTAAATCAAAATTTTTTCACATGTATTCACGATATATAAATATGATAGAATAAAAATAAAAATAAAATGAACAGGCATCTCATCAACTACACTGAAGAACTCTTCAGTACGATATCTAATGCTTGGCTATTCATCTTTCTTTCTAATATTTTTTATCTTTCCATTTCATTATATTTTATTGTGATGATTATTATCAAATGTTATTTTTACTTTTTTCTCTTCTCGATCATTTTTATGCGAACAAATGATCGTCTGATTAGACGTTTTAGAGAATAAATCAAATGGATAAATATTTATCTCAGTGTGTTGTACACATGTGTATATATTGAGTCTATTATTGAAATATTTATGAATGTGTAGATGAACAATAAAATTAAATTCAATATATATGGGTATGAAAGTATTTATAATTCTAACGTCCAATTTCAAACGTGTTCAGACTTGATTTTAACCGTTAGTTATTCTGATATTCATCTCATGAAGAAGATGAATAAAAAAAAATTGAAATTGTGAATACTTCAAGTGCAAAAATAACTTCTTTATTAAGAATATATTTTGGATTTTAATTCAGGATTTTTTTCACCATTTTATCCATTTACAAATGAATATAATTCAGCAATATATTATCAGCTGCATGTGATGAAATCCTCATCTCTGTTTGATATCTTTAATGAATGAGAATATTTAATTTGTGATAACGAATTGAATGTGACCACATTTTTGTCTTAGGTCGGTTGTTGTTATAAATGATAAAATATTATGTATTTTTTGATAATTGATTATTTCAATCACGATCACTCGCGAATAATTTACCACCAATGTTTTTTGTTCGATATTTTTATTTTTAGATTACAAGAAATATTCATACATGATACTGGACTGCAATTTAATTGACGTTCCAAACGTGTTCAAACACGTATTTGATATTGATAAATATTACATAACATATATCATTCAAATATTAATATCCAAAACAGAGAGTTCTTTGTATTCACACAACTATGAATTCAACTGTTGAACAGACTACTGTAGTATTTTTTTTTTCCACCCTCTCGTTCATATATATATATATATATATAAACATTTATTATTTATACACATACATATATATAAATTCAAACACTATAAAACGATAAAAATTCCATCGTCAAACATTTCATTATATTACTTACAAAAAATTGCGTCGATACATTTTTATTTCATTCTCTTTACAATATAAAAATTATATTATATATTTATTTAATGATATTTTTTCTTTGTTAATATTTGCAAGTTATAAAATATAAATGTTCCTCAATTGTGGACAAAAAAAAGGGTTCATTGACATCTCTCTGGAGTTCAAAAAACTCTGATAAATGTTGTAACACACGAAAAAAAAAAATATTTTCGTGGAAAAAAAATTTTTTTCGAGTTTCTAATTTTTATTTTTTTTTTTTTTTCAGTCAGAATATACTATTAGAGAATTAATTGCCCGGATATCTATCATTTGGAGTTATAATACCGTATATATTTATATGTGTATTATCTGACCGTAGCTAAATTGGTATTTTAAAAAATAAAATTCGTATATGTATATATGTATTTCTTATTTATAGTCATGGTTGGTAATTAGCACCATTCTTTTTTCTTCCTTTTCTCTCATTGATGCTTGACCCATAAAAATAAAATTAGAGGGAGGACACAGAGACACACCTGGTTGAGACAGATTAATTCTTCGCTAATAAGATCATTGAGTCATCGCCATCTGGAAATAAAAATAAAAAAGCCCACGCATCAATTTTTCTTTCTTTTTTGATATCATTCTTTGTTATAACAAGAAATAATAATTATATGTAATTTTATTTCGCATAATTTTGTATTATTTTGATATAGAATGATAAAGTTAATGTTGGATGAAATAAAATTTCATATAAAAGTAATAAATATAAAATTTTTTTTTCCATAAACAAAATTTTTTCACTACAAGAAAATTATTATCAATATTACATTTCCAATATCTATTTTTGAACATGTTTGTGGATTTGTGAATGCTCTACCTGTCACATCTTTCCGTTCCCAAGATCAATATATACACATACTCCGATAATTTTTTTTTATTTCTATTTAGTTTCATTTATCTTATTTTATTTTATTTTTTTCTTTCATTTCATATCATCTGCAATGTGTACACTCAGTTAGTCTGTGATATTGAATAAAATATGTGGGATATGCTCCATATTTGCGTTTGTGACTCAAGGTGCGTTCAATATATATAAATATATAATACATATTTCCATTTCAATATCTTTTTTTTACTCTACAAAATATATATTTTCGAACGTTGTCACCTGCAAATTGTTAAATACTCTTATCAACGGTTTTTTTGTCAAACAAGTTTGTGCCTGTCGTTTAACCGTTTTTAATTTGACAAAAATTATTCCTCAATGTATATATTAATATTTTTCTTATTATATTCTTGTAAGAGTATTAATTAATACTATTAACAACAATATATTATTATTATTATTTATTTACATTCGAACATGTATGTAAATATGATGTCATGATGATAAAAATTCTTACCTGTCCTCTCGGTTGTCTCCAAATTCATTTCACATTTCTTTTTTTTCCTTCACAATTTTTATATTTGTACAACTAAATATTTATTTTTTTTTCCTTATCATATTTTTCCCTCAATAGTCACTCTATTGTGAGATATTATTTATCGTATTTAAGGATTAGTCAGTGTATTTTACAGAGAACTGCGATAATGAACTTGAAAATGGGAAAGTAGAAAAATAATGAGAAAATAAAAAAAGAAAACCGAGGATTTTCGAAGCACAACTTGTTTATATCATTAGATATTACATAATAATAGTATTATTTATAAATAAAAATATAGAAGTGGATTTTTAAAAAGGTGACAACAGACAGCAGAACATTATTTATAAATCCGAAAAATATTTATATACATAAAATATGGTTAATGCATTTAAAGTGTTTGTAATGAGAGAACAAAAAATATTTTTTTCAACATGAATTTAAATTGGTTTATTAAATGTTCATTGATGTTGATTGTAATGTAAGTAATACAAATAAATTATTAGATATATATTTATATTGGTAAAAACATTTATGAAGCGACAAATATAATTAAGTTAAATTAACTGTTTGTAAAATAATGTTCATGACAATTTAATATAGAAATAAATGTTTCCATTTCTTTTTTATCTCTATTACTGTTTGTTATTTTTAAAGAGTGTTAAAATAAGTTTATAAAGATATATAAAAAAGTAATTGGAATAAACGAGGCAGCTGATAGGAGATCTATAACGATAATTAGAGAGTTATTTTATTTAGTGTGTATTATAGGCGCCACATTATTTTTTTTTCTTGTTTTTTTGAAGTATGTGTGTGTGTGTGTGTGTATGTGCGAGAGGATGGAACCGGAACGGTTGAAAATAAGCGTGCGGCACGTGTAAAATAACCTCGTTGTATTTTTATTTTTTTTTTTCTTCAAGAAATCGACCGTGATTATTGGGATTATTAAGTGCGAAGAATTTATTGTTTTTTATTTGTGGAGAATTGTCGGGATTTAAGGAGAAGGTTGATTAAAGAGCCCAAGACACAGATGTGTGTGTGTGTGTGTGTGTGTGTGTGTGTGTGTGTGTGTGTGTGTGTGTGTGTGTGGGAGTATAATTTTTTATAGTTGCCGCAGGCAAACTTAAAAATTTCTACAAAATGATTTTTTTTTTCTACGTAATTGATTTCATCGATATCTGGCGTAAATTGTAATTTAATAACTAATAATCCGATTGACATGATTCTTACACAATAATTTTTGTAATCGCTTTCTCTATTGCACAAAGTAGCCGTTTATTTATTTTTCAAAAACTGTATTTTTCACAGCTGGAACAAAATTAGATTAGAAGAGACGTAAAATCTGAAAACTGTTATCAATAAATATTACTTGCATTTCTTCATGTATGTTATTAATACGGTTGTAAATTTTATTTATAATAACGTGTTCAGACATGATAACAACTGGTTATAGATGATAAAAATGTATTTTTGAGGGTTGAAAAACACCTATGGACCGGTTGTTCATTTAATAGGATTTGATCCGTGACTATTGTGGGCGTATTAGACTACACGTGGCAATGAGCATGTGTTTTTCCGAAACATATACATATAACTATGCTCTAAGTAACATCTGCTACTTAATTTTAAGTGCTACGGGTGTGTCTGTAAGACAAATATCCAAACCCCATTGGAGGTTAGTGCTAGTGCTATAAATAAAAAGAATGAAAAAGAAAATCAATAGATAAATAGACACAAAAAGTTGAAACCATGATCTTTACTTTATATATTTCCCCTCACTTCATTCACTGAATTAATTAATCACTCTATTATTATTCATATATTTTTGATTGATTAATGATTAATACAATCGTTGTCTATCGAATAGGGTGGGATTATTTTTTTTTATATCTTCCCTGAGTGGGGAAAAAAGAAAAAAATAAATTTAAAAGACGCCTGCAAAAGCACCAGTTCTA
The DNA here is from genome assembly GCA_958496275.1 of Zele albiditarsus. Classification (NCBI taxonomy): domain Eukaryota; kingdom Metazoa; phylum Arthropoda; class Insecta; order Hymenoptera; family Braconidae; genus Zele; species Zele albiditarsus. Next base: position 6,402,341 of record OY292416.1, read on the forward strand.
TTTTCAATTCTTACATGCCCTGCTGTCAATGTTATACTGATAGTTTTGTCTGTCTATATAGCTATATATTTTTCTTGTTCATTCTTGTCCAAACGTGTTGGCACGAGTCTTGCAAGCCCTCTACACCCGCACAAACACGCGCCGGAAAATAAAATAATTGAGGTATATGTTACTCCATTTTTAAATTCTACATAATTACCTGACCCTATTTATAACTATCCTCAAAGACCAACCCTCTTTTGACACTCATCCCCATCATCATCAAGATAATAATCGCCAATTCCTCGATACAAAATCTTACACACTATTTTCCTTTCTCATTTTCATTTCTCACTTCTGTAACTAAATGAAAATGGATAAAATATATTTATCCCCAACGAACTCTCAACCAGATGTGAATTTTTCGAGGGTACAAAATCCAGGTGTGGTTATAAAATATTAAACAAGGAGAAGAAAAAAAAAATTATCAAGAAAAAGAAAGAAAAAAATGTATAAACTCTATACGAATAAAGTTCACCTACGTGATACTATTATTTTTCATCATAGCATTGAATAAAATGAAAAAAACTACCCAATCTCAACTTATACTATGCATAGGGGTTGTTTCTGATATAAAATCACCCCAACGACTCATATCAAAAAGTTCCATGTCTCAAAAAGAAATCAGATGAGACTTTGACATAAAGCAAAGTAGAAGAAAAAAAATAATTTCGAGGGTTTTTAATACAACACATTCACATATAGCAATGTAGAGGGTGTTTAGAATTTCATTTCCGGACATAAGAGGAGGTCTGGTATAAAATGTGATTCGGTTCCTGCACGATGATCTCTCAACCAATGTTAAAAGGCGACAAGTAAAAGAAAAGAGAGATGAATAAATATATATCGTATATGTATAAACATCTGTCAGCAGATGTTGACGTACGAGCAGATGTATATATGTATACGTACATACATATGGAGGTAGGTATAAATGAGATGACGCGCAGTAACAACCCCCTAATTGCAACCCTTTTTAATTCCAAATCTGCGTGGAGCGTGTTTTGGATTCATTCGCTGAAAAAAAAAAAAAAATAAAACGATAGAAATAAAACTGGTTTGAACTTGTTCATAATTTATATATTTTTCCAGGTAGTTTTTAAGTATATGTAAGTGTTATATATTAGTTTATGGTGTATGTGTATATGTGATGGCCTTTTGCGGCACGTGACGATGGGGTGAATTACAGAGTGCATGGGGAATTATAATAATAGTATAGGGATTACTTTATGTGTAGGGTTTTTGTCGGTAGGTATATATCATGATGGGGCGATTGACGATAATCAGAATGATGAAAAGCCATCACATTTTTTTGTATGGTTGAATACGTGTTTGATTGAGTTAATCGGTTAGTGAGTGATGATATGGGAAAAGATAAAATCCTTGAGATAAAAAATAATAGTGAGAGAAGAAAAGGTAGTTGATATTTTATTTTTTTTATAACAAATTATTCAAGACTTTTATTTGGAATAGTTTAATGGACAATTTAACATCATTTTTCCATGGGATTTTATATTAATTAAAAATTTTCACTATGACCATTCGATAAGTTATCGTTTTTCCATCAAATTTCACTACACATAAATTAATATCGGTTCATTAGGTCACAAAATACATAACATCAAAGTCACGTAGATAAATTTCTAAAATCCAGCACACATCATCTATTAAATTCGTGGAGCAGCATTAGAAAATAAAGAAGGTACTCCTTTGAGGGATGTATTACACCTTGAAAGTGTGAATAAGAGAAATAGTGTATGATGGCAATAGTGGCACATATATTTCTTGGAAATTAGGTCCAAGATCAACCCTCGTATCCTATACACACGTGGCAGATGCAAAATTCGGTAAAGAAATCAATGTTAAGCTCACCTGTTCATACACACACACACACACACACACACCTCTTACATCTTCAGAAATAGACGAAAAGTAATAATAATAAGAATAATAATAATAGTAGTAGTAGTGGTAGTGAAGAAGGAAGAAGAAGATCAAGGAAAATAGGTAGTCAACCTTGTCTGATGCATTTCGTCTACGCACGACGATCATCACGACAACGACGACGATGATGATGACAAAAGAAGTTCACTGGGTCCTTCGCTATTATATTTTTGGTTGCGCTTTAAGTCTATTCAATCCCCGCGTGCCATTGAAGAAAAGAAGAGATGAAGAAAAATAAAAGAACCCAAGCCCGAACAAGTGCGTGCGCGCGCCCTTGCACAAGTGTACAATTCAAAATTTCTATATGTGGATGGGAAAATTAATTTTGTGGATGTTGATGAATGGATTTTGTAGATAATTTTCTGAGCTTTATTTTGATATATTGATCGTGATTGTAGGATGATTTGTACCGCTGTTATCGGGAACCAAAGCAATTAAAATACTTTTTGCTTTTATATTCAATAATTTTGATAAAAACCCGATCGAGCTTTGAGGTTATGTAACTTTCTGAGAATCGCATGAATCTTTAATCTTCAAGTAGTACTTGAAAGCCAAGAGTTCAGGCTTTGAAAAGACACCAAGAAGAGTTCACCACGATGATAATCCACCGAATTACATCACTTCAAACGCAACCATTCTCACTTGAACAATAAATTGTTGTAATATTTGTTATTTTACTTTTCATTCATATTCAGCTAATTATTTAAATATAAAACAACATCCGTATATATTTATAGCGTGTATGTATGGGTAGATGTTAGTTTAACGATGTACATTTATTTCCGGGCGACAATAAATGTGTTTTGAGACGCGTTGAAACTTGCACACGCCCTTTCAAAATTTTAACGGACTTTCTATCATATACACATACGATGATGGCAAAAGAAAATAATTCGAGGGGGGTGCGAGTTGCTTTCACTTCAAGTATATACACAGGAAGAGGGATGGATGATGATAATGGTGATGGAAATGAAGAAATATGTAAAGAGAATATACAAATAGAAGAAGAGGAGCAAAAGAAAAGGGAGGGTGTTTGATGGCCACGCGCACTTTTAGCCACGTGTCTGTTCGCGCGTGCCGGAAGTGACCAACCGGATGCAGACATCCGAGACGCGTTTTCTTTTATATATATATATGGGTATATATACGTACAGGGTAGCTCAGTCAAACTTCTTTGTTCTTCGAAAGAGCAGGGGTTGAAGCAAAGGGGTCTGCATAATGCTGATTTTTTTTTTGTATACCATGGTCTAATTTATTTCGGAATAATTTTTTGCTTTTGCTTTGCATGAGATAAATGTTGAAAGAACAATTGTGTTTTTAAGAACTAGATGGATATATTATTTTTCTCTTTTTTTTTTTTCAAGGAGTATTTGCAAAGGATGTGTGTATATGTAATAGGATACTCTGCACCTGTTTTTCGGACACTTATTAACAGAGAACTTGAAAATATCTTATTCACTTGACCGCACAAACTCAAAGAAGTATACCGAACATTTTCTTTCCTGTTATACAAATTTTTCAGACTAAAAAATGTTATAATATCTCATTTTTCTCGTAATTTCATTCAATTATCATCTTGGAAAGAAAATATATAAATAAACAAGTAAACAAATACACAAAATGAATGTTTATTTCTTTTGTTTGTTGTCTAATCAAAATTTTACTAAATTATAATCTACAATAATTAATTTCACCTCATACATAATTCAAGTGGTAAAAAAAGGAAAAGGAAAAAAATCAGGTCATGGAAGCTGCACAATTTTCATTCCGCCAGGTGAGGGTGAATTTTTGCGGTACCCCTGGCCTTGAATAAACACGTTACTCGTCCATATGCACATATATATATATATATATATATATATATATATATATATATATATACCCGAACAACCCTTCTATACATTCCACACTGGCACCCAATCCCTCAACTCCACCATAACCCTCGCTCTCAAACCCATACACATATACAATCACTTTTTTTTTCTCTTTTTTTTCAACATCACATATACCCAAAACCCTGCAGGACAATTTTACAATTGAATTTTTCACCACCAGCTTGCAACTTTTCTGTATACTCCTATGGCACGCGCTCATTCATATGGGATATATATATATATATATATATATATATATAAATACATATGGTGTTTGAATTCGTGCACTGGCACCACGCGCATATATTTTCTATACTACTTTTAAGATACACGTCCTTTCATGTACGAGTGCACACATGTCACCCTGATCCCCATGGACCCCAATATCCCGCAAAAATTCACCCTATATATGGTTCTTATATACCAGTGACCGTTGAGATTTGAGAATAGTTTTAAGGGTGGATGAGGCCCGGTGATGCTGATTTTAGCCAAGTGGATTTTTGTACGTATACTCTATGTACAAATATATTATGTTTATACATATCTATATATTTATATATCTATGTGTTTTTAAAGTGGATATGGGGTGGATTTTTAGGGAGGAGGATTGTAGGTTCACCACGCGTCACTTATGAGCAGCTATTATTTATGCATAATGTTTTAGAACAAGCACAATGTGGAGGTCTATTGTATACTCATCCTGTCAATGCTAATGCGCAATTTATATTTTTGTATTTATTTCTACATATTTAGATTAGTATACGAATGTGTATAAGGGTGAGAGGGGTATTTTATTAAAAATTAGGTATTTGTTATCCAGAAGAATGTGATTTGGTATTTTTTATTTGACTTTGTATGGTTTTTTTTTTTTTTGAATTTCGACGGAAGATGAAAAAATTGACGGTTAGTTAGAGGACGGAGGAAGCGTGTTCAGACTTGTTCAATTCTTATCCATACGGGCGTTTTTGGGTATCAAAAATGACGGATAAATTTTCAAAAAACCACTAAATGTGTGCACAAAAAAAATTGAACAAGTAATTATTCCTCAATATACCAATCCCATTCCATCCCTTTCCCCAAAAACACACCCAAATAACAATCCCCTATTCCAATAACAAACTAAATAAACGTTTACAGACACGCAACACAAATTAGTATCCACATCTTAAATAAAAAATCATCGACATATTACATCACGATCCAAAAGCCATCTCTTCCCCAAAACAAAACAAAAAAAAAAAAGGAAACACACCCCCCCACACACTCACATACCTAATATGAAAGAACTCCGCCCGCGCGGCACGTTCGTGTGTGAGGCACGCGCCCAAATAAAAAAGGGGAGGTCAACACCTGCCCCCCAGCAAACGAATTTCATTGTTGGGCCCTAGACAAAACTAGACAGAGAAGAGTGAAGAGAAAAATGAGTGTGTGCGCGTCTGCGTATGCTCCATACACACATACATAATATAATAATAATAATAATAATAATAATACATATAAAAGTCTCCCCCCAGTCTCTTCGATGCTCTCTCGCCTACTCTCTTTCAAAAATACACATACACCATCCAGCATCTGCTGGAATTTTTCGTGTTGGGGGTTGTGATGAGGCCCATTGGGATGTGACGATGACGACGAGTCGGGTGAATTTTGTTTTTTTTTTTTTCGTGTCAAGGGGGTCCACATTATACAGTTGGAAATATTTCAGAGTTGAGCAAGAGAGATGAGAGGCAATGGCGATAGATTATTATTGGCATTGTGCTCTCGTGGCATTGGGGCCCACACATGCTTTTAGGCATGTGCCCCCATATATATATATATATATATATGTATAATAATCTATAGCTATCTGTGTTCATGCACCGCGTGCGGTTTGATTGAAACCTAGTTGTTGTATTTATTGTACATAATCGAGGGAAGAAGAGAGAAAAAATTTATTTATGTTTGTATTGATGAATTTTTGAAAACGGTCTGTGTTGAGATTCTATTTCTTTTTTTTTTTGTCTGTACTTACTTCCGGTGATGTTATATTTTGTATGTGGTGCGATAAAGGTGCGATGGTGTATGGGTATTGATTTGATATTTTGTTCGACAGATGCAAAAGTTTAACGGAAAATATATTTTGATTTGATATGGTGGATTGATTTAGAGGGTTAAGAGGAAGTAGAATGAATTTTTTTTCTATTTCTTTGTCGTGTGAAATTCTTTGGGCTCTTTTATCATCATTTTCGGACGGTTTTGCAAATGAATGACAGAGGGTAATTAGTTGATTGACGTTGGACATATGTTAATGATAATTTAGGCATGAAAAAACATTTCTTTACACCCCAAAAATGGAAATTTAAATATCATAGTGATGGAATTCGCTTGTGCAAGTTTGAACTCGTTTATTTCCGGATCTTACCAACCGATTTTCATCATAAACCAGTGAATTCTGACGTAAAAATTCCGTCCAATCTAATTCCACTGAGGAGAAAACGATAAAAAAATTGAAAACCTAATTTTTACATCAATTTAAATATATTCATATCATACTACTACAAACTCAATTTCAATCCAAGAATTCTGTCCCTTACTTGCCCCAAATTAACCAACTCTACCTTACATACTCACACCCACACATCCACACAATACTACAGATAAAGGAGAAAAGAAAAGAGAAGTAAAGATAAATCCCAAGAAAGCGTTTGAGTAAATATCCGCAACGACGCATTGTCCTCATACAGTGATAGTTATTTTATTTTCTTCAATCTTTATTTATTTATCTATTTCTTTCTTCCAATCTTCCTTATTTCCTTCGGCTTTTACTCACACTCTCACCCCCCCCCCCCCCCCCCGACATCTCCCTCGTTATTTTTATTGTTATTTTATTTAAACTCTCTTTCTCTTTGTGTGCAGTGTGTATAGTCGGAAGCGCGACGGACCGACACGATCGACGCTAACGGATCAACAAAACGCGTCTGTGCGTGTCGTGTGTGGTGCCGCTGTGGCGTAGCCAACAGGATTACGTTAACAACTATATATATATATATATATATATATATATATATATATGATATAGACAATCTCTCACTCATTCGTTGCAATGTATATCCTATTCCCTGGTGCTTTTATTTACTTGCAACGAGACGACGACGACGACGACGAGTACGTGTATAGAGAGTTTTGCACCATGATATATATTATATTATATACTTGGCGCTGTCCGCCTCTCAGAGATAATGGGTTATCGCTCGATTCAGAACAATGCGTTCACCTATATATGGACAAGAGAAATATTTATGAGCTGATGTGAACACATTTTTTGAAATATCAATTTTGGTTCGTTTATTTATACATTTATTTATTTATTTATTTATTTATTTGTGAGATTATATTTCTTTACATTTGATATTGTTCGAGATTTATATTTAACTGTAACGAATTTATTCAATTTATTTTCCTCAAAATTGTGTGGAAAAAATGAAATTGAAAAAAAAAAACCACTGCAAATACAATTAGAGATGAAAATTAAAACTTATAATAATTCAATTCAATTTGAATATTTAACCGAATGTTTTTTTTTAAAGACTCTCTAACACACTTGAGTATTCACATGTAGACATAACAAAAGTATATATATATATATATATGTGTGTGTGTTCACTATAGATATTTTGTGGATGAAGTATAATATAAATCCCACCGAACAATTTAATTGCCAAAATTCTTCGAGATTGCAATAGCACACTGTCGAGTGTTTCCAGGTGTGTTCAAAATATAATGAATTCGTATTTACTCATTCAAAGTATATATATATATATATATATATATATATATACATATCCATGAGGTAATATTTGCGAATGAACAAACCGTTGGATTTTTTTGCACCCGCTGTATCATGCGGGTCAATTTTCAAACGAAACTTTGCAAGTTTGAACCAGTCTTTAATATCATTGCAAAAAAAAAAAATAATATTCACACTGTATTGTTTACTCAACCATTTACATCATTTTCTAAATAATTATCATCCACACTCCACTCTGCACCACCACATATCCCTCACATTTATTTATTTATTTATCATCACAAATAAATAATAAAAATATGGTGGCGTTGGTGGTGAAGGAAGTACCATGAGTCAAACGTACATAAAAGGAATTGCACGCGCGTAACCATCTTTGGATTTTGCTCCCGCCAGCAACATACGTATATATATATATATATGCACACGAAACAAGAACAAACAGGAAAGATGGACAGTTAAGAGCACAGGACTCCGACGTTGTGCCAAGCTACACTAAGTACAAAGTTAGAATAAAATATACATTATATATCTAACATCCATTAGTACCTATGTATAATAGTACAATATATACATATATATATATATATATATATACAGGACTATTGATGCACCTTCAACATCAACAGCTGTGGTCCAGCTAGAGACAGCTGATGGCACGTGCCCTCAACAGTGTATCGATGGACAGAGAATTTTGCGCTGCATCCCTGTATATATTCACGGTAATGGTGCAATCCTATACACAAAGAAGCATACATACATCAATATACATATGTATATATATACATACTCATTTATATAAGTGTGTATTTCACTTCTTTGGAGGTTCTCAACATCGTTTTGCAATTTATATTCACAAATTTCAATGAGAAAATAAAGTAAAAATGGAATAAAATTATTTTTAATTATTTTATAGTCATTATTCATTCACAGTATTTATTTTGCTATTAATTTTGTTTGTTTTTTTTTTCAAAATATTTCAAAATATAAATATTAAAAAAAAAAAAAATAAAATAAAATAAAATAAAATAAAATAAAAAAAAATAAAATCTACTGTTTTATTGTATTGTTGAATAAGAGAATGTGAGAATTAATTAATTATTTTATTTATTTGTTAATTAGTGTAAGTATCACTTCAAGAATATATGAAGTGAAAAATGGTTATTTTTGAGTATTACAGGATAATATTTATTTAAAAATGAATTGAGAACCGTTCATCTAAATTCATATACACATACAATAAAGAAAATATATTTGAGTATTAGAAGAGTCGCGTGGTTCCAACCGTTCTCATCACCTGCCTCTTCTCAGTACAATAGAAGTGCGCGCACGACTACTAGGTAAGTACGAGGTCGGTACATATTCTCCACATACAGTCACACACATAGACACAAAATATATTACACATATTCCAATAGAGAACTGCGCACCCCAATCCCTAAAGCGCATACATCCTCATTATGTGCGCAAAAGGCAGCATCCCATCTCTCTCCATCAGAGCCCCATGCCCTTATATGCATTTATATAAACGTGTATGGACATGTTGGTGTAGAAATGCGACCGTAGAACGAGCTATTATATTCACAAAGTAAAGGCAGAGATTGACAATGTTGGGGTCTCACCTGCTCTCTGTATTCTCGCTTTTTTTTTCTTCTTCTCTTACCCTCTCTCTCTCTCTCTCTCTCTTGTTCATTGTGTGTGTATATGTGTGTGTGTGTGACGAGTATGGACACGCGCCCCACGTACCACCACCTGGTATGTGGGGAGGAGAAAAAAAATTAATTTGTAATATTTAATTTAATAATTTTTTGATGCAGTTATTTCAAACTTTTATTTTTGCTATTTTTGTAATTTGAGGGTGGGAATGTAGGGGACGTCAGAATATTTTTGTTGAATTAATGCAGGTGAATTTGTCTTTTTTATTATTATTTATTAATTTTTTTTTTTTTTTTCATTTGTGATCAAGTTGAATATATTTTTAATCTTGAGGACACACTTTGAGTGTACAGGTACTTTTATTTGCGCTCCTCGATATACAAACAAGACAATAGTTGAAACAAAAACACTGAAAGTTACGATATCACATATGTACGCATCTGTATTTCTTGCATTCATATGCAACGTCACAATGTTCATCACCAAGACAAGATGGCAGCATTGAATCGTCTGTTGATAAGAAGAAATAACAAGTTGATAGAAATAATTAAAGCAGCGAAGTTGCTTTCTTAAAATAAAAATCATATATCATCACATTTTCTTATTTATAGAACACGTCTGTACCTGTTATGACAGGCAAAATTTCCGTTGATTTACAATAGGGTTTCTCGTTCAACACTTCGCAATTTTCATTTTTGTTACAGTGGAAGTTTTTACACTTATGAATGCAGTGGTATTCTTTACATTCATAGACTACGTCACAATGTTCATCACCAAGGCAAGAAGAGAGCATTGAATCGTCTATTGATAAGAACAAGTTGATAGAAATAAACAAAATTTAGAACATGATTAAATATGAATTTTGTTTTCTTTACTGATTCACTTACGTTTAGATAAATTCAAGTCCGATGCACCTGCCTAAATTATAAGAATCAATAATTTAAATAAACAGATAAACGAATTGTTGAATAAATGCAATAAACTAATGAATTATTGGCTCACAATTATTTATTCATATTTATATTTTACAAAACTTACTTCAGTTGTCCATGAACACATAGAAAATATAACAACAGCCATTGCAAAGAGTGTAAATATTCCGTTGATCTTCATTGTGGATATTTTTTTCCCCTTTATTCCAAAATTGAGAGCTTGATGTGTTTCAAGTGTTCAGTCCAAGTGATCATTGAACAAGAATTGCTTTTAATACTTTACTGTAAATGGACACAATTGTGAGACGAATTTTGAAAGTCATTAATTATATCCAAATATATCTTGATTAATTAGAAAAAATGTTTATCAGCACCTGAACAATGAAGCTATCAGCTTTATTTATATCAGAGTTCGATTATCTTTCAAATTTTTTAATGGCCTCAATCGATACATTCCATCGATTACAAAATGCAAGAATTTTTTTTGTTAAAATTTCAAAACCATTTTTAATTATATTTTATTTTTTTTTATTTTAATGTGGTCTCACTGCTCTCAGGTGAATTTTGAGTAAATATATGTTCTAATAAAAATTATGCAGCAGATTTTTGCACACAAATTGACTATATATTTGAATATATTTTGATAATTTTATCTCGAGTTATCGACGTTTTTATATGAGAGTCATATTCCTTGTTGAATATCACATTATACACTGTATAAAAGTCGTTTGATCGTGGATTTCAGGTGCAGGAGAATCACATGTCGCACGCCTGGAATATCCCTGTAAGACTTTTTGAGCTCGCGCGCATATTCATTCATTGAATAGTGGTTGAAAGAGGGGAAGAAAAAAAAAAAATATGCGCTGAAGGTAAAAGGAGGGTGAATATAGTGACTACTAACAATAGAAAGGTAGGTATAAAAATAGCCCGCGAGTGAATTGGAAAGAATAAAAGATTTTCTTTTTTTGATGGTGGGTTCGGGAAGCGTGCCAATACATCCTCGTTCCAGCTGCTATATACCTACACTACTTTTTATGTACAATATACATTCACATACGTATTTATATATATATATATAGAAAACGTTACATGACTCGTAAGCCGGAATAGGAAGAAAGAAATAATGAAAAAGAGTCAAGAGACAATAATTTATATTCTATTTTATTTATTTTTATTAAAAATTGTTCATGGTGTTTTATGGGGGTATATATATATAGATAATATTATACACGAACAACATAAATAATAATATTCAATTATTGTTTATTAATTAATAATTGGTTATTTACTACAGCTATTAATAATTGTTTGAAAAGAATTATACTGAAACAAGTTTGAACCTGTCTTTCATCCAATTCATATGTCACAAATAATTTACTTTTTCTTCCAAATAAATTCTACATATTATTTTAGTATTATTCATATGAATATATATCGATATATTAATCATTTCGAGTTATCTGTGATGCTTCTACGTGATAAAATGTAGCTGAGAAAAATAAAATAGCGAGAAAAATTATTTTACTCACATGGACAAATGCACGAGTGTGTCGATTCGAATTATTATCGCGACACCGGATAACATTCTGAGAAGCACCGGCGCGACAGACGATGATATGGCACGAAGTCTGTTGAACTGTATACAATTGAGAAGAGAAAAGAAACATGGGAGAAATAATAAAAAAGACAGAGGGGGAAAGAAAAAAATGAAAAATAGTTTCAATGTATGTTCATTTTATTTATTGTGACGAATTTGCCATGAAAGGGTTCGGAAAAATGGATTTTTTCTCTCATACTTTATTATTCAACAATCCTTGCTGAATATACAGAAACAAGAATTTTGAAAAAATCTTAAAAATTCGAGAAGTTATGAAGATTTATAGTCAAGAGAAAAATTGTACTTGAAATTGCAAACGTGTCTTCAAAAAAAACTATTAATATTACCAAACATTCTCCATGATAATTAAAAAACTAATCAACCGATTTCAATGCGTCAAGATGCATTATTTTCATAATTGCTTTCTCTATAATTCAAACTAGAATTATAATGATTGGATGTTATTTTCTATTTTTATTTCTCGATTTAATGAAAATAAACAATTTAATACATTGATATAAATGAAACTATTATTCTATTGCTTCTGGTATTATTTCAAGTATTATTAATATTCAATTGAAATAGTACATGTATATATATTGAATATGTTTATTTATATAGATACATTTTGTTAAAAATATATACACATTATTGCACGCGCAGTTATAAAATGTATATGAGTATATGTGTAGGCGTGTGCCGAAAGTATAACGGTTCACCGAGTTCTACATCAACACACTATGTCTCTCTGCATAAATTTTACCTTTAGGTGATTTTAATTTACGTTATATTGCAATGTGTACGATAACACCATGTGCTCCATGAAGCGAGGACTGTATCAACACATATGTTTATACATAACTGATTGAAAAAATTTATGAATAAATTATCAAAGGAATTATTTTACATTTTTAATTTGATATAATTTCATGAAGTGAAAAAAATTTTTAAATTCCATTTTTTTAGTAACACAGCATCGTAATATAAAATTTTAACTATTGTTATTAAATTAGTCACCGTTTTTCCGTCAGAATTCACTACTTACAATTAAAAATCTAACAATATTATTCCAAGATATAATCACTCAAACTTAGCCCAAAAATAATTGCAAAAACAAGATCACTTTTACGTGACAATAAATTTAAAGTAACAAATGAAAAAAAAAAACCTATTATTAAATTAATTATTTATTAAATACAGACGATTTTTAATAAACAAATAATAACAACATTTTTCCCCATGAATTTAAACTGATAATTTAAATAAATATTAATCGTAAAATATTTTTTTTTTTAAGTAAATGCATAAGTATTAATCGTTTTGTTCAACTTTATTCACGTATAACATCACATGATCGTGTACTAGCCATGTACACGATCACATATACATATATGTGTAGATTATTTTATATATATATATATACATATATGTATATAAAAGGTATAGAAAATGCGTTGTACATTGCACTGGTACACGCATCTCCCACATTTGTATTATACATACACAGAAAGTAAACTACACTATTCATTGGGCGTTGCCTGTTTGAACACGCACGCATCTTACATATATATATATATATATATATATATATATATATATATGAATATATTGCGTTGGTGTCTCTCTATCTCTCTATCTCTCTCTCGATATATGTTAGACTCGTACGTCATTTGAAAACATGCCGCAAGCACGTTCTAATTATTTATACCATCTACAATAGATCAACTTGTTTATTGCGACGCTTCCGCTTCAAATACAAATTTTTTATTTAACAATATATTCACTTTATGAATATATATATATATATATATATATATATATATCTGATGGTATTTCTAGTTAATATTACATTTGTTTTATTGCGTAAAGTAGCACTATTATAATTTACAACAATATTTATTGCGTGAGAGTTTAAATAAAATTGTATATTAATGTGATGCAATCTTGTGACTATTGTACAGACATGCAATGTTGTTACACCCCCGTATAAAAGGGCGGTAATATTCCATAGATATTCACACGCATGTATATATATATATATCAATGAACAACAATGTTTATAAACATATAAAGAACAATAGATCTATATATCTGTTTGAAGTATAAAGTTCAGGGTTTCGCCCACTGGCGTTCGAGTTTTATTTATTTTTCATCTTTCAACTTTTATCAACGATACATAAATAATAATATATATATATATATATATTTATTGATATATTGATAAGTAGAAACAAATGAATAAATGTGTATATAAATAAAAGAAAGAATAAAAGAAAATATCTGATGTATTATAAATTAAATTCAATTATTAATGTATTTATTCATTAACATGGTTAATTAATTATTAATTTATATTTATTTAATTGTTTATTAAGTATGAACTTTATATGTCAATGCTCCGTGCGAAAGTAATTTTATAAAAATATAACCGCCAAATCCACGCTGTCTTTTGTATGATAAACCAATACCATGTAATGGAACATTTTCAAATCCAACAGCATTTTTATTTAAATATGGTATTATACTTCTTCCACCATCTTTTTTAATATCTGTATTTCGAAATTCAATTAAACGATTTGTATTTCTAATTGGTTTATTTTTTGTTGCAAGTTCAGACCTGTCGCAATCAACCAGTGATATTTTACTTCTGAAAATTGTAATATTAAATATATATTAATTAGAAGTAATATTATAATTTTGGTTTAGTTAATGAGAATAAAATACCTAGATCGATGGTATGAAGAATCATGTGCAAGATTATTATAAGCGTGAAACCATGAGTCAGTATTTTCAATCAAATTATTAGTTGAAGAATTATACTGAGTACCTCTAACTTCCATTGTTATTCCTGGATTTTGTGTCGATGATGAATCAATTTTAACAAATTTTACACCTAAAAATATAATTATATTTCATTATAGGAGAATTTAAAAATTTTTAAATATATTATTTTCACATTGTTAATTCTGTAATAATAAATCTATACTTTTCACATTTTTCGTAAAATATCTCAAAAATTTTCATATTGTACATATTTTTCATATAATAACAATTTGTCCAATAGTAAAATTCAATTTACCAGTAACAACAAAATCATCTGGAACATATATATTATCGAGATTAAATTTTCGATTATTAACACCAATTGTTGTACACATCTTTTCCTGAACATTTCCATTTGAATGATAATTTGGTATTTTTGGAAATTCTCCAGAACCATTAATTCCCATCCACTGTAAATTGTCATCTACTTTACCATTAGACAATAGTTTACCTTGTTGAATTTGAAAATGTATAACGGTTTTTTCATATCGAAATCTTAAACCAGTAACAATCCTGAAAGTATTTAATTATACCAGTAATTAATTTTATCTGTTTGATAAACAAAAGTGGCCAAACTAACAAAGGAATATTTTACATATTATTTGCAGAATCAGATACTTGTGGTATCAGACTAAATTTATTTGGTAATCCATCATCAAATATTTCTGCACAATCGTAAAAATTCCATTTACATGAACAAAATCGACATGACACATCAGCAAATTCAATTCCGGTATCACAATTAGAAATGTTGCTTAATCCTAACGGACATTGAGTGAATTCTTCCAACTGTAAATGTCACATTCAGCGGAAAAATTAATTAGAATGTCAATGTTGTTATTGTTATTGATAAAAATGTATTATTATTGTTAATAGCTATTGAGATTTTTATTACTCTGCAACCTCTGTGAACGGATTCTGTTGTTTCACATTTAGTTAAGTATGGAAACTCTGTTTGATTATCAATATCACATTTTCCGAGATTTAAGGCTGATTTGGAAACTGTGACACACATAAAATTACCTAATTTAATTCGATCTGAAAGAAAATAGAAAATGTTTTAATGAATTTATGAATATAGAATAGAAAAAACCACATTGATAAATAATATTTAAAGATGTATGATAAATTAACGAAATTAAATATATTTTTGATTATATCAGTGTTATAATATTAATTATTTTTCATCTACTTTTGTTTATCGGTAACAATGAATATTATTGATGAATTATTACTTAAATAATTTAAATAAATTTAACAGAAGCAAAAATCAATTGTATCTTTTATCAATATAATAATTGAAAGAATACCTTCATCGTCGTGCTTTTGTATCGATAATTCAGTCACTGCATCTTTTTCAATATTCACTTCTGAATTAATTAATATCAATTGAAAATAAATGGCAATAATTATTACTGCAAAATTACATTTCACTCGTGCCATTGTTGATTTAAAGTATTCAATATTTCGTTATATTCATACGTGTAGCGAAGAATTATGTGAAGTAAAATAGTTTATGTGTCTCCACTATTTATAATGTCAATACCGCCACCAACATTGTCAGTTCCAAGGTGATAATACTGCTGATAACAAGTAAACCATAGAAGTTATTTTCACTTGCCAATAATTTTACTCAATTTTATTTCACCACTTCAACAAAAATGTATATCAGTTTGTGCAAAAATTATTTTTACTTCTGTATTGTTTTCAAATATATTTTTACAAAATGTAGATAAAGAATGTGCAAGGCCATTTTTATATTATTAAATTATCATGGCATGGAGGACAAAAACAATTTTATTGTTTACACGAGGCAAGGACAAATTTAATATTGACCATAAATAATATTTAAAAATTATTATCAAAGTATTATCACAAAATAAAAATAGATAACTAAAAAAAAAAAAATAATGTCAGACAATAACTATCTCGTCTTTTGTTAAACAAAATCCGGTAAAATAATTATTCAACTCATTCAATTTACAATATATATTTATTCATCAACATATTTAATTAATTGTTAATTCACATTTATTATTCAATTATTAATTATTGTAACAAAATCGACAAAACCAATGTTACAATAAAATATAACTGACAATCACATCTCACACTGGAATTCTTTCCTGGTTTTTTAGTTTCAGTTTCAGTTTCAGTTTCAGTTTCAGTTTCAGTTTCAGTTTTAGTTCCAGTTTCTATTTCTGTATTGTTTTTATCAATTGAAATAATACCATAATGCCGAAAAACTTTAATAAAAATATAACCACCATATCCTGGTTGTGTTTTATATGACAATCCAATACCACGTAAAGGTTCAAAACCACTTCCAGAAATTTTACTACTTAAATAAGGTATTATATCTTTTCCACCAGCTTTTTTAAGATCTGTAATTCTAAATTTAATAAACCGATTTCTATCTGGCATTATAAGATTGTATGTGGCAAGTTCAGGATTAACACGATCAATTAGTGATATTTCTTGTCTAAAAAAAACCAAAAAAAAAAGAAGAAAATAAATATTAATTAAATTAATCAAAACAAAAGTAATATTCAATATTTTAAATTACATATGCCACTGTTAGACAAGTTCATTCTTGTCGCAAGTGATATATATATATATATATATATATAGTTGTGTTAAATAAATCTACTGTTTAATTAATTATTATTTTTCATATGTTATTAAACATTTATATTTATTTAACTCAACTAAACTCTCGTTACATTGCAATGATTTATAACAAAACATACCTTTTTCGCGTGTATGATGAACTACCTTTTCCATTATTATGTTCACTATCAAACCAACTGTCACTATCTTTAATCAATTCATAATTTGAAAAATCGAATTTAGTACCTTTAATCTCTAATTTTATACCAGGACTTTTTACCATTGTTGAATTAATTTTAGCAAATCTAACACCTGAAAAAAAAAAACAAAGCCATTATATTTAATTCAATCATAATGAATATTGGTAAATATTAAAAAAATAAAATTGTATTTATATATAATAATTTTACCAGTAACAACATAATTATCTGGAAGAAAAATCTCGTCGAGATTTAATTTTAAATTGTAAATTGAAATTGTAAGAGGATGATCGTCATAACTAATAGTTTTTCCATGTGAATATTTATCAATGCCAATTATTTCACTCCATTCAACATTAGTATCTAATTTACCATTAGATAATAACTTAGCTTGTTGAATTTGAAAATGTATTACATTGTGTACCAATTTAAATTTTAAACCAGTAATAATTCTGAAAATATTTAATTATTTGTTTGTTTGTTTTTTTTTACCTGTTCTTCTTATATATTTGTGTAATTAATTTTATTTTATGTTTTGTTGTGTTAAATATTTGAAATAATGAACAAAAGAGTTTTGCTTTACTTATTATTTGCAGTATCTGATTCTTGTTTTATTGGACTAAATTTATTTATCACGTTTTCATCCATTTCAAAAGCACAAGTGTTCATTATGTCAGTGCAATGACAAGATTTGCATGCTCCATCATCGTGAAATATAGTTGATGGTTCGAAGTGAGGATGGTTGTAGATCGTCCACTGTTAATGTTACAAATAATGTTTAAATAATTAGAATATATAATACTGTGATTGTAATTGCAATTGAATAAATAATAATTCTTGTTTGAAAAATCACAGGAATTAATTTTGTATAATTTTTATTTAAATTATTATTGTATTTGATTTGAAATTTAGATATTGTTATTGATTGTTATATTGTTGTTAAATTACGGGGCAGCTTGATTTTTTGGGATCAAGGTCTGTGCATCCATTTTTCATTGCGAGGCTGAACTTATTTTCCATATCACATGATGACGGGTTTGAGCCTGTCTCAATCATGACACACATAAAACCACTTAATTTAATTGGATCTGAAAAAAAATAGAAAATGTTTTGATGAATTTATGAATATAGAATAGAAAAAACCACATTGATAAATAATATTTAAAGATGTATGATAAATTAACGAAATTAAATATATCTTTGATTATATCAGTGTTATAATATTATTTATTTTTCATCTACTTTTGTTTATCGGTAACAATGAATATTATTGATGGATTATTACTTAAATAATTTAAATAAATTTAACAGAAGCAAAAATCAATTGTATCTTTTATCAATAGAATAATTGAAAGAATACCTTTCTCGTCGTTCTTTTGTATCGATAATTCAGTCACTACATCTTTTTCAATATTCACTTCTGAATTAATTAATATCAATTGAAAATAAATGGCAATAATTATAACTGCAAAATTACATTTCACTCGTGCCATTGTTGATTTAAAGTATTCAATATTTCGTTATATTCATACGTGTAGCGAAGAATTATGTGAAGTAAAATAGTTTATGTGTCTCCACTATTTATAATGTCAATACCGCCACCAACATTGTCAGTTCCAAGGTGATAATACTGCTGATAACAAGTAAACCATAAAAGTCATTTTCACTTGCCAATAATTTTACTCAATTTTATTTCACCACTTCAACAAAAATGTATATCAGTTTGTGCAAAAATTATTTTTACTTCTGTATTGTTTTCAAATATATTTTTACAAAATGTAGATAAAGAATGTGCAAGGCCATTTTTATATTATTAAATTATCATGGCATGGAGGACAAAAACAATTTTATTGTTTACACCAGGCAAGGACAAATTTAATATTGACCATAAATAATATTTAAAAATTATTATCAAAGTATTATCACAAAATAAAAATAGATAACTGAAAAAAAAAAAAATAATGTCAGACAATAACTATCTCGTCTTTTGTTAAACAAAATCCGGTAAAATAATTATTCAACTCATTCAATTTACAATATATATTTATTCATCAACATATTTAATTAATTGTTAATTCACATTTATTATTCAATTATTAATTATTGTAACAAAATCGACAAAACCAATGTTACAATAAAATATAACTGACAATCACATCTCACACTGGAATTCTTTCCTGGTTCTTTAGTTTCAGTTTTAGTTTCAGTTTCTATTTCTGTATTGTTTTCATCAATTGAAATAATACCATAATGCCGAAAAACTTTAATAAAAATATAACCACCATATCCTGGTTGTGTTTTATATGACAATCCAATACCACGTAAAGGTTCAAAACCACTTCCAGAAATTTTACCACTTAAATAAGGTATTATATCTTTTCCACCAGCTTTTTTAAGATCTGTAATTCTAAATTTAATAAATCGATTTGTATCTGGCATTACAGAATTGTTTGGTGCAAGTTCAGGATTATCACGATTAATTAGTGATACTCCTCGTCTAAAAAAAAACAAAAAAAAAAGAAGAAAATAAATATTAATTAAATTAATCAAAACAAAAGTAATATTTAATATTTTAAATTACATATGCCACTGTTAGACAAGTTCATTCTTGTCGCAAATAATATATATATATATATAGTTGTGTTAAATAAATCTACTGTTTAATTAATTATTATTTTTCATATGTTATTAAACATTTATATTTATTTAACTCAACTAAACTCTCGTTACATTGCAATGATTTATAACAAAACATACCTTTTTCGCGTGTATGATGAACTACTATTTCCATTATTATTTTCACTATCAAACCAACTGTCACTATCTTTAATCAATTCATAATTTGAAAAATCGAATTTAGTACCTTTAATCTCTAATTTTATACCAGGACTTTTTACCATTGTTGAATCAATTTTAGCAAATCTAACACCTGAAAAAAAAACAAAGCCATTATATTTAATTTAATCATAATAAATATTGATAAATATTAAAAAAATAAAATTGTATTCATATATAATAATTTTACCAGTAACAACATAATTATCTGGAAGAAAAATCTCGTCGAGATTTAATTTTAAATTGTAAATTGAAATTATAAGAGGATGATCGTCATAACTAATAGTTTTTCCATGTGAATATTTATCAACGCCAATTATTTCACTCCATTCAACATTAGTATCTAATTTACCATTAGATAATAACTTAGCTTGTTGAATTTGAAAATGTATTACATTGTGTACCAATTTAAATTTTAAACCAGTAATAATTCTGAAAATATTTAATTATTTGTTTGTTTGTTTTTTTTTACCTGTTCTTCTTATATATTTGTGTAATTAATTTTATTTTATGTTTTGTTGTGTTAAATATTTGAAATAATGAACAAAAGAGTTTTGCTTTACTTGTTATTTGCAGTATCTGATTCTTGTTTTATTGGACTAAATTTATTTATCACGTTTTCATCCATTTCAAAAGCACAAGTGTTCATTATGTCAGTGCAATGACAAGATTTGCATGCTCCATCATCGTGAAATATAGTTGATGGTTCGAAGTGAGGATGGTTGTAGATCGTCCACTGTTAATGTTACAAATAATGTTTAAATAATTAGAATATATAATACTGTGATTGTAATTGCAATTGAATAAATAATAATTCTTGTTTGAAAAATCACAGGAATTAATTTTGTATAATTTTTATTTAAATTATTATTGTATTTGATTTGAAATTTAGATATTGTTATTGATTGTTATATTGTTGTTAAATTACGGGGCAGCTTGATTTTTTGGGATCAAGGTCTGTGCATCCATTTTTCATTGCGAGGCTGAACTTATTTTTCATATCACATGTTGACGGGTCTGAGTCTGTCTCAATCATGACACACATAAAACCACTTAATTTAATTGGATCTGAAAGAAAATAGAAAATGTTTCAATGAATTTATGAATATAGAATAGAAAAAAACGACATTGATAAATAATATTTAAAGATGTATGATAAATTAACGAAATTAAATATATTTTTGATTATATCAGTGTTATAATATTAATTATTTTTCATCTACTTTTGTTTATCGGTAACAATGAATATTATTGATGAATTATTACTTAAATAATTTAAATAAATTTAACAGAAGCAAAAATCAATTGTATCTTTTATCAATATAATAATTGAAAGAATACCTTCATCGTCGTGCTTTTGTATCGATAATTCAGTCACTGCATCTTTTTCAATATTCACTTCTGAATTAATTAATATCAATTGAAAATAAATGGCAATAATTATTACTGCAAAATTACATTTCACTCGTGCCATTGTTGATTTAAAGTGTACAATGTTTCATTATATTCTGAACTGAAGTGAAGAATTATATATATAAAAAAAAAATCCAATTCGATAATTTCTATTTATAATCTCGTTTACCACCACCAGTATTTTTTTTTTCTCCCAAGGTTTTGATATTACTCATACACTAATGACAAAAAACATTAGTACACTGTTTAATTATCATGCGTTTGTAGAGGAAAACAATGTAATCAATTGAATTTTATTGTTCATACAAGGACAAATTTAATGTCAATTAAAAAATATATTTCAAAATATTTCTTCAACTAAATTTTTGAGTAATACAAAAAAAAAAAAAAACAAAACACCACAGTATTTTTTTATTTATAAATAAAACAGAATGAATAACATAATTAAATAATAACATAACAATTTTTACTAATAAATAATAAATAAATAATAATTTAATTACAGTATAAAATTATTTTTGTCTTTATCAAATTTCTTCTTTCTAACTCAGTCAATTATACAAAATATATAATTACGATAAACATGTGTTTTATTCTTATACACTAAACAATAACAATATATGTATATATATTTGTGTTTGGAAGTTGCTGATAAGTTGAGTTGGGCGCCATAAGACCACCACTGACTGTCTGGGAATTTATTTTGCTATGAAATAATCGTGCGTGTATATATGCAATTTAAAAGGCACACACGCGGTATTATCGAACAATGCCATGTCTCTTTCCATTGTATATATATATACATATATAATACTAATATAAATGTACATAGGTAGATATGTGTATCTTTATATGAACGATTGATGCAGTGTGGTTTAGTCTCTTCAACATTTTACTCACAAATCTCATGTAATATATTAACTCTTGTGTTATGTATTTATTGTATATTTACTTATACAAATGATTATATATATATATATATATGTGTGTGTGTGTGTGTGTGTGTACTGTATACGGAAGGATTGAATTGTCACGGTTGGATGATAAATTTTATCAATCTATTATATTATTACAAATAGAGTGTGATTTAAATTGTTGATTTTTTTGATGAAATGAAGAATGTATTTTGTGACATTATTTTTCGTTTTGTTTGTGTGAATAACTGAGAAATGGTTTGAGATACGTATTTTGAGTTGAGGAGAAGATTTGTAGAGCACAAAACAAGCTTTATTTTCATTTTTTGAAAATTTTTCTACAATTTTTAGAATGCGTGTTGTGATTTTTTTTCAAATTAAACATATTTTTTGGAGAATAGAGGAATCAATTGATGATACAATTAATGATGAATATTATTTATTTATTTATTTTTTCTGTCATGACAATATTTATTCTATTATAAAAATAAATATTACATAACATACACAACCACATTGTCGATTAATTATTTATATAAATAATGCAAACAACCCAATAATAAATGCGTTACAATATCAATAGAAAATACGAAAATAAATAGAAAAAAACAAAGAAAAAAACGACTTTATTGAAATATTAAGGGCGGAAATGTTTTGCCAATTAATAGCATTATAAATTCAAACGTGTGCGCCAACTCTTTCACAGTATGTAGACCGGTTACGTCTTGTATATATAGAGGAACAATGGGTGTTGAACGTGTGTGTACACGTTGTTGTTGTTCCTGCTGCTGATGCTGTTACTGCTGCTGCTGCTGCTGCTGCTGTTCCACTCTATATCGCTTTATATTTTGCTTGCGCAGTCATCTATATACAATAGAACGAAAGAGAAAAAGAATGAAAAAATAATAAGTGAGAAGGCGAGAGTGGAGAAACAAGTAAGAGAACAAGAGCAAGAGAGCACGTATAATAACGTTAAAAAAATGAAGTAAAATAAAATAAAATAGAGAATGAATGAATAAATAAAAGCACAAGCGGTTACTTATCAATGAGATGTTTTTCACAATGTAATATACTGCAGTAATAATGTTGCGGCGCAAACATAAACGCGAATGGAAAACAAAACAATTATAAAATCACAAACTTCATTATTATTATATATAGTGAACAGTGGTAGTATATTATTTATATTTAACATGCATTGTATAATATACATTTGGATTATATTATTATATTATGTATGTGAGATAATTATAATAATGTTGTCAGGGGTTTGGAGAATTGTGATGAAATAATTAGAGTTTAAAATATCATTTCACCTTCGATAACTTCGTAATGAACAATTATTTGACAATAGTTTTAAATTCATTTATTTATAAATATCGGTGTTGTATTGTTACAGTTGATTTTTATCCTCTATCACACATATATACATACATTTATCAACACTGCAGGGATATCGTTCCATGAATAACGATAAATTACAATATCGACATTTTGCACTGTGTGCAAGTTGAAACACGTTCAGCAGTGGCGCCAACGGTCACTGCCGCGTATACATGTATTTTACTGTTATATGTTATATCCTGGGCCCACACTTCTCACCCAATAAAATATTATTTATGATTATATATATGTATAGAATTATTTGCTTTATTGTATCATAGTTTGCCAC
Organism: Zele albiditarsus; assembly: GCA_958496275.1. NCBI lineage: Eukaryota > Metazoa > Arthropoda > Insecta > Hymenoptera > Braconidae > Zele > Zele albiditarsus. The sequence continues at coordinate 6,426,634 of OY292416.1, forward strand.
GGGTTTATCGCGAGATTATTGATAGCCACGCGACGGATTTCATCAGGTTTGAACTCGCCCGCTCCTGCAATTTACTCTCTTTTATCCAATTGATCCCACGCATTCGTGTGAATTTTTTTTTATACACAAGCATAAATAAACATTTTTTTTTGCATCTCACAGACTTATTAATGTAAATTCAAAAAAACCGCATCATGTCAAGTTCCAATTGTGTGAATAAAAGAATTCTCTACTTCTTCTTGTAAATAATTATTTAAGATTGATAATTAATTCATTCCATGGAATATATATGCATATATATGTGTATGTGTGTGTTGTATATGTATGTACATTCTTCTTATCAATTGAAATACGTGCTTGAACAAATAATTTCGGACTTTAAACACCAACATAAATATATATATATTAATGTATGTTTGGAATTGTGATACATTGACAATTCATGTTCGTTTTTTTTTTTGTTTTCTCTACAATAAAATATGGGGAATAAATATAAAATATTATGTTGGACTGATGATATATAGAGATATTTATTGTGATATATATTTATAAATGATGAATAAGTAGAGGCGAAATATTCTTTTCTTATCTATAAATCACTTATCAATTATTATAACCAGTGTGTTGTATCAATAAACATAGAAAACTGATTTACTCGTGATATTCACATCAAATAATTGATATAGATGGAATATTGTATCTTGATTAAATATACGTGATGTTGAGATACGTATATAAAAGATACAGTTGACAGAAATAATTCGACAGTTTGATATAAGTGTTAGAAAATGATTGTTCATTATTTTCTCGTCGCAATTTTCGTTCAAGGTACGAACTGAATAAAATATAACGTGAATATTTATTTATTTATTGTTATTATTGGGTTATTTTTCATTTTATAAATTATTGTAAAAAATTATTTAACATTTTATAATTTATTTATATCAAAAATTCAGATAATTAAATTATTGTTATTCAATCATTCGATTAAAATTGGATTAATTTATTATTATTTGACAATATTTAGAGTTTAAATAGTGTTAAACATTAAGTATGAAGTTAGAAAAAAAAGAAAAAAAATAGTTTCATTGATAAAACAATTGAATAAATTTTTTTTCTCAATATCATAAAGGTGGTCTGGCATTAGATGTTCGTGTAATTCATGGTGATCCAACTGCTCCACATCAATTTCCCCATCACGTAGCAATTTTTATTAAAAGATTACCATTAACGCCTGAATATCTCTACTGTGGTGGATCAATAATTGCTCCCGAATGGATATTAACAGCTGGTCATTGTGTACCGAGAGTTGGTAAACTTTCTGTCAAAGCCGGTAAACATTACATCAACATCAACGAATCATATCAACAAAATCGTCAAGTTATTAAATACATTGTTCATGAGAATTATGTTAGGTGAGTGAGTATTGACAATACAAAACATACATTAGTTATGATACTAAAAAATATCCTACAATTAAATATTATATTTTTCCAGGTCAAAATTATCGAAAAAATCAATTCCAAAAAATGATATCGCACTTCTTCAACTTGAATCGCCATTAATATTTAACCAATACATAAAACCAATATCTCTTCCATTATTTCACAGTATTGATAATGATTTTGGTAAATTTTGTGGTTGGGGTTCAATTTCTGATGGATTAATTCCAAAATATCCTGAAGAATTGCATTCAGCTGAATTAGAAATTATCGATAATTATATGTGCAGTGATGGAATTAATTCAGGATTATTTGACAATGATTTATACAAGATTGTAATTAATGATGAACAAATGTGCACGAGTTATAATGAACAAGGTGCTGGTCCATGTTACTACGACACAGGAAGTGCTTTTGTTCAATACAATGACGTTGTTTTAAATAATATAACTGCAGAAGTTATTGGAATTTATTCATGGGCTAAAAAGCCCTGTGGAAAATTAAAAACACCAGCTGTCTTTACACGTGTATCATCATACATTGATTGGATCCAAACAAAAACTAATAATGTTTAATTAATTGTAATCAACTGGATACGAAAAAAGAACAAGAAAAAAAAAAAACAACCCCTCTCAATATTTCTTCTTCCAACTTCAGTTAAAGTCAAATACATACTGTATTTTATAAACTAATGATAAAATTGAGATCGTGCGTTCAATACAACAATTTGCACATCCGTCTCTCTCTCTCTCTCTCTCTCTCCCACCCTCGTCCTTTCTCCTTTTATATCTCAATAGTTTGCACGCGCGAGTTCACCAGCAGTGAATTGCAGTTAATTCACCCGCGCGTTCACCATTGAGACTTGAACGAGGGTGATCCACAGTGTATAAATATATAGATACATATGAACATATACATACGTATATATGTATACACTATATATATTTATTATTATATAGGGTGTGGAACAACGAGCTTCCGATTGGTACGAGTGGCTGGCTCGTGCAACGACCGTTAATACACTAGACGTGTCTGAACACGTTGTATCGCCAATGTCGTTTATCACATTCTCCTTTATCTTCCGCCTATATAGATTTGTCCAAAGTCGAAACAGAAAGTGAGTGGATCTGTGAGGGAATAAAGCGGGGGATGAATAATTCACAAACGGATGTAGACGTCATAGAGGATTTCTAGACGATTAACCAAAGTGTTCAGCAATTATTATTTCAAACTTACTGGTGGTGTGCTGAGAAAAAAGATTTAGTTTATGTTTACCACTGTATTTCAATAATGTTCTTGATGGATTTATAATTAATACAAACGTCTATAGTTATTTAAACAAATGATTAATCAGATGTTAACATTAATTATGAAAAAATTGATTTAATTATTTAACCAATGGGACAAATTTACATAGACATTTAGCATTGATTTTAAATAGTTCCCACAGGTCCTTAACACACTGACGACTTGTGAAACATATTGTCGCTGTTGACAATAGCTATAGGGGGTCAACAATGAGAGCTTTAAATGACGATGTGATTCGTCTATATACACATACACAAGTTCACACTCACACGATATATATATATTTATTTTATCCCTTTCATGAAGCAGGAATGAGATGGGAACAAAATTCTAAAAAGAAAAAAAAATAGTGTGAGAGGATGCGTGGGTCTCATCTACCACCATCATGTGTATACAATAATGTACCCCCTAAAATTGGTCCACCCTCGTGCTTGCAAACGGGTGGGAAACCATGACCACCATCTCATTACTGGTTCCCATGAGAATATCTATGTATATATGTATTGATACGCGTGGCTTCAGGGTAACGTTCATGGGGGTGCATGAGATTATATAATTGTGATAGAGAATAAAATTATATATGAAGATAAAATATACAATTGGCTATGTAACAATTGTTGCAATTGATTTATATTTGGTATAATTTAATTCTTTATATATATATATATATTCCACTTTTTAAATATATATTAATTTATATTTATTTATACATTGCTATTCAATTATTGTTGTATTTTTTGTATAGTTATTTATTGAATTATTGTTAAATTTTTTATCCTTTTGTTTTGTTTTTTTTTTTTTTTCTCTGATTATTTTTTATTACTCTGGTTTTTGAAAATTGATAAAGGAGAATGGAATCCACAAGAGTGGCTTATCGCTAACACCATTGTCTCTACTGATATATACACAAATAACTATATATATATATATATATACTTGAACAGTTCAAGTGTCTTAAAAAAAAATGAAACAAAGTGAAATAACAAAAGTAAAAACGACATATGTGTCTTGGAATGGTTTAATTTATATCTATAGAAATAAATTTGTAATACTGTGATAGATATTTTACTATAGACTATTGTTTCATATTATCTACAATAAATATAACACAAATAGAAAATTAATAATAAAATAATAATATCTAAGATTATTTAAATTTATTGAGTTTAGAATGTCAGAATATTGACAAATGAAGTAGATTAATATGGTTAAATTAATTTATCAAGATTAAATATAGAAAAAGAAAAATAAAATAATGTAGAATAAATAATAATTATAAATTGATTAAATATATGTATATGAATATATTTATTTAGAAACCCTTATTGTAAATGAAACCTAACTCGTACTCCCTTTGGGTTTTAGCTCTTGAACTAATAATGTTTGCCAGTCAAACCACAATGGTTTGTATATCTTTCCCACACATATAACTACAGTGTATATTCATCAGTGCATTCACCCTGCGTGAATCTTCATCCGCCCTCATTTTATTATCAATATATATATATATATATATATGTGTGTATGAAGTACTATACACCATAGACACAGAGCATATGCAACATGACAACAGTTTCGAACCCTCTTGACATTGTACACCATTAAATCAAGAAGGAAAAAAAATAAATAATAAAACCCCTTAATTTTTTTTTCCCAAGAGTATATATCAACTATCAATATTATTTCCTTCCCTACATCTATTTTATTTTTTAAAGGTTGAATTTATTGCCAATGTTATATATTTTTATATCTCTATTTTTTTTTTTTTTTATGGTAAAATTAATTTTTTTCCACTGGCTGACTAAATTTTTCGGAAATTAATTTATCAATTCAATTGAAACAAAATTTATTTTATTCACGTCTAATGTGTCTTTAGTCTAGACTAAAATCAAATTTATTCATGGGAATATTATATTTATTTTTTAACATGAGAAAATTGGGAATAAAAATTCACCCACATTTCTTCTCTTTTTACATACACGCAGTCAACATATTGCTTTGTATATGATTTAATTGTTAATTTTGCTATTATTATTCATATTGTTTGACACGCGAGTATACATATAGAAGCTCAACACCCTCTTTAAACTAAGGAAAAAAATCACACGGGTTGTCAATGTCAGTGTGGTGCAGGTTGAGATGCGGTAAACACGTGTGTCCCTGGCGTGGGACCGGTACATAACTGGTATAAACGAGTCTCATTGTGTAGTTATGAAGATATATATATATATATATATATATAGGGGGTCGATTATATTGGCACGCGGCATCCCCCTCAAATTTACAAGCATCCCCCTGAAGCAATCCACCCTTACATCCGAAGCACTCATCATTTTTATTTATATATTTTGAAAAAATTATGATTTTGATTTATAGTCAAACAAAATTTCATTTCACTCACTTGATGATAACTTGCTATAAAAAAATTGAAACATATTATAATATATACTCATTTTGTGCGTCACAATCTGCCCTACATATTCATACATATATATCTATATGTCCAATAAATTCCATAGCCGTGAGAGCGCATTGAATAAACATTTAAATAAAATTACACTAATTTTATGATATTGAGAAATAGAAAAAACTATTAAACATCTCTACATTGAACTTTTCATATATACATATACGTATTTATTTGTATATAACGTATACATTGTCAATACAAATAAAAGCATAGAAAAAAAATGGAAAAAAAAAATATTAAATAGATATATAAAGAACAAGAGAGTCAATATAAACGTGTCCGAGCACGTTGCACATTTTCTCGTCTCTCGTCGGTAACGAGCATCGCCGGAGTCGTGAATCGCAAAGTGCGTATATGTATATATATATATGTAACTGCTATACATAGTCAAGGAATAACCGACGCTCATTTTGCGGTTTTGCAATGTGAGGAATAAAAGAAATAGATGGAAATAAAAAAATAGAATAGAATAAAACATTCGTGATAGATCGATAGATCGAAAGAACCAAAGAGAGAGCATTTACTTCTTTCTTATTCGTCTCTTACCGGTCAGATGTACGGTTGCTTCATTTATATGTATGTATATACTTTGAACAGGCTTTAACCTGTCCATTAGTTCAACTTCTCCACGCACACATACTCAAACAATACTCAAGTACTAACAGACACACATCCAATGTATTTATAATCTTGTAATATTGTGAATATAAAAATTTATGTTTAAATTACAATTATTATTATTATTATTTGTTGACAATTAATGTAGAAACTAATATTTAGCAATTAAATATAAAAAATAATAATTTACTTTGTAACAAAACTTTATTTTGAAGCAATATAATAAATAAAAATTCAATGAAGTAATAAAATAGTCATTAAAGGTAAAGGAAGATTTTTATTATCGTGTTTGTATGTATGTATTACTTTTGTTGATCCTTATTTGTAAATTAATATCTAGTAGTTTATAATTAGAAATTAAGCAACAAGTCGACACAAAAGGTAACACTTTATAAGTTTCTATTAAAATTCTGAAATTAAATTTTTGTTTTTGTTCACTTTCCTATATCTCCGGACTTAATTAACCAATTCCAATCAATAACCAGTGAATTCTGGAGGAAAACCGGTGACTGATCGAATACAATATCAAAAAACTCAAAATAAAATAATCATACCAAAAAAAAAAAAACGTTCTCAATAAAAAAAGCCATATTAGAACAATCAAGAAATTAAAATTTCCCCAAAAATTCAAATTATTTACAATATAAAATAAATATTATCACATACTCTTGTGGAATTTGGAATAAAAAAAAAACCAACAACACACACTCGAAGAATTTTGAACCATTCCCCACACACAGACAATCCTACACCCGAGGGAATCCCCCATTTATGTTCGGCGCGCGCTTGTTGCATTTGTCTTCCTGATTCTTTCCTCCTTCACCTTCAATATCTCTCTCTCTCTTGTAATGTGCGTGCACATTTACTACACCACCAACAGTAATACGCGTGTGCACAATGTATTATATTGCACCTACATATATATTTCAACGCGCGAATTGAATAAAAATAAAATATATATAAGAGTGCGAGAATGAAATGAAAAAATAACCAACAAAAAACAAAAAAGAAATAAAGAAAAATAAAAGATTCTCGCGTGCGGCATCTCACGGCACAAGTTAAGCTCCAATCCATATACATACCTACATACAACCATACATACATACTCAATATATATATATATATACATATAACATATATATAAATGCTCCAACACAATGCGCAAGTCGTGCCAACGATCGCCAGTGGCAAAATAAGGAGTAAGGTAGAACGGGAGATTATATTTATCGATGCGGCATTATCTGCGTTCACTGCAGCTATTGTATATATATATATATATATTTATATATGTGTATGTAATGTATGGATATATATATGTATATGGATATAAGACAGGGAGGTGTGTGCGCTTGCGGCGTGACTCGATAAGACTCGGGCCAAATGCGTGTCGAAGATCGGTATCCACCGAGATCTCTTGCCGAGTGTAAGTGTGCGCGCGGGCGCCCTCAACCTCATGCAAGTCCGTGCAGGTTGATCCGATATATATATATATATAGATATGTGTGTGTATATGTAGATGGATGGGGGTGTATGTAATGCGCGCAACTTCCGAGCATATCATTTAATGTCGTTATTTTTAAGATTGAGTAGAGAGTCATTAGAGGAATATATTTGTTGATACAATATGTTTATTTATTTTTTAATTGTTCGTTTGGGGTTATTTGTATTATTTCGTCGTTTGGAATTATATAGACGGCATTTAACTGAAGAATTCTACAAGTTATAAACTATTTGTACTGAAATAAATTTCAAGTGGGAAAAAAATAATTAATAATTGAAAGTTTTGTTTATCAATGATTTATTGTATATACAAACATTAAATTTACAAATAGATAATAGATTAAATAAATTCCCTTGTACGAAATATCATATATATATTTATTTATGCAAGTTAAATTAATTATGTTTCCGGGCGTTTTATTTACTCATTCACATTTTCTTTTTACATTATTGCTTTTTTTTTTTTCACTTCTATTTTACCTGTCTTATCTTGATCTGATTGTGGCGGTTTGCTTTTGTCTCTGTATTACACACATGTGTGTTCAGGCATTAACGCACAAATACACATAAGGAGTCATACAGTATATATATATATATTCTGTATTCAATCAGGAATTTCACAAATAGTTGCAACAATATTCACAGTTGGTTTTTCCCACAGATCGTGATGGTGTTTTTTATTTTTCCATGATCAATAATTGCGAAGCGAGTGAAAAAGATTGCCACATTGAATGGGGTTCTATATTGTCTATTGATGTTAGGTATTATGTGTGTATATATATATATATAATGAGGATAATGTATATATATATATATATATATAGGTATTAAGGGGGCAGAGAGAAAGAATACTCTCTTATAGTAATTTATTCAATTACCGATCGACTTTTCTGATACGAGCGATTATACGCGTGTGCAGTGATATACCCCCCGCGTATATATTTATTTGAGAATATAGAAGCTGGATTACATGAATAAATATATATATATATATATGTGTTTATGTATATACGATTGTATAGAAGGTATATATGTCATAGTGTGAGAAATATAAAGCAATTTTGATGTAATTTATTGGATTTATTGTATGATAAAACCGTTGTGACTCGTAATTCTTTATATATGGATTATTCAGACACGTTTGTGCCTGTTTAACGGTTTTTTATTTCGCTTTTTTCACTTATTTGTTTTGTAAGAGGAATATTTTCTTAAATTATTCAATTTTGATAATACCAACTGTTAGAATAGAATAGAAAAATTTGTCATTGAAAAAAAAAAAAAAAAAAACCACCCCTAAATATTAAAAAAAAAATATTTTTCCAATTTTCAATGGATAAAATAGCAGAAAAATAAAATCAATTATTCCCATATAAATTTACGATTAGATTACACTCAATTCTATCATTTCCCTGTTTTTTTTTTTTTTTTTTTCTATAAAATATATAAATACATATATGCACATGTGTATGAAAAATTATTGAATTTCCGGAGAGGTAATAAGGTATTTTAAATCAGTAATATAAAATCAAATGTCTATACGTTCTTGACTTGAGATATATGTATAAATTTAATTATTGGTTTCGCGCATACACAATTCATGCTCGAAAGAGCAAGTTCATTCTGGCAGTTTTAATATACCACTCGCGCTATATATATACATATAAATACACCATATATAACACAGTTGAACAATCACTTTTACGCGAAAGTATGAAAATAATTCTAGGAATAGCTGTGAAATGAGTTGTCTATAATCGTTTATATGCCTTAATATATACATACACATACATATATATATTTATAATATATATTTATACATATAGAAGTATGTAAAAGCGATTGAGAATGCGTTAGATACGTGCATTTATTACGAATATGAGATCAGGGTCGTTGAAACAATTTGTTTTCTATTTGTTTTTTTTTTCTCTCTTACATTTCTCTAAAACACTTTCCACCTTTTATTATTATTGTGTATAGATGTAAATTTATATATTGTTTATTGCTGAGTACATGTATTTATTCTATTTATTTCTTAAAAGTGCCTTAAGGCACTTGACCTTCGATAACTTTCACTATTCATATTATTTTATTTGAAAAAGATATGCAAATCATTTTACTTTTGGTGTAAAATTGAATTGAAATTAATTCAAGGGGCCAAAAATAATTATTTTTAATTATTATTGTGTTATAAAATAACAATAATAATAAACAGATTATTATTGAAATATATATATATATATATCAAGTGGAACGTGATGTATATTCATGTATAAATAAATAATTGTAAATAATAATCGTTTGAAAATGTCAGATGTGACAAATTGGTTAACGAATGATAAATAGCATTTGTGTGTTGCAATCATTAATGTTAATGACCTCTGACACACGACACTTGCTTCAATATTTATATTTATAATGTATTTATTCATTCATTTATTTATTTATTACTTTGAATATATATTTATTTCGCTCATCTAACCCTCAAGCAAATTATATTGGACTGTACAAACGAGAATGCATAACCATTCAATCTTCAGTAAAAATCTATACGTAAATATAAATTTAAATATAAATATGAATTCAATTCATCCCTGGGGCCTCATGCCCAATTTATATTTAATTTGTATAAGAATATACTCGCTTTCATGGTGCAAATATAACGAGCACGCACTTTGTGGAATATTTATTGGCATATATTCGTGTGATTTAATATGAAGGAAAAAAAAAAAAAAACGTACAAATAAATAAAGCAGAAGAAAAATAATCGGAAGTAAAATATTTTTTTTTTTCATCAATTCACCATTTTATTTTTTACGGTGATTTATCAACAATTCTAGTTCACACGATAGCAACACCTCTTTTGATTAAAATAATTCCACATTTATTATTTCAAGATGATTACAAAAAATGTTATGATTTAAACTTTAAACTTGAATTTTTTTACTCACAAAATTTTTTTTTTTTTTTATTCTTTTTCATTCCCACCAAATCATTTGCTACAATTTCCTCACCATATTTTACCTCTCATCCAACACTGTCATATTATTCATTTTCTTTCACTCAACCACATAACGGAAAAAAAAGAGAAAAAAAAAATTAATAAATAAATATATTGGATATAAAAAAAAAAATTATATCAACAATTTCAATATACACAACATCAATTCCACATTGCCAATAGCTAATAATACATCTTGCATCCAGAATCTCTCACGCCTCGAGACATAATTTCCTCACACCCTCTCACTTACTCTCTTTACCTCCCACCCCCAACCTTTCACAAACGTACATACAATATAACCACTTATTTATATACAGAGGTGCGAAAAATCTGCAATGATATCTCAAACAGTTAGACACATACGTGAACAAAATCTCAAAGTAAAATCAGTGAAGAGAAATAACATAATGAAGAAAATAAAAGAGAAAGAATGTAAAAATTTATTATTAATAATAATACACCACGAACAATAACAAAAATAGAATGAAAATATATATATTGAAGATTAGTTGAAATATATCTTGTGAATTTTTTATTTTTCAAACACTCACATCCACTTAATATTATCCGGGTGGGCCCCTGAGGTGCATTAGGTGGAGGGGACGACTCATATACGTCATGAACAGTGCGTGTCGTAACACGTAGAATAATGGCAGTCTATTTGGCTTCATGTCGGTAGTTTAATGTGACGAGAAAATATTAGGTTTCATGTCATACACTTATTTACATCCTGAATAAACGTTAAATAAAACTATATTTAATGATTATCGAACATATATTTAATTATTAATTATTTATTTATTTGATTTATATGATTGGTTGAATTATTGAGGATATAAAAGAAATATTTATTGAAAATTTTATGGTCCGTGTAAATGATTAATTTGATATTTTATATATTTCTTCAATTGATTCAGAAAATTTGTTTTGTTTAATCTGTTAATGATAATTACTCAACAGTTAATGGCTCTATCCACAATGTTCCAATCTCTGTTCAGCTATTTCATTTCCTCTTTAAAGAGAATTATTAACCTGACCCAAAAAGGTGCAATATGACTGCATGATTAGTCGTGTATGGCGCGCCATGAGTCCCGTTTCGGTCTCCACTCAATATATATATATATATATATATTGTATTGGCGCGACGAGCGCGCGCATTAACGCGTGTGACGCGCGCGTACACGATTCAGGCCCCGGCTGTTCGAGACAGTAATAAATCGACATATAGGAACGTGTGCCCTTACGCAATTTATATATATTTAATGTTATAGTGCGCGTGGAAAACAAGGCTCCGAGACGCCGCGCGCCGACAAAATGATATTGATAGTGGATATATATGTGATTATATATATATATATATCGAATAATAATTAATCGGATCAGATTAATATTTGTTAAAGTTGACACTTTTATTTATTCGCGTGGGCGGCCATTAACTAAGCGGCTTAATTCAACAATTGGTCATTTTAATCTCAACTATTTTTTTAGATTATTGTTTAATAGATCGTGTGATACGATAATAGAATAATAATTATTATTATTTATCAATATTGTTGTTGTGGTTGTTGTTTATAAATTTAATCGTGTGTATTTGAATATCAAAGATGAGTATTGTATTTATTTAGAAATATCTGTATTTTTGCTTCGAGACGCTGAACGTGTCTGAACCTGTCGGTTTATCGTTAAGGGACTGAATCCGTTGTAGAAATTTTGTCGAGGATTAATAGTGATCCTACACAAGACTCCTATATTAAATTCAGGTCCTAGATAAGACACTTTATTAATATAAACAATATTATTTATTGATAGACTATTGGAAAATTATTTAATAGAATGTTATTAAATTTTTTATATAAAATATCACAATGTGCAACCAAACTTTATCTCAATCACCATCTTTTACAAGTACACCGTTACCATTCTCTTCTCAACATTGTATAAAATATCTCCCATTGCTCATAATGATTCGACGAAATATCTTTCATATTCATTTGTATACATTAAAAGATATATTATACATAAGAAAGTGTCAAACCCTTGTTATCTCGTTCGACGAAGATCTCAATATATATTCACTTGATTGGATGATGAATCTTCTTTTCTTTTATCTCCTATTTATATTCACAATTAGTCAACTGCCAATATCAAAATATATTCATAAATAAATATAATAAACCCACCGATAAACATTAGTATTAGTAGATTAATTGAGTTATAAATGTTGTTAAAACAGGAAAATAAAAATGTGTAAAATATAAATAGATATATAATTCCAGAAGCGTTATGCTATACCATGGTTGTTAGGAGAATAAATAAATAAATGCAAGATGAGTTTTGTAAATTCTCTTGAGAAAATTGCGTGGGTTATATTCATATTATAATCTCTTGGAATATATACATTAATATGTGTATGTATTATATTATATACACTTATATCATTGTATTTATTCTACTATTTATTTATTTTTTTCATTTACTTTTTTTAATTATGTCTCTCTATGTGTCACATATACCGGAAGTCATATTAAATGTGCATTCATAAATTACCATATAATAATTAACATTTTATACATAATTATTAAACGAAAGTGTGTAATAAAATATAATCCTACACATAAGTATACAATACTTGGGCTTCGGATATTATTTTACGTAAAAATATATTTTGCATTGGAATATTATTACGGATAAATTATGGAGATAATAAATAAATGAATTAAAATGTATTTTTGTGTATTCAAATGTGATGTATAAAAATGTCATTTTTAATCGTGTGTATATTTGGTATTTATCGACAGATTTTTATTGTTAACCAGTGAAATATGACGGAAAAACGGTGACTGATCGAATGGTGATAGTAAAAAAAATTTAATTATGATGTTAAACAGTGAAAAATGATGATTTAATCAATCATAATAAATATATAATTCTTCAATTTCAACCACCATCAAACAACACAATCATTCTCAAATATTTCTATTACATTAAACAAATGCACAATAATTATGCGGGTGCACATGAAACATAGACAATAAACATACAATATAACAAAGAAAAATAAATAAAAATCATAGAGGAAAATAATAGAGTGAAAAAAAAAAGAAAAGAAGAAAAAGAAGAAGGAAATTAAAAGTAAAATAAAAAACGTCACTTTGATCTAGATTAGGTGGTAGTATAAAACACAATGGGCAGCTCCAGGCGTCATTTCGACCAGGTATTCAACCGAGCAGTATACACACGCACATAATATATACCTACATATATATATATACAATAAGAAACACAACTTTCATCCACGCTTCAACGCCAAAGTCATATATATGTATTATACCTTTTTATCTCCTTGACCTCTTCAACACATTTTATTTTTAACATATACATAAAAACCGTTGCATATCTATTTTTTAATTGTGTAACTCATCAGTTTGTATATATATATATATATATATATATATATTACTGTTCAATAATAATAATATAATAATACAATAATATAATAATATAAATAGATAGAGATATATTTTTAATACAATAAATTTCACTATCATACATACATACATACGTCTTTTGTCTTCATACATAAAAATAGATTCAATATAAATACATACATGCATATAGCTAAAGATTAAAATGAAAAATATAGAGGGGAAATTAAGAGGGGGACTTTATCCGTAATATTTTTTATTCACGGCTGGTTTTCGCCCGCGTAAAACAATCGACCCGTGACCATTGCGATTGGCCATAAACGATGTCGTAATGTATACACTCACATATATATTTATAAAATATAAACGAAAAAAAATGGAAAAAAATAAATAAAAAAAAAATTTTGATAAAAAAAAAATGAAAAAATAATAATAAAAAAGAATATATATTTATTGTTCCCTGAGTCACTGTAAAAAAAAATGATTGGTGTAACGAAAAGATTAATGTGTATTTATATTTATAATAATATAACAAAATGTACACGTGTATTATTATTAAGAAAAAAAAAGAAAAAAAACACCTGGTGTTAAAATTTTTACACACGAAGATTCATTCGTTGTCTATACCCTGTTATCATCACACACTATATATATACAACACGCTGTTTTACGACTCAATTCGACAGCGTCAAAAAAAAAAATAGTTTCAAAATTGCATCGCTGTAAATTTTATCCTCAAAAGAAAAAAAAATAATAATAATAATAACAACAAATTGTAAAGAACTGGAAGAAAAAGAAAAAAAATTCCAATTGTTTAATTTAATTTTTACAAATATTTATCCACTAATAGTTTATTATAAAATATTAAATAAAAATTTAACTCAATGTATCATCAAGCACTGCAATAAAATATCATAAAATAAATGTGTATTAATTAATTACAAATAACCGTCGAAATATAATTAATATAAATTAAATATTAATAATAACTTATAATAATAATTATTATAATAATATTTATTATTATTATTATTATTATTATTATTATTATGTGATGGTGTTGGTGGTGGTAGTTATAATAGTGTAATGAGTTATTTCGTATGATCATAAATGCGGTAGCCGATGCAGGTCTCAACAGGCATGCGACGTAATTGCGTGTTTGCCCAAGAAGCCGGTGCGATGTTATTAGTCTTCGCCTTCCGCGTGCGCACGCAATCTTTATAATATAAACATATGTGTATATATATGTGTATGTATATATGTATGCATTTATTTATTTAATGCAAGATGTAGTGGAGACTAACGATCGTGGTATGGAGACAATGAAATGAGAAACTTCAGTGCATTGAGTATGAAGACAGAAGAAATTTTACTGTGATACATTATCAGTTAATTTGCTGCTCACACACTTGTATAAATAAATAAATATATATATATAATATATGGATGTGGTTTTATTTTTTAATGGTATTATTATTTAATGTTTGTATTGTTTATTAGAATTATTGGGGTAGAGGGTGATAATTGAATAGTATGTTGATTAATTTTATTTAATTCAATTGGAATAGAAATGATTGGAAAAAATTAGTGTTGATTTTGGATTTTGCTTTTATTTTTTCTTCACACTATAATTGTTTGTTTTTTTTTTTTTTTTTGTTTTCTTCTATGTTTTAGGGTGCTTGTACACAAAGCACGCGCCCATTTCGTCTCGGCTATCGACGCCATCTGTCCTGTAATAGGAGAACGATTTATGACTTACCCCAATAATATTTCGCAAAAAAAAAAAGGGTGGAGTCGAAAAAAAATAATAATCATCTTCAAAAGCCTGCGCTTACTTGTCTGTACACGTTATATTTAATATACGATTTTATGATAAAATATTTTGACAACCTGTTATTAGTACTATCTGCACACACACACACGCGAAGACACCCCTCCTTTTTTTTTTTATTAAGTTTGAAAGGTTTGTGTTAGTTCATCATCAAAATGGAGCCCTCGAAAAATCATGATAATTTTTCACATCATTTTTATTTCACTCAAAACAATTTTTATTATTAATTTTATTATATATGTTGATTTTTAAGTGCTTTGATATAAATGTTAAGTTTGAAATATCCGGCTATATATGGATTGGAAGCGTGACAGGTTTGAACTCGTTCTGTTATTCGCACTCGACCTTTTGCCCTGTAAAATCATTCGACCGGGAATTATATTCAAACATGCACAATAATTAAATGGCACATATACATGTGTATGTTGATATGGGTGTTTATGCTTATGGTGTATGAGCGTGATGCCGATGTTCACGCCCTACGCGATATTAAAATGATAATAATAGCCAAATTTGTAAAAAAATTGAGAAAAAATTTTACCCATATGAAATTGCTCATAACTCATCAAAAAATGGATGAAAATTATCAATATATGTAGTCATTTTGTGCGCAAAAATCTGATCTACAATTTATATCATATATATATATAGTTGAAAAAATTCTATAGCAGTGATATTGCTCGAAAATGAAAAAAGATACAGTAGAAATAAAATATCAAAATTCAAAGTACTTTCGATAATTTAATTTACATATACACATATCATTTATATTAACAATTATTCTAACACCAATGGTTATTCAGTGCGACAATCAACTGTCTGAACAGTAGCACCGCCCACAGTCCCACCCCCATTTATTTAACACTCACTTCCTCACTCTCATTCACTCGTCTTCCTCTCTGTACATGTCTACTTTCCCCTCCTGACCCCTTGCTGCAACTAAACACGTTACGACACGTTTCAACAGAGTGAATTGTACAGACATTAAACGTACATTTATACATATATATACGTGTCGATTTGCGTTTGCACTCGCAGACACGTATCATATATATATATATATATGCCACATTAATTCAACTAAAAACACAATAGTTTTATTAATAATTATCATAATATTAAATAAATAAAATTAAAATAAATATTCCACTATTATTTTTTAACACAAAATGTATGGTGTTTAGAATGTGATTGAATCATCAAATTTTATTTGACGTTGCGGAATTTAATCTGCGATACAGATACACACATACATATATATATATATATATACATATTATAAACATCATTTATTATATAAATGCAATGAAAGTGCAGTGTAAGCCATTGTTGTCTGACTTATTGTCTGACGCACGCGAGTTCTCGATTTCACGAATAACAATTGTATGTGTAAACATTTTAATATACGTCATTTATATCAACCGACTATGCAGGTTACAACACGTAAAAGTACCCGTAGAAAAAAAAAAAAAAATAGAAACAATAAATATAATACTTATTATAATATATTTTGTTTAACTTCAATTTTACTTTTAATTTTACTTCCAATTTTTGTTTTGTTTCTAGAAAATGTATTTGAGTGTTGTTGGGCGGGTTTATTAGGTATATATATGTACAACCACAAATCGTATGTGTGGTGGTACGTAATGGGCGAGGTTTGCGCGTGACATTGCCATAAACCATGATCATCCTACACGGCCGCACCTGTCCGACGTCCTGAGGGCAGACAGTGAATTGCAAAATCACGCGAGTAATACTCCGCTCTATATATATATATATATATCTTCTAAGAGACCCTGTATAAATCTACAGAGTGTATCCTATTTATGGAATAATGATTATGGATATTATTACAACAACAAGAGGGGGAGGGGGGGGGAAAAAAAATGAAAAATTATCGAACAATTGTTGAATAAATATTATTTGTTTGTATTGAAACAAAATTGCTTGTTATTTATTGAAAAATGATATGAATATATTGATGTATATAGTCTTTTTGTGCGCCAAAATCTGCTCTACAATTTTATTAATATATATATATACCTTATTTGCAGTGATTTATTGATTATTCGTGTTAATATATTGAATTCCATCAGATGAAAATACAAAATTAATATCGGCAGGTGGAAATTATTTATACACTCTTTGGTAGCGTATTAAAAAAAAATTCATTTATGATAACTAGCTAAAAGATAATTATACATTGTTATAGCTGGGTTGTTAAACCCCTCCATCATCTTCGCACCTCCAATGAACCCTCAGCCTTCAATATCCACTCACACACAACACACACGAAAATATTCTCTCCATTATTTTTTTATTTCTAAAGAGCCTCAAAAAATTAGCATTAATATCTCATCTCCACGGTAGTGTACCACTTTTTTCTTTTTCCTTCACTCCCTGAGCTTTCGTATATTTTTCGTCAACTCATGTGATCGATGGTTTACGAGGAAAAAATATAAAAAATTAATAATCTCCAATATTTATTACTGATAAATAACAAAGAAAAAAGAAGAAAAAATGCCACTGAAAAAGAATTTTAAACTCGAATTACATTTTTGTCTCTTCCTGAATGTTTAAATAATTATTATTACTACATTATTATATAACAAATTATTATTAGTAATAATAATAATAATAAACAAATGGCAAAATATGATTAAATAATTCCCATTGATTTAGAATTTATTTAAACAATAATTAATACAAAAGATTAAAATTGATATGATAATTTTTTTTTAAATTTCATTCGTTTAAAGAATTTTTGTTGATGCAATTTTATTTACGTACACCAATCAACATTGGTCCATCATCATCATCATTCGTATACCTTTAGCACAAGACATTAGTCAAACAATTAAGAGTACGTAATGGAACGTGTCACATAAATAACATTCGCATAACAGCAACAACAATAACAATAATAGTTATAACATGGAGAGGACATTGTGCAGTGAATATGTGAGAGTACGTCCTTCTCTTGTGGTTGTTCGGTCAAGTAATGAAATAACCGTACACATATCCTATTTACAAATACATAGACAGTACATACATATGTATAAATGTATATTTTTAAACTATAAAAAATTGTATATATATATATATATATATATATATGTCAGTATATTAAATAAAACGTGGGCGATCTTAATTTTCTCAAATGTTTTGTGTGCTCTTTTGTGCTCCAACTAATTGAAATTATTAAATTGTTCAACCTGCTTTGAATGTAATTGCGTTGTAACGTTATTTTGACAAAAATTATAAATAATTTTTGAAAATAAATATATTGGATATTTTATTTATGTGTTGGAAAAATAGATTAACGTTAAAAAAAATTGAAAAAAAAAATTAAATAAAATTAAAAAAAATTAAAAAAAAATTAAATTAAATTACAAAAAATTAAAAAAAAATTGAAAAAATTTTTTTTCCAATGTTTTTAATTGGGTCAATGAATCACAGATTAAACCAAAATTGAATGAATAAATAAATAAATAGATTATAGGATAAAAACCATGAATTTTTATCGCATTGAACTCTATTGCGTATATATCAGTGTATATAAACGACAATTAACAGGAAAAAAAAAAAAAAAAAATTGTTGCGTGCGCGTGCGTGACAATGCACCATAGATCAAAACGTCGAGAGGCGCGCTATATAACTATACTCAACGTCAATTGTTGCTCGACCACATTTGGATGGCTGATATCAGTGTATACATATTGACCGGTTAACATTTCGATAAACGACACACAGACAAACAAACAGACAGACAAACAGACATACCGACATATATAAATAAATATATAAAACCTTTTATTGAACCAAAAAAATATACGAATATAATTTTTTTTATCAATATTAATATTTAATATTAAAAACTAAACAATTAATATTTATAAATTTAATGAATTTATAGAATAATATAGAACAAATTTTGATTTTTGTTTTCTCTATTATATTTAATTTTTTTTTTATTTTATTTTATTTTTTTTTATTTATTTCTCAGGTTTACGCACACGCGTGAGTGTTAACGTTTTGCGCGGGGTGTGCGTGGGCTCACGGATCAGACGCACTCCATTCTCTTGGCGCCACATTCATTCATAGCTATATGACATATTGCAAACACACACTCCTATAGATATATATATATATATATATATAAACAAACTTTGCGAATAATTTATTTGTTCTTCTCTCAATCATTTGTGCATGATAAAAATGTGTAAATTATAATTATTTCCATTAATTCATTATTTATTATTTCACTTTTTTACCATTATAAATTAACAATCGCCAAGAGATTAGAATCAGTTTTTTTTTTTTTTTTTACTTTTCAAATCAAATTATTATTATTATCATCATCATCATCATCATCATCATCATGCACCTACGAAGATTTATATAAACATATATATATAATTTATTCCACACGTATATAATAACTAATAACTGACTACAAGTTCGAACACGTTCCATTGTGTATCATTGTATGAATCAAAAAAAAAAAAAAAAAAAAAAAAAAAAAAAAGAACAATAATAATAAAAACCTGTAAAGAAATAAAAAACGAAATAAATAAATAAATAAATATCCAGCACACGTTGATACTGATATCCTCTGTCGTGAAATGTTATGCTTGCACACGATGATTCACACTTGAAAGATGTAAAAAAAAAAAATAAAAAATATATATATATACAAAGCGACGAAGGTGTCACTGTGCTATAAGAAGATATCGTATATATGCATAACCAAGTCTCATTATATATGTTTATATATATTTATTTCCTTCGCGCCATTCAGGCCCACGTGCCTTTGATCGTTCGCGGTATAATATGCTAATTTCCAATGGCATTCAACTCCTCTTACACTTCAATATATGATCCATTATTAATATATGCTATTGGAAAAAAAAAAAAAAAAAAAAATAGAAATAAATTTGATAAAAAAAAATAATAATAATATAGAAAAATATATTTTTTTGTATTGATAAATTATTAATAAAGTTTTGTAATATGCTAAATTATTTTTAAATATTAATATTATTATTATTTATGAAATATATCATTGTAAAATGAATGATGGACAAGCAATTAATTATATTTCAATGTGATTTTGATTTTTTACTAATTATTTTAACACTGATAAACTCAAATGAAAATAATATGAAATCATTTTTTTTTTTTTTTCGTCATCTTTTATTGCATTCAATGATAATAATAAATATTTCGTATTAAATTATGCAGAAATTATGAATAATAGTGGAATATTATTTGTAACTCTGACGCAGCGCAGTGTCATTTTCATAACGACAATTCGAGAGAGAAACTTTCAGCCCACACATATATATATATATATGTTTAGAGCATGATGAGAAGTTTATGATGCACATAGAAATTTATAGTGATGCGACAACACCTTCATTAAATGTTTAATAAATAAATGATTCAACATAAATTAATTCAGAATGAGAAAAAAAAAAAAAAACGTGAGAAAATAAAAAATATATAATTTCAACATTATTATAATAATTGATATTGTTACTATTAATCGATGTATGATTTTGAAATCCAGTATATGAATAAATAATAAAAATATCACTAATTATCATGACATTTATTAAATAATCATTAATTATATTAATGAATACTTATACGATGTTGTATCATTAATTTGAATTTTTTTTTTATTTTGTCGTCAATCAATAAACAATGACAATTGTGGATAATTAATTGTGAAATAGCAATTAGTTGATGGATATAAAACGTCGTGTGTCACGCGTGTACAATTATTACACACACCCTTCACTGAAATAGAACAATGAAACTATTGATTATAATTATTTATATACAATTAAATTGTTCATATCATGCTAAAGCCAATTTCATTTCAATTATCAATTTATTCTTCGTATTATTATTATTATTTTATTTTTTTTTTCGTGAATTAACAATGACATGACTCACGTTGTCCATCAATTGACAAGTTCACGTGTGTGAACTTGTCACGCAAGAATTCATGCACAAAATTCGTATAAATTATCTACCAATGATTCCAAACAAACATATATCATGTGAAAATCTTCTATACCGACTGACAGTACAAATTCAAGTACCATCATTAGATAATGTAGATAATATAGGGAATGATATTAACAGTTGTAGAAATATATCCGTCGATGAAGAAGAATAGAATTGAAAATTAAGTGGAACAAAAAGGGATGAAAATAAATACGAAAATTCATGGGAATTTACACAACTTTTCGTAATAAATTATTTCTTTTGGATAGAAAACAATGTGATTCAGTGAATATTGATTCGTTACATTTATTAAACGGAGTAAAATTCTAGAATTAAATAATTAATAAATTGACTAGATAAAAAATATTTTTGACAGTGTTTAATATATATATATATATATATATTGATTGTTTACTCAATTATTTTTTTAATCCAAAGTCTTCATAAAAAATTCATTCATTCAATCATTTATTCATTCGTCAAAGACCTGAAGGATCAATTGAATTATTTAATTCATTACCCATATCTGTTTCAGATAATTGTCTATCATTAATTTGTATATTTCCATTAGACAATGATAAATCTTCACCAGGTTGTACATTAATATATCTATGAATTTCATCATTGATATTTGTTATTTTAGCACCTTTAATTAACATTTGTAGTCGATCAGCAGTTGACAATAATGGCCTAGAACTACCATCTTGTTGTCCACCATGTTTTATATCAAATAAAAGATTGTCAATATTATTTTCATTATCGACATCAGTTATATCAACTAATGGTGGATTTGATATATTATTTATTCTATTTAATGGCGATGTAACTTGAGATGTTGATGATGATGAACGTCGTTGTGATGGCCACGACAATGACATTGAAAATTTACGTGTTATTTCCGGTAATGGTATACTAAGTTCACCACTATTCTCCAATTGGACACTTTTGTTTAATGGTACATCGAGACATGGACCAATCACACGCGGATACGTCGCTAGAAAATCAACTATTTCCGGCGCTGTTGGCCGTTTTGTATAATCTACTGTCCAACAAGATTGAATTAATCCTTCTCTGAAATAAAAAAAATGAAAATAAAGAATGTGAAGTATGATTAAAATTAATTATACTGTTACGGTGATATTTTTTCACACTGTTAGAATTTTTTTCTATTTGTTTAATTCGATTAGTTAATAATTAAAAAAATATATATTGATGATTAATAAAAATGTTTACAGTTGTGGTTTGACTCCTTTTGGTACTCCCAATGAATTTCCAGCTATTACATGAGCCAACACTTGATTATTGCTCATTCCTTGAAATGGAAAACTGCCAAATGTCACAATTTCATATAATAAAACACCATAAGACCATACATCTGATGCTGGTGTAAATTTACCAAGTCCCAATGACTCTGGTGCCATCCAACGTACAGGTAACATACCCTTTCGATTAAATTTATAATAATCATTTTCATACATTGGACGTGTCATACCAAAGTCACCTAATTTTACAACACGTTTAGCATTAACCAAACAATTTCTTGATGCAACATCTCTGCAAGTAATTTGTTACAATTTAATTTGGTTGATTTGTTTCTGTTAATTGTTTATAATATATGAATGCTAATAAAATTGGTTTTTTAAATACCTGTGAACATATTTTTGTTGAGCTAAATAACTCAAAGCTCTCGCAACATCAAGTGCCATTGCAGTGAGTTTTTTATCTGATATCTCATCTGAATCTTCGTAATGTTCATTATTAACTAAATCACGTCGTGCAAGTAAATATGTTTTTAAATCACCATAAAGCATGAATTCCATAACAGTTAAAACAGGTGAAGATTGTATACAAACACCAAGTAATTTAATAATATTTTTATGATCAAAACGTTTCATAACCTCAACTTCACTCAAAAAATCTAATTTTTCTTCAGTTGTACTGCCATTTTTTAATGTTTTAACTGCAACTACCAACCATCCTTTTTCAGGAAAAAATGTTTCACCACCATAAACAGTACCAAATGCACCTTCACCTATTTTATGATTAATTACCACACGATCACGTGGTATTTCCCATTCATCTAAACCACATGTGGTTTGTCGTGGATCCAAACCAAATGATTCCATAACTTTTTCATGTAAACGAACTTTCTCATCGTATCTAAATATAAAAATATAAATCATAATAATAATTATATATTATTGTTCAATTAAATGAATAATAAATAAATACAAATTTTACTTTCTTTTGATAATTATGAAACCAACAATTAATAATCCAACCAAAAATCCCAATCCAATAATATTAGCAATGACAATGGCAACTTCACAACTGACATTTAATAATTCTGACAATGCAGCTAATACACATCGTGGTGGTGGTTGAGAACCATCATTAGGTATTTCTGTTGACAGCCAAACAATTACAGATTTGTTTAGTTCAAATCTACCGTCAGTAATTTCACCCTTTGTTTCCGAAATGTTTGGATAAAAATTGCCTATTACATTTGTGCCATTGTTTATTCTCTGTACAATTGTTATTACAGAAAATCGTGATGGTCCACTGCGAAAATTTATAATTCCTGAAACCTGTATAATAAAAAAAAAAAAACAAAAAGAGACTTGTAATAATTATTATGAAAACAAACAGATTGAATACAGTTCTAAAAACAAAACTTAATTATTTCCACAACAAACAAACAAACAATTGTGTAAAATTCATGAATTATAATGTTCATTTTTAAGAAACCATCCAGTACTTACACCATGAAATTTTGTAGCAGCAATGATGTCAGTTAATCGATTAACTGTATGATCAGAATGAAGATCAAAAACATAACTCTGATTTTCCTTAATTAATTGATCCATTGCATAAGCATAAGTCCACATTGCATCATAAGCATAACCTGCATAGGGTGATGGTGGTTGATTGAGTTTTTTACATATTTTCTCATATTTATTACGCCATTCACGTACAGTTATACCCTCTTGCATAATTTCATTGTCTGCTGCATAATATGCATGTGTAATACCAAAATGTCCATTAATTGAACGCAACATTTCATTTGTTGTACATGCTACATTTTCACCGTGTTTGTTGAAATGATTTGTATCGAACCAATTGGTTTGTAACCACAGTGGTAAAAACCAAACATATCCCTAAATAATTAATAGAAGATGATAAATTAATAATATCTACAATTTCTTGTATTTATTTTCCTCATTTATTAATTTTATTAGAATCTTGACATGATTGTTTTTATCGACAAAGGATCCAATTTAATTAATTAATTTTGACTACTGGACAATGAAATTCATTAATGGGACAATTTTATATTTGTATTTTTACCTGCACTGCAGTCATTTGAAGTTTATAAGCCTCACACATAACTTGACGAGCAGCAACATCATTAACGTCTGCTATTATTATTCTTGCACGATTTTGTTTCAGATCATGTAGATACTATTTAAAAATAAATAAATAATATCATTGGTATTTATCCATATTATCGTTCGTAACTGAATTGTATTGTTATTGTATATATTAATGGTTAATGGTTTTTATTGAATTTATAGGAATTAATACTAGAGCAAAATTCTCAAAGAACAAATACCTGTGTCATCTCATGGCTTTCACGTCCTCTCGGGAATTTAATATTGGCAATAAAATTAATTCCATTGTCTCTTAACAATTCTTGCATGTACGATATATATTCTGTATACTTTTGTCCATCTTCAGTAAGTGCAGCAACACGATGCCATCCAAATGTTAGAAACAATTGCAAATAAGCATGTCTGTATTCTTTATTTTCCGCAATAGTTCGAAAAAAATATGGATACCTAACACGATCATTGAATGTTGATCCTTCAGCTCCATAACTAATAATGACAGTTTTATAATGTCTTGAAATACCCACGAGTGGTTCTATCGTGTCTGAACACGCTGGACCCAACACTCCAACTAATTTTTTATAATAATCATGAACAATATAATCAATAAATGATTTCATAACCATATCTGATTTACATTGTCCATCACTTGCCATCAATGTTATATTATAATCACGTAATATTGTATTATTTAAATTAATTGTTTCTTTAGCTAAACGTGCTGCAATAACAATTGATTTAGCTGTATATGATGAACCACTCATTGGAAATATCCCACCAACAAACAAACTATTTTTATCATCATTATTAGGCAACCATTCTGCCAATGTATAATTCAAATTGTCCTTTAACCAATTGCAAGCAATTTCATTTTCGTTTACATTTAATTTTATCAAATTATTGTAACGTTCAATTAAATCTTCGTACATTGATGTATTAAATTTTGAACGATTGATTGCTTCCCATGCTATTTCAGCAATTGTTTCAAGTCTTGACCATGCCAATTTAACCAAACGATTTGATTCATAGACACAATTGTTTTTTAAATAATTACTGCCACATCGTGGAAATTCAATGGCAATAAATTCACGTTCATTTGGTATTATATTACTTGGTGTCCAATGCAATATTATAAATGATTTTTTGTATTCAATTTCAATATTATTATTCAATTGTTTGTAATGTTGCATCAATAATTCTGTCAAGTATTGTAAATTTTTACCAACCCAAGCCACTTTAACGTACAATTTTAATTCGTCAATTTGATCTTTAATAAAATTTGTAACATCAGATTCTGCAGCAATTAATAATGCACATGCTGTTACATTACTGTTTATATTATTATTTGTTGATTGTTCACAGTGATTTGGAATGTACATTCCATTTTGGCAGAATTGTTCTTGGCAATAATATTGCTCATTTGTTGGATTGATTGTCAAACTTTTTACTATATTCAATATATCATTGGTGATATCAAAATGTGTTAATAATTCTGGCTTTTGAAATATCTGCCAACTGTCATCATGATGACTCATTTCTACTGGCACAAACCATCCAAATCTACCTGGTGATGTCACTGAACCACATTCTTTGACATTGTAACGATTTAATAATTGTATTGTGTCTTCTTGTGGTGGAATCCATGCTTCCATATTAATCATTGTCTCAGGAACACTGTAAAACAAATGTGTCATTGGTTTTTTTTTTTTTTCAATTTTTTTGACTCTCAAACAATTCACTTTGAAAGCCGTTACTCTTAACTGTTCAATCTAGAAATTTCGTGGTTGCAATTTACTTGTGTGAAGTTAAGTATTTTTAGTGATACAATTAATAAACATTTTGTTGAATATTATTATTTTAATTAATAATTTTTAATTTTACTTACATTTGACGTCCAAAATATAATGTCTCTGACATTCTCTCGAATACCGTTATAGCATCAAACCCGTCATCACGCTCAATTAATTTAACATTTGGATAACCAAGCACTTCAACCAAAAATATTTTCATTATATTTGATACTAATCGTTGCGTTGGTCTGCGTGTTAATTCAAATGATATATCCAATGATTGTCCAGCCAAGTGAACAACACGTTTTGGATTTACTTCTACATAATAGAAAAATAAATTAATGATAAAATTGAAAAATATTTAACTGTTTTTTTTTTTTTTTATTTTTCACCTTCAATCATTGTGAGACACTCATTGGAATTGGTTATATGAATTAATTGAATTATGAGCACGAGGCCGAGGAACTTTTTGGCTTTTTGCATTTTTACATCCACCTATTTATTTAAAAAAAAAAACATTAGATAAATAATTATTATTTTTGTTTTCAATATTTCATCTTTTTTTTTCCTCAACTCAAATGTATTTATTTATCTCTAACACATGTAATTCATGTTTAATTACAACAAAAGTCAATAAAAAAAATTATCTCATGTTTAAAAATCGTAAAATTAAAAACATTTTATCATAATATTATTTATTTTTCCCGTTTCCCATTTACCACTAATTCAAATGTAAATAAATTAATTGTAGATAAACACGAATAGAAATAATAATTGGATATAATATATAAATATACAGATAAAATATTGACAATGTAAATAAAAATTAAATAAACACAATATTAAAAGAATAATAATTACATTGATCTTTCAATAATTATTGAATTTTTAAATGTGTTTATTGTTATGTTATACATTAATATTGTACACGCAACTGTACAATGTACAGTTTATTTTAATAAATACCAGATGTGACCCAGTTAAATAGAAAAAAAAAAAAAAAAGAATAGGATTAATTATTTATATACACAACGCGTGACATGTTAATTTTAAAATTAATAATAGAACAGAATTAGTCTGTAAACACATTAGAAGAAATAATAAACTCATGCATTTAATTAATTCTTTCTTTTTTTTTTTATATTATAAACAATTAAGCTTTATCAATAATTATATTAAATTATATACTTCAATCATTTTACCGTTCTCATTTATTTAAAATAAACACTTTTCATCCTCCCACTATCTTATCTAAATTATATTACACAAACATATATTCATGACTTTTAAATCCGGTCGTTGTCCCAAAATATATATATATATATATATATATATATGCCAATAGCATTGCTATTTTTAAAATATGTAAAGCTCAAAATAAACTGATTTTATATATGAAATTATATAATTTCATCAGACACAAAAATTTGATATTATTTAAATTTTATTACCACTGTACATTATGCCACGTTATAAATATAATAAATTACAATATCATATCGTTGTTTAAATTTATTTAAATATCATTATATAATTGTGAAAAAAAAAAAAAAAAAAAAAAAAAAAAAATACTTATGAATAATACATGAAATTTATTTATGAAATCATTGGATAATGATGATATGAATCTGTTATCGGTATAAACCCGACTCGCTGTTTGTTGATTGGAATGTGTGGCAAGCGTGATACAGTGAGACAGAGTAAAGTGAGAGGAGGATCAAAAAATATATGAGAGGGAAGTTTATCAGCAAGGTCAAGACGTTGACAAAGGTGAATCCTGGCAACGTTCACCATATGAAATTTAATCGTTAAAGTCAAATTGAAATAAAAGAAAATTAACCGACAAGAAAAAACAAGAACAAACTTGTAACCCTAAATAATATTTTTTTATGTTTTCTCATGACGAATGTTAAATTTATGTTGATAATAATTGTAATATATTGTCACGACTGAAATGTGATTGTAATAAATAAACTAAAATGATAAAAAATGTAAAAAAAAAAAGAAGATAAATGTGCATGTTTGAACAAGTATAAACCGGTCAAAACGCGTCTCGACAAATAAATTCTACGCATGTATATAAACTTAAAAAAAATTTGTTTATATACATACATATATGTATGTCATTAATACAAACATATGACGTTTCACAGACAAATAACAAATATCTCTCACACGCACAAACAATCAGCTGACGAACTTACCTCATGACCCAGTGTTGAAACTGGCGCTCAATTTTCCTACCATGCACTCTCTACCCCTCCTTCTATATAATCTTTATATATCTATTTATTCTCTCAATTACCAGTGCAACATACACATGAACACACACACAGACATATAAACATTTATGTAAACATGTTGTATACACTATTTGTCTGAATGTTTACTCTATGCGCGTGTTCCAAGAATGCCAACAGACAAGATATGTCTTGATGATTTAAAATCATTAATTATTGCGCACATGCACGCAATTATTTGTTGCTACAGTTCCATTTTTATTTTTTGTCAATTCACTTTTGTTTATTTATTTCTCCATTTCATATACATAAGAAAGAAAATAATGGATCTAACTCAGAGATAAAACCAATTTGAAAATAAATATTAATATCACTCTCATTATTTTATTCCCAATACTTTTGTTCATATAATTAGTCTTTAATTAATATTATATATTATAATTTTCTGTTATATATATTAATTTAAATAATTGCTTTGTCACTCGTACACAAATTGCTTATATCACTGACGTGAAAGTGAGGAAAAAAAAAACTTTTGAATATATGACTCAGTCAATTGCGCGATACTGTACTTCTACTACTAATACCACCACTACCACCGCAACTTGCACTTATTTGTGAGTGTACAGTATAAGTAGTGCAAGGTATATTCAATAATAAACAATCATTCCCGCGAGTAGGAAGAATAAATTATCGGACTTGTTTACTGGGTTTTGTAACGTGCGCAAGCGTGTTGAGACACGTTCGAGCGCCAAGTAGTAACAGACACACTACAAGTAAAGCACAGCCGGTGTTACGATGACGCGGAAAGAGTAACAATAAAGCGGGATTATACGTGTTCAGCACGACGGTTAACGTGCGACTGATGATATAATATTCAAAAATGAAACAGGTGTATTGTACAATGCATCAAAGTGAACGCCACACTTAACACATGAGTCATGAGTACAATAATATACGAATATAAGTATATGTATACACATGTCGACAATAATCATCAGCAGCAGGGTTATATATTGACTTGGTGATTACGTCAATACTTTTGTTTATCCAATCAGTGTCGGTAATGTAGAAATTTAATTTATATTGATTTAATTTTGTTTCACATTTTTTTGCAGCTTTTTTAATCTGTATTTTCACACTGTGGTGGTGTTATTGTTGTTGTTGTTGTTGTTGTTGTTGAATTTAACATTGAATCACAGGAGTCAGATGAAACGAGAAATTGAATGAGAATGAGAAGATATGTTGTTATTCCACCTATAATCTGTTGAGTGAAATTCAATATTAATAATGAGGAATAATTAATTTTTTATGGATAAAATTTATAATGGAAAAAAATTTATTTATTATGTTTAATTCGAATGCTTACAGATGTGAGAAGAAGTGCATTAATGGGAAGTCCTTTTGCCTTGAAACTATTGTCTCGATGCAATAATTGAAGAGAAAATAGTTGTAACTGAAATAGAAAAAAAAAAAAAAAAAAAAAAAAATACAAAGTTAAAAAAAAAAAATTATATCGATGCATTGAGAATTCATTTTACCTCTTCAGCAATTTCTCGATCACTTGTTTCATTTAACATCTGATGAATAATAATTCCAGTGCGTGTTGCTTGAGACGTAGAACGTTCGCATGCCCATACCATTAATGTTAATTTAATAGCATAATAACTAACTGAAGTTATAAAATATGAATACCAAATTTGCTTTTCCATATTAATTTTTTTTACACCAGACAATTGTAGAATATAAAAATAAAGTGAAAATGTTATTTCAGTGAATGTTAATGTAACACTTGCAATTAATTGTGGACTAAATGTTTCATTTAATTGATTAACCAATTCACTAATATCATTGTGCTCTTGCATAATTAATTGTAAATCCGTTATAATAATTGGATTACATTTAACATGATAAATTCTACGTAACATATGTGGTTCATCTCGATTAATATTACGTTTTAATTTTATTAATTTATCATTAACATTTTTAAATAATATACCAATTATTAATACACAATCAACATACAGTGTATCAATTAAATAAACAATTATTGTTGTATACATATCAAGTATTTTACTGGCAAATAATAATAATTTAATTGTAAATATATTTGGCAATTGTCCCATGAGAAAACAAAATCCAAATAAATCTTTGACATGAATTATTTTGGATAAATTTAAATAAAATACTGATGATAATTTTGATGATTGTTTTGAAAAATTATCAAGAAGATTCATTCGTGCAGTACAACAAATATAATTTGCAATAGCCAATATCCAACCCAATAATAAATAACAATGACTTTGTAATGTACCTGGTACACTGTCATACTCTAATTTATTTGAAACATTCATGTGATATAATATAAAACCGAGAAGTAACATGTAACAAACTATTGTAATTGTTGATATTATATAACCTATTTTAGATGAGACAATTTTATTTGATACAATACGATATGGAAATAAACCATAAAATTTTGATAATAAAAAACATGGATACATTAATGAAAAATAATTATTTGCACGAAATAATTGCCATCTAAATTTTTCCTTTTTAATAAATAATTTACCCATTTTTTTATTTTCATTCACGATATTACGTTTTCGCTTCATTTCACAATAACATTATCAACATTGATCAATAATTGTTTATTACACTATGAATAATAATCATTTATTATTATATTATGATATAAATAGTGTTACTATAATTTATTCCATTTACAATTGTTCATTTTCTATTTTATTTTTATCATTAATTTAACTTTTTTAATTTTTATTAAATTTTGTCAATAATCTATCCTGAATATTATTTTTTCTCTATCAAAGTTAAATGTTGACTGAATTAATATTCCACATTCACATATTATAAAATGAAATGTTGGCGATAAACTATTATCACTAAATAATAAATTAATAATAACAAGAAAAATAGAAGAAAAGAAAGAACGACAATTGTATTACTGTGTTATTAATTAATATGAGTGGTTTCAATTCAATGTCATCGCGTTGTATAAATTAATAATTATTTATACAGTTGATTATAATCAATTATGATTAAATAGAAATGAAAAGTAGCGTTCGATAATTAATTCTAACCTACAAATGTTTCAATAAAATGCAATTTCATTAGACAAATTAAATGATGTGTCATTGTGATAATCGATTTATCTTCACATACACACATTCAATTATTTATATATGATATCTAATGCACTTTTGTTATTTCCAAACGTCAGTCTACAATACACATGCACTAGTGTATTATAATTTATTTAAAAAAATATATATATATATATATATATTAAAATTATTTAAATGGCAAAGAATATTATAAATTGTTTGAGAAACAAATTTTCCCTATCAATTCACAATAATAAATATTATTTATTTATTTTTCAAATAAAATTAATTTTATTTGGTTTATTTGGTTTGGCACCATTTAAATTAAATATTAATTATGATAATGTTGCAAATTTTAATGTTATAAAATTTATTAAATAAATATTTGTGGGTAGAATAAAAATTTTAATTTCATCAAAAAATTTCATATATTTTTGTTTTGTTTCTTTATATTTTCAGATTTTTGGTACAATTGTGACATATTTATTGATATTTATACAATTTCAATTAGATGGTATGCAAAAAACAAAAACAAACTGTTCAATATAATTATTAATAATAATTGCAACTATAAAATAGTAAATGAAAAAAAATAAATAAATAAATAATCAACGATACTATTTTCTCTATTATTATTTGTCCAACAATAAATAAAATTAACAAATCGACGACAGATACAAATGAAACTTTGTTTTTTTTTTTGTATTTAATATCACTTATCTTCTATTCAATTAAATTAAGTGACAACACTTTTACTGTCACAATGACAATAAATAAATGTACACAAATAAAACAATTAATAATTGTCAATCTACGTATATATATATACAATTGTTCGAAATCCACAAACAACCATCAGTAGTCAACAAAACATTTACAATACAACAATCGTGGTGTAAAAGTTTAAAAATAAAAATGGCAATAACGGAAATTTATTTTCAAAAACAAAATTATTTTACAAAAATAAATGAAAATAAATATGATTTATTTATTATTAGATTAAAATTAATTATATTTGGTTTACTTGGATTAGCACCATTTACATTAAATATTGATAATGTTAATGTTCGTAATCATGATATTGGAAAAAAACCAATATTAAAATTTATTCATTCGTATATTATGTCAGGGTGTAATTTAATTATAATTATATTATCAATAACAATGAACATTATGTATTTACCAAGTTTAATACGTGGAAATCCTGATGACAATTCAGCATTATCAAAATCAGTTGAATTACATTTAATATTAAGTGGTAATGTAACATTAATATTTTTATTATTAATATTTTTATTTCGTTATCGAACAATGATAACTATTGCTAATAAATTAATTGATATTGATATGACATTGGAAAAATTACGTGACAATTATAAATTGGAAAGTGGAAAATTACGATTAATAATTATATTTAGTTTAAATACATTTTTTTGTTTATTACATATTATTGATGGATTAAATATACATCCATTGTCATTAATATTATTATCAGTTTTACATCGTATTATATTTAGTTATTTTATTTTACAATATGTTATTGTACTGTCACTGATTGAAAAACGTTTTAAAAGTTTGAATAATTCATTTTTAAAATTATCCAAATTATCTAATCAATTTAATTATTGTGATGAAATTGATAAACCAAAAATAACTATTAATAGAATGATGATTATTGAAGTTATTGCATTGAAACGTTCGCACACAGTTTTGTGTGATATATGCAAAAAAATTGCTAATTTTTATTCATTGGGAATATTATTTATTATTACATATTCAACTGCTTCAATTATTTATGGATGTTATCATGTTATTATGCCATTTGTTAGACCACGATATTATCCACAAACACCTCTGAGCCGTTTTAGATTAATTTTATGGTTGATAATTGAACTATTTCCTATTTTTTCATTGGCTACATGTGCAAATAAAACTATTAGCGAGGTGAGTTTAATTATTTTATTTATTCTATTTTATATATAAATGATCGTTTAAAAATGATAAATGATTTTTTAAATCACTGTTTTGTATTTAGAATAGTTTATTGAATCAATTTGTAACAAATAATGATTGAGAATATTATTTTTTTAATCAGTTATCAATGAAAAAAAAAATAAACAATTGAAATTTTTATTTTTGATATTTATATTTCTTTTTTTTTTTAATATTATTTTACAGATGAAAAAAACTACTTATATTATTCACAAAATATTGAGTCAATGCAATGTGAGTCCAGAAGTGAATTCTGAGGTGAGAATAATTCTTTTTTTTCAATCAATTATTTATTTATATTAATATTTTTTTTATGACTATTTTTTTTTTTTTTTTCAGCTCAAACATTTTTTACTCGAATTACCGCACAATGATTATGAATTTTCTGCATACAATGTCATCACTGTGGACAGTACAATAATACGTTCGGTAAAAAAATAAATTAATTATTATTAATTGATTAATAATTGAATGATTTGTAATAAAAATTTTGTTGTTTTCATCTTAACTTTACAGATCTTCAGTTCAGTTGTATCAAATCTCATTATTTTTATTCAATTTCAATTGGATGGATTGAAGAGAGCAGCCGAGAATGAAAAATCATTGACTGATTAACAATTTGTCCAATGAATAATGAAGATGATAAACAATAAAATTAATAATCTAATTATTTATCAGTGAATAGAATTATTAATGTATATTTTTTTTTTTTTTTCTTTCAACACAATACTCTTACAATATATATATGGATAATTTTAATTCTAGTTTACACTATAAACAATACGATAGCAATTAAAATAAGCGATATCACAACACAATCGGTAAATAATTTTTCCAATTTTCACACACGCCAAGTCAAAAAAAATAATAAATACATTTCTCAACGTTATTCAATATTGTTACAATACTTCTATAATTAATTCTATCATTTATAAATTAATAAAATATACAATCACTTTCCCATTGATTGCACCAATAGTACCAGATAAGTCAGTGTCACACTGGCAATCTACATTAAAAAACAAAAAATAAAAACAGCCATCGACAATATTAAATAGAAAAATTAAAAGAACAATATATTAAAAATACTTACTGAGCTTAAAAGTGAACAGTCAACAACAAAAATACCACAAGCATCAAAATGGACGTCACGATGTAATATTTCAAGTATAAACTGTTCTAACTGTTAATAAACAAAAATATAAAAACAAATAAATATTTAACATGGTTGAAAAATTAATTATTAAATTATTTTGATAAACAAAAAAATGATTAATCACCTCCCAATTAAATTCACGATCTGCCAATCGTGCATTAATTAATTTATTTATTCCATCAACAATCAGCTTCATCTATAAATAAAATAAATACGATATATATATATATATATTTGTTTTATTATTTATTTACAAATCACTCACCTCATTTACAACCCCATTAGCATAAATAGAAATAGCAGAGGTTACAATAATCGATTCAATCAATAACAATAATGTTTCTAATGTTTCAGTTGATAAATTATTTTCCTGTCTTGGATCAATAAATGGTACAACAACCAAATACATATAATAAACAATAATACCAGAGAAATAAGTTATTGAAAATAATATTGGTGTTCCATAAAAGTTTGAAATACGTGAACAAATATTAGAAAGTAATCTGTGACCACGTCTGAGTGTAATAATATTATTAAAAATTGTTTTATTATTATATTTAATTGATTGAACAAGTATACGTAATTGATATTCACTGTTATTGTTATAAATATTAATCATTGCATGATTAATTGATTCAAAACGTTTTTTAATTACACCCAAACACAATGAATATTGTAGAACATGTAAACCAATTGTAATACTATTTATCGAATTAATAATTGCAATATTAATTCCATATGATAAACAATTAACGATTAATATTGATATGCTCAAAATAATATAGAGAAAAAATAATGAATGTAAGAAATAATAATTATTTTTTATATTATACATTTCACAGTGTTGATTCATTGTTGTGTCAAATTTTATTAAATCATTTAATGCTGATACCATTTCACATTGTTTTAAACAATAACATATCAAAACAATTATTACTGTAACAATACCAGCCACTGCCAAGACAATTTCTATACGCACTGATAATGCACTTAAAAAAATGTGTTGTTCATAGTGCACTGGTAAAAATATAAAACTCATTGCAAATGCAATGAGGACTAATAAAACATTGTAACAACAATCGATTAATGAATAATTAATTGTTGTAGTGATTGTTTCTATCATTCCCTCCCGATTCTTTGGGACATTCTTCAATTTATGTTTGATTGTAAATGGTGCAAGGCCAAATATTTTAAATATCATTAAATATATATTTTCAATGTAAAACATTTTTAAACAATTATTTAATGTTTAATTTCAATTAAATTATTTATATTACAGTATTTAAAAATTAAAAGATTGTCACTTGTATGAAGACAAGCAGTGAAATGTCATTTAATTTACACCAACATTTTCATAAAAGTTCATTAAATATTTATAAATTAGTCGTTCGTGCAAAACTATATATTTTTTTTTTTTTTTTTTTTTTTTCGATGAATGTTAGTGATATATGTTATATTATTTATATAAACAATCAATATTTAACGTTGCACATCTCTTTTTTATTGATAATAAAAATTGTGAGAAAAGAATTGTCGTAGCAGTTGAAATTATCAATATTTTTTTTCTCTCTTCATTTTTAATTACACTGCAGTGATAAAAAAAAAATTATTACAATTGTTTATCATTTAAAAACGTCTTTCGTCTATATTATTTATTATTATACAATATTACATAATAATTTACTGTGAAGTTTTCTTTCTATTTCAATTGGAATTGTATGAGAATTATCAAATATGTGACAATAGTTCCCAATACCTGAAATAAATATTAATCATATATTTTATTTAACAATTATTAGTGGATTAAATTAATGTTTCAATGAAAGATCAATTACCGAATACAAAAGTGAACAATCGAGTGAAAACATTCCGTAGACGGTGAAATTAATTTTGCTATGTAACAATTCACGTGAAAATTCCACCAACTGTAAATAAATGGAAAATTAATGTATTTAAAAAAATTAATATCTCCAGATGTAATTGACCAATATATATTGTTAAGTAGTTTATTTAAAAGGAAAAATGATGAATAATTGATTGGTAATAGTGAAAAAATTTTAATCATCAACATAAGTGATGAAAAATTCGTTTGGAATGAATAATACTCCAGACACGTTTAAACAAGTTCAAACAGGAAAAATTTAATTTTACCTCTTCTTCAATTTCCAAATTAGTTGTGCAACGATCCAAAATTAAATGAATCGAATTTGATATTCGTTTACTCTAAAGTGTAAAGATAATAAAATAAAATAATAATTATTAACTTGGACATTAATTAAAGAAATAATTATATATAAATGATAACAATTAATTATCAAACCTCTCTAACTGTTCTTGTAACGCTGATAGTTAGCACAAAGATATTATACATTTGTGCAACAAACCATACTGCATTGGTAAAACGTACATAAATACTATTTAAATATATATTTGTGAGAAATGATAAAACTAAAGTATATGTTGAATCAACTGTTAATGCACTAAAATAAATGACACTTATGAGTGTTGGTAGTGCAAATAAATCACCAATTTCATTACAAATTTTACTCAAACTTCTATAAACATTTCTCAAACGTACAATATCATATATAATATTATTTTCTAATGAATATTTCCTCACAAATAATATTTGCAAAGATATATCAGTTGAAATATTTCCCAATTTTAATAATATATCATTTATACTTTTCATTCTCTCATAAATAGAATTCAATAAAATTGAATATTGTATCATTGTTAATGTATTAACAAACACTGGTATAAAATAAACATAAACATTTTTAGTATCAATATACGCAGTGTGAAATATTAATATTAATATTGTTAAAAATATATATCCAATAAAAATGTAAAAAATATTGTTATCATTTTTGTATAAATAATTTTGAAATTTCATTAAAATTTTATCAATTAATGAAAATTCATTAATTATATTAACAAATATATTTTGACGTAATATATAAATAATCCATATAATTAATATTGTTGTATTGCCATAAAATAATATTGTTAATCGTGATAAATTTAATATTTTCGAAGTTTCTGTATTAATATAAAAATATGTTGTGTCAAGTGCAATATAATTTATTATACAAATAAATATTATTAATAATATATTATATAAACTTCCAAAATGTGAAATATTAGCCACTGTTAATCCATTATTATTTATATCTATTCCAAATGGTAATAAACCAAAGAATTTAACGATAAATATAAAAATATAACGTAAATAAAAACCAATTTTTCCTGAATGTAAATTAAATTTTATCATATTATTATAATTTTAATAATATTTATCAATTTATTTCCCCACCAACGTTGAAACTATATATAACAATAAAGTTGTAGCACTTGAGTTAAAACTATAGTTGAACAAAATGACACGATGAAATAAACATTTATATAAAGTGCAGATATAAATGTGCAAATAGAATTAATGGATTATATATTTCTTTCTTTTTTTTTATTCCTCACTAATTTAATATTCCAACCTTTTAATTTAATTGCAATTTTTTTGCTGTCATTATTTCTATCGATAAGTATTACTGATAAATTATATTATTTATTAATGACTGGTGTATTTAATAATATTACATTGACAATTAAATTTATTGAATGTTTGATATTTATTTTAAATTGATAAACATTAAATTAATATTTAATAAATTATGTTGTATTGGTATAATTAATAATGTTTATGAAAAAATTATAAAATAAATAATGACAACAAAAAAATATTTTTACTATTTATTTATTTATTTAATAATTTACATTTAATTTTTATATTGATTGCACTAATAGTATCAAGTAAGTCATAGTCATACTGGCAATCTGAAATAAAAAAAATTTAATTTATCTCACCCAACAAATTAATTATTATTAATAATATAAAATATTATTTATTTTGTTACTCACTGATCTTAAAAGTGAACAGTCGATAAAAAAAATTCCACAAGCGTCAAAATTAATTTTACGATGTAACATTTCAAGTGCAAATTGCTCCAACTTTAATAAATAAAAATACAAATTGATGAAAAATTTATTTTCAATTGTTAAATGTATTTATAATTATTTGTTATTTATCACCTCCCAATTAACTTCACGACTGGCCAATCGTACATTGATTAATTTATTTATTCCATCAACAACCAGTGCCATCTATATATATAAAGAATAAATTGATTAATTAATTAATTAATTGAGGGAGGAAGAATTTATTTAGTTGTTTTTTCAAACACTAACCTCATCAACAACTCCATTTGCATAAACAGTGATAGCAATTGTCACGAGAATTGATTCAACCAACAGCAATAACACTTCTAATGTATCAGTTGTAAATTCATTATTAATTTTTTCATCAACAAATGGAACAATAACTAAATACATATAATAAACAATAATACCAGAGAAATAAGTTATTGAAAATAATATTGGTGTTCCATAAATGTTTGAAATACGTGAACAAATATTAGAAAGTAATCTGTGACCACGTCTGAGTGTAATAATATTATTAAAAATTGTTTTATTATTATATTTAATTGATTGAACAAGTATACGTAATTGATATTCACTGTTATTGTTATAAATATTAATCATTGCATGATTAATTGATTTAAAACGTTTTTTAATTACACCCAAACACAATGAATATTGTAGAACATGTAAACCAATTGTAATACTATTTATCGAATCAATAATTGCAATATTAATTCCATATGACAAACAATTAACGATTAATGTTGATATGCTCAAAATAATATAGAGAAAAAATAATGAATGTAAGAAATAATAATTATTTTTTATATTATACATTTCACAGTGTTGATTCATTGTTGTGTCAAATTTTATTAAATCATTTAATACTGATACCATTTCACATTGTTTTAAACAATAACATATCCAAACAATTATTACTGTAACAATACCAGCCACTGCCAAGACAAGTTCTATACGCTGTGATAATTCACTTAAATAAATGTGTTGTTCATAGTACACTGGTAAAAATATAAAACTCATTGCAAATACAATGAGGACTAATGAAACATTGTAACAACAACCGATTAATGAATAATTAATTGTTGTAGTGGATTTTTCAACAATCTTTTCACGATTCTTCAATGAATTTTTCACATTTTGTCTTATTGAGAATGGCGCGACGCCAAATATTTTAAATATTACTAAATATATATTTTTAATGTTTAACATTCTAGTTAAATTATTCATTGTTTGTATTTAATTATTTTTTCGTTATTTAACTTTGTGGAGAATAAATGACAGCACTGGAATGTACGTTGGGAGAAACTAAAATGAAAATCAGTTGCACTAACGGTTTTTATTCAACCTCATTGAATATTTATAAAATAGTGAGTTGTACAGTTCGATATTTTTTGATGAGTGTCAGTAATATATATATGTTGAGGGATGTGTGTCTTTATTTTACGTTAGTGCATTTAAAGTTAAAATTACTGACTGTCTGATGTGCATTTCAGATTGGAAAAAGAGTAAATCAATATTAACTGAAGTACGTTTGTCCTCGCATGTTCAATAAAGTTCAAGGGGAAAAAAAAAAAAAAAAAATTCCTGTTTCCTTAATTTATTTAAGTTGAAATTGTATAAGGATTATTAAATATGTGACAATGGTGCCCAAAACCTGGAATAAATAAATCATATTTAATTTAACGTATTATAGAGAATTAAATTAATTTATGATTCGATAAATCATTACCGAATATAAAAGTGAACAGTCCAGTGAAAACATTCCATAGACAGTGAAATCAATTTTATGATGCAAAAGTTCACGAGAAAATTCTACCAACTGTAAACAGATAAACAAAATGAAAAACAATAAAATTCCATACCATAATTATTTAACCACAGGAAAATCTGATTAAATAACGTCCAGTTCCATAAATCTTATTTTTACTGGTAAAATTTGCCTGTTCAAACACGCAAAGTGACGGTTAACGGTTAAATCGATTTAAAAAATATTATTCACCTCTCTCTGAGTCTCCAAACTTGTCGTGCAACGATCCAACAGTAAATGAATACATTTAGGTGTTCGTTTAATCTGAAATAATAATAAACAATTGAAAAAAAAAAAAATTATTATCAATTAATATAACATTTTTTTTTTTTTTTTTTTCATAAATTAATAAATTAATTTCACAAACCTCACGAATTATTTTCGTAACACTAACAGTCAATACAAGAAGATTATACAATTGTGCAACGAACCATATTACAGTTATGATACGTAAAAATGTTGTACTCCATGGTGTAATTGTAAAAAATGACAATATTATAGCGTATATTGAATATACAGCTGATGCACCAAAATATATAATTATTAATAATGATGGTAGAGCAAATACATGAGAAACTCTTCGACAAATATCACGCAAAATACGATGTGCTTTGCGTAAATAAATTATATCATTTATAACAGATGAATCCAATTTATTACGTCGTGCAAATAATAAATAAAATGAAATATTATTTGATAGATTACCAATTGTCAATAATGTATCATTTAAATTACAAAATCGTTGTATCAATGTACTCAATACAAAAGAATATTGCATCATAACAGAAGTAGTTACGTATGTTGGTATTAAATATAATAAAAAAGTATTCAATTGTAAACCCATAAAATAACTATATAATTGTGGAATATAAAAAAAAATATTTCCCAATGAAAAATATAAAAATTGATAATTTTTTTTGTAAATATAATTATCCATTTTCATTAATATCTCATCGACTATTAAAAATTTATTATTAATATTAACAAATATCTTTCTACGTACAATATAAATAATCCAAATAATAATTGTCACTAAATTAGAATAAAATGTTATAATTGCACCAACTGTAAATACCAATACACCAATATTTAATTCTTTAGGAAAATAAATAACACGAATAGCCAAAATATTTGATACAAATGATATAATAATTAAAAATATATTATAAACAATACCGAAATTAGAGACAAATAATTGAGAAAATCCTGTATCACAAAATTTCACATTAAACGGTAACAAACCTAATATTTTAAATATAATCATATAAGAATAATTTAAAAATACAACAATTTTTTCAACATATATTCTCCACTTGGTCATATTTTTTATTTCAATTATTATTTTTATTTTAAAAATTTTATATAATTATGTAATAATTGTTTGTTAAATTATTATGATGAGAATAACGTTGTACAATCAATGAAGTGAAACAATTTGTTTTTATGCTTTCAAGTACTGTGAAATATTTCTCATTTATTCATTTTTTTTCTTCTATTCCAAAGAATATAAATGGATTCCACTATCTTGATTATTTTATCCAATCATCGTTTGAATATATATATATATATATATCAACACATACATTGCACTGTTGAACAATATTATTTTAATAAAGTAAATTGTCGTTTGTCAACTCATTGTCCAATTTTTATCTGATGTAAAAACGATAAATAAATAAAATAGAAGAGAGTCGTTTTTTTTTTTTTTTAATTCTTTTCAACGAGATTATTGTTAATTGTTTTAATATATATTGTGAATTGAATTGATAAATATTGTTCTATCTCATCTGCAAAAGAGAAAAAAAAATATATATATATATAGATAAATAAAAACATTGTTTAATGGTTAATTAGGTTAAATAATTATTGTGATATAATCTCACGCTAAATTGTAGAAGAATAATTAAATACGTGACAACAGAGCCCATGATCTAAATTAAATAATTAAATAATTAATATTACTAAATAATTTAATCAATAAATATAATTATTTATTGATTAATTAATTACTGAATAAAGTAGTGAACAGTCAAGTGAAAACATTCCATAAACATTGAATTCAACTTTACGATGTAAAAGTTCTTGTGAAAATTCCATCAACTGTAAAAAAAATATATTTTTATTTATTATTTATATATAAAAAAAAAAAAATATGTTAAATTAAATTTTTTTTCACCTCTTTTTCAATTTTTTCATTCACTGCACAACAATCCAATAATAAATGAATATTATGTGATGTTTGTTTAATCTGTAATAGAATGAAAAAAAAAATAAATTAATTAATTAATATTACATACAAAATAATATATAATAAATTTATTGTTTATTAAATAAATACAAACCTCTCTAATTATTCTTGTAACACTTATTGTTAAAACAATAATATCATACAGTTGTACAATAAACCATGCAACATTACACAAACGTTTACAAGATATATTAACTGTTGGTTTTATCAAAAATGATAATAAAATTTCATAAATTTCATAAATTGTTGAACAACCAAAATAAATAATTCCCAATAAAATTGTTAATTCAAATAAATGTGAAATTCGTTCACATATTTCACATAAAACACGATGTGCTTTACGTAAATAAATAATA
Source organism: Zele albiditarsus (assembly GCA_958496275.1). NCBI lineage: Eukaryota > Metazoa > Arthropoda > Insecta > Hymenoptera > Braconidae > Zele > Zele albiditarsus. Next base: position 6,470,349 of record OY292416.1, read on the forward strand.
TCATTTATAATATTATAATTAACTAAATTTTTTCGCTGTAATAATAAATTTAATGAAATTTTATTTCTTATATTTCCCAATGTTAATAATGTTTTATTTAAATTACAAAATCTTTTGTATAATTCACTCAATACAAATGAATATTGCATTAAAACCCAACTGTCAACAAATGTTGGTAGTAAAAAAATTAATACAGTTTTATAATTGAAATTAAATTTTGAACAAATCAATTGTGGTAGTGTAAAAATAATATTACCAATAAATAAATAAATAATATCATTTTTACCATTATAATAATAATATTTACATTTAATAAGTATACTATCGACATAAAAAAATTGATTATTTATATCAACAAATGTATTTCCACGTATAATATAAATAATCCAAATAATAATTGTAATTAAATTAGCATAAAATGTCATAATCGCACCAAATGAAAAAATTAATGTTGTACGTTTGATATCAGTTGAATAATAAATAATATCAATAGATAAATAATTCATAACACTTAATAAAATAATTAAAAATATATTATAGATAATTGAAAATTTTGAGATATTAATTTTCGTAATTTTATCGTGAAAAAATGTCAATTCAAACGGTAATAAACCAAATAATTTAAATATAATTAAAAAAATGTAATTTAAAAATTGACAAATTTTTTTCAAATTTATTTTATACTTTAACATTTTTTTTTTTTTTTCTTTTTTCTATTTTTGTAATTTCTCTTTTTATTTATATTCAATTGTGATGTAATAAGTAAAAATGATGTGAGAGAGAAAATGCAATTGCTCAAGTGATTGTGAATGTTTGTAAAATAAAGTGCAGATACAATTTGTAGATAAATAATAAAATATTTGTGTTGAATTATTTTCTATTTTTATAAAATACTAATGGATTGCATTATCTCTAATGATAAATTTATATTTATGACACTGTTGTATTATTGATCAATATTATTATAGTAGTAGAAATTTTATTGTGTCAGACATTATTATATTTATCTTGCCTGAAATAAAAATAATAATAATATAGTGAGTTAAAAATGAATTATTAATAATATTAAATAATTGATGATAAAATAAATTATAATATCTTACGTTAAATTGTAGAAGGACAATTAAATAAGTGACAACAGTGCCAACAATCTGTATTAAATAATGAATAATTAATATTACTAAATAATTTAATTATAAATATAATTATTTATTGATTAATTAATTACTGAATAAAGTAGTGAACAGTCAAGTGAAAACATTCCATAAACATTGAATTCAACTTTACGATGTAAAAGTTCTTGTGAAAATTTCATCAACTGTGAGAAAAAAAAATAAATATATTTTTATTTATTATTTATTATATAAAAAAAAAATATGTTAAATTAAATTTTTTTTTTCACCTCTCTCTCAATTTCTTCATTCATTGTACAACGATCCAATAATAAATGAACAACATGTGGTGTTCTATCAATCTAAATAATATATAAATATTAATAATAAATTAATAATAATAAATTTATTAATTCAATACCTCACGAATTATTCTCGTAACATTAACAGTTAAAATAAATATACTATAAAATTGTGTTGTACACCATAAACCAACAACAACACTCTCAATTAATTTATTATCTTCAACATGTGTAAGTATAGATAACAATATAGAATATGATGTAAATATAATTGTTACACAGAAATAAATAATAATTAATAATATTGGAAATGAAAATAATTCACGAATTTTATCACAAATTAAATATAAAATACGATGAGCATTTTTTAAATAATTTATATCATTTATAATTAATTTATTTAATTGTTTAATAAATAATATATTAACAGGTATATCACTGGCAATATTACCCAAATTTAAAAATGTTTTATTTATACTTTTTAATATATTTATTATGTAATTTAATAAAAATGAATATTGAATTAATATCAAACTTGAAATAAAAGTTGGTGAAACAAATATTAAATTAATTATTGGTGGAAATACAATAATATTAAATATAATTAATGTACAACTGAACAATAAATTGACAGTTAAATAAAATAAAAATTCATTGTTATTGTAACAATTATAGTGCATTGATTTAATTAATATATTTTTTACACGAAAATATTCATCAATTATGTAGAGAAATTTTTGTTTTTTCACAATATAATATATCCATATAATTATTATTATTAAATTTGAATATATTGTTATAGTTGCTGCTATTGGTGGAGTCATTTGTTTACTTATAAAATGATTGTAATATATAGAATTAATTGCTAAAATATTGTGTATAATTATTGAAACAATTAAAAATATATTGTAAATAATACAAAAGTGTGAAAATAAAAATTGTTTATATTTATTGTTAAATATTATAATTTTAAATGGTAATAATCCAGATAATTTAAATATAATTAAAAAAATGTAATAAAATAATTGTGAAATTTTTTTTAAATTTATTTTCTTATTTATCATTTTTCTTTTATTTTTTAACATTTTATTTTATCACACTTCTTTCACACGGTTAATTTTTATATTGTGTATTGTGTTTCGATGTTGATGACTGTGTTGTGTTTATTATAAACTAGAGAGAGAGAGAGAGAGTGGTGAAAATATTAATTTATATAAAAGAAATAGTTTGCGTGTATTGCATGGAATATTTAATTATTTTATTTATATTAATGGAGAATGATTGGATGGATTTTTATCTAGTCTGTATATTTTATATTGTTTCTTTTTGTTGTTGTTGTGATGTTGGTTTGAAAAATTATTTTTTCATTATATTTTTATCCATTTTATCTCACCTGAAAAAATAAAAATATTAATAATAATTAGAGTAATAGAGAATATTTAATTTAATTAAAATTTAATATTAATATTGACAATAGTATCTTACATTAAATTGTAGAAGGATAATTAAATAAGTGACAATTGTGCCCAATATCTGTATTAAATAATAAATAATTAATATCACTAAATAATTTAATTATAAATATAATTATTTATTGATTAATTAATTACTGAATAAAGTAGTGAACAGTCAAGTGAAAACATTCCATAAACATTGAATTCAACTTTACGATGTAAAAGTTCTTGTGAAAATTCCATCAACTGTGAAAAAAAAATAAATATATTTTTATTTATTATTTATTATATAAAAAAAAATATGTTAAATTAAATTTTGTTTTTTTTCACCTCTTTTTCAATTTTATCATCAACTGTACAACGATCCAATAATAAATTAACAACACGTGGTGTATTTTTAATCTAAATAATAAAACAAACAACAGTAAAAAATAGAAAGAAAAATTTAATACCAATTTTTTTTCTTTTTTTTTTTTATTACTAATTAAAATATAATAATTAATTTATTCAAACCTCTGTAATTATTCTATGAACACTCACAGTTAAAACTGTAACACTATAAAATGATGTTGTACACCATATAATACCACCAATACGTAAAATTATTGCAATATCATTATTACTTGATAAAATAGACAGTAAAATAAAATATGATGAATAAATACTTGCACCAACAAAATAAATAACAATTAATAATGTAGGAAATGAAAATAAATCACAAATATTATAACAAACTTCATACAAAATACGATGAATATTACGTAAATAAATAATATCATTTATAATTAATTTATCCAATGGAAATTTTTGTACAAATAATATTTGTAAATTAATATCAGTTGATATATTTCCCAATTTTAAAAATGTTTTATTTAAACTCTTTAATATATTAATAATGAAATTTAATGAAAATGAATATTGCATCAATGTCCAACTGCACAAAATAGTTGGAAATACATAAATAAAAATAACTAATGATTGAATCAATGTAATATTAAATAAAATTATAGCAAAATTAAATAATAAATTAATAAAAAAAAGAAATTGAATTTTATTATCACTATCACAAATATAATACGTTGATGTTATTAATTTATTTTCCACACAAGATAATTTATTAAATATATCAATAAACGTTTGTCTCTTTACAATATAAAAAAATAATATAATTATTATTAATAAATTTGAATACAGTGAAATAAATGCACCAATAATACCAAGTCCCTGTTCACCCAAATCACTTTTTAAATACACATCATTTCTGTGTATAATATTTATTGTTGTTGTAATTAATATTAAAAAAATATTGTAAAAAATTGAATAATATGATACAGACATTGTACATACACCATTGTTTATAATTGTTAATTTAAATGGTATTAAACCTAATATTTTAAATATAAATAAATAAATATAATGTAAAATTGTGATAATTATTTGTGAATATAATTTAACATATTTCATTTTTATTTGTATATTTAATTTGTGTATTTAATTATTTTAATTGATTTATAATTATTTAAATTTGATATAAAGTGGGTGAAGAATTAATGTCGCAGTTGTGAGGGTGATGTGTTAATATAAATATTAACTTTATAAATTGTGGGAAAGGGAAAAAAAGGACATTAATAATAGTAAATGTATATACAAGGTTGTTTGTTTGATTGATTGATTGTGTTTGCACTTTTATCAATACAATTATCAATATTATTTATTTCAATATGATAAAATGTGTTTTTTTTTTTTTTATTAAGTTAATACGTATATTTAATTTCACAATGTCATCCAGATTATCTCACCTGGAAATAAAAATATTAATAATAATTAGAGTAATAGAGAATATTTAATTTAATTAAAATTTAATATTAATGTTGACATTAGTATCTTACATTAAATTGTAGAAGGATAATTAAATAAGTGACAATTGTGCCCAATATCTGTATTAAATAATCAATAATTAATATTACTAAATAATTTAATCAATAAATATAATTATTTATTGATTAATTAATTACTGAATAAAGTAGTGAACAGTCAAGTGAAAACATTCCATAAACATTGAATTCAACTTTACGATGTAAAAGTTCTTGTGAAAATTCCATCAACTGTGAAAAAAAAAATATTTTTATTTATTATTTATATATAAAAAAAAAAAATGTTTAATTAAATTTTTTTTCACCTCTTTTTCAATTTGTTTATCAACTGTACAACGATCCAATAATAAATGAATAGAACGTGGTGTATTTTTAATCTAAAATATACAAATATAAATTGAAGAAATAAAAATTTATTTAACGAATTTAAATAAATGATTAATTAATTAATTAATTCAATACCTCACGAATTATTTTTGTAACACTCACAGTTAAAATTAATACACTATAGAATGATAATGTACACCATATAAAACCACCAGTACGTAAAATATATCCACCATTTTCATAACCATTAAAAAATGATAATAAAATAAGATATGCTGAATAAACACTTGAACTACCTGAATAAATAATTATTAATAATGTAGGAAATGAAAATAAATAACAAATATTATTACAAATATCACACAACACACGATGACCATTACGTAAATAAATAATATCATTTATAATTAATTTATCCAGTGGTAATTTTTGTACAAATAATATTTGTAAATTAATATCAGTTGATATATTTCCCAATTTTAAAAATGTTTTATTTAAACTTTGTAATTTATTTATTATTAAACTCAATACAAATGAATATTGCATTAAACACCAACTGCATGCTAATATTGGTAATGTATATATTAAAACAAATTGTATTCGATGTAAAATTGAATTAAATATAAATAATCCACCAGTAAACAATAAATTACCAAATATAAAAATATATATTTTATTATCATTATCACAAATATAATATTTAGATTTTATTAACAATATTTCCACACGTGATATATCATTGAATATATTAATTAATAATTTACTTTGTAAAATATAAAATATCCACATAATTATTGCTGATAAATTTGCATAGAATGAAATAAATGCACCAATAATTCGAACTCCTGTTTCATTTGGATCACGATTAATGTACAAACCTTTACTGTAAATAATATTTAATGTTATTGTTAAGATAATTAAAAAAATATTGTAAAATATTCCACAATAAGATATAGACATTGTTTGAATTTGATTATTAGAAAATTTTAATTGAAATGGTATTAAACCCATTATTTTAAAAATTATTAAATAAATAAAACGTAAAATATCAACGAGTGTTTCAGGATGTTTATTAAAATTTCCCATTATTTATTTATTTATTTATTCACTGTATGTTATTTAATATAATTAATATTATTTTTTATTTATTGGTTTTGATTTTAAACATTTATTTTATTTTATATTTAGTTGGGGGGAGGGGGGAAAAAAAAAGATAGTCAAAATTTTAAGCTTTAGTGGACAATGTAGTAGCAATAAATATATTGCCATTGTTTATATATTGGATTGTAGATGAAGAAAAAAAATAAAAGTGACATCATATACACATGATTGATTGATTATATTCAACTTTATCTATTCACTTATCAATATTATATTTGTAATAATGTCAAATGGTTCTTTCCAATAAGGTTTCAATCCCTGAAAAAATAATAAACAATAATAAAGTGGAAAAAAATATAAAAACAATAGAGATGAAACACGATAACATTAAACGCACACGAGTTCATATTTACATTGATGTTAAACGGTAGATAATAAATATAATGAACCCTTATTTTATAGTTTTTTTTTTTTTTATTCCACCACCACAAACATTTACTGAATAAATAATTTTACTCCAGTTAAACATTCAAACTAAACTTTAAATATTCCATGTTCATTATAGTCGAGGAGAAACGTGCAAGTGAAACGGTTAGAAATAGACAGGTCGAAACACGTCGACAAATAATGAAATGGATAAATTATTTTGATTATACAATATTAAATATTAATTATTATTTATTTAAAATAATTGGATTAGCACCATTTACAGTTAAGATGAATAGTTCTCGTGATATTAATACAATAAATAATTCATTAAAATTTTCATATTGCAAATTATCATCATTGTACAATATTATTTTAATTATATTACTATTTAGTTTTAGTTTTGCATCAACGTCAGTAACATTTAAAATTAAGGTTGAACAAAAACCTGAATTAGTATCGATGGTCCTTTATATAAAATCTGTTATTAGTGTCACAGTATTAATAACAATATGGATAATTGTTTGGTTAAAAAAACAAAAAGCAATTAATTGTGGAAATAAATTTATTAAAATAAATAAATCAATGATAAAATCACGACATTTATATTCACACAATTCAACAATTATTAAAATTGCTGTAATATTATTTATAAATATTTGTATTTGGTTATTAATATTAATTGCAGATGCTTTTGTATTTCCACATTTTTCTGGATTAAGTGTAATCTCATTGGCATTACCAAATTTTGTTTGTGGTTTATTTTTCATACAATATGGATTTATATTGTTGTTAATTGAGAGAAGATTTAATAATTTAAATTGTGCTATTTTAAAATTAACTCCAGAAAAAATAGTGTCAAATTGTAATTATTTATCAATTTTATCTGAATGTACATCAACAACTGAATTGATTATTCATAATTTATTTGAAATTAAAAAATATTATGAATCATTGTGTGAAGTTTTACATGAGATAAATTCAATATACTCATTACCTATTTTTATTATTGTTTTATTATTTGATTATAATATTGTTTTTACAATGTATTATATTTTACAACTTATATTTCAAACATCAAATGATTGGTCAGTTTTACAATTGATTGACACAGTTAGTTATTTTATAATGGAAATTTTTCCTATTGCTATTATGACTTCAAGTGTAACACAATTATCAAATGAAGTTAGTTTATTTAATTAATTGAAAGAATAATTGTTTATTTAGATTGAAAATTTATTTGATTTATATATTCCTAGATGGACTACACTGCTGATGCGATTTATTCATTGATGAATGAACCAATAAGAGATCCAGGAATTAAAATTGAAGTGTGTTGAATTAGAAAATTAATTTTTTTTACAATGTAATTTTAATTGTTTGAATTGATTTAGTTGCATGAATTTTCACTCGTGCTACTTCGTAAGAATGTCAACTTCAATGCTTGTGATATGATGCCTTTGGATCGTACACTATTACACTCTGTAAGTTGATTATAATTATTTGTTTCTATTCTTATTTTAGAAATTTTTTCATTTCAACTCAATAAGAAGACAGTTGGAGAATTTTTTTTTTATTCCAAAACTGCGGTTGTTATAACTCGAGAAATAATCATTCAATTATAGTGATTGCTGTACAGAATTATTCACAATCGTTGTCATTATCGCACAAACTAAACGTTTATTTTTCCCCCCCACCAATTGGATTTATTATAAATATTTTCGTAATAGTGTAGTAAAATTTTCAATATTAAAAAATATTCTTGTGTAGAAATTTGTCTACAATTAAATAATCAATAAAATAAAAATTCTATTATGTTTTTCAGATTGTCAGCTTGGTTACAACTTATTTAATAATCTTCATTCAATATTCATTGAGTGAGAAATAAATTTCACAGAGGAAAATCAATTCTCCAATCATAATTAACTGAAACACAGTAGAGAACAAAAATGTATTCACAATAATTAAAAAAAAGTAAAAAAAAAGAAAATAAAACCAGGAAAACAATTGTACTGTATCCAATATCTAATATGCATTCAATCTTATACAACAATCTCACATTGAATATAACGTTGAGAATAAATATTTAAATTACCTACATGAACTTTAGATTTAAAAAAGATAAAAAAAAAAAAAAAAAGTTATCAACATTATGTTTTTATCTATATGAGTGTAACGAATATCATTACTTCAATTCACAACACAATTATATTTTATTATTGTAGTTGAACTGAAACGTGAAAGTAGAATTAACAAAGCAAACAAGTTGAGACATGTCGAAATGTCGTTGAGACAAATAAATAACTTCACTACTTTAAATTTCTATATTAATTATTATTTATTTAAAATATTTGGATTAGCACCATTTTCAATTGATATAATTAATAACAATCGTAAAATTAATAATAAAATATTTAAATTTTCATATTGTAAACTGTCATCATTTTACAATATTATTTTAATTATATTAGCATTGGGTATGTGTGTACCATCAACATCAGTTATATTTGATATGGATTATCCTAATAAATCTGAAATAACATCAATAACTCTTTATATTGAAGGATTTATTGGTGTATCAGTGTCAATAATAATATGGATTCTTATTTGGTTAAGAAAATATCGTGCAATTAATTGTGGAAATAAATTTATCAAGATAAATAATTCAATGTTTGAATTGTATCATTTAAATTCAAATAATTCTTCAATTAATTATCGAATTATTGCAATAATATTTATATATATTATTATATTAATTGCTACAGTTGTTACAGATTTTTTTGACAATATAGAATTTTTAGGTCTCTGTGTATTTTCATTAACACTACCTAATATTGTTTGTTCATGGTTTTTATTACAATTGGCAATTATATTAATGATAATAAGAATAAAATTTATAAATTTAAATTCAGTTATTTCAAAATTATTATCAAAGCAATTAATTAACAAATATTTATTTACAATTAAAAAACATTATGAATTATTGTGTGAAGTTATACGTGAAATAATGAATTTATATACATTTTCAATATTACTTATTATTATTTATTTTAATTATAGTAATATTATTACGTCATATTTTACTGTACAAGCTTTATTTCAACCAACAAATACATGGACATTGTTAATGTTTATGAATTTATTCAGTTATTTAGCAATGGGTATTTATCCAATTGTTATTATGAGTACAAGTATAACTGAATTATCAAATGAAGTTAGTGAATGAAAATTTTAATAGACAAAAAAATTTATATTTTTATTCCCAAAATTTTATTTGAATAATTTTGTTTTTTTTTTCATTTATCTACAGATGAAATCTACAGCCAATACAATTTATACTTTGATGAATAAACCGATTCGAGATCGTGAATTTAAAAATCAAGTATGTATAAATAATTTTCGTTAAATTTGTTTATTTTTTTAAATTTTATTTTCGCTCAAATAAAAAAAGTTGTTGTTATATTTTTTATCAATTTTTCAATTGTCAATTAATTATTTCCCGCAATTACATAAATAAATATTAAAATATTGACCTCATTTTTGTTTACACATAATTTAATATAGATTATTTTCTATTTTATAGTTGGAAAAATTTTTACTCCAATTGCTCTGCAATAAAATTAATTTTAATGCTTTCAATGCTATGCCACTTGACCGTACACTTTTACACTCGGTAAGTTGTAAAATAAATAAATTAATTTCTATTTCTATAATATATTTAATTAATTGTTTAATTAATTTAACTCAACGTTTTTTTTTTTCTTTTTATTTTCAACAGATTTTCAGTATGGTAACAACAAATTTAATTATTCTCCTTCAATATTCATCAAAGCTAAAGTAAAATTATCAATAATTATATACCAAATACAATTAAATAAATGTAGGGAAAAAAAAAAAAAAAGAAAAGAAAAATAAATAAAAAATTGTCATAGTATTACTAACAAATAAATAATAATAAATATTATACCGTGTCGAATTGCGTGTCACAAATAATCTCATAACAATCAAACACAATATACAATATATAAAATGATGCAGTAATAAATATTTAAACAAAATAAAAAATGTATAGATAAAAGAAATGAAATAAAAATGTGGAACACAACCGTATTAAATTGCGTGCTAGCATTTAATCTCAACAATAATCAATCAAATAAATAAATGTGACACTAGAGAATAATATAAATTATCATAATAGTTTTTTTTTTTTCTTTCTTTTATATAAATTGTTCGATAACCTGACAATAAAAGTGAACATCAAGTGGTTACATTGATAAACAACAATTATATATAATAGAAATAAATATTAATTTAACAATGAATATTTATTTGTCGTTTGCAATGACGACAGCTAAAGTAACAATATTATTTTTAAACATTCTTGGACTTGCACCATTTAATATAAATATTAATCAAACAGTTAATATTCCTGATAATAATAATAATATAAATAATAATAATAATTTATACAATATTTTTTCACACACTTCTATTTATATTTATTACAATTCAATATTAATAATATTTTTTCCAATTTTATTATCAACGATTTTATATTTTCATTACAATAATGTGATAATAAAAATGAATGAATTTAATGAAATAATGAATATATTTATAATTATTTATGGAATAATAACAATTATTGTTATATGGATTACGTGGATAATAAAACAGAGAGTGATAATTGAAATAATGTATGAATTAAAAATTAATTATTTAATTTTGCCGGATTTAAAGAGATCAAATTATTCAAAAAAATGGCAAATAAATTATGGAATAATAATTATAAATTTTATTACAATGATTTATCAATTAATTTGTTTATATATCGTGAATAATTATAATACAATACAAATAATAATTATTCTATTACAATTAATAATAAATACATTTATAATTGAATATTCAACAGTTGTTTTATTAATTGGAAATGAATTTAAACGATTGAATAATTTTTTTTGGCAATTTTTACGACAGCCAATTAATTGTTATTCTGTAATGAATAAACAAATATTGATAAATAAATCAAAAATTATTTATTTAAATGATATAAAATGTGTTAATAGAATTTTATATGAATGTTGTGAAGAATTTGAGAAACATTTTTCATTTGCAATTCTCAATGCAATTTTATGGACACATTTGTTATTTATTTTTGTTGCTTATCAAGGAACTCGTGCTATTATTGTACAATCAACATTGTCGTTAATAATAATTGTTAAAATTCAAGCTATTGTCATTGCAATAATTCCATTTATAGTGTTGAGTGTATTTATCACAAAAACAATTAATGAAGTGAGTTATTTGTTTAATTTTTAATAAAACAATTTTTCCAGTCAATTATTATTTATCACTATTAATTAATTAACTTAAACTGTTACAGACCAGAAACACATTAGCAATTGTTCGTAAATTGTTGGGTGAATCGATAATAAATCGAAGTGTTAAAGAAATCGTAAGAAACAATTAAGAAAAGTGATACCCTTTGAATATTTAATAATTCATTAATTCTACGTCTTCTTCTTCTGTTTTTTTTTTTCTTCTATCAACAGCTGATGCAGTTCGCTTTAAAACTTCACGGTAAAAGAATTAAATTCACCGCATACAATATTTTTAATTTGGACACATCGCTAATAAAATCAGTAAACAATTTTCCCCAATTTTAATCAATATATTTGAAGAATTATTCTCCACTCACAATTAAATATATTAATTATTATTGCAGGTTATGAGTGGAACCATAACATATCTAATTATCCTGTTGCAATTCGATGTGATAAAAAAATTGGAATAATAAAACAAAAATGGATTGAAGAAGAGTGAGTGGAAATAAATAAAATTGGTCAATAAATTTTTGTTTTTTCAGCAAATAATAATAATTCAATACAATATTTAATATTTATTCTTCATCATTACATTATACTGTTTCAAAATTTATTTACAATATTATAGATATTATTATTAATACAATATTAGAAATGATATTAATGTCGCCGTGGGGTTAAATTTTCTTCTTCTGCTGTTGATAACCAACTAACAACGATTCCTGATACTGCGCAATTAATTTCTCTTGCACTTCCGGTTGGCATGGACTATACCGTGAATATTCCATTGTAAATTCGCCTTTACCTTGAGTATTAGATCTTAAATCACCAGAATATCCAAACATTTCATTTAATGGAACTTCTGCATAGAGCGTAAACCATCCTTCATTACTATCAGTTCCAGTAATAACTCCACGTCTTTTATTAATTTGTGACATAATACATCCTTGAAATTCCATCGGTGCAACAATTTCAACAGCCATAATAGGTTCAATAATTTGCCACACTCCATTTTGAAATACATCACGCATAGCACCTACTCCAGCCAATTGAAATGCATACTCTGAAGAATCAACAATATGTGATGCACCATCAAGTAAACGTATTTTAATACCAGCAACACGATGACCAGTTAACATTCCCTTTTCACATGACATTCGAAAACCTTTTTCTATACCAGGTAAATATTGTTTTGGTACATTAGCACCAACAGTTTCATCTTGAAATATAATTTCGGTATTTTGTGATGGCGGTAAAGGTTCAACAATACCAATAACACGTCCAAATTGTCCTGCACCACCTGATTGTTTTTTATGTAAATAATCAAATTCACACGGTTGTATAATTGTTTCTCTAAATGATACTTTTGGTTTACCAATAATAACTGGACAATTATATTCACGTTGTAAACGTTGTGCATAAATTTCTAAATGTAATTCACCCATACCAGATACAATACTCTCTTTATTATCATCATCCCAATAAAAACGAAATGTTGGATCTTCTTTGACAAATCGTGCAATAGCTTTTGCAAAATTATCACGATCTTTTGAATTTTTTGCTTGAATTGACATTGATATAACAGGATCGGGTACATAAATAGATTCCATTGATAAATCTAATTTAGAATTATTAACAAATGTATCACCAGATGCACAATCAACACCAAACAATGCAAATATATCACCAGAATAAATAGCATCAACATCTTCCATTTGATTTGAATGTAAACGTACTAATCGTGCTACGCGAACTTTCCTACGTGTTCTTGTATTATATATTGTATCAGTTTTTTTAATTGTACCCTGATAACAACGAAAATATGTTAATTGACCAAATTTACCAAGCTCTAATTTAAATGCTAAACCTAAAAATGGTTTATTGTCATTTCGTGCTGGATCAAGAATTATTTTTTCACATTCACCACCTTTTTCATTACGTAATGCATAATTTGTTACTTCACCCGGATGTGGAAGATACTCGAGGGTTGCATCCAACAGTGGTTGAATACCTTTATTTTTTAATGCTGTTCCAACTAATACTGGTGTAAATAAACGTTTCAAACACGTACGACGTATTGCACTTTTTATATCTTCATCAGTTGGGATGGATTCAGTTAAAAATAATTCACCCAGTGTCTCGTCAACGTTGCTGAGATGTTCAATTAATTCTTCACGTTTATCATTGGCCTCTGAAAATCATCAAATTAATTTATTTCATTTAGAGTAATTAATTTTTTGATTTTTTTCTGCGTTATGTAAACGTTGAGATCAATGAGTTGATTTAATTAATTTTCACTTACCAGAGCGACGATCTTGTGGAATATCATCTTCACGTACAGTTTGTCCATATTCACCATCAAAATATAATGCTTTTTGTTTAACTAAATCAATAATTCCAGTTGTTTGTGCTTCCAAACCAATTGGTAATTGAATAAAAGCTGCATTATGATTCATTTTAGTTCGCATTTGTTCCAATACTTTATTTGGATTAGCTCCCATACGATCGAGTTTATTTATAAATGCTAAACACGGTATATTGTAACGTTTCATTTGTCGATTAACAGTTAATGTTTGTGATTGTACACCGCCTACAGCGCACAATACTAATATTGCACCGTCTAACACACGTAATGCACGTTCAACTTCAACAGTAAAATCAACGTGTCCAGGTGTGTCAATTATATTTATATTATGATCTTTCCAAAGTGTATATGTAGCTGCTGATTGAATTGTTATACCACGTTGTCGTTCCAATTCCATACTGTCCATTACCGCACCAACATTATCTTTACCTCTAACCTGAAAAATAAAAATTCAACACACAGTGACAAAGAAAAAAAAAATAATCACATCCTAATATTATTTTTTTGTTTTTTAAAAACGAACATAACCATAAATATTCACCTCGTGCATTCGAGATATTCTACCAGTGTAGAATAATATTCGTTCAGTGAGTGTAGTCTTTCCAGAATCAATATGAGCTGAGATACCAATATTACGAATTTTTTCCAATGGTTTATGCTCAATAAATTTTTCATGTGACGCCATAAATCTTGCATTTTTCTACAATATCAATAACAAATAATATATTTATTATACAAAATATATATATAATTAAAATTTGTATTAATAGATTGATTATTAATTAAATTTACAACGATATCGTGAATTCTAACCTCAAAATTATTATTATTAATTGATTTACTTACTGGTAATATTGTCGACGTGAGTCTTGGTAATTTATTTAAATGTACATTACATTTAAATATCTTTAAAATCGTCATTGTCACAGTGCTGGTTATTTAACTATCGTATTATAAATAAAGAATTGATTATTATTATTTGACAAATAATTATTACTTCATCTCGAGCCGGCCAAAGGAAACAGGGGTGGATTGAGGGTGAACATACTATATATATAAAATAATAATAAAGGGGTTAACATTTTTTTCCATCCAGTTATATCCAATTTCTTCTTTATCGACAATGAATAAAAAATATCACTTATCGACACAGAACTCACAAGATGGCGTCTTAAACTTCCACACATTGTACATTTTGCGTCTCGTTTATACAGTTAAACTGTACACTAGAATGTCTCTTCTTTCGTGAGTGTCTTCAATTAATTGCCCGCGAGTGAAGACACGCAAAATCGTAGTTATTTTAGTATTATAATTATCGTAATTGTTGTATAGAATTTTATTAATTAATCTAAGCTGAAGAGAATAGATTCATCATGAAAATCTGGACAACTGAACACACATTCAAGTGAGTATATATATGCAGTTAACTACATGATATATATATATATATATGCTTCTATGCCCCCATGAGCTAACCTCAATTTACAGTTGAGAATATTAAAAATAAATTCATAATTATTATCAATAATTTATATATTATCGTGATTTTTTATTGCTTTTTTTTTTTTTTTATATTTGTATTGATAATATATGTTTTCATATATATTTTGTATGTATAGATAAACCTAACCTCAATCTTGCAATGGAGTTATCAATAAATGATAATAAATTATTTATTTATAGTCATCCATGGGAAACTGTTGTGGCAGCAGCATTACGAAAATATCCAAATCCATTAAACGAAGCTGTACGTGGTACTGATGTAATTGATAGAAAAATTGAAAATGGAATACTTTATACACACAGACTGGTCGTTAGTGAATTTAAATTTCCAAGCTATGCAAAAGCTGTGAGTATATTTAAAAATATATATTTATTTTTAATCTCCTAATTTATAGAACATTTTTACAATTTATTCTTTATTTATTCAACTTCAATTTGTTTGGAGAGAGAGAGAGAGAGAGAGGGGAATAGAAATTATTTTTATTTATTGGTGCCAGGTCAGTTAATGCTTGCAATTCAATATATATATATATATATATATTTGTACATTTTCACTGTTATGTAATAATACGTGAAATGTTCATTTAATCAATTCTACGATTATTTATTTAATAGTTCATCAATGTTGAGTAATTTCACGTGTTTCACTAATGATTAATATAAAGTAATGATACTAAATTAAATTAAATTAAATTAATTGAGAAATATTTATTATTCCATTATTTAATCAACAAAATAACAAACGAATTTATATTTTTTCAATGTTATTAATTATTTATTTTTTTTTTTTTTTCGAGATGATATTTTCTATTTTTATTATTAAATACAGTCAAACTCGTGATACAAAATATATATATATATTGGAGTATTTTTTTTTTAGATGTATATATATGTTAAATCCACGTGCGTTAATTGACGTCATTGAGCGAGGTCGAGTTTTGCAATGATTTAAAATTTTAACGAGTGAGGTCGTGACAATCGACACACACACACACACGAGATAACAATGATAATATTTAAAATACATTGACACAATAAAGAGTTTAAAATAGTAATAATAATAATACATAATTTAATACATCTAATTAATTAATACTCAAATATATATATTTGTAGTTATAAATGGCTTTTGTTTATAACATTGTATGTGTGTGTGTGTGTGTGTTATTGGCAAACAAAAAATTGTCTGGCATTAAATGCGAATAAATTTCAAAGTTTGCACGAGTCTCATTTAAACAAGAAGTGCAAGTTGTATATATAAAGAATATGATAGAGATAGATAAATAGATAGGTTAGAAATGTGGGCGTGAAAGCTCAATGTAGAAATAAAACAAAACAAAAAAAAAATGGTATATATATATATATATATAATAGATTGTTGAAGTGAAATTACAAAACATCAACTTCTATTCTTCGCTCTCATTTATCTATTCATTTTAATATAAATAAAATGATATTTATTATTGAGAAATATAATATTTTAATTATTTTATTTTTTATCTACACTGTGTAATATATATTTATTTTATTATTATATTTTATTGTTAATGTTAATGAACGATACATTGAAACTGAATTTGTTCACTTTAAATTCATTTTAATCGCCACAGTTTCGGTGGTAATAATTTATAATTCATTTTCACGTCGTCGTGCAATTGAAATATAAATTTTTAAATAACCAAAGAATTATTCATGAATATATGAACTCGAAAAAAAAAAAACGTGGTATTTGTAGGTTAATAATTTATATGAAACGTTGATGAATAATTAATTTATAATTGAAATTTTGTACAGAGTTAAATATATAGAGTTAAATTTTTAAATTAACAATAACCACAATGAATTTTGACAATTAATATTCAATAAAATCGTTTGTTAATTATCAATAAATAATAATATTATTTTTATTATTTACAGATAATTGGACATGCAAAGGAGCATTATGCAAGTGAACGTAGTGAAGTGGATCCAATCAACCAAGAGATGATTTTACGAACGCGAAATGTAAGTGTAAATATTGCAAATAAATATAGAGATAATTTTTTTTTTTTTCTTCCACCATTATAATGATAATGATAATAATAATAATAATAATGGTAATAAATAGCGTGAGAATATTTCTTCATTCTCCATACAAAAGAAATGAACGCGAAATATAAGAGAAAATATTTTACTGCTGTGAAATTTTTATTTATCGCTTTTTTTTTTTTTTTTTTTTTCATTTTTTTTTTCTCACGTCATTTTATAACTGATAAAATTTTTATACAAGGAAATTGGAATGTTTCTTTTTTTTTTTTTTCTTCACTCTTTTTCTGTCCTCGGTGGAGGTTTGTTAAAGTCCTATATTTTATTGCACAGTTTTTTTTTCTTTCTTTCATTTTTTTTTTTTCGTTTTGCCTTTTCTCTTTTATGATCGTGATGTTCAGAGCGTGCTGGAATAAGTAGCAAGCACAGGGTTGGTTAGTGAAGGAGGGTTGGGGAATTTTTTTTTCTATTTATTTTTCTTTTTTCGTAGGGATAGTAGTAGTAGTGGTAGTGGTATGAGAAACGAAAGGGGATGATACGTTTAGTCTGTGTGCAATAGAAAAAATTACCCGTCATTTTGTGGTGTTTGTATGACGTGCACGTACATTGGTTGAATCGATGCGATTTATATAAATCCTGGATTTAGTGGAGTTCTACCATTGCGTTGCGTTTTAAAATGATTCGTTGGTCATTTAATATTTCATATTGATACACCGTAAAAATAAATGAATCACAAAAATGAAGAATAAAAGATAGGAAATTAAATTAATAGATAACCAACACAAATAATTTATAACAAACTGTCAAATTATCTCTGATTTAAATTTGCTAATTAATTTTTGGTAAACATTGATTTGTTGGTGAATTTAGAGAAAAAAAAACAATATGATTCATAATTCGTTAAATAATGAAAGTCAAATTCTATTACAAATTTTGTTCGGGCTTTTTTTTTTTTTTTTTATTTGTTTTTTATACGGCCACGTAATTGGAAAAAAAGTTTTACGTTATATTGTCGTGTGATTGATCGAAGGGAAACAAAAGAGATGTACTTTTGTTTTTTTACTCCTTTTTTTTTTTCATTGTAATCTAAAAATACCTTGATGCATTACTCGAGTGATGGACGATCTAATGTGATCGGTTTTTGTTTTTAATTAAAACATAAAACAAAAGGTATGGGGTAAATTTTGTTGAATGTAGATTTTACAGGCCATTGCATTTGTGCAAGGGATTAATGGATTATCTTATATCAAATGTGAACTCCATTTATTGCTAACATGAAGGTGTGTGTGTAGATATATATTTTTTATATATATATATAGATTTGGTAAATGTGAACCGATTTCCGATTTACGGGTCGTCGTTTTATTGCCTTCGTCATTTTATACGAGCTTTTTTTTTATGGTTCACGCACTTATGGTGCAAGAACGGTACTGATGTATTTCAGATTACTATTATGATACCAAAACAGATAAATGTGTGTGTGTGTGTGTGGATATATATGGAAGTCTTCAATTTTATTATCATAGAAATAGAAAAGTTGCTTACTTCTCACATAAATTCTATCGCAATATGATTATAAAGAAATATCATCAATCTCCTATCGAGAATTTTGTCTGAGACAGAATCTGCATTTTGATGGAAATGTCTGATTTACATTGATAGAAATGTTAAAGCACGATATTTAGTTTGTATTATTCTCAATGTGAGGCGAATTTGTAGTTTACAAAATTATAACAGTGTATTTCATTTTCTTTCTTTCATTTTGTTGCTCCCAAATTACCAACTACAACACATATACATTCTAACAAATGTCACAGTGGATTCATTTTTCTATATTTTCTGCACCACCGCAGTCATATAACTGAACGATACGCATGGGGAATTTTATAGTAGTAGTGGTAGGAAAGATAGCAGGACTCATCGCGCAACTGTCTCAACACACAACTCTCATAACAACATTCTCTTTTGCCGCATTCTGTACTATATATACATATAAATATATATACATATGTACATGTGTGTGGCTTAATCTAAAATTGAACGTATCCCATGGGTAGTGTCGTCGTACTCGGTTGGCAAAATGGAAGTGTACGCAACTATAGTACCGAAGCAATGAGGAGTGGGGATAATAGTAGAGATCTTCTTTTTTTTTCGTTTTTTTTTTTTTTTTCATATTTTACCGACGCATCAGCGCTATTGTGGTATTCGCTTCACGCGGTCGAATACTCTACCACCACATTTGCCAATGTATTCTACATAAGCCTCAACGGCCTCGGGTGGTCGGCTGGTTGGCTGTGTTCTATATCCCAACGCTTTTGTAAATCCCTAGAGGGAAATATCTCTTAGCGTTTTACTCATGGTCCCGTTTCAGTTCCACCAACACATACACACATATATATATATATATATATATATATGAATTGTGTATAATTTGCTGAACTGTAGGCTAAATAAATGCAATCCTCCGTAAGAATCATGAAATAATCATGAAGTTGTTAGCACTGTTATGTACTGTATTACCGACAGATAGGGAATTAATTTAGTTTGGTTTTAAACCATATTATTTTTTATTTTCTCTTCTTTTTTTTTCCATTTCAATTATTATTTTTCAATTAATTTTTGTGATCGAGAGTATTTTTATGTACTGTTTTACCGGCAGTCGTAATTAGTTCATCTTAGAATCATATATATATATATATATTTGTTTTTTTTTTCATTCAAATAATTTATTTCAAATTAATTTTCGTGAGTATTTTGCAGTAGGGAACATGAGTGAGGAATTGTTTCAAAGCTAATGTAATTCTCTAATGTATTTATGTTTGGGTTAAGGAAGACTGTGGGGTTTCGGACAGGAATTAATAACGGATGCCTGTTGTGTATCGACTAGAAACATCATATATACATGTTTATACGTGGTATCTTGCTGTATCTGTATATATAGTATGTGTATATATAGGTAGATGGTATGTACAGTGGAGTGCTGGCACAGACTCCCTGTGGACCACGGTTGATGGAGGGTCCATGTGCCCACAGTGAATGCTGCCCTCTCACGACTGAATTATTATACAACGCGTTTCCCTAAATCATAAAAACAACGAATTGCGTTGTGTAAAAGTTTGGAATGGGGTAAAAAATACATGCCCAATTGTTTATTCAACACAATATATAGTTATAGATGTTGAGAGGGGTGGCTTGTTTTATTTATTTTTTTTCCTGTCAGATGGCGCCAAAAAATAAATTACACTTTCATCTAAATATTCTCACTTCATTTTTTTTTTCTTTAATTCATTGATATTAAAATTGATTTGTATTTAATTATTGGTTTTTTTCTTCTTTAATAAATGGTTTGGGAATTTTTATATATGGCATATTGTTTATTCAGGTTGTGGTTAGGTATATGTTTTTGTGAACGATATTAAACACTTGTACGAACATTCCGCAACCACAAACTTCTCGATGAAGTGTGGTTACACAGAGTGGGATCGAGAAGGGTAGAGAGAGAGAGAGATGGTTTGGGTGGTTTGAGAATTCGAAGGGTTGGTTTGGTTGGTACTATACACGTCAAGTGGATATTTGAGGGTACAAGTATAGGCATAGAGAGTATTTGGTTGTTTCTATGGCCATGAATATCACCAAATGGTGAACATAATCGAGCAATGTGTGCAGTATTGGTTAATGTGGTTTTAACCCCATAACAATACACAGACATAAAACAGGAACAACCAATAATTGATTCATTGATTTTGATTAATCGTGAATATTATTTTATCTTTGTGCAGTTATAATTGAATTGAAGAATAATATTTCAATTTGGTGTGCACTTTTATTTCGTTTTTTTTTTTTTTTTTTTTCACCACCCCCCTTTTGTTTCTCGTTACCTCTCATCAACGAATGTATCTATTTCTGTACGAGTAGTTAAGCGGATCCGCGTGAAAGCTCTCTACCGTATCAGAAAAAAAAAAGGCAAAAAAAAAAAATAAATAAATAAATAAATGAAAAATAATAAAAAATAAAATAAAAATGTAGATAAATGAAAAGTAAATGTTTGAAAATGCACATTGGACGTGAGACACATCAACGAGATGTGAAATTGAAAAAAAAAAATAAATAAAAATAAAAAATAACTAAATATCTTCTTTTTTTTTTTTCTATTGTTTTTACAAAAAAAAAAAAAAAATCGGATTTACAGATTATTTTGACAAAGTGTACATGGACGTCATCGACGTAACCCACCACCAATTCTCACTGCCCCCCCCGTACTTCACATATATATATATATATATATTGTCCGTTATGGACGCAATGCGCTTGAGATAATTGAACGTCGGTTCACCCACTGGCTGTTAATTGGCAGAAGAGTAATTACTCGCTGCTGCTGCTAGTGCTGTTGCACACTACAGTGAATATACAATACATATATTATGTATATATAGTACAGTGATATATACCAAAGGAACAACGAGTAGGAAATGAAAATTGTCCGGTGTTGAATATTATCACTTTTGTTGTGGCATAATTGGACCACTGTTGTCGCTTAAACATTTATAGATAATCTTGAACGTGTGTGTGTGTGTGTGTGTGTGTGTGTGTGTGTGTGTGTGTGTGTGAAATAAAGAAAAAAAAATACAATAGATTATTTTTATAATTTATATATTAATTTTATATTAATTTATAAATTGAAACTTCTTGTCTTTATTTTATTCATTAATTCATTCTTTTCTCTAGTTCCTTATTATTATTATTATTATTATTATTATTTATTTATTTATTTTTTTTGTTGAAGAAAAAGTTGTGCATATTTCTCATCAAAAAAATGTTCACATTTTTAAATTTATTATACGTTATTCTCTGCTTGGAAAATTCAACGGTCTGAAAATGCTCACAGCTCTCAACACACAGAGAAAAAAAAGTACCTACATACATATATATATATATATATATATATGTATAAATAACGACTCGTTAAGGAAACGAGATGGCGGTAGAAGCTTTCTACCATGGAAATTAAAGTGTCCCGGGACCGTTCTACCAATTCTCCTGTTCTTTCAGTAACGCCATCTCGGAATATATATATATAGAAATAAGGGATAGTGTCGAACTGAATGGGAATTCGTGCAGTCGAATCTACGAAAAATTTTGCTAGATTAGAAAAATATGAATTTTTTTATATATTAAATATTATTTTATTATATACATACACTAAAATTAAATGTGTAATTTTTTTATTATCAAAAAACAATGGGTTAAAAGTATATCTACAAAATAATATAAATGAATAAATAAATAATAATTTTATCACACCCAATAGAGTGTCAAATTTCACACTTTACAATTTATCATATACAATATTATCAAAATTATCATACGTATTTTGAATTTGTATATTTAATATTTATTCAAATAATATATATATATAAACAAAATATGTAGAGAAACGTTGAATATTTGAATTTACTGATTGCCAATATGGCGTCATTAAAGCCTGAGGGGATTCCCAACACGTAGCGCTTATGTGCTATTCTCTTTTCTCTCCCACTTTTTCAATCTTTCTTCTCTCTCGGTTTCGTGTTCGTTCCTGCAATGCACAATACAAAAGCGCGCCCGTTGGCGTTAATTCTCTCTTATGAAACATACTGCACACAATCTCTATAACCATTCTCTCTACATACAGTTATACATATTCACCATTCAATTGTTCTCTGTTTTAACTCACACCAATAAAAACACCACATAGTGTTTGATTGTGGTGTGTGGTATTGGTGCACTCACAATAATGCTTTTGCTATACCTGCCTCAATTTCAATTGACTACTTCAACATTTATTATCAAACATATGTACTAAAAAAATTTTATCAATAATGTATTACCTGATGTGTAATTATAATCCCACTTCAATGTCTAATCTATAATATTAATAATAATAGTAATAATAATAGTAGTAATAATTTAAATTATTAATTAGAATGAATTTGATTTTTCTGTTCAGTGAAGAATTCAATTTTATAATAATTATTTTAATTGGTAATAATATTTCTTTTGTTTGTCTTTTTCTTTTATTGCAGTTGTCATTCAGCAAGTTTATTGATGTGGGTGAGACATTGAGATATGCACCACATCCAAATGACAAAAATAAAACGTTACTGAAACAAGAAGCTATTGTTACTGTGCAGGGCGCACCATTGGCGTCATATATGGAGGATCTGTTGACGAAAAAAATTTCATTCAACGCCGGAATGGTGAGATATTAATTGGGTTCTTTGATATGGAGAATTTTTTTTTTTTTTCTTTTCATTTATTTATTTATAATTGGGGTTTTGTTGAGCTGTTATTATTTTTGTTTTTGATAATTGAATAAATTAATTGAGGGAAGAAATAAAATTTGAAGCACTCAGGAAATTAAAGGGGGAAAAAAAAAGAAAGAAGAATATACTTTATTGAAGTTATTATTAATTAACAATGATAATTATTATATAATCATGTTAATTTATTTAGGGACGTCAAGCTGTTGAGTGGGTGATTAAACTTGATACTGAAATGAAGGATCTTGCTACTACAGCTGTTAAATCTACTGATGAATTATTATCACAGACTCGTCGTCAAATTGATGATATTACAAATAAAACTAAACGTAGTATGGACGATTTACAACATGTAGCAAAGAAATCATTGGATGAAATTCAAACACTTACAACCCCACCGTCACCACAAGCAATGCCAAAATTATAGCTAAGGTTTCGTACTAGTTTCAATTTATTTAATTAAATAATTTTCCAATTGGTCTTTTGAAAATTTAAACTTTTGTATTGTAATGATACGTAATTTATTTCACTTCTTGAGGGGGGGTTTTCTTTTTTTTTTTTCATTTCTACTTCTATTTTTAATTCGCGTAAAATTTAATTGAGTGACAAATTGAAATTTGACAGAAAAAAAAAAACAAAAGGGGATAAAAATATATATTCTGAATAATTAAAGAGACAAATATTGTGAGTTAAAAATTTAACGAATGACAAATTAAAATATTGAAATTTAAATGAACATCTGCGCTAGTGCAATTGGTACAGTTAAATATTATTGAAACTGAGAATTGATAATTTTTATAATTATCACATTGATAGTAATTATTACTTGTGCTTTTTGTTTTCGTATTTTTTTATTCACTGGATAAGAATAAAAATAGAGCAAACAAAAATAAAAAAATAAAACAAAAAGACCAATAATTATCGTCTATTTTTCTCTTCAATTTTGCATAAATAATTAGCAATTAAATGTAAATAATTATTGAATAGTGAAAAAAATTTAATTCAATTACAAATGTCAATTTGAAATACAAATTAATACAATTAATTATCTGAATAAACAATTTTTTTTGCAATAAATTAGTGTGAAGAGTGAGAGAATGTGAAGTTAAAATATTTTGATTTGATGGAAAATAAATACAACAAGTAAATACATAAACAACTGTTAATAATTATTCGTCAGTATTATTTTTAATACTGAATTATTCATCGTTTGTAGTATTATAATACACAAATGCTATAATTATTCATACTGGAATTTTAAATAATGCAAATTTCATCAAAATACTGTTACACATTCATGTAAGAGAGATAATTAATGAGAGTTTGCCAATATATATCCGTGAATTTGGACGTGGGTTATAACATTGGACTATTGGTAAATATTGACATGACCATATTATTTAACAAATAATCATTTAATTTATCAAAACCTCTTTGTTATCCACAACAAATTAAATAGACACCAATAAACATACACGTAAAAATTTTACATTTTTTTTTTGATAATACGTTAGAATTAAATATTGATATAAATGAAATTTAATTTTATGAACAAAAAAACAAGCTCATTGTATTAATTAACATTGAATATTCAATCAAACTGTTGTCCAGATAATTTATCAATTAACCAACAATAATATAATAAATAAATGTGAGTAAAAGAGAGATGTAGTTTCTTATTATTATTATTTATTATTATTTATTATTATTTATTATTATTATTTTTTCTTCTTTTTAATATTACAGTGGTGAAGTTTGTGGTTGCGAGTTCATGACAATTCGAGTGGTGTTTTCTATGATGTCTAATCAACAGGGTACGTTAAAACCCTTTTATCTCTTTCTTTATCCGTTTCTTTTATATTCTACTTGTATTTTTGTCTTTACTTCGTCTTATCCCTCTCGTTAGTGTGTTGTCTCAACGTTTGAATATATTGGTGTGAGAATAGTGTTGGTTGGTAGGGAAATTTTCGTGTCCAATGTCAGGCAGTTTGAAACACAACCGTACTGTGTGGCGAACGTTGAATGGATAATAATGGTACGTGCTTTGACTACTAATCGAGTATCAAGTGTTATTTTTATGGTCCATAGATGGCGTGTGATGTCAGCGTTATAGCTGCTGCTAATAATCTAAGTTTTTTTATTTTTTTTTCCTACAGTAGATAGATGTTCTGGTTATTATTTAGCTTTGATTTATGCAATGAAATATATCGGTGAATTTAGTTTCAATTTTTTAGTTGAAATACTTGATATATTCGAGTGAATAATTCTTATTTTCAATACGTTTTTTCGGTTGTATAGTGTTATAATTAAAATTTTCTGTTATATTTATTCGATTAGTTATCGTTTGGCAGTCAAAATTCACTAGTTGACAATAAAAATTGATGCATTAGTTTTGTAGATATAAATTATCAAAGTCGTAATGACAAATTTCAATATTCACATTCAATTTTAATTGAAATAATGATGATTTTATTATTAAAATAATTATTGTGGATTTAAATGAGGGTTTATCTAGAATTGATATTATCTAATTAACAACAGATGGCGTTGATTTTTAAAATAACGTTAATAATATTAGCTTGAGGGGTTATGGACTTCTATAGACTTCCATTGTCCATCATGAGAGATAGTCACGTCAGCTAATAGCACAGTCTATCAGTCGTGTTGAGCTTATGCTACTGACTCGATATTGTATATAGAAAGCCGGATTATGTTCACTAACGGATACTGTGTCATCTACAATATCCACCATTATACATACGCATTGTCTCTACAATTTTGGTTACCGGTGAACGTGTCAACTTGAGTAGGGTGTTATAATAATCCTGTCTTCTGATCTAACACACAATATATAAAATAATTTGGCAGAAAATTAACTATCAGATATCAGTGAGATTATACAATTATTTTTTTAATTTTATTTTACTGAATAAACAAATACTGGAAAGAAAAAAAAAAAAAAAAAATTCCGTTAAAAAATTCGACAAGTTCATTCTTGTTTGTGTGGTAAATTCAAATTTTATTATCGAATAAAAATCATTTTTCTATTTCTCAAATTGAATTTTATATAATATAAGAATATTGAAAAAGTTTTAACGCATCAGTCTCTCTCTCTCTCTCTCTCTATCTCTATCTCTATCTGTTGAACTCGAAAGTTTATCGATTGTCGCAGTGATGAGAAAGAAAAAAATTCGAGAGTGACAATAAAAATAGAATTGAAAAATAAATAAATAAAATCAGTGTATAAATAGAAAAAGGAAAGGAATTGAAAGAGGATAAATATATATATATATATATAAAGACATTGGATAGATAGTATTGAGAAAGGGGTAGGAGATGAGAAAAAAAAACAAGGGCTCTGAGAAAAGGACAGAGCTTGCATTCTGACCAAAGCCGGATGCAACCACTTCGATCTTTCGTTTTCTCGCTACGTTTATTCACTCGCGTCCCGTCGAGACGGCAAAAGGAATCACCATAAATTTTCCAATCTCGCACAACGGAATATATTTCTACTGAGAAAGTTTATATATATATATATATAGATAGATAGATAGATAGATGTAGGGGTAGGAAAAAAATATTCACATGTATTTATGCAGGATGAAAAAATTTTTTTTCTACTTTATTTCACTGTTCAATTTTTGTTGGTTTTATTTTACCATGCAAAATTAAAAAATATCTTTTCTTTTATCAGGGAATGAGTGATATCGATGAATATGAATGTGAAGTTGTTGTAGAAAATTTTATTAATGGCCTATTTTATTTTTTAAAAAATGTTTTGAGATGATTTGTTTGAGTGTTATGGATAATTGAAATATTTTTGACAAATTTTCATTCAATGTTGAATAACTCGGTGAAAATTCATCGGGGATTGTTTTTCGGGGGTCGAAATTAAAGAGGACAAAATTACCTTTCGAGAGACATCCGTAAAAAAATTCCTCATTAATTTTTTTTATTTTTTTTCCAACACTTAAAGAATTGGAAAATTTTTTGACTCTGTGTCAATTTTGTGAGTTTGACGTGAGTGGTTTTTGTCATTAAAAATCATGTAACTCTGAAAGAAATTAGCGAATTTTCATTCTGTGAGGGAATAATTAAAGACAACAGTTCAAGCTTTAAAAAGAGCCCATGGCAAATATGCTAGCATAATTATTAATAGAGTTAGCATATTTTTAATTTTTACCTTTTTTTTTTTTTTTCTTCCACTGTAAAAACTGTGATCCTCTAATTAATGTTTCTTCAACATTTTTATTCTATTTCATCCCATTTTATTTTCTCGTTTCTTCTTTACCTTTACAATTATAAATATCACATGTGTGGTGGTGGATTTCAGTCGTCTACAGAATTATAATATAGCTAAATGAATATAACACGAGTAATAATGAAATATGAATAGTATGATACTTGAAATTACAAAGGGAATAAATTACTACCCTACAGAAATTTTGCAAATGCGATTCGCAAATAATCTCTCAATGGTACAAAGGATAAAATGAAACTCAAAGGATAATGAGTGTATATGTAGTAAAAAGGGTATTAAATTTCAACCTGATACATATGATATTATGACACGTATTTTTATTTAATTAAATATCCATGTTGAAGAGAAATCTTTTTGTCTCTCTATTAATCCATCAACATTTTGTTTTTCTTTTTTCCTCTTTCTCAACAATATTAAAATAAATATCTCTTCACCAATTCTTTTTTACCTCTCATTCACGCCCACACCCGTCAACTGACTAAATCCTAAATAAATAATAATACGGTGGTATATTATCACTTATCGTCTTTCACAATGCTCCTCTCCCTCTATTTCACCCCTATTTTTTTATTTTTTTTCCACTCTCTAACCCGTGTTCACAATGAATTATATTCAAGCCAACGGATTTTACATTCAAAAATATGATGGACCACTCCTTTTATGATGCATACACGATATCTTTCAATCCTTATATATTACACATACTCTCTCTCTCTCTCTCTCTTCAATTCACCATACTTTAAAGTGAGATGTGAATAAAGGTTACGACACTTTACGACTCAAAAAAGCGTTATCATTCTTTTATACACTGCACGGTCACATAATATATACGATGGATAAATTTTTTTTTTTTTATCGCATTGAATATGCATTGAAAGTGAAAAAAAAAAAAAAAATAAATAAAAATATCAGTGTGATGAATTTTTGTATTTTAACGATTTTCTTTCTTTTTTTTTTTTTTTTTTTTTTTTTTCTATTTTGAGGATGAATTATTTTTTTTTTTTTTTATTAAACATTGTCATTGGATATCTACAGTGGTATGTAAAAAATTGACTGTCATGTTTGTGTCACAACGGGCTGAGACATTAAATTTGACAGGTGATCTATCGAAAAATGAGAAAAAAAAAAATAAATAAATGAATAAAAAAAAAAGCAATTGCCAATTATTTCCTGTACAGTTGAAACGGAAAAAAAAAAATATTGATGGATAAAAAAAAAAAATGATTTTTCATTTATTTAGATAGAGTTAAGTTATTTATTTTATATTCATTTAATTTATTAAATTCTATCAGATTTTAATTATTGAACAATAATACTGTAATTAATTAAATAATTATAATAAATTGCCCAAAATTCATAAATGAATTATTTCAAAAATAAATAACTAAACCATTTATTTATTCAATATATTTCATCGTTGAATTTTATTTAATTTATTTTTTATTTTCTCAAGAGCTGAGAGATAAAAAAAAATTGATAGGAAATTGGTTGATATATATATATATATATGGATGGAAAATTGAGTATTGAAACGATTGCACAAAAGTTTTTGCTCGTTAATATATTTTTTCTATTTTATTTTTATTCAATCTGTTTTTTTATCATTTTTAAAAACCAAGTGGAGAGTTTCTTGGCATTCATTTATATACATATATATATATATATAAATATATGTGGGCAGTGGACTTAGCATTGGTATATAAATTCAAGTTGAGGAGAAAAGTGCCTATCAGGGGCGTCCGCGGTTAGCGTTCAACTTCCTTTAGGATAAATTCACTTACGTGATCCGGATGAGGTCGACGATTTGAGCTGTTATTTACAATGAGTTAAAAAGTCTTGGAATAGTATATGTATATAAAGGTCGTGAAGTCAAGTTTACTCAAGTCCAACAGGGCCAACTTTCATGAATGTATATATACTCATTTAGTATGCACGAAAAAACCTCCTACCGACAGTTCAACTTTTTTTTTTTCTTTTCTTTCCCACTTCATCCTCTTTTACTACAAAGTCAATCGAAGTTTTCTCAACTGTGGAGAAAAACTTTTGGTACATATGATATAGGTAAATAGAATTTTATTCTTGTGTTACTTGATCAATATTTATTTTTATTTTTTTATTATTTATTACAAGTAATGTGAGGTGAAAGTTGAGGAAGTTAATTGTTGATTGGTTTATTGGATATATAATGTATGATTTGATATTTATATTATTTTTTAGATTGAAATTATAAAGTAGACAAAATTGTAATCTAATATCCCTCGAGAATTTCACAATTTTATCATTTTTATCAATTTTATTTGAATACTTTGTCACTGCAAACTTCAAAGATATACGATAATAAATATTATCACATTTCAATTAGTATTATCATGAAATATTTATGATAAATACATTATTAGAGATTGGCTGATTATTTTTCACTATATTATTGCATCATATTCACGGTGAATTTAACAATAATAATGAAAATTGATATAATAATAGTTTAAATGGAGAGGGGAAAAAAAAAAAAAATGATAATGCAAGATGAATTCAAAGTTCGTTAGTTAGAACTTTAATGCACTATCACAATCATAGATACAACTCACATATGTATAAATATCTCTACCAATACCAATAGAAATATTATCTGCGTGTGCGTATCTGTACAGTGTGTCTGTTTTGACTATACGAGAGAACTTGAATGTGATTTAACACAACAGTATCACGCCGGTTCTCTGCCTGTGGTAAACGTGTTTGAACACGTTCGAAGTTAAAGGAAAAACTCTCTGAGATGTGTATTATAAATAAACAAATGAATTTGTTTGATCATTTATTCATTAAATTACAATTAAATGTCCAGATAATTAACAACTAAAAACAATTCTATATATTTTATATTGTTTATTACTGTTGCAATATTTCATTGCTCCAATTCTAACGCTTTTATTTCACTTCTTCTTTTATTGCTCTGTTGTAAAATTCATTTCTGCAATCAAAACTTATCTCTCTAATTATTCTTCTTCCATCATATCAATTGTTAGTAACAACAAAAATGAAAAAAATACTTGATAATGACCATGATACAAAAGTGAGGTTAAGGCGAACTAAAAGTGTAACTAGAGCTGAAGAAATACAACGTGCGGATTATATGGTACGACGTTCACAACCGGACAAACCGTAAGTGAAATAAGAAAAAAAGAAAATTAAAATTATTTAATAAATAAAAAATAGTGCGCACGCAACTCATGGATAAATATATATTTATTCCAATGATATATTTCTCAAACCGGTTGTGTATTTAATTACATACAAATTTTTTTTTTTGCCCTTCACTGATGACTTGCAGATGAAATAATGTCGTCACTTTTCGCAATCATTTTTTTGTCCTTCAATTTTTTTTATTCATTTTATTCATTTATCTTTCATTTTTTTTTTTCTCTTTGCTCAACAACTGTCGACTTCAACACTGTGAGCATGTTATGTCGAAAGTGAGCAGTTTCTTGAATGATTAGCTTACGCATGCGCTATTCCTCTCTTCTTTATCTCCCTTTCCCTCATGAACACAATTTGTGTTCACGTGATATCGTCACGCAACATCCGCGAATCTCTCGTCTCGTTTCAGTCGCTGCAGACGAGACTGCAATCGATAAAATAAAGTCAGCTGTTTCACTAGATATTTATGTGACAAATGACTTTACCGATTGTGCATTTAATCACATTATATAAAATAATACATTAACGATTGAATAAATGAGTGACAATTTTTCCAACTGTTGATAGAATTATTTTGTATAATTAATTTTGATTTCTAAATCGTATTTCCACGACATGGTCATTGTGCTGAATGTGCAACGTTTATTACTAACCACCACGATCCTTAATTAACCATCCAAATACTCGAAATCCGTGCACGAACACCGTATGGCTCAAGTATATATACCAGAATAGCTAAATCCCATCCCTTATGTAAATTAAAGCAAATGCGGATTGTTCGGTTCTCAGCAAATATCGTATTTGACGTCCAACACCCACCCAATTCCTTTTCTACATTTGTAATTCAGTTTAATCCAAATGCATCACACATTCACTCTGGTGTTTAATTCACGAAAATAAAACACAAGGAGAAACAGTGATGATAAATAAATAATAAGAATTGTCAATTCAAAGTGGTTAGTTCTTTAAGAACAATGGGGAGAAGATTATTATTTTTCTTTCAACACTTTTCAAATTTTAAGAACTTCCATCAAATTATTAATTCAGATTCTAATTTTGTGGTCTACATCGAAGTTTATTCATGTGTCGAAGGACTGAATGCATCTTATCATAGCAATAATTAAATACAGACACAGTTAGCTCTTTGATTAATTCAAGAAATTTACAGTCTTGCTCAATGCACAACCACATTTACTTCTCCATTCCTCTTTAGACATTTATTTGTCACTACTACTATGTACAAATACTTCCATCTTGTGGCTTTTATACCAACAAACGTTGTCATCATGTTCGAGTTGTTCATCCGCAAGATGAAACTTTGCCAAAACTTTCTGGCACACGTTTTAATATCCGCACATGAATTTGTGTAACAACTGTGAAAATAATATATGCATTACGAATCACAATTCATTAATTGCAATTAGTGTACCATTATTTATTTTAAATGTTGGCGCGCACGAGTCACTGTGTCGCCACCACACGACGGCGTCACTGAACTATCATACTTCGTGACGAGAGAGAGAGTAAAATGCGATTTTTGGTTGCAACAACTGAAAGAGAACATCAAGCTCACAATTCAAGAGCAAAAAGTTATAACCGACCAAGTCAACAATTGTAATTACGTGCGGTGGCCACTCGTAGAAAACTTTTGAATCCACTAACTGTTAGAAAACTTCGCTCAATCTCTCACTCATTCGCTTTTCTACTTTTCTTTTGCACTCAGTCATTCTGTTTCTCGCTCTTTTTCGTTGAACTATCACGGGACTTGTACAGAAACGTGCTTCGCCAACTTTTTCTCTTCATCTAAAAGATAAATTTCAACGCCGGATGATTTTTGATCGTGAATTTTCTCATTTTGAGGTTATAATCATGAGAAAAGTTTTGAAATTGAGTTTATTGGAAAAATGTAATTAGGGATTTTATTGTAGATTTATTTATTGATTAGAAATAGTCTTAATTTTCAATCTACATGGACAATTATTTATATTTTTATTTATCGTTCTTCTTTTTATCTCAAAAATATTCAGTTTGAGATTTACCATTGTAAAAAATCTTCTTTATTTCACATCTTTTCACTGAAGCTTGTTAATATTAACTTTTAGCTTTATATTTGCAAATTTTTTTATTACCATTCGTTGGTGTTTCATCAACGAATATAAATTTTACAGTAACTTTTAAGAAAAGTAACATAACTTTTGATTATATCCACTAGAGAGATTTCTCTTATTATAACTTGAATTGAGTTCATCGTTCGTGATATTTCAAATTACTCTTACATCTGTACTTATCAGAAAAGACGAAGAGAAGAACAAAGAATAAAAGAAAAAAAAAAAAAAATAATAATATGATAATAATAAAACTGAAAGAAATCATGAAACAATTGTGCAATTCGTTATGAATTCTTCACAATTATTTTCTTACTATTTTTTCCTTCTTCTCCCACTTCTCAACAATATAATTCTACTTGAGATAGCCCAAGCATGCAGGGATGTTTTTCAGGGGTGTATAACAAAAAAAAAAAAATATATAATATTTTTTACCACTATTCTTCTGTTTATTTAATAAAAAAAGACGTGGCGAAGTGTTCAAAATGCACCCCAATTTATCAATAACATTTTCAGCATCCTCAAATTTTTTTTATCATGAATTTATTTTATGAAAAAAAAATTGTCGTTAATGCTTATTCAATTTTTTTTTAACCATTTTCTTCTTATAAATATGAACATTAATACCCTCAAGCAACCTTTTTATCCCCATTGTAGCCAATACACAACCCCAATTATCCACTAGTTCTTCCGTTAATTGCCCGGGTTATTTTAATTAAATAAACAAAAAAAAATGACCAAATATAGTTTTGTAAGTGAGTGACAAATATGTATAATATAAAAAGAACAAAAAAATAATTTATAATAATAAAAATTCTGACGATTTAATACGTGAATATAGCACATGGATGAGGAAAATGGGTGCAGGTTCGTTCATGTTACCCAACGAATATTAATAATACCGTTGAGATGACGAAGTGGCCTCGACAGAGCACGTTGTCGCTCTCGCGCAAATGCAAATATATGTGACCCAACTGCTTAAACTTCCGCCTATCTTCACCCTTTTCTACTGCTGTATATATAATATATGTATATTATATATATATATATATATATATAATGGGTAATATGTAAATTATCATTATAATCATAGTGAATTCAATTAATCAAATTTTCTTCATCACAAATTTGTGCTTATGACACCTCTCTCATTTCTCTCTTTTTCTATTTTCTCACAATTCAAATTTGCATACTTAAAATATTTCCATTGTAAATATATTTCATTAATTGTTTGTTCACATTGTTCATGAGCAATAAAGAAATATTCTTTTATTTACAATACGTGTATATGCTTGTGCAAAATTAATATCAAGACGTGAGAATATTTACAGATATGTCTCTGTTGTCAACATGTTTTTGTGTGATTGGACACGTCTTGTTTTCATATCAGAACTGTCCGTACGTCCTTACTAGAATTTCATTGTGTTACTCGTGGTATTTAAACAGGAGGAGAACAACGAATAAAAATAAACAGTTCTGTTGTGTCAAAGAACGAATTAACTCCTCTGTGGTGACCTTACATTTTCTACGTGATGATCAATCAGCGGACAATGTTGTTAGTAACGAGATTTATCATCATCATGTTTTCTTTTGCTTCATTTACTTTATGTTATGAGGCTCTGGCGAAGCCAAGTAAGTTTGTCTGATAATTTTTCATTTTATGTAATTGAATTTTTCAAAATATACAACTTTTTCTCTCTTCGCAGAATTGAAAGTAACGTGTTCTACTACTGACATTACGGTACATGTAGAAAACTATGAGAAGTTCAACTATTTTCTCTATACTATTCACGGATCCAATGCTATAATGAAGGAAATGCCGTCCGAGGGAAAACTTGAATTCGCATATACTGAGCTGGGTCCTACTAAAAAATTAAATCTCAAGTTCATTGGCGTGGAAAACAAAAAGCTCAAATTAAGTCCTACACAATATAATGCAGATTGCACTGAACTTAACGTTGAAGTTCTGCTCCCAGAAGTCAACTCTCCCGAAATGGAATCAAAGTCCATATCCGGGATGTACAAACCAGAAATGTCATTGAGCCCGCCGACAATGCAATTTGATAAGGAAAACACCATGACAATAGCAATGGGAACATCTTTTAAGAGAGCTATAATCACGTCATGCCAAATAACGGATGCGAACAAGGTCAATTGGATACAAATACACGATTGCTTAACCTCAATGCGGTCACCCATTATCACTAATATCCATTACGATAAAACGACAGGACTTCTTACAGCAAATATGCGAACAATTGCAGTGGCTGGTGCAACGCATATAACAATTGAGTGTTATATTGATACATGTTCTAGCGACTGTAAAACGGTAAGAAAAGTTTACCAATTAAAATTTATCAATGTGTTTGGAAATTTATATTAATTCGTTATTTTTTCTTTGCATGCAATATTATTTGGACTTGTCTTTTGAACAAAGTATGAGGCGAAATATCCTGGAGATAAATGCAAATAACATTCAGGATTGATATTGAATCGTATGCCACTATTTCCATTTCCATTTTCTTGCAAATATCTACCAGGGCAGTTCTACTATAATTCAACATTTTTTATTTTTAATAATTATATTAATAATAATCATTATTATTATTATTATTATCGTAACTTTTTAACACTCGAAAGTTGTTTTATAACAATTACAAAATTAATATAATTATTTGTCATAATAATTTATGTAACTTGGAAGACGAAAGTCATATTAATTCAATAAAAATATCTATTAATCAACAATGGAGTTAAAATTTTGACAATAAATTTTTTATTGCAAAAACTATTATTAGTGGTAAAATTATAATGAAAATTAATGACATTTAACTATTGATATTCGATTTTAATTATTTATTTTTAATCATTTTAAGAGATATTACAATATTTGAAAATTAGATTGAACATCAATTTCTCTACTTCTCTATTTATAAAATGTTCGTGACAATCGCAACTTTGATAATTTATATGTTGAATACTTATTATTCAATTTTAATCTTCAACCAGTGAATTCTCAAGTAAAACGTTTAACTAATACAATAAAATAGAAGAAAAATTTTAAATTGCAATATCATGTCGCATAAAAATCAAATTAAATTTAATCATCATTTTTTCTTTTTCTCACTCAATGTTTAGCAAAGTGAAACAAGCCCTTCAAAGAATACTTTATTAGTAAAATGAAAGGAAGAATGGAATGTTAAGACTCCAAGTATCAACCCTCCCTTATTTCTTCAAATACATATATATATATATATATATATATATATATACTTAGCAGATGTTGAGTAGCAGACACGATAATGACGTGCAAACACAAGCGCCGCCCGCGTCGAGTGCCAAGACTACATCGCGCGCAATTTGAAAAGCTCTGTCGTCTCTTCTCTCTGACAATTTTACATTCTCTCTCTTTCCCCTCATGCTCTTTCACCTATTCCCCATATATTTTCCCCTCGTGCCACTACGCCCCTATTTTGTTCATCCGCTTTTCATTTTACTCCAGCTCAGTCATCTCCCTCGTCAGCATCAGCTCGTTTTACCCTGTCGTTTCTTTTTTTTTTTTTCCTCACGTTATTTTTTTCTCGTTTTATTTTATTTTATTCATTCTTTTTTTATTTTTTTTTTGCTCCACCTCGATCACGCTTTATATATGTATGAACAATTTTTATTTACTCCATTTACAACATATGGTCCATTTGTTTGGGTGTGAATATGAGTAGAATGATTGGTTGAAAAAATTCAGAAATTATTTATTTATAATCCTCATTCGAAAATGAACAAATTTGTTCCTTTATATATTTTTCATATAATCACTCGTTCTCCAGTTTCAAATACTTTTATATAATAATATCACCATCTACTTCATAGCTGTACAAACAGGAATGAACTCGTCGAATCCCCTAACGGAAAAAATACATATTTTTTTTTTCTACCCAGAAAATAATGAAAAATAAAAAAATAAAAAATATCACCAACCCCCACTAGTACACGTAGAATTTTTCTAAAAATATTCTACTCCAACTTTTAAATACAAAAATCACTCTCACATTTCACCATTATTTTATTTATTTTTTTTTTTTCTATAATTCCCCATTCAACAATAATCCACAGTATTCGTCCAATATTTTTTCTTTTATCACAATTCTTTTTTGTCCGCTTTTGAATCGAAATGGAAAAAAAAAAAAAGAATAAATAAATAAATTTTACCATACTCTATATTTCTCATCATGTGAATAAATAAAATGTACAATGAAAATTATTAATTTCAATTAAAATTGACTGTGAATTCAATCAATATTTAATTTGCACGAGACTTTCTGAATATTTAATATCAAAATGATATTGAAATCTATTTATGAACACCAATTTCACGTCATACATATATCATCAAATAAAATAGAAAGAGAAAATAAACGTCTATTGAGAGATTTCTCCTGAGATAAAATGGTTATAAAAAATTCATGTACTCCAAATGATAAGGTTTGCTAACACATATACATTTATATTCATATACAATTGTCCAGCTCTTAAGCTGATTATTCTTGCTAGCAAAGACTCAACAAAGTGTTTATTGTACTTGGAAAACAATAGCTATTTGTTCTCCATATATATATATATTTATTTATTCATATATTTATTTAGATAAAAACAGTGCTTACTATTTTCGTATTTGCACAGAATTGTCTGCCACATTTTATCAAATTATAATATCACACCAATGAATTTATCCAAATGAATTTAATTCACGAAGAATTATAAATAAAAATAATTTATTTCACTAATTATTATTTTATTATTTTTTTTTTCTATCATATTTATTACTGGATGATAATTTTTCTTGTTTCTATTTGCTTTAATTTTATAGTTGCCATCGACCAAGGGACAGTCTTTTCTCGTGGAGTTCAGGCTTCAACAACTTTACAGGATTTATCAACTGGGGTTTTCTTCTTCTTGGTCTTGGTGGCTTTCGACTACTGTTGGAAAATTTTATTAAGTAATTATGAAAAAAAAAAAACTATTCAATACTTATATAATTATAACTTTTATAAAGATTAATAGAACTCAATTTTTTTTGTAATTCTTAAATTTAATTCAATAGTTAATATTTGAATATACTGATAATGTATAAAATTGAAAAAAGATCTTTTAGCTCTGGTTTTTCAATGACAAATAACTTCTCATAAAATAATGATAACATATCGAAATATATAGGTTTTTTGTGCGCCAGAATCTTATCTATAACTTGCCATATATACATCTGCAATAAACCCCAACCCCCACAATATTATCGAAACAAACACTAAAAAAATTGAATTATTTTTTACATAAAAATAATTTTTTCATTTCAACAACACATATATATATATATATATATAATTAATTAATTTATTTACTTGCATTCAATACTGTCAGCAATATGTCAGTGATTGACACACTCCTAATTGCTTTTTAGTTGAGCGGAAAATAAAAATGCAATGTGGAGAAATAATTGCTTATAGTGTGTCTGCGAAAGGTGAAACGAAATCAACGATGCGTTTGCACATTGAAATTGCCAATGACATATATATATATATCGTATATTTACCTTCAGGATTTTGACTGACGTAATAACCTACTCTCTATCTCATTCTTTTTGATTGCCAGTTCCAATATCTATAACAGAAAAAAAAAGAAAAAACTGTGAAAAAGAAAAACAAATTAAAAAAAAAATGAATGAATATCGATTGAGGTTCGTGAGGCAATTTAATATTCTCTTATTTACCGAAAAAATTTTCACCATCACCAGCTCGTGACAGAGTTAACGAACTCACCCCTTATTTAACCAATATATATATATATATATATATATATATAAAAGAAAGTGATTGAAAAATATAAAATGAAGTTATTTTCATTTAATTTCATTTGATTGATTTGATGCATTGGAATTATTTATTTATTTATCTATTCAACATTAATAAATAATTTAAATGAATATAATTATCAAAGATACAATTTAATTGTTAAATAATACAGTGATACAAATTAAAAATTAATATTAAAAATAAAAGAGTGAAAAAATAATAGAAAAAAAAAAAAAAAAAAAAAACGAAAAATGAAAGTAGGATAATTGATTAAAGTTTTATTTGCCACTTTTCTTCAACTCTACAATTACAATTTTTTTTTTTTTTTTTTTTCTAATTTCATTAACTCACGTGATTTTATGATTGTGAATTCATGGTAATGTATAGATCGTTTAAAATGCAAATCTTGGGTTATATCCTTGGCTGTTATAACGATAAGGGAGAGATTCTACGTCGACATTATATATACATATATATATATATATATAGATATAATATTCTTGACATAAGTTCTCGTTGAATTGCACACGCCTGCAGCAACACAGAATCAATTAAATTGAATAAATATTGGCTCTGAGCTTTA
Source organism: Zele albiditarsus (assembly GCA_958496275.1). Taxonomy (NCBI): domain Eukaryota; kingdom Metazoa; phylum Arthropoda; class Insecta; order Hymenoptera; family Braconidae; genus Zele; species Zele albiditarsus. Next base: position 6,510,451 of record OY292416.1, read on the forward strand.
AATTTAAATTACTATATACTTATACTGATGGTTAATTTTGTTACATCAACAATCTGCTTTGAAAATGATAAAACTTGATTTGTTTATGTATTGCAATAAATAATAATTATAATAGTAATGGTAATAGTAATGGTAATAATTTATATTTATTTAATATTTGTTTATATTTTTTAGATATGGTGTAAGAGTTGATCCAAGAGAGTGGTTTCTTTTTCTCAGTGGAAAGAATGATAATAGTAAAGAGTATCCATCTATTATATTAATTTGCTGTGAGTATAAATTGTTTATATTTATTTATTTTAATTTTATGTTTAGTGTTGAGTGTTATTGTGAATTTTGAAATTTTGTAAAAAATGTAAAAATTATTGTAGAATATTGCTGATGGGATTAAACGATGGGGAATTTTGTTATCTATATTTTGCACTTTTGATATATAATTTACGATTTTTTTGAAGAAAGTTATGAATTTTTGAAGTAAAAATAATCCAGATGACTTTTCATCACTTTTCGTCGTTTTAAAATTTTTTCATTTCATTTTTATATTAACATTTGTGATATTATTATGTCAATGACGATGAGTTTAATAATTCCAGTACATCTCATATACCAATAAATAAATGTAAAATAATTTTTAAACTATCAAAAGTGATGTTAAAAAAAAAAAAGAAAACACAATAGTACAGGATAAAAAAGTAGTGAAAAAATAAATAAATTAATGCTAGAAATACTTTGTAGAGTTCTTGAAGAATGTTTCTACTGTATATATATCTATATATATAGCTTCTCAATACTTCCTCTTCACGTTTCGTATTGTCGATTTGTCTCAACCGTTCTTGCAATTCTTTACACGCTGTTTATATTGACTTCACTTGATAAATAAATAGTCCATTCCTTTCTCAATATACTCAATCACTCTGTATACATAATCGAAGTGTGTTTACACATGCATATTATTCCGTAAAGAAAAATATATTTCAGTAAACAAAAGTCAATATAAAAGATGAAGAAAAAAAAAAAAAAAAAAACAATTACTCCAATTTAATTCAACTAAAATATATATTTATAAACAATTTTATTTTTATTCTCATTTCTATTCTTCTATTTTATTATTTCACAATGGTCTTGTATGTTCACCGCAAGTTCCAACCCCCCCACTCACGTATCTCCACTACTTTCACCCTTATATTCCATTCTGTCTATGTCAATGGTTTGTCGGTAAAGAATAAAATGAAAAATAAATAAATAAAAATAATACAAACAATAACAAAATAGAAAATAATAAAATATATATATATATAAATATATATTTACTGAACAGTGAAAGAATAGAAATTGAAAAAGGGTTAGTAGACAAGTAGACGTCGAGTTGCACGTATTTCTCTGGCATTTTGAAAAAAAAAATATATAAATAAATATATATATATAAATAAAAAGAAAAATAAATTCCAATAACATTCGTAGCTACGCGTATACACATATATGTAACGGATGGGGATGTTGTAGCAAAAAATGAAATAGAATGTATACAGGAAAAAAAAAAAAAATATTTCATTAAAAGTGAAAGGGGGAAAAAAAAAGTTGTACATGAAAATATTGAAAAAAAAAAATAAAAAATTTTTTTTCTCTTCCATTTATTTATTTTTTTTCTTTTTGTTTATATTAATTCTGTTTCATATGTGAATGCATGTATTTGTTGGGTACATGGGGGATGTAAAATATTGCGTGGGAATTTTATGTGTAGCATAAGAGGGATGAAATTTATTTCATGTACCATCGTTCGTTGCTTAATTTCTCTCGCGTAACAGTTGAAGCGAAAATTGTTGCGATTAATTTTGCTTTAAGCTCTTCTTCGTGGCTATTCCTCCAACTACCACTATTTCTACCCTTAGAGGATGATATATATATATAGAGAGAGAGAGAGAGGAAGAGAGAAATAAATTTAAACGTAGGTGCATATAAAGTATATAAATATAAATGGATAAATAATATGATTACAGAGACAAGTTTGAACCTGTTTCGATGGAAAAATTAACGACTTTTTCTTTTGTCTTTTGTTTTTTATTGTTTTATTATTGTGAGAATTTATTATTCAAGGAGGGGGTGTGAATTAATTGTACTGTGTCAATCCTTCATGGATGAATTATAAATGGAATTAATATTTGGTTATTGAGTAAAATTAAATTTTTGTTTAATTAAATGTGACAAAAAAATTTTTTTTTTTTCTTTGCTATCGTTCAATGCTTTTTGTGGCATGGGAATAAATAATTTGATATTTGTGAGGTCATGTATGATAAATATCATTTTATGCGATGGAAAGTTGATTGAATTAATTAAATTAATGGTGGATACAAATATGAAACACGATTCTATGAATATTTTTATTTATTTTTTGAATATGATTTGTGGTGATTTTTTGCATTTGATGTGCAAGTGAAATATTTATTTCAATTTGAATATAAAATTTCATGGTTCGATTTTTGGCAATATAATACTCAGTGCGAAAATACATAATTTATTTTTGTTTTTTTTTTTTTCACGAAAAATTCAGTATTTCAAAACTTCAACTTTGAAACTACATATCTCCATTTCTATTTATCATATACAGTTGAATAAAAAAAAGATTTTGTGCAGAATTTTCTGCCGGATAAAAACATCCATATACAATTTTCACATAACTCCCATAATTCTCCATCTACAATCAAAAAAGAAGTAGGAAAAGTTATTTTCCAAGTGAATTACTTAAAAAAAAAAATATATATATTTCTATATTTTTCCTCTCACACTTCAATTTTTATTTCTCCACACCTAAAAACTATTGATTGTCAAAATTCTCTACATAACAATTCACATGTAACACTCAACTACCCTCTAACACAAACCCCTATACACATATATAAATTATTATTCCCATATATACATTTATAAAATGCAATGACGAGAGATATGAAAGCTTCGAGTTTCCTATGTCATCATTTTATATTGGTAAAACGTTTGGATGCTCGCTTGTGGCCATTCCATTGTCAGGACTTTCCACCCACCCCTTTCACACACAAACACACACACACACAACTACTCTTCAGCTGCCTCGTTACATAAACCGCGAAACGTCAAATGGGTTCAATCGGTATCGTCAATTTTACGAGCGTTTCAGTAAATAAAAAATTAGTATAAAATTTTTTTTTTTTTTTCCACCACTCACATTTTTTTTTTTTTTACGCACTGTTCGTTTTTAATATTGAATATCCTTCGCTCTTTTTATTCCACAGTGAGACGAGAACAATGGATAAATTAATGTAAAAAAAAAAAAAAAAAAAGAGAGAGAAAAAAAAATGAAATAAAAATTGAAAATTCGTGCAGTTAAAAAATTCATATTTTCAAGTGAAATATTTGACATTTAATTGGCGATTATATTGACGAGGGCACTTTTACACCCTTGGTATATGCGTATGTGCATCTATACATATATATACATATACATATATATATATATATATATAAACTTGAGCTTTTTGTGTTATTGTGGGGCGTCAGTTTTACGTAAATGTTACGTTAATAGCTCGTTATAACCGTTGGATATACGATAAAGTATCGTGTGCAATGCAGAAAGGAACGTGCACGAACACGTTTAGAAGCTCAAACTTGATATCCCTATACATATATATATATATATATATATTGTATAAAATTGTGAAGCAAAAACGATGAATTTTATTGCGTACTTCACATCGGATAATGGATTAAACGAGTGCTATGACAATTTTATCTTTATTGTTACAGACAACTCAGCTATACGTGATATAAGTATGACTAAAAAAAAAAAATAAAAAATATCACCAGTAAAAAATTAAAATTACTGAGAAATAATTGTTAAAATAAATCTCAACCGCCCTCCTCCTCCTCCTCTGTGGAGATATATTATTACACTACCCCTTAAATAAAATAAAAGCAAAAAAAACACCCCCTAAATGAAAAAAAAAACCCCTGAACAAAAATTCATAAACCCCCAGTGGAGTTACGTAAATAAATAATTCTTTTAATAAATAAATATTTATTATCCATCTCTATATTGTCTTTAAAAGTGCAATCACATCCCTCAACTAACACCAACTCCTACCCTTATCAAAACTACCCCCTTTTAACAACATACATATCAATAAATAAATAATATTTAATTTACATAGTGTATTATACCCAAATGAATAACTTAATTTTAAAGTCTATGGAGTAAACAAATTGCATCAAATATAATAGGGATAAAAATGATATTATTTTATTGTTAATAAGGTGTACATAGTGTTGAGATATATATAAGGGATGATTGTATGAAGAAGGGTGTATAAGTAATCGAATTAAGTAGTGTGATTGGGCGTACAAAAGAGCTTCGTATCTCTACTTCATAATTTCATGATTCTCAACTGTTTTCAATCCCTCCTTTTTCACCCTTCATATTACACGACTTTTATCCCCCTCACAACCTACTCCATCACTACCATTGCCTATTTACTATAACTATAGCACCACCAACATCGCAATTCATTTCATCCCCCTCTCCTTCCATTCTCTTTTCCATTGGCACACTTGCAACCCTCGTAAATTGTATTGACGACATTTATTACTTTACTAGTAGTATTGAAGATGCCACAATGCTCTATATATTCTCGTCGTTATACCTCTGCACTCTATAACTTTGATACGTTTATATATATATATATATAATCTTGTGATACAGTATGGTTACTAACGCCAGTAACGTTCACTGCTGCAACCTTATATCAAAACTATTTTGTAGTTTTATTCTTTTTTTCATGATTGGAAGAGAGAAAGAAAAATATTTAAATTTAAAATTATTTGTAGATTGAATAAATTTTTATTTACCAGTTATATTTTGGGGGGCGGTGGGGGGTTGGGGGTATTATTTTGTTTGTTTAATGAATAATTAAATGATGGAGAAAATTGTAAGATGGAAATTAAATGTTGAAATTTTTTTTTTTTTTTTCTGGGACAAAAATTTTTTTGGAGATGGAGTATTTTTAATTGTTTGAGTGTTTGTGACTGGTATATTTTCTTTTTCCTCCTCTTTCATGACGTTTGAAGTTCTAAAAGCCCTTGAATTTTAGGTGTATATATGTGTGTGTATTTATTTATTTATTTTTTTTTATTTTCCTCTGAAGATTTTGTAGTTAGTTAATTATGATGGAAAAAAGTTATGAATGTTTTTTTTTTTTTTTTTTTTTGGGTTTGTTCATTTCACCTTTTTACCGCAAATTAAATTTTCTTACGTGAAAATTACCGCTAACGCCAAGTTGTCAATTATATACCCACAAGGACTGTTAAACACTTTGAAAGAGCCGCTTAATTAAAGGGAAGCCGCATGACGTTGGTTTTTGGAGAGTTACTTGACAAAGATGGTGATGATTTCATGTTCAGTTTAATGGAGATTGAATAAAGTACTATTGAAACGAAACCATATTAATTCATGGTTAATAATTAATATATATTGTTTAATTATGTATTAAAATTACAAATAAATATTTCAGGGATTAAGAAATAATCGTATGAATAAATAAATCAATAAACAAATAAATAGATTGAGTCATTTCTTGGATATTTTTTTTCTATAAAAATCTCATTTTTTATATGTATATAAAAAATATAAATATCTGTGGAAAAATAAAATGGCTAGTTTCTACTATAGCGACTGCGATTACAAATAATTTAGTGCAAGAATAATATCAATCGATACATTTGTTCTCAAATTATAAATATCGCCGTGAAAAAAAAAAAAAACGTATTTAAATTCCATCATAATATTCCCCATCAATAAATTCCCAAATATTCCCCCATGCATCCCCTACATTTACCGTAAACAAATAACATACTCATTCCATTAGTAACTCGCCCAGTACGAGCAAACTAATAGTAAATACAACCACGAATAATTAATAACAATACATCAATATTAGTAGTTAAACAATTAATTCAAAAATCAACATACTCGATTTTACACTGACTGATCCCGTTATCAAATAAACAACACAAATATTTAATACTGTCATAATTATTACTCTCAATGTTAATTTCAAACTAATTCACATCATATCAATAAATAAAATAAATATCTATCCATAATTAAAAATACACAAACAATTATTAACATTCCATTTTATTTTTACAGATTCATCAGTACCAGTGATGCTATGTTTACTGATTGAAAAAAGTCTGGCAATGGTGAGATGGCAATTTTCAGAATTTATTTTTTATACAGCAGTAAATAAAGTTGAAATAAATACCTTTATATTTGTGAAACGGATTGGTTCAAGAGCAACAAAATTATATATATATATAAATATTGCTCTTGAGCCAATTCAATTCATTGCTCTTCGTGAAGTAGATATTGAATGTAAGCACAAGCTTACAGCATTCAATTCCACATTATCAATACCCAAACAACGAATTATTTTCAACTTTAAATGTATTTACAGTAAATCCTAAAAAGCATTTGCTTGAAATATCACTCATACGTTATTAAAAGTACACATTTATTTATTTATTTATATATATATATATCTGTGTTATTATATTTAAAATCCTTCACGAATGCTAAATCTACATGTGCGAGAATAATGGAAAAAAGATTTGTCATAATAATTCATGCTTGAAAAAATAGAAATACACTAATTGGATTATATTTTTTTAATCTCTTCCTAAATCTCTTTTTCTTTTTTTTTTTTATTCACAGAATATCATTGCCCACAGTCCAGGAATAGTCTTCCATGTTGTGAATTTAATTGTGATGGTGCTGATGCCAATGGTGGTGATTCATGTCAAGGATTCGGGATTTAGTTTAGGTGAGCAAACAAAAATAAAATAAATTATATAACAAACACTACAAGTTAATTTTAATATTATCTAAATAATTATTAATTATGAATAATCAATTGCTATTGACATTTAGGATAATATAAATTATTACAAAAAATTGTACAGTCAGTGATGAGAAATATATATTTATATTTCAATTAAAATTCATTTATTCCTGGATAATTTGTCAAATTTCAATATACTATATCAAAATTACATACCGATATAATTTCCACAGACATACAAGTCCATACATCAAAGGACCATGTGTCATGTTATATGTAAATGTAAACGAGCATGTGGTGAACCTCACCAGTCCCGTCTATCTTCCTTTCACCACCACCACCACCACCACCACCACTACCTTCCCTTTGCCTTTGTTCTTTACCCTCCATCTCCATTCCCACGTCAATCCTCTTCCGCTTCACTATCGTATTCCGTTTATTCACGTAATGTAGCAGAGTTAGGAATCCAAAACCTTTCTAACTAAAGGTCAATCGTATATACTACCATTGTTACAATGATTGTATCAGCCAACTTGAAACTAATTTGCTTTAATTGAATGTGAATTGGCTTTGATGCTAAACTTATTTCACCACATCAACATATACCAAATCACCGTTTAACAATATATATATTCAATATTAATTTATCAATATGTATCTATCTCTTTTGTTCTGACTAAATTTTAACCATCTGTTAACCGCAAGCAACATTATTCTCGCTCTTCATTTCTCATCGCAATTCACATTCACCAGTGAATGTGTCATCCACGTTTACATGCAAATGCAATTACGTCCAATGTATATAGAACACATAAATGTAGATAGTTTAATAGTGGTAGTAGTTGGACCAATGCTAGAAGTTCTATCTGCTACGTATACACGTCGCTAAAACGAATGATCGAGCGTCAAGCTCACATCAACTCCCATTTCACCATCCACGACGAATATACCAGTAATGTATAGAGACAGTAATTCCAAACGTCGCCACTCACTGTTTCACTCAGTCATCATTCATAAACCTATATCTCATTTTTGAATTGATGGATATGATAAAGACATGATGTGATCTGAGTTGAAGTTCAATTTCACTTGATAATATATATATATATATAAACGTTTTCTATATGAAACTATGGTCAACAACAAAAAAATAAGAAAACAAAAACTTAACGTTTGATATAAGATATCGTTTGATGCTAAAGTTCGTACGTACTTTTGCTTAAAGTTTTTTAAGTAAGTCGTGTATAAAGTATCTTGATACGAGAAAAGTGTTTTGCAAGAGTATCTCCAACTCTTATTCAATCCTCCTTTAACATGTAAAACGACTCAGGTGATATTTATATTTTGTTTTTGTGTTTAAAATAAAAAAATATCAAAACTGATATGGTAAAAATTTGAGCATTCTATTTTCTGTTTATTTGATTGTTTTGTCCTTTTATTTTTTGGAAGCATGGAAGAGTTGGTTGGACTGAGAATTGTGGATTGAGACAGTCATGTGGAAATGTTTAGTGATGTGGTGAAAAGTGAAATTGGAATGACGAAAATGAAAATATATATGTAGTGAAAATGAATGTAGAGAGTGGCAATATTTGTTGGGATGTATATGTTGCAGCAACGAGGATGACTTTTGGAAAATTGAATAGCCCAAGGGAATTCTGATAGTCAACGGACTAAATCCGTTATACTAAATTTCTGTGAACGATAACAATCCCACAAAAACAGATATTTTGCCTGAAGCAAAACGTACGATTATATACGAATTACTCGAATGAATTCGTATGCTTCGTTAAATTTGACAATCCAATTATTAATTCAGTAAATGTTTGTATGAATATGTAGATTGTACAAACTTAAATCTCCTTAAATAGGAGTTATTTTAATAAACGTGATATGGCAATGTCCAATTATTTTTGGAAGAACCTTTATTCTTTATTTAAATTATCACTGCTTCACAGAAATGTATAAATTCTGACAATTATCAATTAGAATAGCATCAATATCGATAATTTTAATTAATAATCTGTCAATTATTATTTTATATTAATAAATGGGTAATTTTAAGTCAACTGCTTTAGTTAATATGCATTTCTACACTTCATGGAACTTTATGAACTTAATGAACTGATTTAATTTAGAATATGGTATGCTCGTAATACTTGAACAATTAGAGAATACAGATCATTGTCACGATATGATATCTATAATGTAAATGGCAGTTGAGGAATTAAAGACACATTATGATAATAATTGGAATCTAGATGTAGAGAGAAAGTGTGTAATAATAGGTGGCTTTCATTTCATAATCGTAGTTTAGAAATAGAACTTTTCTCGACCTGATGAACATGATTACTGAATTAAAATTTAATAAATATAGACTGCCATTTAGATTTGTGTTATTTATTAACTAATAAATATCTTACTGATGCGTTTATAAAGCACTTGTGGTAATAACTAAAATTGTTGGACCGATTTCGATTCTTGAAATGGGATTTTCATGTTGCATTTGAACTGTAAATGTTAGGCTAATCCAGACTTCCGGTATTACATTCCTTTCAGCTTAAGTTCTAAATTGACGGGAAATTTGAAAAACTAATGTAGATTTTGTAGTGAGAGTAAAATTCCGAATTTCCCCGAAGTTGAAGGTTTTGTGTATATCTCCACTGTTTCAAAACTTTTTGGCAAGGATCCAAATTATTCAGTGTATTCAATCCGGAAATCAAAAACAAAGTACATTCGCCAACCGTTATCCAACCACATGAATTATATACAATACTGCTCGTCTATTTAGAAACTGTAGTCTAAACCGTCTGAATTATTAATAAGATTAATTCCACAAATTGAAGTTAACATTCAATGAAGTACTTATCTACTTTCGTCTGACAGTATCAAAAGCACTTGAATTAGGCATGTTTCCAAATAATACTGTCAGCAATTCAAAGGATGCACAGTGCCATGAAATTATTTAGTAGCTGGATCTCATTCTACAATGACACTTCAGAATTGTCTTCTTTATTTCTCCAATTTGGAAAGTGTAGTTTTACCGTACGCTACACATTCAGCATTATCTAAATGTCAACGATTGCAGTATTATCTTATTATTCTTATTGACAACTCTCGTTTTACATTACAAACGATCAAAGTCTCTCTTTATAACTGACATTAATTGTCACTATGCAATACTTTTCCAATTCACAGCACTGTTGTTCATCCAACAGTGTTGACTTATTGATTTCTTTCAGTATATAGTCTAGATTATCAAGATTGTTCAATCAATTCTTCATGCAGTTTGCCTTGAACAATAACCAGTACAATTATTTTTACCTCAACCTATCTATCATTAATACAGAATATTTTCTTTTTTTCTTTTTTCATCACATTCCTATATTAATTAATCATAAAAAACAAATGAAAAAGAAAAAATGTTCACTCACATCATGCAACTTTACCTCGTTTCCATTTTCTTTTCTTTTTTTTTCCTATTATCCACCTCTCATTCCCTTTTTTGCCTAGCATCAACAGCACAACCAGTAATTCAACGCTGTGCTCAAATAGGAAAATGAGAAAGCCTCTCGTTGGGTAGAGAGAGAGAGAGAGAGAGAGAGAGAGAGAGAAAAAAAAATGTAAGAGAAAAAATAGAATAAAAAATAAATGGTGGAGAAAAAAAAAATAGAAAAAATTATAAATAAAAGACTTAGAGTGTATTACTCGACTTCAAACGAGAACGAGCTCAACGTACCGTAAAATTCCTGCCAACGAAAAGGCGTGGATGGGCACGAAGAGAGTATAAAGAGTGCAAGGTAGTAATACGCATTACTTTACCACTGTGTTTGTTATCTTATGAATGTATATGAAACATATACAATGACTTTGGATGTATTTTAACACAGAAGACTATAGTAGCATTATATTTTATATATAAAACTATTGGTTATATATGTACGTTGGGTTAGTTAACCCAACCATGTAAGAATCTATTTACATATGCATCAACGAGATTGGATTAAAGCCAGATCTATTGGATTTTATATTAAATAATATATACGAATTGTTATAAACACATTGGTATGTTATTTTAAATTAAATAATTCATTTTGGGAAAAATATGGATATAGAATTGAATAATTTATTCGAGGATTTAACTTCAGTGAATAATTTTGTTCAGTTATATTTCAAATGCAACATTCAATTTGTGTTTTCAAATATAGTTTGGAGTTAATTTTGAAATGTTGATAATGTATGAGAAAGTTTTTGAATGAATTGATGAAACATTGAAATGAAATGGAGACTGAATACGTAATTTTGTATTTGTATTGACTTAACTTTGTGCTGAAAGTTTGAGGGAACACATTTGGGAGAATGATACAGTTAAATAAAATTAGTGATGTAAATCGACATTGAGTAGAGAATGAATTATTATGGAGATGTTGAGATGTGATGCTGAAAATAATTTTGTAATGACAACTATATTGTAATGAGTGAATGGGAATTATTTATTTATGTAGAATTTATTTATATTTGTTTTATGGATGGACAATGTTTTTATGGAAATTATTTTATAACATTCATGAGTAATTATACAATATTTATTTATTTATTGAGCTTTGGAGGTGAATTATTTTAATGGATTTTTTTCTCTAGTAAACACAAGTTCAATTGGTTTTTTTTGTATTATTTTTATTATACTTCAAAATATCAAAAAAAAATCAATTCTAGTTCAGGTTATAGAAAATTCTATTAGAAATCTAATAAATATTGTTCCCAGTCAATTGATCAATTAGTTTTTAAAATATAATGTCAGCCAGTGTGAAAAATAATTATTCAAAATAATAGTTTTATAGTTTTCAATACAACAAATATTTCACTATCATTCTTATATATTTATTTTTATTATTAATCTATATATATATAGTCTTCTTTATTTTATTCAATTATAAATAATGCATTTCACTAAATTCTTGTATAATTCGACAATTGGTCGAGTCGATATTGTTGGAATTATTGAGCTCGTTCAAGGTGGGAATAGTTTGAATTTCTCGAATATTCCGGTTCAGCTCAAGAATTTAGCTCAGTAACTCCAATATATATCTACAAATGTCAGTGGTGAATTCCATCGTTTCTACAAGAGCACTGTACGTACAACCACCAACAATTGACTAGGAAAAAAAAAAAACAACGCTTTTATGATCGTGAAAGTAATTTTCAAGAGTAAAAAAAAAAAGAAAAGAAAAGAAAATTTTTTTGACAACTAAACAAATAGAAATAAAAAAAAAATTATAAAAATAAAACAAACAACGACATTAAAGTTTAGAATGAATGCTTGAGGTTTGCCAAGATGGTAGCTTATATATATATATATATATATATATACTCACAGTAACTCACAACGGTGATTACACTTCCTTGCCAGCGCTGGATACCAGTGCCAGCAAAGCGACGAAGGTTTTCTTGTGCGAAACTATATTGTCGTATATATATACTTGGGAGGGATTTTCGTCGTGACGTAAGTAGCGAATTACCTCAACAACGTAAATCATTCTTGTAACTACATTAAACCAAAACCAAACAACATATACAGGAGTAGAAAAAAAAATAATAATAATAATAATAATTAAGAATGCAAAAGGTAACAGTGAAACAAAAGAATGAAGGAATATATGATAAATAAAAATAAGTCATAAACAGATTTTGTTAAATTATTTTATTTTTTAATGGTAAACATAGAGAACATTCTTTTTTCTTTTTTTTTTTTTTTTCGTGTCTCTTCAATAGAACGAAAAAAAAACAAATAAAAATAAAAATCTCGAGGGTAATATCATGTTGATATTTTTCCATTCACATCTGGCAAGCAAGTGCAAGTATAAAAAAATTGATCGAAAGATGAAAAGAAGGTATGAGGTGACTTTTTTTTTTTTATTTTTATTTTTATTTTTTTCCTCCTCTCTATTTTATTTATTCTCATCCATTTTATATTTTTTTTCTCTCTCTCTCTCTCTCTCTCTCTCTCTCTCTATTTTCATTCGTTTCCCTACTCACCTTTTGATTCTTTTATTATTTTTATTTTCTCTCTTACACTTCACGTTATTGTTACTCGATAGGTATATATGAACAAAAATGAGAATGTTGATGGGAATTGCTTGATCGTGTGTGCAACGTATATACGACAATTGTATACGTGACAGTAAAAAACGAAGAAAAAAAAAAAAAAAAAAAATAATAAGAAATAGAAAAAAAAAAGAAAAATGAGAAATAAAATAAATAATTGAAGTTGAAAATAAAAATTGTATTTTTTTTTTTTAGATTGTTTAAAAAATTTTTATATTATTATATATTTAATATATATATATATATTTTTTTTTTTGTATATATATGTTGGAGAGATATCGATAAAACATATCTATGAAAACTTGCGAGTTATTTCGTAGTGATCTTGCGCAAGAAATGAGAAAACGAGTATCTATACATAAATATTTATTTAGAAATAAAATAAAAAAAAATAGAAATATAAAAATAAGAATGATAAAATCTCATTCACTATTGATAATAAAATAACAATATATAATTATATTAATATTAATATAAAGTTGTAGACAGTGATATATAAATACTGAATAGTCAACTTACGAAATAATAATGTGACCTTTTTCTTTATTTTTTTGCCATACCAATCTATGTCAAATTTATTATTCATAACAAAAGTCTGCTTTTATATTCACGATATTTTTGTTTGTATAATGAAAGTTCATATCCAACTGTCGATTATTATCATTAACTCAGTATAAATGTCCAAGATAAAAATATAAAACTGTCAATACACAAACGTTTCATTAGAAAAAAAAAAATAAATCAATAAATAAATGTGAAATAAAAGGACAAAAATTATTTGATAAATATTTGTTATTACAAATTTATATTAATCAATAAATAAATAAATATATATATATATATTTGTAAATTTTTATTTTACACATTGTGTCAATGGTTATGTGATTTATTTATTTTTTTTCTTTTTTTTTTATTGTCATCTGTGTCACGACATTGTGCAATTATATTTTATATTATTTGTTCGCGTATTCTCAATCACGATATTGTATTGTTATATATTATTTTTTATTACTCTCTTTTATTATTTATGTATACATTATTTTATATTGTGAACTAATGGTCTGCCATAAGAGGAATTGAATTGCAAATGATAGACACATTGCCATATCAATTAATATCTCTCATGATTTTACGTAATTGTCACTGATATATATTATTTATAAATGATTAATGTGCACTCTAGTAGTATTAATAAATAATAAATGTAAATGTGTATATGTCTATTGAATTAATAATTTATAATATCAATTCACTTCAATACCTATTGAATAATTTTTTTTTTTCTCTCTGTCTGACTTTAAAGACAAAATAAATATATATAAAAAATGTTTGACAGACTGTTGACACTTTTGATGGTGTTGTATATGATAATAATATTTTCTTATAAATTTCCCATGGGATAATCAAGTTTTACACGGACAAAAGGGAATCGTTGAGTGAGAAGAGAGGGCACACTGTGTAACACACAATGAACAAAGTGTGTGTGTGTGTTGATATAGTAGTGAAAAATAATAGCAACAGTAACATGATAGTTGTGTTGTATAGTTGTAGTAGCAAAAGTGAGTGTGTGAGATAAATAGATTTATTCGTGTCGCGCGCATTCACACAAGAATTCTCTGTGCATCGCGAACAAGAGAGAGAATATAAGAAAGGGGTTTATTTAAAAACAGGAAAATGATGAAATGTGATAACAAAAAAAGAAAAAAAAAAAAAAAGATAATCATAATGAAAAAGAGAGTAAAGATAGAAGTAAAAATAAAATATGCATTTAGAGTTGGGGAGTAAAAATATTCAGCAAGTGAAAATTTTAAAATTGAACAATAAAAAAATATTTTCAGTTTTTTTCACATTTTTTTTGAATTATTTTATACAATGGAATAATTAATTTAAATTTTGCAATGCTATAAATTATCATTATCAATTATTTATCTTTAATATTTATTTATTGTTTGTGAATATTAATTATCAATGTATATTTTTTTTTTTTTTCGTATGTATTACTTATTTATTTATTTTTATTCATCATTTTTTTTTATATACATACACTATTTTATTTTTATTTATTCTTTCTGTTTTCAGTTGGTGCAATATATGTATGCATGCTGTATGCAATTTTATTTTTAAAATTGTGGTCATACGTGCAAGTAAACATGTGGTGTCGTATGAGTGAAAAAAATAATTCAACATCGCATGGAAGAATGCGCAGACAATCATTTTCATACAGCAATTTTAAATGTGAGTAGACGAAATATATATTTTGTTCATTTTTGTTTTTTTTCCTATTGAACAAATTCATATTTATAAACACATTAAAATATGTGTATTTTCATTCTTTAAACAACAATAAATATTTATTAAACGATATTAAATTATTTATACATCTCAGCGAGAGGAAATTATTCAATACAAATATCAAAGTTTATTTTTATTTTTAGTTCTATCATTCTATTGACATTAAATTTATCAGGTCAATCCATACAATTTTATTAACCAAAACTAATTCAATTTGCAAAAAACGTATTCGATGAAAATGTTAAAGCTATCTCTATAATAACATTCAATACTATTGATAACAATAATTTAATTACACGTCAATCCATCAAATTTAAATAATTGAATTAAATTCATTCTTGCTCCCAGTAATATTTCAATCAATAATATTAATACCATCTCCAATATTTTCTTCCGTCAATTAATTATTAATTCTTCAATTTAAAAATTACCGTCAAAAATTTATAACACCATTTAAAAATTGATGAATAATAAAATTTTTAAATGCAACAAAAAAAAAAAATAATAAACGAAGAAAATAAATAAGAATTCAATATTTGTTATTTCATTTTTTTTTTTCAATTTATTTTTCTTTCATCATTATTATTATTATTATGGTTTTTTTTTTTTTTTTTTTTCTTTGTACAATTTTCTATATATATTGCCTACTAGGTATAGTAGGCAATAAAAATATAATGACAAAGCTTGCGACAGAGCAGTCATATGGCCATTGCACGATATTATTGCGTGTTAGAGAGTCATTTTATTCCAATGAGAGTTTCTGAAAATGTATTCACATACCATTTTAAATAAAAAGTCGATTGCTCCGTGACAATTGTTGCGTGATATATATATATATATATATATTCAACAAATCCCTTCACCATGTCTGATACACATTGGAATAAATAAAAGAATAAAATTTTATATGTGTATTTGTATTTATATAAATAGATAGATAGAGTTAAATTAGAATTAGACATTTTACAATTGTCTGTCTTGAATAATTTTTTGATTTAATTATTTAGAGACTGGATGAAAAATTATTGGGATTTTTTTGTTTAATTAATTAATTGGATAAATATTAATTAATTAAATAAAATATATGGATAAATTGTGAAATAATTAAATGATTAATTCATATTTTATTTGTCTGTCAAATAATTAATGTAATAAAATTATTCAATTGGTAATTATTTATTTTTATTTTTTTAATATAAAGGGGGGGGGGGGGGGGGGGGGGAGTTTAATGTATAATAGCACTTCAGTTTACTGCTTTAATTGCTTTGGATATTTATAGCACACAAAAATCAACACAATATCAATCACAAATGAACATTAAAAATGAATTTATTTATTATTTATTTTTTAACTGTTTTATTTAACGTTCTTTTTTCTTTTTTTTTTCTCTTTCAATCACGCCCATAGATATATTTCATGATCCAATGTAATCCCGCCTTTGTGCCTGAGGATACCACTTGGGTTTCGTACAGCTTGGGGGTTCATATATCTTTAAAGTCACCACTGAGAAATGGCCATGTAGTATATGTATATGTATATTGTATGGTAGCAAGCACACGTAGAGAAAAGGTGGTGAGTGTGGTCGAGTTATATGTGGTAGAAATCTCGCAAATTAACTCGACGTCGTTGAATGAGCAGAGTATATATAGTTTATATCTAGAGATGTATATATGTATATATATATATAGAGAGAGAGACTTGATTTTCTTCATGAACATGAACGTTGGCAATTTTCTTTAGGGAACAATTGCCACGACAAACCCTTAAATCTACTTGAATGCCAAAGACACGCCTGTGTAAATGCAACGTTTCGTACAATTACAATGAATTTTAGGTTATTTTTTAGAGGAAAACTAGAAAAAAAAATATATATATATATATATATATATTTGAGTTTTATTTTGTTTTATACTTGAAAATTTTATTTTGTGAATTTTATTTGATTTTAAATTGATGGATGATGAGAAGGAAAATGTTTGATGAAGAATTTTTGGAGGCGAAAAATATTTTTTATAATTTTGGTATTTTTGGATTTACTGTAAAAAATTGTGCATTGAATATTTATTCATATTTCAGTCGATATAAAGGATTTTCTCCTTCCGAAATAATTATTAAATTATTTTTTTTTATTTAAAACCGAAAAAAACCAATAGAAAAATAAGTAAAAAAAAAATATATATTCTCAGGGTTTCAATTGTCAATCTCCATGTAAATATTTCCTAATAAATACCATCAAATATATATATATATATATATATTGTATCGGATTCCAATCCTGCAGGAGATGTTGGCATAAAAAAAAATGTAGAAATTTAAAATAAAATACAGAAAAAAAAAGGGAAAAAAATGTGAATATATAAATTGTTAAGAATTCCAACTGGAGTTCTATTGGATATATATGTGTGTATATAGTATTGGAAGTGCCTGCTGCATATTCGATGAAACCGAGAACGCGACGTCTCTCGCTGATACACATTCGTATCTACAGACACATGCATATACTATCCACACACATTCACATTTATATTTCATATATATATATATATATTTATTTATTTGAAAAAGGCCTTGAAGCCTTGACGGAAGTTAACGTCGTTATCGTGAATTCACGAATAAGCTATAAAGTGTCCTCATTGCCGATGCACAAACTAAATATATATATATATATCAATCGTTATTTATATATATCCTGAATTTAGTTTATTATTTTATCAAGCACGAATTTATTTTTCCTTCTTCTTTTATTAAAATTTTTTTTTTTTTCATTACTGTTGTTATCATCGCTGTAACAATACAGCACAATTGCTCGTTGAGATAACAATACACAATAATATCAATTGTTGATAAGGCACTTTTATACATTCTCATTCATCCACGAATAAAAAAAGAACATTAGCAAGACATTTTCATTCACAACAGAATAAAATAAATTCAATGCATTCAATACCACAATTATCAATATTATTATCACCATTATTATTCTCGTATCACTATACAATTTAATTGTTCATTTAAATAACAATATGATAATAAATACAATAAACTCAATCAATCACATCCCCTCATTATTATTATTATTAAATATTTATATTCACATAACAATAATAGTAAAAACAATAGAATAAATAATTTAACAGATGGATAATTCACGAAAGTAAACAGACAAAAAAAAAAAACCCCAAAACGTGTATGAACTTGTAGACAACCAATAAAGAAGAGAGAAAAAAAAAAACCGTTAGGAATTTAATTTGGAGCAAATGGTTGGCACTCGTTACGTCATTGGCACGTAAAAAAACGGTGTTGAAAATGAATACGACAGAGATATAGAAATAAGGGGGTGGTAAATGTTAATAGTGAATATAGGGTGTTGTGAATGGTAAAAGAGAACAGAAAAATGTCATGCAATAAGACAGATAAAGAAAGAACAGTGAGAGGGGGAAAAAAAATAAAAGAAGTGAGGATAATGCAGAAAAAAAAAAAAACAGAAAAATATGAAGAGGGGGATGAAAAGAGGATGATGGTAAGACGTCGACGAGAGGCATCCGCGTTGTTGCCTGTAATCCCTTGCTATCTTGTCGTTCGGTTCGAGGATATTCCTCAGAGGAAGTCGGAGCGTGAAGATAAGAAGAGGGATGTTATATATATATATATATATATATATATTTGTGAATGGTAAAGGGGTGGAGGTAGAGGATGAATTTTCTTGGGTTGTGATCGAGATCGGGAAAGGACTTGGGTTATATCATGACGACGAAGAAAAAGTGTACGAGACGTGCATACAACGTTCAACCCAATCTTGTTCTTATTTGAATTCCAGATTGAGATTATCTATTGGATTTGGATAATTGAAGAAATTCTATCAGTTATCAATGCAATGAGCATCTTAAAAAGTATGCGTTATATTGGAAGAAATGAGAGAGGGTGTCGTGGGGTGTGAGAGATTGAAAGTTGGCAATAAGTTAAAAAATGTGAGGGTGATGTTGAATGAGGAATTAAATGGTGATGAATGTTATTTTAATTTTTAATATATGTTAAATCTGTTATTGTCGGGGGAGAATGAGGGTTAATTTATTTGGGTAAGAATAATTAATTTGTTGATGATATTTAATTGACAGTTGTATTTTTGTTTTTGTTAATTTATGAAGAAGAATGTTATCTGTTGTTGGTTATTCATCTATTTATTCTTTTATTTTGTATTTTATTTTGATAGGGAGAGAAAAGTGTAAGGGATGATTTTGTGGTGAATGCAATTGTTAGTTTTATTGAAAAGACAGAGGAGAATGAATAAATATATGGAGGGTGGATTTCGATGAATTTTTATTTAATTAGTTTTCAATAATTGAAAAACTTTGGTTTAATGAATTTAGTATATTAATTGTTGAGGGTGAAGATAGACACAGTAGTTTTTGTTGCTGATTGTTTTAGTTGTGTTTGTTTTTTGTTTGTTTGTTTGTTTGTGGGTTTTTTTTCTTAGGGGAAGAATGAAAAAGTTGGTTTGATTAAGCTGAGATAGATTGAGGGTGGAAAAAGTAATTTAGTTTGGTAAACTGGGTATGAGAAATTTCACTGCTTTTAAGTTGTAATATCTTTGGGGAAAATAAATATTTTTTGACATACTTTTTTTTTCCTGGTGAATGCCGAACGGTAATCTATAAGATGAATACATCAGCATTTGTGAATGTGCAAAAATTCCAGTGTAATATGCTCTTGAAAGAGGGATAGAATTTTTTTTCTTAGATGGAAAATTTTTTGTTTGAGAGAAAAAAAAATAAATATTATTTTATATTTAAACGAATAAAAATATTTGAATGGAAATATTGTAGATGAATAATTTTATGCATTTTATTTATCTGTTGCAGCTGCAGTGGAACACAATGAACACGAATTTGATGATCTACCACCTCACGATGATGATGATGATAAATTAACAAAATCATTGGTACAATATCCAGATAATCTTCATATACGTGATCTTGTTTACTATATATTTGCACCAACACTCTGCTATGAATTAAATTTTCCACGAACGGAACGAATACGTAAAAGGTACACAAACACTCACCCTTAAGCACGCTAAAACACAACCATAATTAATTGAAGGGTGCCAGCAAAGTGAAAGTTTGAAAAAATAATTTTTTCCTCCTGTTCTTAAATTAAAATATTTCACAACGGCGTAAATCGTAACTTGTAAAAAAATAATCTGATTGATATGAATCTTGCATGTAAATGTTTATAATCGCTGTTACTATCGTCCAAACTAGTGAATTTTTTTTTCATCCCCTAAAAATCCATATCTTTTCACCTCTAATGATAGTCAAAAAAACAAATCCAACATATTGTTCATAGCATTTCATCCCCTATAACTCCCATAATTTTCAACATTCTAAAATAAGAATTCTGCACAAAAGTTTTCTCCATAAAATGCCAAAACTTTTGAATCCCTACTCATTTTCCTACCCCTAACCATACCGGAGATAAAAATTTTTGAAGAAAAAAAAAAAATAAAATTCAATTTTTCGATTCATCACCGTGATACTTCCTCCTAACTCATTGATAAGTTTAATTTTCTCCCTCACCCTCAATACCACCAACATTGCATTCGACTTTCTCATCTCCCCTCTCATCCCTTCAACGAATATATAAATTCACTCTTATAGACCAACTCCAGATTGAATGAAAAAAAAAAAAAAAAACGTAAAGAGAAAAAAAAAAAACAACGTTCAAATCAATCGATTTAATCCCCCTATATCGACTCTATTGAATTTCACCTCTTTATAGAATTGAATCAACCTCCCACCTTTCACCCTTCACCCACCTCTTCACCACATTACCCTCTTGTTCCTCTTTATTCTGTCCAAAGTATCAAAAGAATAAAAACGTGAACCAAAGAGAAAAAAACAACAACTGAAAAGAAAAAATAAAATAAAATGTATACATATTGATGAAAAAAGTTTTTTGCTTCGTAAATGAGCTTCTCTCTGTCTTTTGCTTTCTCGCCTTTGTTATTTTTTTCCCTTCTTTTTTTTCTTTCTCCTCTTCATCTGAAGCTTTTACACTTGGTGTTATCTGCATTTTTCTGTTCATCTACAACCCTCTTCTCTTTTCAGTAGTTCACGTTCAACATTTTCCTTTCCTTTCTTTTTTTTTTTTTTTCTGTGTATTCACTTCATCCATTATTTTACTCTCTGTAACTTTTGTTCAATTCATTCTTGAATATATTTATTTATTTTATTGTATTTTATTTATTTTAACCACTCGTTGATTTTTTTGTTTTCAGTTGAGTTTCCTCCTTTTTTCTTTTCTTTTTTTCTTATTTTTTTCTATTCACCCTTTCACGTGAAGCTAAAGCCAAGAAAAACGTAAGCCACAGTGGACCATGAAAGAGAGAAAGACAGAGAGTACAAGTGAGAAAGAGGATGGATAGTGGGCGCCCACTCGTTTGAATTAGATTCGAGTGGTGAGAGCGCGCGAGGCCAACCACTATTGTTGCAAAAGATGGTATAAAGAAAGCAACGAATTTTCTATCTTCTTTCGTTTCTGTATCACTTTTACTCTCTCTCTCTCAGGTTCACTTAAGTCCATGCGTTTTCTTTCTAAACCACCCTTCCAGTCTCCATCTCTCTCTACACTATGTGAGCAGTCACGAATAGATTCAACGAGTGATGTATTCTCGTTGCAACTTGCAACCTTTTTTTTTTTTAACCTACTCCATATATTTGCTTCACTTCTTTCTTCCTGTACATTTTATTATTTTTTTTTTTTCCTTCACATTTTCCTGGTTGCTTTCCAGTTTCCTTTTTTATTCTCTTATTTTTTTTTTTTTTCTCTCGTTACATATATCTACAATGTATATATAAGCTGAAAGATGTACGATGTCCCTTGAGGGCTGAACGTATTTTTATCCTTATCCTGAAGCCTTTATGAAGAAAGGATAAAAGTGTTTTTCTCATTAAATTTATATTTGTCTTTTTTTTTTTCTTCCTGTTTCAGGTTCTTGATGAAACGAATATTTGAAGTGTTTGTTGGATGCCAAGTAATCATGTCACTGTGCCAACAGTGGATTATACCATCGGTGAAAAATTCACTGATACCATTTACAGTAAGTAAAAAATTTTATTCAATTAATTTGGTGGATGAAAGAAAACAAAAAAATAAATAAATCTTCATACCAATTTCTCATGGTTTCAATTTTCATTTAACCGTTGATTTAAAAATAAATAAAACAGTGTTAGAATAAATTTGTGAATCAGAAAATCCTGACTTTATCAGGCTTAAATTACAAATACAACTCACACAGTGCATCAAGATGTTGAAACTTGTTGGCTTGTCCGGAATGTCAAGCAACAAGCCAAATGGTGACAAAGAGAACTAGTACGATGAACAAGAGAAATACATAGTGAGTAAGAGAGTGAGATACGTAGTAAGTGGCCGGGTAGTTTGTGAAAGTGGTTAATCGTGAATACGAAAGTTGGCGACGCGCCTTGCCTTAACTCCACCACCACCACCACCACCACCACTCCAACACCATCTATCCACCCCCCATTGCCCTCAATGTTATATGACCAAAGACTTGCATTCAGTCTGCTATATATTCAAACCCAGAGTATATCCAACTTCCATACATAGCAAAGTCTCCAAAGGTAATCCTGAAGCGTGTACGTATTTCCGAACGCGCCCTTTAAACCTCCATAACCTCTCCTCCACCTTTACTTCACTTTACTCACTGTGACCCCCACTCCTACATCCGCCAATGTATAAACCTCTGTGTTATAGAACCGTCAAGCTTCACATCGTGCACGTACTCTTAACTAACCTCCTAGATGTACTTACCTCACTCGTATGCCAACCTCATTCCTTCCACCACGTTGTTCATGTCGTTGCCAACGACCATGTCCATGCATACATAGCAAGAATATACATACAAGACTTCCGTCAACTTTCCATCTTGGACCCTGCTGCTATTATCGTTTAATAGTTGCTGAATTTATATGAGAATATTGTATGTGTGTGTGTGTGTGTATGTTGGTGCGTTCAATTTCATATCGCTACAACTTTTAGTTACACAATTAATCCTACCAAGTTTCATGAATTTATAATAAACCGTATATCCGTTTGTTATGGTAGTTTGTTACTTTACCGACGTTGGTGAGTGAATTGGGGGAATCCCGTTGGAAGTACGTGCTAATCATGTTCAATTGGGTATTGTGATGACGGTGGCGCTACCACGGTCGATAGGACAAGTTATAATTAATATGTACTTATGATAATGTAGTTGGAGATTTATTTTAAATTTTTTCTCATACCTCAATTTCAATATATAGTATAGAGAATTGATATATAAAAGAAATTTTAAATTTTCTGATAAACATTTTGTTGATATTAGTCGAGTTTATAATTGTTTAAATTCACGACAAGTGAAACGTGAATAAAACAAAAATTGGATTTTATCTTCATCGAGAGCTTAATAATACTTTGTTGATGATGAAAATTGTTTGGGAAATATACTTGGAATTATTACTCTCATATAAATTACCACTTTATTGTCTGGTATATGAATTTTCATAAGATTTATTCGTTATTTATTTTTCTTTCTTTTTTTTTTCTCTCTCTCTCTCCACCATTTCTTCTTTATCATCATCATTTTTTTTTTTTTTTCTTCTTCTTCGCATTAAACAGAGAGATGTGAGAATACAGAGTTCATTTTACAAGTTGAAAGAGATGAGGTCGTTGTGACTTGAGTGACTTTTAATTTTATTTATGTCTTTTATCTACGAACCGTCGCAAAACTCATCGGAATGAACATACATATATATATTTATATATATATATATATTGTGCTTGTGCTATTTGAAGAGAGATTCCTCTTGCTTTTATATTAATTTCAAAATGACGAGAGGGAAAAAAATAAAATAAAAAATAAACAGAAAAGTGTAATAGGTATAAAATGGAATGAAAAAAAAGAAAGAAGAATTCTTGCAAGTGGATGAATTGTTTGAAGTGCTTTTTAACGTGGCAGACAGTTGATATTTATTGTTAAAATTAAAAATTCATATTATTATTAAGAATTCTGGAAAAAATCAAAATATATTTTGATTTTTTTTTTCCCTGTGTGAGAAAATAAAAATATTTATTATATTACTTTGACATACACTCTTACATATTTTACTAAATATTATCATACACATTTTTGTCATGTTTGCTGTGCTGTCAAGAGAAAGAGAGATAATATGCCACATACGTGGCATTACACTATCTACCTCTTGGAATTCACACAAGAATATTTCATGTTAGCATGGTGGTTATATCTACACATATCTCTCTTTATATAACAATATACAATACCTACTAAACCCAAACCCAAAAAAAAACGATGCTTGGTAGAGAAAATGCAAAGGAGCAAACGAGACAACAAAAATTATAGAATGCAAATAAAACAAAAATAAAAGTATATATGTTGAACTTGCAGAAGCTTTGTGAGATATACAATCTCAAAGGCCACAAGTATTTTCAACCACCACTTCCTATTTTCATCTCGCTTTCTACCTCTCTATCTACTTCACCACTTTAATATTATTATATATTTAATATTATAAAACAATACATGAACAATTTCAATGATATAACAATTCCAAAACAATTTTTACAACAAATTTTCATTGAAACATAAAATAATATATTGTATTAATAATTATAATATAAATTAAATTATTATGTTTTATTATTATTATATAATTAATTGTATAATTTTATTTAACAACTAATATTATTATTAATTTTAGAATTAATTTGTAATTTTAGTGATGTAAATTTATAAAGAAAAATTAATTTTTTTTTTTTAATATTTCAATTTTAAAAAAATATGTTTGTCGTAGAAAATTTGTATATGTATATTCTCATTCGTGATACGTTTGTAAAATGAACCAAAGGAGCAAAGACTGTATTTATGTTTGTATGTGAAAAGATGAGAGAACGTTGGTGAAACAATGCAAATGAAAGATTGTGAATATGAAGAAGAGAGTTTATATATATATGTGTGTGTGTAGAGTTTTGTTTAGTTATGTGTATGGTAAAAGTTACTTCAATTCTGATTATTCGTCTCTATTAAACGTATGTAGAGACATAAGAGAAAAACATATTTCTAGTACAGAACATACCCAACGGGCAACGTCTCTTTACTTCAGACACAAGTTCAAAAGTACATTGTCTACAATTTCAAAGTTTTGTTTCATATTCTCTAACGTATACAAATTATTTATATATATATATATATGTTTTATTTTATATTGTTGAAAGGAATCAACGTCTCTTGTATAATGTTAAAGATTTTATATTTTATTATTTTGTTTTAATTTTAAAGAACAATTGTTAATAGTTTTGCTTTATAATTTTTTTCCCATTTTATCATTTACTAAATTTTGTTTTTGTACAATTTTTCTTTATTAATTTTATTTGTTTATTTATTTGTTTGTTTCAGAATATGAATGTTGCTTTGGCTGCTGAGAGATTGCTGAAACTTGCGGTGAGTTATTTTTATTTATTGAAATATTATATATAAAAAAAAATTTTTTTAAGATATTAATTTATTATTAAATATTTAATTATCAGATAATGCGATGGAATTGTTTGCCATACTCAAATATAATACACGACTAATTCAATTAATCAAATAAAATTATTAATTCATATAGCAGTAGTAAAAAAAAAGGGAATAAAAAATGATAATTATATTTGAGTGAATTATAATTTAATAATATTAATCTATATAAATTTAATTAATTATCTACCTCTTGAATTCCTACTTCATTATTACCATTAATTATTAATAAAATAACTATTAACAGCTGTAGAGATTTGCTGTCATAATTTATTCATCAAAATAAATCAAAAACAAAACAATTTTTATCAAATTATAATCCAATTTTTCACCAAATTTAAATAACAAAAATAAATAAATAATTATTTCTTCTCACTGTCAACTGCCCTCATCAAACTTCATCTATTAAAAAATCCCAATTTCAACTAAACAAAGAAAAATAACTGGATAAAATTAATAAAAAAAAAAAAACAAACAAACTAAAAACCACAAACCAATAAATAAATAAATAAAAAAAAATACTGGACAGTTGGGAGAGATCCAAAGAAGCTGCTGGGCAGTTGCACGTACATCAAAGAAAATTCACCCACCCTTCTACCCTTATTTCTATCTCTCTTCATATATACATATATATATATATATATATATGTTAGTATGTTTGCTTCCCAATGGGATCTTTTCCGTGACTCCTCGGACTCTATACAGAGCTTTGTGGCGTAGTCTGCTTGTGACGTGTCACGAACAACCGTTGGCACAGCCACAAGTATCACAGTGCTATGTACATATATAAATATATATATATATATATATATATATTTATATATGAATTCACAGTCACATAGTACAAATATAAGAAAAGACACGCGGTGAAATGGAATAGGACGATTATATGGGGATGGTTGTGGTGTGAGTTGAAAACTTATAGGACAGGATGACACCCAAACCACCAAAACCCAAAGAAGCGATGAAGAGGAAAAAGGAAATTAAAATGTCACAAGAAAAAGTTTCTTTTGTTATATATTTCATTGCAGTGTAGAGATGTATATTATTATTATTATTATTATTATTTATTTATTTATTTATTTATATAATGGAGTGAATGTATCACGGAAATATCATGGTATATTGCAAAAAAAAAAAAAAATGTCTATTTCAAATATATTCATTTGCAAATTTTATCAATTAATAATAACACAAATAATAAATAAATAAATAACCAAATATAAACCCTGAAAAAAAAAAAAAAAAAAAGAATGAAAAACCCCAAGAAAAAATGTCGGTTAAATAAAAAAGATAAACCAGAGTTAAAGTTTCACGACAAAACACAATTTTGTTTTTTTTTTTCTTTTTTTTTTTCTTCTATTTTTTATCATTATCACCCTGTATAGACTTGTTTATTTCTTCCACTTCATTTCTACCCCATATTTTTTTTACCCTTCGCTTCCTTTTTATTTATTTACTTCTTTCTTATATATATATATATCTCTGTTTTTTTTTTTTTTTTTTTTTTTTTCGTAACTGGCCTTCTTCTTTATTTTTATTGCTCACTTCCGCTCATCCTACCCACGGTCTCTCTACCCCCCCCCCCCCCAGTCACCCCACAACCCCCTCATGGGATCAAAGGATTCAAGTTGAAATTGCAACCACGCCCGAGAATATTGCACGGCTCTCGAATAGGTCACTCGAGAGCCGCCGATAGGAATATAAAGACGATAGTGAGAGTTTTCAAAGTTGGTCCATTGTACTCAATGTATATATATATATATATATATATATATGTGGACAGTCTAAATGAGACAGAGATGATTGAGAGGGTGGGTGAGAGGGTGAAAAAAAAAACATAGAGCAATAAAAACATGAGAATAGAATAAAAAATAATATTGTATGATTTAAAAGTGTGAAATATTTTATTACAATAAAAAAAATTGTGGAGAATAAAAAAAGGGTCTGTATATGTATATATATATATATATATATATATATATATATATATGTATATATATACTACTTGGAATAGGTAATATTGTTTTGTTATTTTTAATATTTATTTAATTCATCAGTCAATAATTTTTATTTTTATTTATCCATCATAAAACAAATTTTCCTAGTGTCAAAAATGTCTTTAATTAATGTTAATAAATATCAGATATAAATAATTAAATGAATAATAATAATTTACAGTTGTACAATAATTTTTCGAATAATAATTTTATTTTATATTAATGTTTCCAGATACCAAATCATTTAATGTGGCTGTGCTTTTTTTATTTATTCTTCCATTCATATTTAAATTTAATGGGTGAATTACTTTACTTTGCTGATCGTAATTTCTATTGTGATTGGTGGAATGCTAATAACATTGATACATTTTGGCGTACATGGAATATGGCTGTGCATCGTTGGGCTGTTAGGTAAGTGAAACATCTGCATAATAAATGTATTGTTCGTAGTAATGATTTGCGAAAGGCTTCTAACATACCCCCATTCAATTTCCTTCATTCTCATTCGATATTCCTATTGTACTTGGAAAGTGGAGCTAACGACAAAGGAGACAAAATTCTGAGTGCAAGAAGGAGAGATAGAGATAAATATATATATATATATATATATATATATATACGTTGAAACAGAAATTCAATATCTCCTCTTGCTCTCTACCTCATTTTCTCATTTCAGAGATCTCAGTTGTAATCTCTACTAGTGACGAAGCTCGAACACAAAAGCCTCCAAAGCATCGAACTAAGTTACGAGAAAATGTGTATCCATGTATGTATCGTATATGTATGTGTGTGTGTGTATATATGATATAGAGATAAACCGTAACCGTTAGTAGGATTCCTTCATTTTCCAAATCTTTTCATGAAAAAAAAAAAAAAAAAAAAACTCGTTTGCACCAAACTTCATTCAAGATTGAATTGCAATTTTTATTCATTCATTTCATTTTTTATTTATTCAATTAATTATATTTATTTATTATTGTAATTAATTTTGTTATGATTGTGGTGATGGTGTAAAAATTAATGTCTGATATCATTTTCTTCTGTTCTTTTATATTAGAATTAACATCATTTATTTAGAAATTATGTGTGGCGCCATCTCTTGACGTATTGACACTAATATATCTTGTCACTCAAAAAGAAAACTTTTATTTGATTTATTATTAAATTTTTCTTACTATTAATAAATTAAATATAAATAAAATATTCATTATTATTAAATTAATACGATATATATTATCACAGATGCCTGAAGCCAAAAATTCAAAGAAAATTCTCCAACAATGAAGAAATATAATTTATGTATAATATTACACATTTATTATTATACGAAGAAAAAAAAAAAAAAAAAAATGAAAGAAAATATTCAGAGAACGTCTTTCACACTTAACCTCACTTTTGTGTCTTTTATCATTCAAGCTAGTGAAGAATCTTTGCCTGCAACTGGCACTGGTCCATGCAAACGTTGAATGGAAATAAAAGAAATGGCGAATGATATTGGGTGAGGGGGTTTGAATGGATATAGGGAAATGAAAGAGGGTTGCAAAGGAACAAGAGAAAAAAAAGAAAACACGAAGGTAGTGAGAGCAAACGAATGACTTTGTATATGTGTGGAAAGAAGATCTCTGAGAAAGTGAGAATATTGTGTGGAAATGAGATTGCTGCTAAGAAATGTAAGGTAAAAGATGGTGGTATAGGTTTGTGTAGGTTAAACGGATATAAGGACAAGTCTGCAAAACGTTTGCAATGCACTATCGTCTCTATAACTTTCGTTTCGTAATGGGGTAAAGTATAGTGGTGAAAATAAAATGAGATCCCGATACGCATCGTCTCCGCATTTCACTTAAAGCTGCTTATTCTCTTTATATTATTTGTATATGTAGAAAAACTTTTGTTTATTTATTTGTATTATTTTTTTTTTTTTCTTGCTTCTTTCCCATTTTGTATATATGAAAAATGTGAGGTTATGGATAGGATATGAAATAAGAAAATTTCTCTGCACAGAGATAAAGTATAATATGAATAGAATTTATGATACAAGAGAAAATTATTATTTATTTTTATTTTATTTTATTTGTTACAGACATCTTTATATTCCAATTGTTGAGATGGGATATGGAAAAAAAACTGCAAGTGTTACTGTTTTTTTTATCAGTGCATTTTTTCATGAATATCTTGTCAGTGTTCCATTAAAAACTTTTAAAGTTTGGGCATTTTTAGGAATGATGGGACAGGTAAAATGAATTTATGTAAATTTTTTAAATAATTTTTAAGCATTTATTGTCTTTTAAACTTATCTATTATATCTTTTTGTATTTCAGATTCCTCTGTCTTTTGTGAGTAAACATGTGGAACGTCGATTTGGTGCACGATGGGGCAATATTGTCGTTTGGTCAAGCTTGATTATTGGCCAACCCTTGTGTATTATGGTATACTATCACGACTATGTTGTAACACACTTTGGAGAAATTCTAGTAGAGGATTACCCAAACGTATGATCACACACACAAAAAAAAAAAAAAAAAGAAATCAATGATAATATTGATAATGATAATGGAAATTAATAAAATATAAAAACATTTTTGTAATAGAAATTATTCCAACAATTTTGTATTCATCAATAAATACAACTGTAGTAAATATAAAAATTAATATTTGAAATAACAAAATAAATCCAAAGAATTGTGTTGTGTTCAATAAAATTTATAATAACAAATAATTAAATGTAGAAAATTATTGATTAATATCAGAAAATATCCAACAATCTCTTTCAATTAGTCAAAATATTTTCACAATAATTGATAAATAATTAATTCAATAATCATCAATAATTTTAATGTAATAAATAATCGCATTCGACACTTTTATTCATCTCAATTTTTCATTTCTCTCAACATTATTCAATTCAATTTTGTTTTTTTTTTTCTTTTCTTTTCTCTATTTCCATCTTTTTATTCCTTTGATATCTATCACACATTTTACCGACAAACGCAACGTGAAGTAAGTGGAAAAAGTAAAACATAAGTCGGACAGAGAACGCCATCGGTTAGCCACGGCCACAGGCGCTTATTTCCATCCTACATTAAAACTTGACTCAAAGTTGGATTTGAACAGGAAGTTAGTAAACCAGGGGAGGGGGGGCAGCATCACATCGGTAGTGTAAAGGGGAAAAAAAAAGAAAAGGTAAAGCACAGTAGATGGAACGTAAAGCGCATCTTTGTAATATATATATATAACCATACATATCTACAGGATGTTTTCACAACTATTTTACAAATGAATGAAGTCAAATTCTTGTTTTAATTCCATGAATATCTACTACTTAAAAAAAAAATTAAAAATAAATCCACACATATTCCAGTGTGTTGAGGGTTGTTCAATAAAATAACAAAACAATTTATGAAAATAATTCGACAAATAAAATAAATTCATCCACCATTACTTTTTGGAATAAATAACAACTTTTTTGGGTCCAACAAAAATTGTTTCAATTTAAACAGCAAAAAAAAAAAATTACAATTAAATACTTGACAATAACCACCCCCCCCCCCCCCCCACCCCCACCCCACACCTCCCCATTTACCCTCTACTATTTCTAATACAATAAATGTAAAATATTTTCACTACATTTATTTATTTATCCATTTTATATATTACTTCTATTTTCTGTTTTTTCTTTTCTTCTTCACGAGCTTGCAATACACCCTGTATATATGCGTACAGGGTATATTGCAAGCTCATATATATAGGTGGTGCAGGACGCTTGCGTGATGCACATTCAGACACAGACACGAGATAGCAATGAACGCGCGCGCTCGACATCAGAGACGGCAAGAGGAGAAAAGTGTAAAGAGTGGGGGGGAACAAATATTCGCGCCTATAAGGGCGGTTGCGTCGTGACGCCTCTGCAGTAAGTGCCGCGACGGCTAACGCGACAGTACGACGTTGAATTTATCAGTATAACATTAACACGTGAACACGCGTTATCATTTATTTATCATTTAAAAAAAAAAAAATGATATTTAACAAATAATTAACAGTGAAATAAATTTGTGAAGTAAAAAATTTATTTTTTTTCCCTCACCCTTTTTCATCGAACATTGATAACATTTTTTTTTTTTTTTTTTTTCAATCTCTATGGGTGCAATTACATCAGGGCAATGGCAGTGTTAATTATTAATTCAAATCGTGCAACAAAATCCAGATAAAATTAACAGGTACGAAAAAAATAAAAAGATAATTAATATTGGTAAATAAAAATAATGTAAGGATTTTTTTTTTTCTTGGCATCAATATTTTCCTTTTTTCTTTTGTTATTAAAAATAATGGAATAATTGTCATTTGTTGATTTAGTGATGTGTTAGTATTGTAAAATAAATGAATAAATAAAATATCTGAATAATATTTCAGTTAGATATTTTTTTTTTATTTATTTATTCTTTTTTTCCTCTCGTTCTCTCGATTTGTAAAAAATGTTGGAGTGTTTGTTTAATCGGATAACTATGTTTGATTTTGCAATATGGATGTAGATATATATATATATATATATATATATATATATATGCTTTGTGTATTTGTACAAATATATGCTCGTTGAATGCAGTAAATGTTGAATGTTTGACGTGAAATCGAAACAGTTTGATAAGGCAAGAGCCCTCGTGGTGGAGATTCAACGAGTATAGAGGGCTGTCATGCACATGCACACAACACACATATAGAATATATATATATATATATATATATATGCACTTGTAAATACATCAAACTTAATATATATTCACAGACATATAAAAATAAAATAGTCATGAGAAATGTTCAAACAATTTCAGTCGTTGCAGATTGGCAATTGTTAACACTGTCAAAAGTGTCATTAATGTTAAATTTAAATTAAATTCTCTTCAATTATTCACGTACAAAAATGTGAAGGGAAAATAAAAAAAAGTAATAAAATTGTTCCCTCACAATTTAAAAAAATATTCCACAATAAAATTAAAGTAAAATAGTTTAATTATCATTATTTATTACACTTAATAAATTATTTTTTCTATCAACAACAACAATTTCATTTATTATATATTGATTGTAAAATTAATTATATTAAATTATATATAATGAAAAATAATAAATATATTCATATATATATATATATTTATTTATTTATATTAAAATCTCTTCAGAAATAAAATACACTTTGACACTGTCAAGTCCATTCGTGTTTGAGCCTGCATTGAAAAATAAATTTTCATCTTTTCCTGTGATGAAAAGAAATAAATATATATATATATATATATATATATATATATATATGTATGTTATATATCAAAAGACTTTTCACTCTTTTCATGAACGTTGATATGTTCCTCTTTATTTATTATTATTATTATTATCATTTCTTGTATTTTTTTTTTTTTTTACTTGCTCACTCTGTGTGATTTTTTTTTATTTTCTCTCGTCCTCTTTATGTCTTTTTTCGTGTCATCACGAAAATGGAATTGAAGAGATTAATGTTTATAGCTAAAATATAGAGTAAGATATGTTTTTAAAAAAAATATCGTCACATTTATTTCAATCCCTCTGCTGTTGTCATTTTAATTTATATATAAATGTTTTGTTTTGTTCAGCATTATATTTATTATTCTATTTTTGTCATTTATTTATACAATTTTTTTTTTGTCATGGAAAAAAATTCGATTGTATAATTTATTTTACACTTGAATAAATTCTAATACTGTCTTTTATTTTTATTAATTAATATGTCTCTGTATGTGCAGGATAATGTCTAGATGTTATTTATTTTTATTTATATTTTCTATTAAAATTTTCTTTTGATTTTTTCGTGTATTGATAAATTTTTATTTTCTTTTCTTTTTATTCAATGCACACACACACACACATACACACCATTGCACAATTAATAATATTGTTTTTCATGTTATAGTCAATGTGGTTTTTTTCCAAATCATTGAACATGAAATTTATTCAAGTGTAAATTGTTTGATAGAATAAATAAAATATATATATATATTTCATTTCAACTACAAATAAATATAAAAACAATAAATATTATAATATTCATATATATATATATATATTTTATTATCATCTCATTGTCCTCAAATTTTATTATTATTCTACACTTTAATATTGCTGATTATAACATCACATTTTCCACCCAATAAATTTATCACAAATAAAATAATAATAATATTAAATAAATTCAATATAAATATATATTTATATCAACAGTATTAATTATTAATCTCTACACCATCAAAATAATCCCCATAAAATAATTCTTTCCATCCCCCCATTCCCATCCACAATCAAAGAAAGAAAAAAATAAAAAATACCACTCTAACAAAAACGTCAAAATAATTTTCTAAACGAAAAAAAAAAAAAAAAAAAAAATCATCAATTTAAATATAAAAATTACTCGAAATGGAATGTCAATGAGCATCAATGTCATTTGCACAGACAATTCTTCACTCAACCATCTACAACAATCTCTCAATATAATTCCAACCAAACCCTCTCTCCACCCTTACTCTTTAAAAGTCACTTGACAATTTTCCACCACCCCCCCCCCCCCCCCCCCCCCCCCCTCTTCATTCATTCCACTTTATCCATTGCCACTCATTTCAAAACCACCATCCCCCCCTTCCCTACCTCCCCTCTGAGTGACTGGAAACAAAATAATAAAGCATAAAAAGCAGAGAGTGTAGAAGAAAAAAAAAAAAAATTACATTCAACATCAGACTTTCAACGTCTTTCACAGAGTGAAAAAAAAAAAAAAAAATACCCGCTATACGCCACTAGCATCCGGTTCTCCCACCACCCCTCTTCACACCCGCCCCCAAAAACCCCATCACATTCACCCTTACATTTTTATTTTATTTATTTTTCTTTTATTTTTTTTTTTTTTTTGTCACTCACTCAAGAAGAGGAGCTTGCACCAGAGAGCATTCTCACGACATCGAGATTTTCAAGAATTGAAAGGTCTCATTCTCACTTCACACTATTTCTCAATAATGGATTGCTCATGGGTATGTGTTTGACTGTGATTCTCATGCATTCTCATTTTTTTATTTATGTTTTATGAGTGATGATGATATATGTATATATATATATATATATATAAATAAACAAAAGTGTTTATGAGTATAAATAAATTGTTGATATTTTTATTGAGAGAATTTTTTTTTCATTTGAAAAATTAAATTAAATTTGTTTCATTGCAATTAATAAAAAATACAAAAGATCTTATTACTATTATCAATATATATATTTGTTTCTTATATTATTATTATTATTATTATTATTTATTTGTCATTTTTTTTAAGTCACTGATTTTTGTTAGATGTGAAAAAAAATTCGTGGTGATATTATACGCGAATATTATACGTGTCTCTCACTCAATCTCATTTGTTGTGTGTGTGTGTGTGTGTTCTAGTGTGCTTTTTTTTTTTTTTCCTTACGCTCCGACGAGTACGATAAATCCGCTCACAACTCAACCCTACGATTCATTCGTTCTGCCATCCCATACTCACACTTTTTAGTTTGAAAATGGTCCAATGCCACGCTCTGTGAGTAAACTGCAAATCTACCCCGACAGTTACATTATTACCTGACAGTTCAAGATGAATTATTATGTGAAATAAAATATTTATTTATGTGTATGTATGTATGGAGATATATATATATATATAAGAAAAAAGAATGATTAAAATTTGCTTTTAAACATAAATTTTTTCATTTTGTAATTACTCCATTTTTATAAACGTAATATTTAATAGAAAATACGAATAGAATTATTCTTCGATATAATTATATATATTTTAATTCAAAATAAAGTCACTTTATTACACAAAGGGTCTGTGTAATTAACGCAGCCAATGAGAGAGAAGCCCACAGTTCGTATCTATATATATATACTACATCATGATGAAGTTTATTAAATTTTAACATTAGAGTTCTTGTAGATGGTTTATTCATGTCAATTATTATCTATTACAATTTTTAAAAGTAGTAAAGACAGTCTCAATCCTTTAAACTAAACTTCTGATAGTGAAATAAAATTTAATCATTGAAAAAGAATACAAATTTCATGACACAAAGACAAATCTTTACTTAAGTCTGACCAAAATAATGTCTCACTACTTGATTTTTCATTTCCTCAATTTATTGAAGGAAAAAATAGTATCGTAAAAAATCTTAAAGATACTGTGTTATTAATTAATTCAATTAATATCAAAACGCAACAATAACAAAGTTTATTTTCTTTATTTATATTTTTATTTTTTTACATAAGAAAAATAAAAAAAAATTACTGTCTTTTATTATTTTCTTTCACATCTTACGCTCTCACATAAATTTTCCACACTAAACTCGTTGATGTATTTCGATTATAATCCTCTTTGCAATTTTCCCCCGGACAGTTTGGAAAATTTGCATTATATCGAGTTTGCAAAGTGTCAGAGTCAACCAACCCCCCATTTGCCACCCTAATTTTCGCCCACTTACTCCTCTTCACCAACGTCATTCTTTCAATATGAAAAAAAAAAAAAGAATATGTAAATATAAACCGGTCCTATTAACCAAAAAATAAACCAACAAAAAATATAAACAAATACAAAAAAATAAAAATAAAAAAGTCACTGATAAATGAAAAAATAATTTTAATATCAATATAAATTCCTGAATATTTTTTTTTTTTCCAATATTAATTTCATCCATCGCCATGTTTTTTTTTTTTTTTTTGGGAGGGGGGTAGTTTTTTTTTTTTTAATCTATTTGGCACTGCGGTGCCATACGACAATCCGCCAATATTGACTTATTGTTTTTTCTATTTTTTTTTTACTTTCTATTGTATATTCACCCCTATCCACTCTGCACCACGTCCTTTTACTCTTTTCAGTTGTGCGCAGAGGGTGAAAAAAAATTATTGAATAAAAATTAATGCCATCCACGTTATTTAAAACTGGAACGGAATATCATATCGCCACGTTCATATATATATATATATATATATATATAGATCCACACTATTGGAGCTTTTGTAGCTATCGATATTTAAATTTTTCATTTCCTCTCTTTTGTTTGCTACGTTAGTGTATAATATATCCAACAATCAATCTATTGTTCTATAGATAAATTTCTTTATCGTGAAAATAAAAAAACTGTGCAATAAAAACAGGAATGGATTAATAATGAATTTAAATTTTTGTCGATACCATAACCACTAGTATCAGTAGTGATATCTCACACTGATCAGACAATGTAAAAGCACAAATTTGATAATATATAAAAATAAATATTCACATGTGCATTGGATGTAAATGTTAAATATAAATAGAATTAATATTTTCGTATCAGAATGAGGATATTTTTATTTTTCAGTAGTATTACTCGTGTGAAAGTAGTGAAACTCGGTATTGATCAGCCAAAAGCCACTTTATTGAAAATTTAATGAAACAAACGAAAATATTAATAACTGTCCTGAATTGAATGAAAGAGAATATAAAAATACTGAAATATATTTATTTTTTTTCTGATTAAATAACAGAAACTAAAATTATCCGAAGCTTTTACAATTGTATCAGTAGTGATGTCCAACATTGATCAGACATACAATACACTATACAAAACACCGAATACCATCAATAAAAACAGGACAAAAAAAAAATTTTTTTCCTCATTAAAATAAAGAAACGGAAATATTTGAATGACATATCTACTGTGACAGTAGTAGAGCTCCTGTATTGATCAGCCAGACAAAGCATTCACGAGAAATTCCGAATACAATAAAAAAAAAAAATATCCACGACTTCCTGCAACTACAATTGAATACAAAAAAAAAATTACATCCATCACAGACAATCAAATAACAATTCTGTCAATACATGACAATTGCATCAGTAGTATTATCCCATATCGATCAGACAAATAAATGTTAACCATAAAATTAAAAAACAATACAAACATCCCCCACCACTCTATCAAATTAAATACAAACAAAAAAATGTTTATCTCATCATAACAATTTTTTTTCCCCACATCAAATACACGTATGATAAATATCACCATTGACACACAGATAACCACCAATGATATGTCAATACGTGATTCCCACATATATAAATAAATATATAGTCGCATACACAATATTGACATACATGGCATACACATATACCTCCATATATATCAACCCTTATAAATTACCAGTCAAACGACTTTCGGCGTGGTTTCCCTCGAATCTCTCCCCATAGACCAACGTTATATTTATTCATAGTGTCGGGTTACGTGGGTGTGAAAGGTTACAGAATGCCTACACTATATATATATATACATATATATATTTATATATATATATTTATCTCTCTCTCTCTCTCTTTTTTCCCTCAACCCTCTCACCCACTCTCTTTCATCCTACCGTTACTACATATATAAATATACATATATATTTCCGCTTGCATTACGTGCAAAACAAACTTTCAAGAGAGCCCAACGCGCATCCGATCCGATAAGGATGCTACACCCTGTATATATATATATATATATACAGGGTGTCATCCATGAACTATGTAACAAACGCGTTCTCTTTTGGACTTTCAACTTGGTTGACTACCCACCACCACCCATACTACAATTCTCTTGGCTGGGTCAACTTCATCTTCACTCTCATTACCCTCTGTCATATTTTAAACTAACGTCAAAGTTCAACTTTTACATATATATATATATATATATATGACAGATGAAACTTCGGAGATAGTTAATTTTTAATTTCGTATATGCGGGTATACAATGTATAAATTATGGGATTTAATATGAGTAACTGCAGAATTATTAAAGATACCGGAAGTGATTGTTCTTGTGATGTTATTTTGAAAAATAATTATTAATGGGGATGGTATTGGTGGGATTTTGTAGATATCTTATGGATTCGTGGGTTACATTGACGTTTTGTGCGTGACATTGATTTTATAAGTGGTACTTCCGGTTCACCCTGTATATTTATACAGGGTGCATGAATTTTTTATGAGTGTATAAAAACTTTGTAAATTTGAATATTCGTGTCATTTAGCGATTGAATAAAAACGAATGCTGATCCGGAAAAAGCACAGTATATTATTACTCGGGAATAACTTTATTATGAAACACCCTGTACATAATTTATGGAAAAAAGAAATTGCGTTTGTCGACGCTGGTTTGGAGGATAAATCAAGGGGTGGTTTAATGTACGGTCTGCGTGTGTACAGGGTGTACATAGTTCATTAAACATGAAAAGGGTTTTTTTTTTTTTTTTTTGGTTGCCATTTGATTATTCATGTCACTTAGCAATTGAGTGAATGGGGGACTCGTCGGTCCTAAATAAACTCAGTAATCTATTATTGATGGGAAATTTAGTGATTGTATTGAACTCTCTATATTGTTGTAGGATAAAAAAATGTTATATTTGTTGGGGCTAGTTTTAGGGATAAAGAAATATTGGAGGGTGGTTTAATGACGCCTACGACTAATTTTACACGATTAGCAGAACCGGTCGTTGAAGTTAACAAAATAGATTAGTCAACGTGCGGAAGTGACGCCATCACGATCGCTCGCGTAACTCCCACTCGAATTCGATATAGATATATGTGAATGTAACTACTCTCTTTACTTTTATCTTTCACCGTGGTCGTGTCACGTGTTATCTTCTATTACACCATTCTACGGACCTTCGGTTACTTTCCCAACCTTCCAACCATCACCATCACTCCTACTCTACTCATAACACACTTGCACACGCACACATAGTCCAGGACTAATGCCGCACTTCATGAATAGTTTCGCGCATTATGTATCACGTGGTTTTTGTATATATCACGAAATAATGACTCGAACCCCTCTTGAGGGTGTATACACATTTAAAAGCCTCGCTAATATGCCTCTTTTTGTGAATGTTTCCCTTTTTTACAAAATAAAAAACATTCAAATGTGGATTTTTTTCACGCATATTAAGTCATAACTTTACATCACTTAAAAAAAAAGAATAATAACTGTGATATATCCCAACCCTTTTACCAATAATTTTTCTATTTTTTTTCTGTTGCAGATATTTTCCACGCTCTAAATTGATTTGTAGAATGAACAAAGAAATAAAATCCAATTGTCATTGTACGGTGGTGATTGTGATTCTGTCAATTTCATACACAATCAATTAATCAAAAAGAAAAAACCACCCTCCCGTTTTCTCTCACACTCTTGCAATGTTATAACAATTAATGGTGCGAATGTAATGTACCACGTTCAATGGGACAACGATCGACCACATAAAAAGAATCGTGTTGCAGCCGCATTGCGCGCGCCAACCGGAAGACGATGAAGAATCAGTGGGAGTTTCCCGACTCGTAAAATCTCACTGCAGATTATTTGGAACGTTGGCCAACTGGTGAACGGGTGTTTGCGTTAGTGAGCAAAACGTGTGTGCGCGCCACATAACGAAAACGCCAAAACGAATAATCGCGAGACAAAGAGAAAATAGTGTAGAGAGTGAGATAGTTTCGAACGTCGAGTGAGATGGCGCTGGTGGCGCTATCGTCTAACCACTGCTGCGGAACGCCGATCGCGAATCGTGCGGCAGTCGAGTGCGATTAACTGAGTTGGATTAAAAAAACAAAAAAAAAAAAAGAACTCACAAACGAATTCGAAGCGTAACAAAAAGGAAATATTTCTTTTTTTTTTTTTTCCAGTGGTTTCACGGGCAATACGGTACCACACGACTGTAAATAAAATAGTAGAAGCCCAAATGCAATGCTCAAATAGCCATAGTCTATAGGTACTAACAATAAAACAAAAGATGTGCGTAACAAAACGATTGTGTGAATAAATTGTCCGCTAGATGGCGATAGTTACAAATTATTTGAAATTTATATCGGTTCCGATTTAGAGAAACAAGCAGAGAATAATGTTATTGAAACAAAGAGCTATTTGAATTCAAGTTTATTAATATTCTTGATAAAGTGAAATGACAATTGTGTGTTTATATCAATAAAATGATGGATCATGTTCATGTAAAAACTAAATACATGCCACGCAGTAATCCAAGCAAAATGGCGTGTGAAAAAGCATCACGTCGATTGAAAGCAACATTATTAAAAGCAACGCGTCTAGGTATAGACAGTAAAGAAGTTGCTGGATTACCTTCAGCAAAAAAATTAATACCACAGCGTGATCATGGTTGGAGATTAGCTGTCTTTATGGTGCTGATGTTTGGCGGTGGTGTGGTTGTTGCTCTTGTCTGCATGGCCAAAAATGGTTGCTCAAGAATTGAGGATATTGTAAGTATTGATGACATTAATTAATCATAAATATTAGTTACAATTATACATTAACGCAGTCATGTCTTCATCAAGTAAATTTAGTCTCCATCAATCTTCCATATTATTCAAGTTGAGTTACCTTTAATCTAACATACATTTAATCCTCTAATCTTACATTTAAATCATTCACGATAATTCTCGTTCGGTCTACATTCAGGTACAGATATGGACCGCACAGTAATTAACAACCATATTAATTATTTCATTATTGCCCTATAGTCCGTGAATATTGATAATCAACCCACTGAACCGTATGTCAATATCGGTTGTTAAATAATCTGTAAATTGCCGTCAACCTTGTCCCCAAGATATTTGTTGAAAAGCAGGCTGGTGTATGTCATGTCATATAGAGATTCGATTAAACGTCAAGGCTTCCCTATAGACATTGTGTGAGGGTGAGCTCAGTCAACCCCTGGGATAAAGGTGGTTTTGTGCTGGGGTGGACAACAACACACTAGAGCATTATATCCCCTTGATCTGTACCAGCCAGTGTGTCCGTGTCTATATAGGGTGGGTCCACTTGTTCCCATATACCAAAGGTGCTTCATTCAATGTCCCGTGGATTTTCTCCAGAGTGTGTTCAACACAATGTTTAGTGGTTTCATGGACAAGCCATGACAAAGTCATGAATGACAGGAAAGCTAAGACCAGGGTAATCTGAAAGTATAGGAGGGAAAAGATAACATTCAGAAGCCTTCAATATTGCTCCAACAATAGTAATCCGGTGAAATTTCCGATTTGAGGGATTGGGGCTATTGAAACAGTTATTAACGATTCTCGGACGGTTTTAAAGTGACGGGTTCAAGAGCAATAGAATGAAAATACAGGAGCTATCCGCAGTGGGAGGTTAGCGGTCACGGTTGTAGATGTGAGAATAGTAGTGGCGTTAACGTGAAACGCATAGTGTAAGAGGGATGATGAGTCTATGCGGATGAACGACAGAGTTCCGGGTTTAGAGAGAAGGTTGCTGAAAGAGGGGATGGTGTGTGTGTGTGTGTGGCCTGCGGCTGGGTTTCGAACGAGGGTGTTCGAAGCCAACGGGAAGTGGGTTCAAACCACCATCATTACATAGGAGCACTACCACCACCACCACCACCACTATCATCACCACGAGTACCAGTAGACATTGGACGAAAATGGAGACAGCGAATGAGTACACGTGAAACTACAACTCAGCAATAAAGTGTGAGAGTATGCGAACAACTGCCTCCAGTATTCATCGATGAAACTTCAATTCGGAATGTGCAAGCGGGATCTGTTACAGTTGGTATATTGGTATGAGAAATATAGGAATGGAAGTGGGATCCCAACCCCGTTAGTTCTTTCATTCTAC
Organism: Zele albiditarsus; assembly: GCA_958496275.1. Taxonomy (NCBI): domain Eukaryota; kingdom Metazoa; phylum Arthropoda; class Insecta; order Hymenoptera; family Braconidae; genus Zele; species Zele albiditarsus. Next base: position 6,552,996 of record OY292416.1, read on the forward strand.
CTGTCTTCTCCATACCTCATCCTTCACTCTTCATCGCTGTAGCAGCCTCCGTTTATTGGGTTGGATCGTGAAAAACGCCAGTTGTTGAATGGGTTTATATATATATATATATATGTACACACACGTATCTACGTGTATTGGTGTGTGTTTATATATGGTTGGATATGCGATCAACCCCCCCGAACAAGCACAAAAGTTTTTCTTTGAAATCCAGTGACGCGCGAATGTATGTTTGCCATCTCATGTGTCAACCAAGTGGAAGGATGGGTGGAATGGGTTTTTTTTTCTCATCTATCCGCGAGTGTATGCATATATATGTGTGTTTGGATATTGAAGAGGGTTTCATGAGAGGAGGCCACCACCTTTTTACCTCGTCACTCATATGTGAAATATATTTCGATTTTTGTTCCCATTTGTCAATGATATATTTTTATAATCGCTTTGAGCACAGAGAGTCTTCCGGTTTCATTTTAAATTGGAAAACGAATAAATTTGCTAATTTTGAAATAACACGTCATGTTGAAAGTTCAAAGGCTAAATACTATCTATTATTTTTTCTTCAATTTCTTGGATAAATATCGAAATCTCCTTCTCGTCCATCCCTATCCTCCTCAATGAACTCAAACAGTTGTGGAACGCTTCTGTTTATTTAATATGGATAAGAATTCATAGTGAGGACGCGCAATTGAACTCTGGATAAAATAAGAAACCTAGAAAAAAAAAAGGAAATATCACATTTTAAAATAACAGTCACGATTTCGGTATAAATTTTGTGTCCTTTCAACTCTCTCTACTCACTTTGGATCTGCGCTTTGTCTCACTAGCGTTGGTGGTGCCGGGTGGCATATGGCGTCATGCTGTGCTACTGCTGCTGCTGCTGCAACCCGAGGCGCCGTACGGATAACGTTGGAATGACCCTTTACCCAGAACACGGACCAATGTCCACATAACGAGGGTTGACTTAGCGGACGAGGCGTCATTCGTATTCGCAAATTCCGATCGTACCTTCCGCGTTGTCACCCCCTGTAGTGTGTATAGTTAGGTTTGGCAGTCGCGTATTTGTGGCAAACGCAGAGGAACAAACGTGTATATGGGTGAATTTCACTGTATGTCATGTTCTCTGCATCCTCCTATGCCTTTGAGGCATTTGTAGCATAATTCGTAGCCATAATTTCAATGATAACGCGGTGACAGGTGTACGGGATACAAGCACACTCTCGTCATATGTCACGCAATAATATTCGTGAATTGTAATTGTAATATTGCAATATAACTGAGAGAATGTTGCTCTGCAGTCACTCTCCATGTTATCAATTCATTCGTCAGTGTCGAGATCTTAATCATACACACAATATTTATATATGTGGAATAATTGAACACATGTGTTTGTAATTAGTAATGAAATTGCAATATGGTTTTTTTTTTTTTACAGAGAAAATGCATTTATGTAAACTGAAAAGAAAATGCGAATAAAATTTGTAGAACATGGTGTTACGATATTTATGTGGATTGAATAAATTTAAATATATTTACTCAGTTGGGGAGGTTGAAAAAATAAAACTGCAGTTATTATTTGTCGATATATCATCGGAACCTGAAGGGTACAAGAGAAAATTAATGAAAAACAGGAATAATAATAATAATAATAATAATAATAATAATAATAATAATATTTGCAGACATTTATTATTACATTTATATTCAGATTTGTGGTGGGAATATTACGAGAATATGTGATTGACAATTGGATATTTTTTAATAACTGCGGATCGATGATGATGTGAAGCTCTGTCGAGATATCCAGTGGTTACATAGAAATGTCAATATTGACCCTCAAACTTCAACCCTCATCAGAGAAAAAAAGTCTCTCGGACTTATTGTGAAGAGATGGAAAAAAAAAAAAGAGTAAATAAAAATGTAATTACGTTGGACGTTGAAGAAAAAGAAACATGAGCATTTTTTTATTACACAAAATAAGATTGAAAATTGTCATCACTGAATTTTTTTTTTTTTTTTTATATTTGAAGAATAAGATATTGTGATAAAAAATTGATCCACACCAAGATGTCATGTGTCACTAGATAACGTTCGAGTTGATCACGATTTCCTTCTGGCTGACTTAGACGAGACTATGAATCAAGATAGGACAGCTTGTGAAATTATTCTTTTCTTCTTGAAGGAAAGGAAAATAAATTGAAAAAATAGAGCCGGGAATTTTTTTTCTATTCAACAATTTCCAAGTATAATCCTTTCAATGGAATAATTTTCACTCAACAGAGCCACGGTCCAATCATCAAAGGATCAAGAGTTATCTTTCAATTGAAACCTCTGATAAGTCCAAGACATATTAGAATTACAAACGCGTATAACCCAGCGGCTAATAAACCGATTTTAATATTGTACCAATGAATTCTGACGGAAAAAAGGTTAGTAATCCGAACAGCATCATGGAACATAACAAAATAATACGTTGCAACACCGTAAAATTCAAATGAAACAAATTATCAGAGTAGAAAAATTCTCTAAACAAGGGAACAGTATACTTTTAGGAATTAAACAGGAACAAAAAAAATTCATGCCTTGTTTACAATGAAAACAAGAAACTCTGAAATAAGGTAGTTGCAACATGACAAAATGAAGGAATGGCAGCGTAAAGATAGCACATATAGAGTTGCTTGATGTTACATATAGTATCGTGTACTCAAGATCAATGAGTTAAAGCGAGAAAATACTTCCGGCACGAGGAGCCTCCACGATGTAGGGAGTGTTTAGGGAATAGGTCGGCGTACGATGAAGGGTATAAGGTGGATGGAAAAGGTAAGAAGACGAAAGGGGTTTGAAGAAGGTGGACTTGAAGGAATGGAGGAAGCACACCAGATCGATTAGGTCTCGGAAGTGAAGCGATAAACACGACCTACGGTCACGCTTCGCTACGCCGGACCGACGTTGGATCCTTCAACCGTGAATGCCGAGACACTGGGCGCACTCGTCCATTTCTTTTAGCTCTCGTTTTTCTTACCCACCTTCTCAATCCTCCTTGAAGCAAATAACAAAAAAAAAAAAAATAACCACCCTATACTCTTATTCTCTCATCGCTTCTAGTCTTCTCGTTTTTTCTTTTTTTTTTCTTCTCACACTACAGCTTTCCCTTGTCACAAGGGAAAAAATTAAAAAGAACGTGTTCTTTTTAATTTTTTATCATCTTCAGTTCTATTTTATGGTTTTTTTTTTTTGTTCACCTTTAAAATAAGAAAAATGTAATGCCTGAAGACATTAGCGTCTATAAATCTTGAGAAATTACCGGGCGATAGTTGGGTTGTGGCCGCGCCGTCATCACCTCGTTCGAGCTACCGCTTCTTCCAACTTTTCCGAAGTGAGTGGGTTCAGACATTAGTGTCTTTCTCTTGTCAGGATTTTTCTTTTGTTTCGTAATTTGTACGTCTTTATTTTTCCTTCTTTTTTCACACTCTCATTTCTTGGTTCACTTTACAGATGGAGAGAATGACAATGATAAAATAATGAATTCGAGAAAAATGGGTGAAAAATGTTTGTGTGTGTTTAAACATTTTATTTGATTTTGTTTATGATATTTGTCTAGTCATTAAATTATGTATTTCAATGATAAGGTAATATGAAGCGGCTTAGTTGGTGATTGTATGGTTGTGCTTGCATACTGGTTGTGGCATATAATTTCCTGTGTGCAAAACCAGGTAGTATCATGATGAGAAACGGATGGATGTGAACTTTGAAACCGATCATTAATGTACTCTCGAATTCAGGAATCGAATTTCTTGACGAAATTGATCTGCCACGGTAATGATAATGATTGGCAAAAGCATGTTCGCGATATTACAACGTACTATTAAGTCACGTATACTGATTGGATTATGTGAATGGATATGGAAAGTTGGTTGAATGATTATCATGTTGATGATTTCCAGAATTACATTGAAAAATGGAATATTCACTAATCTGAATGATTTCCGAAATATGATGGCGATAAAATGAACGTGCATGACTCCGGAGAATTTTTAATTGTCATAAAAACCGCAACAATGTCAGCCATTAATCATTCTCCCACCATGAAAAACAAAATGGAAAAAAGGAAAAAGGATAAGAGAAAATATATAACGGTGGAGGAACAATTGTTGTTGGTGCTCCCATGGGTGTTGTCATAAAATAACCAACGAAGGAAACAAAAGGAACAAAATACAAAATAAATAAAAAAGGAAATTGACCTAGCAATCATATTTCACCATCTGAGCTTTCTTTTTCCTCTTCTTAATCTGAACAAGATGAAATTAAAGTAACGAATACACATAGCAGTGCCCTATTGTTATCAGAATGATGAAAATATATTTGAGGAAGATAAATACGCAACCTCGACATAAATTAGTAAACCAGGTAGAGCTATATAATATACTAAAATTTATTAAACTCCCTGAACTGACGCTAATTCAAGTCTACATATTTTTCAAAAAGCACATGCAAACATCCAACATCCCTAAACTCAACACGACATCAGCAAAACTGGTACAGCATTGAAGCCATCCTCAGTCATTTCGTCCTTCAATTTCACCATCATGACAACCATCCTCTTCCAACCTATCCAGTAAAGGGGTGGAAAATCAGTAACAGCCTAACTGTCGATGCTCCTGTGTAGAACGGGGTGGGCTTTAGAGAAGAGCTTTCACCCTGTATGGATTTTCATCCGCTTCCGTGAATTAAAGTCAAAGTCGATCAGTATATACATATACCAGCTCGAGATACCTAGATATAGCAGTACTGAAAATCGTTACGGAAATAGGTAATGAAAGGGGTGACTTGGCGTTTGCTCAATTGGAAGAGTGATTTGATGGCTAAGAGGATATAGAGATTTTCCGTGTTTCAATACCGGAGGTTGGTTTACTTCACTTTAATTGGTCAATCGACTGACAATGAATAGTAGGCAGTGTATATTTGAACAGGTGTGCGTTTCAAATACAACGCAAAGCTACGTTATACTCATCAACAGATTCTGATAGATAGCTCACAATGTACGCTTTGTACCTCATCAATGCATGCTTCCAAATCCATCTATTCAGCTGTATACCCTACCTCAGTCTGATCAATCGTTTGAAATTCTACAGTGAGATTCAATCAGAATTGTTGATGAAACAATAAAACAAAGTGCTCCACATTATTTGAAATCAATTAACAATACATTTTCGCGGATATTCATCAAAGTTGGAACTTCTGAATTCAATTTTGTAATTTAATTGTATCGTTGTTTGTTTTTCAATATTTATTGCCGTTAAATGATTGTTTAATCCTTGAACTGTGAACTCGTTTGACTGATTCAATAGGAATTGTTGAGCGAACAATACGACAATGGTTCCTTTTTCATTGTTACCGAACCTTTGACAAGGAACCTTTGACAAGGAACTTTTACATATATTTATCAATTGTCATTTGAATGATCGGATTTTATTGTTCAATTGTTTTCCGAATTATTGTCCATCATTTATAATAATTAAACGAACTATTTGTAGCATTTTTTCAATTGTTCATCGAACAATTAAACGAATGTGTCATTGGTTCGTATGAATTAGCAAAAAATTCTCACAAATAATTATCCAATAAAATATTAAAGAATAAAATCTTGACATTTAATTCCATTGTTAATTGTTCTTCATCATTTATTACCGTAAAATGAACTATCCGAAGCGTTTGGTTCTCGTGTTGGATACGATCGGCAATTGTACACCACGAAAACCACTATCGGATAAATGAAAACCGCAAAATCCTCGTGGTCGCTAGGCCACTATTAAACGGGGTCAAGCGAATCTACCAATAGTCTATATCTTTTCAACCGCCAATTCTCCCGGTATCTTTCCCCCGCAAACTATACCGTCAATGTACAAGTGCAGAATAATGATAAAAAAAAAAAAGTAAAATTGAGCTAACAAATAAGGGATGTGAAAATAAACAAAACAAATGGAAAAAAATTACTCAAGGATACAGTGAGTATTGTGAAACCAGCGTCGTATGTCGTAAAACCACAACTGTATTTATTTTCCTTGACTATCAATATTTCATGTGTCTTGAAAATGGTTGAGGGTTGAAAACAATATACAGGGCGTCTCTTATATATACGATAAGGCACGTATCCAGTCGCTGTAAAACAACAGATAAACTTGTGTAGAATATAAATTCACAATGTTTGAACTGTATTTGAAAAATAATATATTTTTATTTACACAGAAATTTTAATATTTCAAAGACAATAAGTGTCTTGAGAATTATGCATTTAATATTCAATAATGTAAAGATTAGACATTTATATTAATTGGAAACTCTCACGAACTCAATTTTCAAATGTATAATTAGATGGGAAAATTATAGTCAGGGAAATTTAAATATTTAAATATTCAAAGAAAGAAGTTATGTTGGAGAATTGATGTGAAAGTTTCAAGACTCTATGGCTACTTGTTTGAGAAGGTTGTTACACAACTTATAAGTCGAATAAAGATACTTATTTATTGAACAATTTAACAGAACATAAAAAATAATGTGTTCCACTTAGATAACTATTGATTTAATATGTTCAAATCACAATACACAATTGGCATATCATCAGATTTTTATTATAACAATTTTAAAATTAATCGTAAACAAATTTAATATTCTAAGAAATATAAATCCATATACACATGTATTCTCAAAAACAAAAAGGAAAAAAAATATCAAAGATTGTATTTATATTTCTACTTCACAATGATGATTGCTTTGATGTGATTAGAGTTAAAACTAAATTTTTTCACCGCACACAATCCAATTCTGATTTTTTCACAGTCACGCGATTTACATCACGAAATATTTAACAGCAATTTAACAATGAACAGTGTACACAAATCGATACAAAAGATACAGCTCCATTGTCTCCTGATTCTCTTTCAACACAAAATACCAAACCTTTATTTATTTAATTTCTTTTTTTTTTTTATCAAAGCATCAGAACAAATAGTGAAAAAAACCAAAAGAAAAAAAAATACCAACGGACGAATGAACACAAAACACTTCCGAACGTTGAATTCCAATTTGAAACTATTTTATTTACGTGTTTCATTCTTGGCATTCAATCGAAAATTTTATCGTGATACTAATAGCTATGCACATTTTATTTTTATAGAAACAGTAAATTAAATTGAATTTCAAATTGCAATTCTATACCTCTTTTGGTTAAACATTTATTTATAGCACAGTGAATAACTTTTATATTCTTTTGTTTGTTATAAGTTTAAATTTCTAGCAACCATTTAAATTTAACCACACACACACACACACACATACATATCGTCATTCATTTTGAATGATGATAAATAATTGATAAGTTGGATGGATGACGTGTATTGAACCAGTAGCAAATTCACATTGGCAAATTGTTACCACCTGTGTTTTACTCGATCGAAATGTAATTATATGCACGGTATACAGTCAAAGTTGGAAAGACCATGACGTGAACGATATATATATATATATATACAGATGAGTATAACCGTCACTGAGCACGCGATGTATAGAGACTTATGAAATTATTGATGATCAATTTTATTTTATTTATATACATACGAATGAAAAATGGTAATTTTGTGATTTGGGGGAAGGGAACCGTTGTGTTTTAGGATGATTGAACTGATTTTTTTATTATATATTTTATTTTTCTGTGATTATTTTAGAAAGAGTGTGTGAAAGAATTTTTGAGAAATGTTAAAAAACATTGGAGTTATAAGAATTGGTGGTCATTTCAATAAGTTTGAATTCATTTTTAATCAAAATGGTTTTTCAAAGTGGCTGACGTGATATCTTGAAAAGTAATGATACGATTGAGTTCATGTAAAGCTCGTGTGATTTGTTTGTGTTTTTTTCACAGTCCTTACTAGAATTGAAATAATCGTTCAAGGATTTCTATTTTTTTTTTTTTTTTAGATTAGAGGACAAAAAAATTGTAGACAAATATTGACATTTATTATGGAGGAACTGAAATAGTAAGATCTTCTGTATGTTCGTGATAAAAAATTTGATATAACATCAAATAATATATATATATATAATCGGAGTGAAAAACGAAACGTGTGTGATACAGCAAAATATATATTATTAATCACTTGATATACTCTGAGAGAAGGAGAGTGAGAGAGAGAGTGATTGAAGAAGATTGGAAGAATAATGAAGGTGATATTGCAGGACTTTGAAATAGACGAGCACACAGAGAGAAGGTTTGGATGGACTTGTTTGGCCTTTTCACAAAATAAAAAACAGGAAAATAAAATACTACAGGGAAACGAAAGGAGAGAAAAAAAAAAAAAAATTGGGAGAGAAAAAAAACTGATCAATCGATGAAAGGTTTTGGCGTTTGCAATTACATTCTGCAGTGAACTTTATTGAACAATTCTTCTATATATATATATTTTTTTTTTGTATCAAGCACTTCCAAAGCTGGCGTTAATTAAACAAAATAATTAAAAAAAATATCATTCCTTTATCTTCATCATTTTTTTCTTTTTTTTTTCCACCAATATATTTGTTCATTTGTTTATATTGATGGGATATTAATGAACATTCTTCAATTGGAAGTTTTGTAAAATAAAACCATGTTCATTGATGGTAAAGAAAAAAATCAATAAATAAAATCAAATTAATTTAGTATATCCCAAATATTTAAATTCAATGTCATTTAAATTTATATTGGCATCTAAATTGTTGGAATTTCGAGTTGAAAATACAATTTATAATTAAATTTCATTACACTTTCAATGCAATAGACTTTGAATTGATGGACAAAATAATTGAAGTAATGAAAATGTAATTTTTCTCTCCATGAATAAATGAGAAACGTAATTTATTTCCAAAATACCATTTAGGTCATGCAATGAATATTTTAAATGTGGAAAAAAAAAAAAAAAAAAAAATGTAATGTGATTACAAGATTAATTATTTCAATTGGAAATTTATTGATACAAGTGTTGTGTACAAATGTGTGATAAGATAAAAATAATTTTTCTGTTGAAACAAAAATGTCAATAGAAAGGTTAAATTATATTGAAATAATTAAATGGAATTGATAACACAACGCTTTATTGATCATTGCAATTTTGAAAATTGAAATAATTATTTCAGAGTGGTTGTAGAAATTTATAAATGACCACAAAGGGTTGACAGTTTTGTTCCACAATTTATTGCTATCAATTTACGAGAAAAAAATTAATATCATTTATTATTCTCTTTTTTATTTCTCATTTAAATGAAAATTAATTATTCTCATTTTAATAATAGGATATATTAATTACTCAGACATTATAATAATATGAAAATTATACGAAAAAAAAAAAAAAAGAACAAAATTTTTAGAAGAGGATTTAAAAATTAAAAAAAAAAGGAAATAGAAAAAATATATAATTTTCAATAGTTTTTTCATACCATTTTCTTTAATAATAATAATGAATGCAACATTTTTATTGATAAATAATCATCAGAATAATATATTACTTTCATTATTATGAATATTGATATTATTTCCTTTCTGCATTTACATGAACCTGTGAAAAATTATAAATAATGTTTTATAATAAAGAAAAAAATTTATTCATGCATAATTAACAATCATTATATGTTAAATGAATATTTGTAAATGACCATTTGTTAATCAGTTCAATGGTGATCATGGAAATAAAATATATCCAAATTTTTATTGATCCGCATTTTGGCCTTGATCTTGGTATTGTCCTTGGTATTGTGATTGACCATCTGGACTCGTATCTTGGCCACCATATTGGCCTTGGTTCATGAAGGATGACAAATCAGCATTGGCATTAGCAATCATCCTACAAAAAAAATTATAAAATAAAATTTAGTCATTGAATTTATTTGATTGAAATAAAATAAAATGAAATATTATTGATGACAATTTTGCAGCAAATTGTCTAACACATGATCTTGTTTAATTTAAATATTTCGGCTCGAAATATTATATTTAAAAATTGATCGTAGTGTTCATTCGATTAGTCACCCTTTTTCCGCCAAGATTCACTGGTTAACAAATAAAATCGGTGAATAATGTTCGAAGATATACTTAATCGAAGTGACAAAAGCAATAATGATT